>JAPTHN010000026.1:2400000-3074721 GCA_026936325.1 Platynereis dumerilii | reverse complement strand
CTGCTGCAAGAGGGAGGGGTAGGGTGTCAGACCGGGAGTTTTGTCAAGGGATGCACGCTTTCTATGCACCAAAGAGCACGGAACGCTCATGAAATGGCGCAAACCGATCATGGTGCTGGACCGTTGCCCTACGTTGACCTGACACCGATAATAAGCTACTGGGGACACAACCTGGGTGACTACAAATGGGCTTTCCACATAAGGCTGGAGCTTCCGGCTCACACCAGCTGTGGTGGCAGAATTTGTCACCATAACCAGGTCTCCTGGCTCAAAGAGGTGATGTCTCAAAGGGGCCTGCATGTCATAATACTGCTTGCTGCGTCGCTGGGAGGACTTCATCCTCTCTCTGGTGGTGGCAATATTGAAGACATCTTCAGCAGTAGGTCCTTGACATGTGTATTGGCCGTTTGAGGCTCACCTTGCGGATACCAAAGAGGACGTCAGATGGTAAATTGACCTCATGCCCCAGCATTAACATATTTGGGGTGAACCCAGTAACCCGGGAGACGGTGGCTCGGAGGCTCATGCCAAGTAGGGGCAGGTGGGTATCCCAAGTATCCGTTTTTCCGGCCAGGAAGCACCTCACATAGGATGCAATTTGTTGGTTGTAACGTTCCACCTGCCCATTGCTTCGCGGATGGTATGGGGTAGTTCGGGTCTTGGCGGCCTGGAGGCGTGAACATAGCTCACCAAAAAGATTGCTCTCAAAATTTCTCCCTGGGTCTGTGTGGATAATGCGGGGAACCCCAAACCTAACAATCCAGGAATTCAAGGCGGCTTGGGGCGGTAGCCTCTGCAGATTGCTCCAGAAAGGGACACAACTCCAGCCACTTTGTAAATTGGTCAACAATTGACAACACATAACGGTTGCCTGAGGAGCTGGTGGTGAATGGCCCAAGGATGTCCATATGGACCCTCTCCCCAGGACAACCAGCTTGGAAGGTCAAAAGAGGAGCCCTGGGCTTCAGCTGGTATTTATTCTTGGAGCAGGTGAGGCATGAAGCAATAAACAACTCCACGTCGCGCTTCATAGTAGGCCAGTAGAACGCTGGACAGGAGGTGGAGGGTTTTGTCTCTGCCCAATGGCCGCCGACAGGGGTGTCATGTAGTTGTTGGATTATGTCCTCACGGCCCTTAAGAGGCACAACCAGGCAATCACGATGGGAATCAGACAGAAACCAGCTGGTAATACAAAACACCATCACTTAGCCTAAGATTATCTCGGTGTCGCCACAAGTGCTTGGTAACAAAGCCCTCAGACATTAATACATCATTTGATGGTTCTCCATTTTCCAACCAAGATAAAATGGGGCGAAGCTCCTGGTCACGTCGCTGGAGCTCACGAAGGTCACTGGGCTGATACTGAGCTAGATAGTTAGATGGGTAAGTGGGGTAACATGAACATCATCATCAGGTCGAGACCCTACTGTGGGAATTGAGGACTGACGTACAGAAGGGGGGACACATAATCAACATCTGAATCGAAACGGGCCCACTGGGTGTGTAAACGCTGGCAATATGGGCACCCACCACAAGGTAAGGAAGCTAGGTCTGCTCCAGCCACGTAACAATCACATGAGGGGACACATCCGGTATTCGTGATAGGCCATCCGCATTCAAGTGCTTCGTACCAGACGGTGCTCAATGGACATGTCATACTGGGATAGCTCTTCCAGCCAGCGCCCAAGCTGACCTGTAGGATTCTTAAAACGGCACAGCCAAGCCAAGGAACCATGGTCGGTACGGACCTGTGAAGTGGCGTCCCAGAAGATAGTGGCGGAATCTGCGGGTGAACACACTACTGCCAGCAACTCTTGCCTAGTTGTACAGTACTTTCGCTGGCTGGGGGTTAGGGTAAGGGAAGCGAAGGAAATGGGCTTTTCACGGCCATTTTGCAGCTGATATAAGGCAGCAGCAACAGAAACTCCACTTGCGTCAGTGTCCAGAACATAAGGATCCTCATTGTTCGGATATGCAAGTACAGGGGGGCTAGCCATGATGGACTTGAGCTGCTCAAATGCTTCCTCACAAGCAGGTGACCAATAGAAAGGGACACTTTTCTTAGTGAGTTGGGTTATAGGAGACAGTATTTCGGCCATGTTAGGTACAAAGTCCCTATGATAATTGACAAATCCTAAGAATTTTCTCAAGCTCCTTGATGTTTCTAGGGGAGGGCCAGTCAAGGACACATTGGACATGGGCATTAGTAATGGCTACACCATCACGGGATACACTCCTACCAAGGAAACGGACTTCCGAACAAAACAAACTACATTTCTTTGGCTTCAATTTCAGGCCATGGGCACGGAAACGAAGGAGTACCAACTCTAAATTAATTAATGATTCCTCATACGACCTTCCCAGAATGATGACATCATCAAGATATACAAGGACCTTGTCCCACGTTAACCCACGGAGAACAAGGTGCATGACCCGCTGGAATGTTGCGGGCGCATTGCATAATCCTTGGCCATGCGCACATGTTGGAACAGGCCGTATTTTGTAAGGAAGGCGGTCTTGTGCTTGTCCTTGGGGTGTACAGCTATTTGCCAGTAGCCGGAAGCAAGGTCTAGAGTGTGGAACCACAAATTTCCAGCCAGGGTGTCCGTACATTCGTCGATTAGGGGCAAGGGGTAGGCATCCTTACGGGTCTTAACATTGAGCTGGCGAAAGTCAACGGTGTAGCGTACCTCCCCATCCCGCTTCCTAACTAATACAGGCGCAGAGGCCCATTCTGAAAAAGAGGGCTCAATTACCCCAGCTGACAACATATTGTTCAGTGTGGTCTCTTCCTCTGCTTGGAACTTGAGTGGGGTCCTTCGTAACCGTTCCCGAACTGGCTCCTCATTGTAGGTACGGATCCTGTGTTTTAACAGGGTGAATATGCCTAGGTCCATGGAACCACAAGAGAACGTATCAGCATAACACAGTTAACAGACGAGCAATAGCAATCTGTTCTCTTATCTCAACGCACAGGCATCCGTGAACAAGGGCAGTAAATGCGCAGGCAACTCATCGCTGGCACACTGGAGCAGTTCACGTAATTCCCCTCTCGGCAATTGGAAGGGGGCAGGAAGGAAGTACCAACAGTAGGGCCTACATTGTTGATCTGGTCAATAGTCTGCCAGTCGAGGGGGTCGTCTGACACATCGTCAGATCTGCTGTCCGGGGGAGGGCATGAAGCAGATACCTACGGCATCTCGGGTTGAAGGGGTAATGGTGTGCCCTACAGCACTCTTGGGAACAGGGGAAATTGGCGATGGGAAAGGGGGCCGTACAGCCCCTAGCTCACAGGAAGGCAGGGTGGAGGGGAAGAGTTCGGGAGCAGAACCTCTTGGAGCTCCATAGCATGAGCTATGAGTTGATTACAATGAAATGTGATGGGCCAAGAAGTGTCATTGATGACCTCCACACAACCAACATCCCACCATCCAGCAAACAGGAATCACCATCCAGCAATCGTGACTTGGGGGTATAGTAACAAAGGAATACAGCAGGGTTTACTCAACCTAACAGGGACCAACTGCCTTGACTGAGGCGGAATAACAGTCTTCTCAGCCACATGAACCCGACTCACCCGATGGTCACCACAATTGCTACGATGTACATGAATGTCAATCTTCTGACATCCAAAGTCAGGGTGCTATCACTTAAGTCCACCACAGCATTGTGCTGCAGCAAGAAATCCAGGCCAAAATGCAAGGATCGGAGATAGGGCCACTGACAAAGGGATGCTGGAAATTATTCCCAGTAATATCAAAGGTCACAGGGTCAAGGACACCACACAACATAGCACAATTCACCTGGGCTGTATTGATGGAAATATTACGAACAGGCGGCAGATCAAGTAAGGTGTCCTGCACCATGGACACTTGTGCTGCTGTGTCAACAACAGCCAATACAGGGCGGGCTAGAGAATTAAAATGGATAGGGACAAGGAGATTACAACCAACGCAAGCATTTTCTATTAGACGTACATCTAATTTGGGGTCAGGGGGAGTGCAATCACTTTTTATTAGACCTACATCTAATTCGGGGAGAGTGGGCCCAACAGCCCACCGGTAAACTCCTGGGCAAGGGAGTCTACCGTCTGGAGTTTAAATGTCTGTAGTCACGTCGCTCTGATGACTTAGCTGGACTGGGACTCCTATCACCCTGGTCATCAGTAGAGGGTGGCACATCATCAGTCTTCCGCTGTCTTTGGCCCGAAGGCCGAGAGTGAGACTCCTTGTCGGCCTTGCTTTCACTCTCATTAGGGAGGCGGGTGAGAAGTTTGAACAGCCGTCCCTTCCTGGGACTGGAGCTCCTAGGGCTGTGGTTCTGGCTACGGGAGTTGCCTTGACTCCGTTGGGGGGAAGGCGAGAACCATCGCCGACCGCGTCGCCGGTCCCTGGATCCACGGGCAGGGGACCTACGGCGGTCCTCTTCATCGCCAGAGCCGGAATCAGGAATGTGCTCATCAGGGCTGCACTCGAAACTCACTACTTGCGGCTCCCTGTTATCAACTGGTCGCTTGAGGTGGTTGGCACATTCGGCGGCCATGTGCCCCATACCCTGGCACTCGAAGCAACGAAAGGGGGAGGGGGAACGGCGCCTCTTGTTGGCACACTCTCGGGAACGATGGCCTACACCATCACAAGTAAAACACCTTATGGGGTTGTAGGACACACACTTCGCACATGATGGCAGGGGGCTCAGACGTCGCCACTGGCTCACCAAAGGAGATCTGACGAGTGAGCAGCTTTGTGCCGGTTCTAAGGCCATGCACCTGGGCAGTCTTGATCCTTTCGACAGCATCTCGGATGGTGGCTGGATTCTGCAGGCCAGTAAGGAAGGCGGCATTGCGATCCCTGCAGCCATCCAGAAGGCCTCCATCACAGCATAGGTCTCAATATGGCGGGCACCAAGGTCCTCTGGATGGGCGCTGAGGGTGTGAGCATACACCCTGTCGGCAAAGGTTTCCAAATCCTCAGACTCCAACTGCTTTGCGGACAACAGTTCAGCCCGGAGCCTCTTCTTAGTGGACTCGCTTTTCGCACCATACCGGGCATCTAGGGCAGAAAGGACGGCTTCCCAATTGGCAGAGTGGCATTCCCCGAATTCTGAACAGCTATCATTGCAGGCCCCTCAAATGTGTCCTAAGCATTAGCAACTTCTCATTGCAGTCCACTCACAGGCATTAGCCACAAACAAGAAAGTCTTTTTCCAGGCCTCCCACTTAGTAGTGGCCCCCTCGAAGTTCTCAAGGAGGTTGGATTCCGCGGAGGTCAGCTTTCTTCTTCGGATCTGGGCGTCCTGGGCATCCTGGGCCTCATTCCTTCGTCGGAACTGGGCACCCTGGGCATCATTCCTAGGTCGTCCCCATTGGTTCTGGGCACCGTCCCTTCGTCGGGGTCGGTACCGCCATCCGGCGGAACACATGCCGGAGGCCCTCAAATCCGAAATCAAGCCCACATTCAGATCATCCAAGTCTCCAGGATCCTCCATCTCTTCTGGCTGCTCCTCAACTTCCTCAATTAAGCCCCGGTTTAGGGCATCAGGGGAAGGCCTCTGGGTGTGGGCGACAGAGGAAGCAGAGGGCCGGCGCTGAGCAGGGGTGGTGTTGGAAATGGGGGATGGCCTCAAGGTCTGGGTGACAGAAGAGCAGACGTATGGGCAACTGGGTGGTAGACGGCTGTTGCTGGGGGGCAGGGGTGTGAGGCTCAGACTTCACTGCCTCAATCACCGCTCATTTGTATCTACCAGCCGTTCATTGGCGGCCATGAAAGCCTCCCTCAAACGGACGCTCTCCTCTCGCTGTTGGGTAACCCCCTCCAAAATAGCTCCCTTAACCTCTTCAACTAAGGATTTCATACCCTGATCAAAAGCAGTAAGGCGACTCTGGTCCGCAGCTGCACGGGCCTCAAATCGGCGCTGCTCCTCATCCCAACGGACCTCAAGGCGGCTCATTTCATCGGCCCGACGACCCTCCTCTAACTGGAGCTTCTGCCTCTCCTCCTCACGACGTGCCTTCTCGGCTAACTGGAATTGCTCCTGGAAGGCCATGTGTGATTGGCTAAGGAGGGACCCAAAATAATGCTTATCAGCAGCACGGGACTCCTCGGAATTGGCCTGGAGTTGCCAAAAAGTCCATTTGAGCCTTCCGTTGTGCAAGACCCTCGGTGTGTACATCCATGCTTAATTTACGGATTCCGGTTACCAAGTCCTGGACAATTTGACTGGAAGAGTTTGAGGCTGGGCTATCACCGGGACCCTGTGCCTGAAAGGCTGGAGTAGTCCCGGGGGGAGTGACGGGAGCGCGGAATTGCAGGGTCGGGTAAAAGGCATTCACCTTAGGTTAAGCACAGGGATCCAGACTGGGAAAATGATGGGGCGACAACTTAGGCTGATATCCATCAGCCGGGGGCTGGCCAGAGCCAGGGAAAGGGAAAGGAGGCAACCCGCGGGTATCAATCAGTGGGGGCATGCCAGGCTGCAGTGGCGGTGGGAGGGTATCATGGTCAGACAGCTGGCTTACACCAGATGGCGTGAGCGGAACCTTCATAGAACGTTGATACAAGTCAGCGGCAGTGGGAGGGTGGTGACCGGGGGGCGTATACTGGCACCAAGAAGGTCATCACCAGTAGGGACTGCCGCTAAGCGGTAGGGGTTTAAGGCGGGGTCACGGGAGCCTAAGCCAGCATTAAGTGTAGAGAACTCGGGATGTTGGAAGCAATGACACCCCGCTGGTGCCAGGCCATAAATTCACGCCTCGACACCTTCTTACACATGCATGTAGCTGCTCGCAAGAAGTAATAGGTCTGGATTTAATAATATTTTGGGCAGACACAGGACCAATGCCTCTAAGTTCCATAAGCTCAAATATATCCGCAGTATCCAAAGGATCGCCATACTGGTAGTCTGGGAGGATACACGGGCAAGGGGCGAAACAAGGGGTAAGACTTTAGGGCTAGGGCAAAAGCAGGCTACACCTGACTGAACCGCAAAGTCCAAACAACATGGCCCCGGTGCAAAATGTTAATAAAGTTATGGATTGTAGTGGTTAAACATACACCCAAATCAGGCCCGCACCTGATAAGTTTCAGCACACAAACACAGTTGGAATTAGATTAAATACCCAAATGTTGGCACAGAATTGATAACTTTATAAACACACGACACTTTATTCAAACATCCATTGGGGCATATATATGGATGTGGCAGGGGCCAGATGGTATGAACTGGGAACAGATAATCATAGGGCCAGGTTAATGGGAACAGGAGAGACCACAGCTAATAATGGAATGCAGGCAATGGGATTGGATTGGATTGGATAAGTGTCAGGCATACACCTGATATCAATGGCAAAGTTCACAGGGTGGTAAACAGGCATTCACCTGACTTCAATGCAGTATTTCAGATGGGAGGTAATCAGGCATGCACCTGACAGGAATGCAGTAATCAGGCATGCACCTGACAGGAATGCAGTAATCAGGCATGCACCTGACAGGAATGCAGTAATCAGGCATGCACCGGACAGGAATGCAGTAAGGGAAAATCAGGCATGCACTTGGGTACAGCTTAAAGTATTTATTTTTATATGTTGTATCTTATTTCTTTATTTCCACAAACAAAAACAACTAGTGGGGCCACAAATAAAAATTACTAATGGGAAGACCAGGCATACACCTGAGTACCTTTAATTTACTGTACCCATATAATCCAATAGAAAAGAATACTGCATACATGTACTGCATGTAGATACCATACTACATTCCTAGGTGGACAACCTAGCATTAATCCAGGGCAGATTACATTGAAGGCTAACACAGATTAGCATTGAAGGCCAATACAGGCCTAAGTCCCAACACACAATGTTAAAGTATCAGAAATGAATTATAAACGCAGAAATAATGGCAAGGGAGCCCTAAATAAGCTCACAGCAGTCCATGTCACTCTCACAAGCACTGGCAGAGGCCACACAGCACCAGCAGCAGCTGCCTCAAAACACGTGCTTGCAGCACTGTGCAGTCTGGGGCAGGTCTAAAAATAGCACAAGTGTTGACAGGCAGCACGATGGAAAAAAACTGCAAAAATTCACTTCTATTCAAACATAACACAAAGTCACAGCAAGGCACAAGGCATGTACATGTTTGCTTAGTTCTTGGGGGTTGTTTTAGGTCTTACTTGCTTGCTTGTAGTTGCACATGGAGGTTACACACACATAGACACCTGCTACTGCCAGCCATTCAGCTGGAGTGCCACGCCGGGAGACTGACAGCAGTATATAGGACAAAACAGCTCTTAAAATTAGGTCAGGAATAAGAACAGGGCCAGCCTGAGCATATAAGCTCATATACAGATACTCTTACTGAAGTGGATTGGGCTCGAATCCCATTTTGACACCAATATCAAGCAATCCCCAACATCTCCCATGGAGCTTACAACAGAAACACATAATTATTTGTCCATCTAAACAATTAAATCTGTCTTTCTAAAATATCAGTTACTGGCTCACTGCCATCACAAGATGCGTTCTCGACTTCGCAAGTATGGAGCAAATTAACTAATGTCAAATAAAGTCAAGAGAACCAGCCAATCAGAGCACACTAGAACATATAATATTAAGTTGGCTGCTCCCTAGAACTTATCACAAGCATTTGCAAAATTTACCACAGTTTCAGTTTGTCTCAAGTTTATTTTGTCAGCTTTTTAAGCTCTATCTCTTTCTTCTTTAAACACACATAGATAGATAGATAGATAGATATGGTAGGTGCAGCCCTCTAAGCCCAGTTCTGGCGCTCACAAGGGTCGATTGATGAAATGGGGAGAGAGAGCGGAGTCCTCAACATGTTACACATTTACCCCATCTGAGGGATCTTTTACTTGCCAGCATAGACACTGATACAATAGTCCGCCAATTTAATGTCTCATCCGAACGACATCCAGCTGGGATTTTCCTCATGAAGGTACACTGAAAATGTTGTCTGAAAGAATTTTTGAACATTGTACAATGTGCGACACATGACAGAGCTGTTGGTCGCGAAAAACAATTAGGGGAAATATCTTGGTGGTTTGCCCCCCCTTAAAAAAAATCCTGGATACGCCACTGGTGCTGGTTACCTTTTGGAAATTTTGTGGTGTTTTTTTGCAAATTTATATCATTTAGGGGCAGAATAATGGGAAATAGTGAAGAAAAATGGGAAATTGTGTGGAAAAAATGGGGAAATCTGTTTAAAACTCTTCGTATAAATCCCCTTTCTTTTCAGTTTCTTTTTTCTGTTAATTTCCCACTTCTTTTTTACCATTTCCCCAATTTCTGACCATTTCTGCCATTTTTCTTACTCCATTTCCCCATTTTACTTATAATTTCCATATTTTGCTTACCATTTCCCCATTTTGCTCATAATTTCTCCGTTCTTCTTACCATTTTCCTTTCTAATTTTGCTAGTACATCTGCAGAAATTTCCCCAAAATCTGTTCAGGGGGCAAGTTATCCCCCTGCCCTCTCACCCCCCCCCTAATGGCTATGCTACTGATCTTAATACCTTCTAGATCTGGCCTTCTTGCTATTGCCATAATTTGTTGTAAGCCGCTTGTACTTTTTTTTTAGTTCCCCCCCCCCCCCTGGTGATACCACTGCTAAGTTTATTGTCTGTTCTATTTCTCTGATCATGTATGAAAATCTAGGCCCCAAATTCCACACCATTTTCCCCAAGAATCTACTCACAAAAATGGCAAAACAACATACGCATAGTGAACTCGCATGTGTTCCGCTTGCGACACAAATTCTAGTTATATACTGATATCGTTATTTTTCTGGTCAAACGCTACTTTGTATTCTTGTCACAATTTGGGACATTTACAGAACTAGGCTTTGAAATAGATATGAAATTCAATTGCATATGAAAATGTTGTATTTCGTGGAGAGGGGCAGCTTGTGGTCTGATTTTGGTTTTTTCTTTTCTATTTTTTTAATGTTTTTTTTTTCTTCACGGGGACTAGTAATAGTGGCCTGTGATTTATATATTTATATATTTGTCCTATTACCATGTTCAAATTGAGATGCATGGGGAAATTGCTTGTTTACAAAACCCAGATTCACCTGGTGGCAGAATAGCTGCTGAAAGCCGAGGGTATGCTGTTGTGCAGCCTATGTTTTTCTATTCGTTCCTCTCATATTGAATTAATAAGTACACTGCCATCTACTGTGACTGGATACACTTTCTCAACATTGGGGCTCCTCAGCGCTTAAGAGCTCTTTGCAGATTGGCAGTCCACGGGAAAAATTAATTTTCTTATTTTCAATTTGCAAACTGGCTTTGCCACGCCAAAATTTAATGTTGACAGTTTATTTTTGGTCTCCTAATCTTCTTATTTGATGAAGTACCTTAAGTCATTTAATTAGTTTGTTTATTGTCAAATATGCTGCTAAATGTCATAAGCACTGTATCAACTGATTAACCATAACTGACACAAACAAAACATTTTTGAGCCAGTGACATTAATTGACCAAGTTGAAAGTTAATTTTAAAGCTGTTTGGACCGCCAATCTGCAAACAGCCATAAAAGTCTGCTTGAGCTCACCTTTATGAACCACCAGCACCATTTTCTACTTGATTAACATTTTCATTGCCTTTTGATTATTTGTTATGAAGCAAATCATGCAATGGAAAAATTCTATAATACTTATTTTTTCAGCTGGAGTGCATATATAAGGGATTAGAATAATTACTGAACGATTACCATCACAATTTTTTTTTTCATCACTTCACCGGAATATAGTTGTTGCGAGATGCTACCTGACAAATTATGAATTATTAATTTTCTAGTCTTGGGTCCAATGAGTTTCTTGACAGCAAACATTATAAACTAAGGACACAAAGGTATTTTTCCCATTTTTAGCCTGGCTCACCAGGCTAATTCAGGAGTAATGGTCTGAAAATATTGTCTGTCAACTCTACTGTTCAATAACTACAGGTTCAATATATCTGTTTTTGTGTTTTATTGGTTTGTTAGGGTAGCTAGATGTATGGAAACATTTTTTTTTTCAAAGATTCAAGATTTGAAAAAAAAAAAATTTCAACTTTTTTTCAATTACAATAATTTTTTTTTTTCAAAAAGGGGAAATCGGGCAACTTCTGTGTATCAAATTTAAACATTTTTTGTTCCAAGATTTACAATTTTTTTTCCTAATTTAAAAAAAAAATTGTTTTCCTAGATTAAAAAAACTATTTTTTTGGTTCCAAATTTATTTCTAAGATATGGGAATTCTAAAGAGCCTAAAATTTTAATTTTAGCCCTAACAGAATTGTCCGAAAAACTATTGGAAAGACATGAGCCAATCATGGACCAGGTAGCATGAACCTAGGATCTTGACCAATCAGAATCCCTTTTACATTTGCACCATGACTGATATATGCATTTTCAACGAATTCTCAGCAATGAATAAATATATCTCCATGAAAAAACGAAATAATATAGTCTATGAATTGAGGATTCTAAAGAGCCTAAAATTTTAATTTTAGCCCTAACAGAAGTGTCCAAAAAGCTATCAGAAAGACATGAGCCAATCATGAACCAGGTAGCATGAACCTAGGATCTTGACCAATCAGAATCCCTTTTACATTTACACCATGGCTGAGTCTGTGTGTAACACTGAGGGAGCAGTCAGTGAATGTAACTGAATTTATGAATGTTGATAAAACACTGGAATTTGTCCTTTTCCTCGAAATATTTGCCAAATTACCACTTAACTTTGTCAGGTACAACCTTACAGCTCTCGCAATTGCTCTGAAGAAATACAATTTTTCATAGTGTGGACCTATGATGTCAAAGCTGGAGACTCCATTGGAACCTATACAAATTTGGTGCAAGCTATGGTGTCATAGGTCAAACTGGCCAATAGCATTTCATGTAGACAACTTCATCATAGCCTTGCAATTATGTCATGGCCAGATGAGCCAATGATACCACTGCAAAAACTCAGGTGTTAAGTGGGAGGGGGCATTGTTTATTATTTGGTGATACCAAAAGTGCCTGAAATTCAACCAAGCATGGTTAAGACGATAACTGGAAATTAATCACAGTTGCTCACCAACATGCAACTGATCTAAATAGGATTAGATATGGAGCTGTCAAGTCAAGCATTTTGTTTAACGTTTGCAGTTTTATTGCTCCTTTCAGTGTAAAACTACCAACAATTACTTTAATCCTATATTGTTTTATTGGTTACCATAGTTCACAGGAGTTAATATGGAGACATAAGGATCAATTGACAGCTTTTGAGCGGAGTCCCCCCTCCCCAGGAGTAGTCCAACCTTGCACCTGAGCTGTTGTGATATTATTGGCTGCTCTGGCAATGATGTAACAGCAAGGCTGTGATGAAATTGTCTACAACGAATACTATTTGCCAGTTTGACCTATGGCATCATTGATTGCACCAATTTTGCATATCCTCTAGTGCTTGGCAATGGTTTATCCACCTATGACATCATAGGTCCACTCTGGCACTGAGAAAAAAAACTGATTTCTTCAGATCAATTGCTAGAGCTGTAAAGACATAACAAAATAAATTTAACATGTAAGAAACAAATTTTAAAACTTTAATTTTCCATGTCAATATGAATTACTGGCTGCTCCCGCGTGAATAAACACCCATTTGGTTGAAAACTAAAACCTTAATATTAAATAAACCAGAATCACAAGAAGCAAAAGTCATTACCACGCCTCTTTTATGCATCATATTAGTCCCTTGAATAAAAAAAAACACTTTGGAAAGTGTTCCCTTGTCTCTGACAAGCGATCCAAAAATTTCTGACAATCATACCAATCCCTGAGGGAGAGAGCTGGCTCTCTCCCAATTACCAGGTGCTTATACACACCCTATATCCAAAACGACAGCGGAGAGAGATGAGAGATCAAGGCATCATGAGTTTCATGACAGACAAACGACTATCCTTCAAATTCAATCAACACATCGAAGGAATAACAAAGAAAGCAAAACTGTGTGGTGGAAGTATCACCCACACCTTTAAAGGCACACACTCATCGAAATCCTACTTTTAATAAGCATATCTTCCCATGAAAGAATCAGATGTTTCGAATTCATTCAGCTAACATTTCCCAAAATCGGTTTTTGTCACAGATGAGGAAAAATTTATGAAATCTACATTTCAGCCCAATTTTGTGGTCCTTCATAATATTCAGTCAGCTGTGCAGTGACGTAAGGCTGGGTGGCCCTCCCCCTCCCTCCTCAGATTGCATGGGCAATAAGAAAATGAGACACTTGGAATTTTGACCGCCAGACAATACTGTGATATACTGAAATGGATGAATTGATCTGTTAAAAAGGTGACAAAAATTAATTTGAGAGAAACTTAAACTGTGAAAAATATTTCCAGAAGAGTTCCATAAACATCGCTGTCAATCAATATTTTGCCTTTTGTACTGATTGGCTTGTTATGGGATGGGTGGAGTCAGTAAATTTAGCAGTGGTCAATTTGATATATTTGCTCCATATGTGGCATGTCCAGATCGCATTTTTTGACTGAAATGTTATTCAACTACCTGATAGATACAAGTACATGGACAATCAGACAAATAGATAGATAGATAGATAGATAGATAGATAGATAGATAGATGGATAGATAGGTAGATAGATAGATAGATAGATAGATAGATAGATAGATAGATAGATAGATAGATAGATAGATTGATTGATTGATTGATTGATTGATTGATTGATTGATTGATTGATAGATTGACTAGATAGATAGATTGACAGGTTGATAGATAGATAGTTAGATAGTTAGATAGACAGATAGATAGATAGATTGTTAATATGATAGATAGATAGATAGATAGATAGATAGATAGATAGATAGATAGATAGATAGATAGAAAAATATAAAGATAGATAAGGTTGTTAATAGGCCTATGCCCTTGTTTTCTCATTTTGCGGTCTGAGCTTGTCAATTCAGGTCCAGGCTAGTCACTGTTCATTTCAACCTTGAGATACTCAATGTCTGTTTTTGGAAAACTGAATTATTAAAATGAAGCTCACAATTCATCACAGTTTTGAATCGTTTTGATTGTTTGCATGTGTCATTTCATGTATTTCACAGCTTTCCTATCAGCTCCAAAGCTCATAAAATGTCACATGTATTTGTTGATTGAAAACCCTGTCTCACGTCACTGGAATAATTGCTTTCCAATAGGTGTCGTTTTTTACTGTGCCAAAGTTATAGCCAAAATCGACACATAAAAGTAAGTTTTTAATGGGTTTATTTTGGATCAAATTTGCAAGGACCACTATAGTGCTTCTATAAATATAATGCTTGAAGCTCTCAACTGATAAAAAATATGCACGATTGTGGCCCTTTAAACATCTGGACAAGGACTCACTCCTGCTCCCGACACAGTGTAAGAAGAATGTCATCATTGTAAGAAATGTCCGATGCATAGCGCCAAGATTGATGTCAAGACATATGTACCATCAGCACTATCAATTGATTGATTGATTGATTCATTCATTTGTTTATTTGTTTTTACCACACGTACCACTAATATATACAACAATGCACTTTCATATATTCACACATTCCATCAGTAAAGTAAAATTAATACTACAATTCAAATGTATGGTAAGGACGTGTACCACTAGTTAAATATAACTGTTATCTGAACAACCCCTGCAATGAATAGAGTTATGAGAATGGGATATAATACAAGGATGAGGAATGATGCATGAATCATAATTAAGTAACCAGCACCTAGCGGCTTTATAATGGCTTCTTTGGTTTGATATATTATAAGATAGAATATAGTTGTTGCGAGATGCTACCTGACAAATTATGAATTATTAATTTTCTAGTCTTGGGTCCAATGAGTTTCTTGACAGCAAACATTATAAACTAAGGACACAAAGGTATTTTTCCCATTTTTAGCCTGGCTCACCAGGCTAATTCAGGAGTAATGGTCTGAAAATATTGTCTGTCAACTCTACTGTTCAATAACTACAGGTTCAATATATCTGTTTTTGTGTTTTATTGGTTTGTTAGGGTAGCTAGATGTATGGAAACATTTTTTTTTTCAAAGATTCAAGATTTGAAAAAAAAAAAAATTTCAACTTTTTTTCAATTACAATAATTTTTTTTTTTTCAAAAAGGGGAAATCGGGCAACTTCTGTGTATCAAATTTAAACATTTTTTGTTCCAAGATTTACAATTTTTTTTCCTAATTTAAAAAAAAAATTGTTTTCCTAGATTAAAAAAACTATTTTTTTGGTTCCAAATTTATTTCTAAGATATGGGAATTCTAAAGAGCCTAAAATTTTAATTTTAGCCCTAACAGAATTGTCCGAAACACTATTGGAAAGACATGAGCCAATCATGGACCAGGTAGCATGAACCTAGGATCTTGACCAATCAGAATCCCTTTTACATTTGCACCATGACTGATATATGCATTTTCAACGAATTCTCAGCAATGAATAAATATATCTCCATGAAAAAACGAAATAATATAGTCTATGAATTGAGGATTCTAAAGAGCCTAAAATTTTAATTTTAGCCCTAACAGAAGTGTCCAAAAAGCTATCAGAAAGACATGAGCCAATCATGAACCAGGTAGCATGAACCTAGGATCTTGACCAATCAGAATCCCTTTTACATTTACACCATGGCTGAGTCTGTGTGTAACACTGAGGGAGCAGTCAGTGAATGTAACTGAATTTATGAATGTTGATAAAACACTGGAATTTGTCCTTTTCCTCGAAATATTTGCCAAATTACCACTTAACTTTGTCAGGTACAACCTTACAGCTCTCGCAATTGCTCTGAAGAAATACAATTTTTCATAGTGTGGACCTATGATGTCAAAGCTGGAGACTCCATTGGAACCTATACAAATTTGGTGCAAGCTATGGTGTCATAGGTCAAACTGGCCAATAGCATTTCATGTAGACAACTTCATCATAGCCTTGCAATTATGTCATGGCCAGATGAGCCAATGATACCACTGCAAAAACTCAGGTGTTAAGTGGGAGGGGGCATTGTTTATTATTTGGTGATACCAAAAGTGCCTGAAATTCAACCAAGCATGGTTAAGACGATAACTGGAAATTAATCACAGTTGCTCACCAACATGCAACTGATCTAAATAGGATTAGATATGGAGCTGTCAAGTCAAGCATTTTGTTTAACGTTTGCAGTTTTATTGCTCCTTTCAGTGTAAAACTACCAACAATTACTTTAATCCTATATTGTTTTATTGGTTACCATAGTTCACAGGAGTTAATATGGAGACATAAGGATCAATTGACAGCTTTTGAGCGGAGTCCCCCCTCCCCAGGAGTAGTCCAACCTTGCACCTGAGCTGTTGTGATATTATTGGCTGCTCTGGCAATGATGTAACAGCAAGGCTGTGATGAAATTGTCTACAACGAATACTATTTGCCAGTTTGACCTATGGCATCATTGATTGCACCAATTTTGCATATCCTCTAGTGCTTGGCAATGGTTTATCCACCTATGACATCATAGGTCCACTCTGGCACTGAGAAAAAAAACTGATTTCTTCAGATCAATTGCTAGAGCTGTAAAGACATAACAAAATAAATTTAACATGTAAGAAACAAATTTTAAAACTTTAATTTTCCATGTCAATATGAATTACTGGCTGCTCCCGCGTGAATAAACACCCATTTGGTTGAAAACTAAAACCTTAATATTAAATAAACCAGAATCACAAGAAGCAAAAGTCATTACCACGCCTCTTTTATGCATCATATTAGTCCCTTGAATAAAAAAAACACTTTGGAAAGTGTTCCCTTGTCTCTGACAAGCGATCCAAAAATTTCTGACAATCATACCAATCCCTGAGGGAGAGAGCTGGCTCTCTCCCAATTACCAGGTGCTTATACACACCCTATATCCAAAACGACAGCGGAGAGAGATGAGAGATCAAGGCATCATGACAGACAAACGACTATCCTTCAAATTCAATCAACACATCGAAGGAATAACAAAGAAAGCAAAACTGTGTGGTGGAAGTATCACCCACACCTTTAAACATCTGGACAAGGACTCACTCCTGCTCCCGACACAGTGTAAGAAGAATGTCATCATTGTAAGAAATGTCCGATGCATAGCGCCAAGATTGATGTCAAGACATATGTACCATCAGCACTATCAATTGATTGATTGATTGATTCATTCATTTGTTTATTTGTTTTTACCACACGTACCACTCATATATACAACAATGCACTTTCATATATTCACACATTCCATCAGTAAAGTAAAATTAATACTACAATTCAAATGTATGGTAAGGACGTGTACCACTAGTTAAATATAACTGTTATCTGAACAACCCCTGCAATGAATAGAGTTATGAGAATGGGATATAATACAAGGATGAGGAATGATGCATGAATCATAATTAAGTAACAGCACCTAGCGGCTTTATAATGGCTTCTTTGGTTTGATATATTATAAGATAGACAGGAGTTACAGCCTGGATGTCAGGGTGAGCTGTGGATGTTAATTGAATGAAGTACTTGGGAGTGTGAGAGAAGGAATGAGAGCTGACGTGATACATGTAGGACTGTAGGAGACATAGAAGAATGGATATGGGTCATTCTCAAATTTCGGGACAATTTGCGTCACTCTAGCTCCCTGACATTAATATGAATGCGATAAATATCTGAAGCGTCACTCTGCATCTGTTATTCATATTTCTACTTAGAACCACTGCATTTGGAGCAAAAAGTCATTCATTAGACTTTTTTATGCATTATGTCCAGAAATCCGTGCAAAATCAATGGTTTTTCCCTGTCACTGGACCTGACATGACAAAATCAAGTGTTCATTTTCCTCCTAATATACCATTATTTTCAAAGTTTCTTTGCACGATTCATGGGAATATAGACTTGAATTTATATTTAGTTCATATTCAATTTTTTTTGGGTATAATTTCATTGATTATATTGATACAATAGTCATGTCACTAATTTATGTCAATTTTTTTGTCCCCTCCGTTACTTGCCATGGCTCTGTTCGTTATTGTTTTTTATGAGCTATTTTCACTGAATATCATCAGACGCATGTGCGCCATAGTACCACTGCCTTGCAGACTTCATAAAACATGTATTCAATAAATTATGACATAATGTTCATAAAAAATGTTTTTGGTCCCACTAAAATGTCCCCTCCGTTTCCTTGATTTCCAAGCTTACCAATGATAATTTTACAGAGCGATTTCATGTATATGTTGCTGAGGGTGGCAGGTTTTAATATTCTGCAATTATTTTGTCTAATCTCCAAAATAAAAAGCAGCAATGAGCGAAAAGCAAAAAATTGTTCCCTTCCATTACCGTCCACTCCGTTACCAGATCATGAGCAAGAAATCGACATTTGGACCAAAAAATCTACTGATACGAGATGAAGTACTTCTGAAATAGTTACATCAATCTTTTATCATTTTTCCTATTGTTGCTGTTCCTACAGTTGGTTTTTTGCATCAAAATTCCCCTCCGTTACCACATTGTCCCCTCCGTTACAGGACAATTTTCCTATACCCGTTGTCCTGAAATTTGAGAATGGCCCATATGCACAGCACTTAGAGGAGGGGGCACTTGTCAGACCAGCCATTGAATTTGAAAAATGATCAATTTTGAAGCCATAAAATTACCATGTGGCATAGGTCATATGAAAAATAGAATGTATTTCATAATAGAACTTGGAAACAGCTTTGAAATGATGTATGGAAATGTGAGTGGATCTGAGACATAGCTCCACCTCCTTTTTGTGAAAGAAGGTGCGCAACCTTTTTGGTGACTATAGTATGAAAATGAGATGAGAAGACTGGGAATGTTAGACATAGGCCTTATGTACTATTCTGTGACTGTGACTGCATATACTATGGAGATACACACGTGCATTAACAACAGTATTAGTGAGAGAATTAAAGCAGCAGTGAGAAAATTACAGACGTATATTATCCTCACTGAGATTTCTGATGCTACGACGCAAATTCTCTCCGACTCACTCTGTGTCCTGATCAGACATGTAACTCAGATTCGAATCAGATTGCTGATGCTACCTTTGACTCTGAATACTGTCAGGGCCTAATGACTCAGGCTCTTCACTCCAACTCCTAACTCAGACTCATACCTCCCGACTCTGACTCCTACCTCCAACTCCTGACCGTAACAGGTAGTTTCTTATCCGTCATAAGCTGAATGCCAGCATGACGATTGCAAGTTGCCCGGATGAAAAAGTTAGGTCAATTCGCCCGCAGGAAGACACGGCGCAACGCCATCTAATAACACGAGATGGCGCCACCACCACGATTTCGACCGTAAATCCATTCTTGGTTTATTTTCAAAATATCCTGCTAATGCATTTGCATTGACAGAGTAATCAATTTCAAATCCCAAAATGTATATCTGGTTCTCATAGTTGTTCAAACACAGAGAGAATCAGTGATCATGAGTAATGTCACGTTAGTCTATAGATGCATGTCTACCAAATGCTGCCTGCAGTGGCTCCCTCTTTATGAAGTGTGCACTTGCTTGACCTTGACCCCTATATAATATTGCAATGTCTGAGCCGTGCACTCAACCAGAACTATGGGAATAAAAACTATCATTGAAAGACAAACAAATGAACTGATTTGCAGCATGCTGCAAAGTTAGTCAGATGTTAGTCAGATTATCAAAATCGCTTCAGTTTAAGTTGTAGACTATGCTGTGACAAGGTATATAGCCAAATTTCGGAGCTGTACATGTGATCCCCGCGAAGGAGATAGTTTTTGAAAATTCAACATACACACCCCTTTGCTCTCTCTACAAGGACACTGTTCATTGACAGACATGACAGGACAGACAGGACTGCAGCTCAGCAATAAATGGCTTCAAAGAAGCCATTTAAAAATGGTGCATAATGATAATTCTTAATATAAGAAAAGTGGGTGCAGTCAAGTTATGCGATGGGAGTGATTAGTTACGCAATAAGTATAGTATACAGTATACATTGTATACACTTAAAGTTGTAAGTTATATAATATACAATACAATTAGAATTTCGATAGTAGCAGTCAGTTGGTGCATACATAGTGTGTGTGAGTCTTTGTGTTTTACGCCTCTGCAGCACCTTATTGGGCTATATCGAGGCTTGCTTAGGTGTTATTTGTCTTTGTTTATTGTCCACACAGCATGTCTGTGTTGGGAGAACTAACTTAGTAGGTTGGTGAAGAAATTATTTACGGATCTTCTGGGCTACTTTTAGCCCAGTTGTAAACAGGTTGTGGCGTATAAGAAGGATCAGAGCACCTATTCCTTCTTCGGTAAATTTGTAATTTTTAGTAGCTTTGATGAGTTACGACTTTGTACTGAAACCGTCTTTGTTGAACGGCCCCTTTGCTTGTTTTGTACGTTGTACAAGTTGTGTGCGTGCTTGGTGCAGTCTCAATGATGCAAGAAGTGTTTTTGTATACTCAAGGTAGTCTTCAGTGAGCTTCCTTCTACTAGTTTGCCATTTGTTGTTTAACACCAAGAAGCAGACTACTGCTGCACAGCTGACTTCATTAGGTGTCCTGACTGTTCTTTTTGACATGAACTGTTCTGACGATGTTCTACCAATTTCAGGATAAGAAAGAGTAGATCGTGGATGAGAAGAAGAATCATAGTTCCATATTCGATCTCTGTGAATAGGTGTGATGCTGTGGCTTCCCGGATATCTATACAGTGTATTAGCAGTGAGATAGAAGGTACTTCTTGATACTATTTGAAAAAGAATTAATTGATAAAAGTGTCTTCTCTTTTAATTCTCTGGGTAGATCTGTTAAAGCCCGTGAGCTACCAACACTGAAATGTCTACACCTGAGGACAGACCGGACAAACTTAAACCGGTGCCTCAAAATAATGAAGAATGTTAACCATCTCCTGAGTAATATACAATACAATTTATGTCCCAACAGGACAATGTTTCAAAGAAGAAGACTTTTCATCACACGACGACAGACAATGAAACTGCAGGCGCACCGGAAACATTACTTTGATCTACACAAGAGTCATCCCAGTCTGGAATCAGATCAGCCAACACACCATCAACTCCTCCACAGTAACCCAATCCAAGGCAGGAGGACTGAGGAAAGATCTGTTGAAGCACCTGAGCCTCTAAACATATAGACCAACAATAAAACCAGACCCGAGAAGGCTTGGTCTACAATTTGACTTCATATCTCTCATGTCCCTCTTGGGCTTCCCCTGTGGCATTCTTCTTCTTTTCCTTCTTGCCACACAACCAATTCATGAAATCGAGTACAAGTTGCGTCAGCTCAAAGAAAGTGAAGACAGAGGCTCCAATGTAAAGTCCCATGTTTCCTCCCAAGTCAGATATTGTTTGAAGTATCTGAAAAAGACAACAAAGTGGTAAGGTATCCCAGGGGAAAAAAGAGCTGCACGATTAATCGAAAATTTATCGTTATCACGATAACAGACAGTGCGATTACGTCATCGCAATTCAGTGCGATAAAGTAATTAAATGAAATAAACAGTATAATACACACATTATCACTCACAGACTTGAAATCTCATACTTTTTCAGGAATTAAAAGCCCGGCCTTCCATCAAAAGCACTTGGGATGTTTCTATCAGGTAACTGTACTACTTTGGCTGTCAAATGAGAAAAATATTCAGCATCCTGTATCTCCAAACCGAAATAATACAAGGAAATTTTTTATTGTATCTGCTAGAGTTACTTGTCTACTTTTTATGTACTTTAATTTTGTTTGTGATTCTGGGAAAAAGCAGATTTTCAAAAAGCTGTGCAGGGAAGTGTCTACTTTGTTCTGGGTGGGCCAATGTTACCCCAAATCTCCAAACTTAATTGTCAGTGTTAGGTTACTTTGGCCACCCCTGGAAATGGCAATTGGCAAGAGTTGGAAAAGTTTGTAGTTTATAGCAGTCAAGGAGGTATAAACCTTGATTTGACAAACAGGTGTATGACCCTGAAAATTATGTTGACTGTCATAGATGCTAAAAAAATACCGTAAATGGTCCAATGCAATAATTACAATTTTTGTCATTTAACAAGCATAACATAGTGATGATGTACTGGCTGCTAGTGAAGCTGTGAACCACTGTAGACATACGATTTCCTCCAAAATGGCATAAGACAAAGTTGTTTCATCTTGGATTAGATTAGCGCGGGACATGCAGCCCCCGTTAACTTCGAGGTGCGATTTGACCTACTTTTTGTGGTCGATTATTTGAATGCTTATGCTGTCCGGAAGGGATCACTTGACTCTACTTATAACTAGTGAAGCAAATGTCTACCAATTATAATAAAGGACTTACGTCACTCTTTTGTAAAAAATTTAAAATGGCCTTCTTACCCGACCCATCGGGCAAGAAGCCCCCCTATTATATTCCTATGGCAATTTTTTTGCGAGCGCATTCAGCTTGAAAGTTATATCTTGGGGTTCTTCTATAATTTTTAAGGCATTCTACTCACTTTTTCTGAATTTCAGAATTTTTCTGTTCATACATTTATTTTTTGATAATTTTTGCCCTGTTTCAATTTCGGCCAAATTTTTTTAAATTTCAATTAGCTATTTGATCAAGATTTAAGGTAAAATACGCATTATTAAATAGTTCCTGAAGCAGCTTCGAGGCCTCAGTGAAGGGGGCCTCATGCCCCATACCATGTGGGGCCTCTCACCCCAAACCCACATATCTTAATTTGACCTCTACATTTTGAGCTAAAATGCAAAAAACATGATCCAAATCATATTTATCTGATGGTCATAAAGTGAAGCAATGCAGATATCCATTATACTTTTAAAAATTTCCAAAGATATTTCTGTCAACCACTTTCAAAGAATTAATCAAAGTTACATAAACCATGTACCGTTTTTTGTTTCTTTAATTACTACTATGATTTGGTGCTGTTTGCCCTGAAAATTGGTGATGTCACATAAAAAGCCTCTAGCTTCAATCCTATCAGCAAGAAAAAGTACCAAAAATGTAAGTTTAGATATTACCCTGGGGGGGCCTCTCACCTAACCCGGGCTTCTTGCCCCGACCCACTCTATATTTTATGGTGTTTGTCAACATAGTGTTACATTGGTGAATTATACAAAAAACTGGAACATAAAATAGAAATGTAAAAGGTCATATAATTGATAAGAATTGTTTTAAAATGACACCTTTTATGACTGGTAGCATATCTTACATTCTTGTGACCTAAAAACTGGGGTATGTTCACAGTGCTATGTCATTCTGAATTAGGAGGCAGTTGTACATAGAGTGTGGTACACATATCAATACTTAATTTTTGTCCAGAAATCTGCAGAAACCTGCAACTCATTCTAGATAACAAAAATACATTCCTCGGCTTGTTGGGTGAAAAAAACATAACTAATTAAATCCTACTGCGGTACATGGTATTACTTGCTCAAAATCTTATGGTGGCCAAAGTTACCCCAACTCCGGGGTTACTTTGGCCGACCCATTAATTATGTAATAAAACATAGAACCATTGTAGATTTTGGAAAGCTTTTTGACAGAATATAACCTCAATGTACTGGCTGTGTTATGGCACAAAACTGTTGATATTCAACAAATAGTTTTTCGCATACCGCAAATTGGTGCTCCGAAACGGCCAAAGTAATACGGCTGCACTATTAATCGCAAATTTATCGTTATCGCGATATCAAGTAGGGTGATAATGTTATCACATAAAGGGACGATAAATAAATTTTTTAAAATTTCCCTGTATTTTTTTGCCTAAAAATGGGAATTTCTTCTCATGAAATTCAAACATTTTACTACAATTTTGGGAGTTTACGGGTTAATCCCTTGTGAATTTATTGCTCAATTTATCGAAGTCGCGATATGAGATATAGTTATCACATATTGCATCTTAGCCTATTATCGTGCAGCCCTACAAAGTAACCCCGTTTTATGGTATACATAACAAAGATGTGTGCTAAAAAAAGTTGCATACGGTCACAGCTTTTGATTCAGAAGTAATTACGTAGTCCAAGGTCTTGAAGAACACTGTGACCTCCAAGAAATTCCGTCTGAACTCCTCATCTGACATTTCTGGAGCTTCCTTCAGAGACATAAATGCTTTTGTTTCATTCTGCGGAGAGAAAAAAAAATCCAGCTCAAGGTTTGTATTGCTTGTCTCCTGCTATATATATGATCTTTGCCTCAGGTTTCAGCATAGACAAATTAAGCCAAAACAGTCATAGGTTGATAATTCAGAATTCGAAAAATTGATACATGTAAAGAATAAGCATATCCATGTAATATTACATACCATAGCTTTCTCTGATGGCCACTTGGCGTAGGAAACCATCACTTCGTATTTTGTGGTGCTGAAAAACATATTTTATTATTAGATTGATGAAACTCAATATTAAATATTGGAGAGATTTGACAACAATTAAACATACTTGCATGGTATATTGCAATCTATGTCGCAGCCAAGTTCAACATTGTTGAACATCTCTTCCAGTCGGTCTTTGCACCCTAAGTCCTCCGGAAGACCTGGAATTTACATGAACTATAGTGAAAACAATGGACTAGTGAATTTCTATACTCCGTATTTCCTATGAGTCTAAACCGTAAAACCAACGGCATCTTTAAGGCAGGTACCGTAATGGATAAATCAAATTGTCATTTTGCTGTAGAATACCGTTGTTTTATGGTTATTCATTTTTAAAAACAGCTACTCAGTGTCATAAAATTAATGGGAGCAGGTTATACAGTGAACTACCGTATGGTGCCCTATTTTCATCAGGTACTTATTTTAAAAACTTATTTTAAGGTACCATAGCCATACTAACACTGTTGCACTTTGTGTATCCAGTTCAGATGAACAAAACTGTAGTTTTTCAAAAATTTGTAAGAGATGAGGTGGGCTACTCCAATGTATAATGCATTATGAGCATTAATGTGCAGCTAAGTCATAATGACGATTTTAGGACCCCTAAAAGGAACCTATTATCGTCATTTGGGGTGTCTTAATACCGTCAGTTTTGAAAGTCATACTACTCCTGAAAGGTATTACATTCAAAAGTTTTTTATTTCAAAAATTAATCTTGATTATCACATGTTTCCTCTTCTGCTATAGCCAGTGCTATATCCACATTTCTATCAACTTCACCAGGTGCACAAAGATAGGTCTGAAAATCAGTTAAAGCTGGCCCTCCTTTTTGTTAATTTGTCTCAAAATTGTGAAAAATTTGTGTTTTTTTCACACTCCACTTTATGGTGCTATTGTATAATCCTCAAGAGTGCCATTGATACTTGAAATGCAGCAAAGTATGCAAAAGATATTCTAATTTGTGAATTGTGACATTTCGTACCCTGACATTCAAAAATAAAGATTGATATCAAGCATTGATTAAAAGTGACGATATTAGGACATTGACGAAAATAGGGCACCATACGGCATAAATAAAAGCTCACCATTGGAAAAGTTGAAGTTCGATAGATACTGAGTGATACAGTTGTTATATTTTGAACTTTCTATGTGTTTGACAGTATACGGTGGATATCTGTTGTCCAGACATTGACATTGGGACATCATATTTCTTTGGAAACAGGACCGTTCGCAAGTCTGGAACATGAAGGGAGTATGTATACGACAACAACATGTTACATATTAACTGAAATTAAAATATTTGTTTGGACAGTAAAATAATACACACCCTTAAACTGTAACTGGTGCTGTAGGAATACTTTCTGAAGTAATCCAAACTGTTCCTCTGTTTCGCTTCATCAAAACAATCTCCAAAGGCGCCTCCCAGTCTCTGTACCTCGTGCTAAACAAATATTGAAGAGAAACGTGGTAATTGTCTTGCAATTATTAAATTTATACAGACCAAAAATATTTGGTGGACTCACCAGCCTTATGCCAACGAAAGCAGACTGACCGGGAGGGACGCTGATGCCATCCTCATCAGGGAAGGGCATCTGACTCTCATCATGGACCACAAGCTGCACCCCTGCCCCCGTGGTCAATTCACTGTAGCCCTCTTGGTCAATGAACAGAGAAAGCTGAAGACCGTACAAAGGTCCAGTTCCAGTGGCGTTCTTGTCAACAGTGAAAGTGAAACAGTTTCCATAGAGCCAGTTGAAGACCACTTGGTAATGCACCCCTCTGCAGAGATTTTGCATAAAGATATAAGAATTAAATCTTCCATGCAACATCTAAGATCAACAGACCAATGTTGGTGCTAAATTAACATTTGAAGACATGTAAACTTAGTATCACATTTCAGATGATTTATCTCTTTGTTGTTGAGGAAAGGAATCCGATGATTTAAATGCAGGTCAAAACATTAAATTTTTTATCTAATTTTAAAGTAATGATGCATTTTCGAGTACTGTCAGGAATGATATGCAAATAAACTTACTTGAGGGCACAAGGTGCTCCAGCATACAGACAGCGCTGCACAAATTGTTCGTATTTCATAGTAAAATTTGAGTAATCGACTCCATAGGTTGGGCCATAAATATCGGTGAATTCAGAAAACATTTGAAGAAACTGCGCACTGGATGGAATTTTGTAAACATTCTTGTTTGATTTGAGCGCTTCAACCCAAGCCAGAAACCAAGACGGTCCATAGAGACTGGAATTTTCCAGGTTATTTTTCACTGCAAAAATAAATCATCAAGGTATAATTATTACTATTTACAAGTGGGCTCACTTAGGCTAACTCAGAGAAGAACATGTAATTTTGAAAAAGAAGAAAATTGACATGAACGGTATTTTTTTACAAAATAATAACAAACGAGAAATATTTTGTTTAATCATATCTTTCCATTATTAGCCCTAATACATGTACTTGTTTTTAATTATATCTGGTGCCATTTCTAAACAAAAAAAAAACAGCAATAACTTGGAAGTGTAACAATTGAAATAATTTAAAAAATACCTGCGTACGCAAGTGCTAACCTCTGCCACAGAGCATCTTTTAAGGTTCTCGACTGGGAGACCAACGGTTCAACAACCAATGCGTGGAACTGACAAATCAAATAACATTTATCCGATCAATACATTACATTGTCAAATAGAGTTATCCTGTACACAAGGACGGTGGACACCGAGACACTAGACAGACAGACAGACAGACGGAGGCCGCTGCCCTCTGCAATACCCAGGCCATATATATACATGTACATGACCGAGGGTAAAAACCCTAATTCTCTTACATGCATAATCAGTACGCCGCCCCATTTCTGTAAGGAACTCATCGGCTTTTACTCCATGGTAAGCATTCTTGTTGCAGACGGTGACTGCCGGGTTGGCCAGCTGCCTGGAAGGTATGATTTTTGTGCCAACATTGACCTGTATTGGAAATATCCATGTTTATAACATTTGAAGAAAATTTGAGATGTTAGCTTGTAAAGGTCAAAGTATAATTACATGTATAACTACCAACATCAAATTTCAAGTATTTGCCAATTGTGAAGCAACTGTGCCAAATCCACGCTGTGACCAAAGTAACCGTTATCAACACCCAAGCCAGTTGCCTCAGTCGGTCTGAAAAAAAAAAAGAAAACGTCGAGACGAATATCACAGACATGTATTACAGGTGATTTCATTTCCATGCGATTCTGATCATCCAGCCCTGACTGTGTGAATGCAGTGCATAGAGCTGCTAACTACACTCTAAATTGGAAATGCGTACAACCTAAACAAAACCTAAACATTAAACATTCCCGCTTTGAGCGCGTTTATTGGTGTTTAGCTTTTTCTTTATAAACACTATGTTTAGCCAAATTAAACAAGCTGCGTAAGCGACTGCGCAGATACAACCTAAACAATTATGACAAAAAACATTTAGTTTTAGCGTTTTATTTGTTTAGAACACTAAACAATACCTAAACAATTAGGTGCATAGTCTAAACAACCAAGTGTCTAATGCCTAAACTACTAAATGTTGACAACTTAAACAAAATCTCAACAACTAATGTGCGTACAAAATTCCCGCTTTGAGCGCATTTAAAAGTGCGTACAAAAAGTAAATGTTTAGGCTGTAAACAAATTCGTACATCTTCAATAAAAGTTTATTATAACACAGTGGACAGACTCGTGTCTTACGTTCGAATGAATTTATTAATGCGACGCACAATCGTGGTGACGTCACAACACTACGTCATACATATGACATCATCAGGTGATCATTGAAAGGTTAAAATAACGTCACTCTGTTACATCTCTCCCTTTCTTTTAAAGAAATAACTAATAACAGTATAACATCCAAATATAACTGTATGGTTATAATACAATAATTACTAAATTTCTGTTATTACGAAATGTCTTTGTAGTTAGGCCTATTTAGAAAATGTCTTTTGAAAGTCTTTGAAATAAACATTATTTTTACAATAATGAGTTTTGTCATTTATACTGAATTACATTTGTAATAATTAATAATGTATTCTTTATAATTACAGTTTTTAGTAAAGGTTGTAAATGAAATTACACTCATTTCAGCTTAAACAAATAGCTGATATTTATATGAAAAGTAGTTAAACAACTTCACATGAAGTATATATATGTGATTATACAGTTTTAACATCAAATGGGTGATTTTAACAACTTCACCTGAACTTCTTAACAATTAAAGTTATTATAGAAAATTACTTCTTAGGAAAGTTCACTTTGTAGTCATTGAACCGTTTAGGCATTTGCCTCGAACGTTTAGGACGTTCCTGAACAACTGGCTGTTCCGGACTTGACACCTGTGGTTGTTCCTGATGGGAATTCTCGACACTTCCATTTGCCGGAGGAACTGACCTATTGTCAGTGACATCAATCTCATCGAAATCTACATGAGGATCTACATGTAACAATGGTTGTTGATTTGTCATCAAACGCTTACAATGCATCAAGTTACGAGCCTTTCTCTCAGAACCTCTTTGGGCAATAATCATTGACCCTTTTCTTTCTACAACTTGATAAGGATTTGCATCAAATTTTGAAACAAGTTTGCCTCGACCAACCATTTGTTTTAACAAAACCTTGTCACCAACATTTACATTTGACTCAATGATATTTCTACGCTTTTCTGCATAAAATTTCATTTTGGCCTTAGCCTTCTGATCTGCAGAATGGATTTTAGCTGGATCTTTCCTGCTTACATTTTCTGGTAACTTTGTACGTAAAGGATATCCATTTAACACTGTGGCTGGTGGTTGACCAGTGGTACTGTGTGGAGTGGCACGATAATTACTCAAAAACCGATACATTTCACTTCTCCACCTTTTGTTTGTTAATTGTGCACCTCTAGTAACCTTTCCTAATCCTTTCATGAAACTTTCAACACTTCCATTAGCCTCTGGCCAATATGGAGTTACCTTGCGATGAACAAAACCTAATTCTCGAGCAAATGCTCGGAATTCTGCACTCTGAAATGGAGGGCCATTGTCGCTTTTGACAATTTCTGGAACACCTCGCGAAGCGAAAATTTCTTCTAAAGCATTAATTGCTTGATTGGCTGACGTTGAAGTCAAGATTCTAGCTTCTGGAAACCGACTATAATCATCCAAAATAACAAAGATGTAATGACCTGAGGGCAAAGGGCCATAGAAATCAATGCTAACGTTTTGCCATGGTCTGTCTGGCAATGGACTCATTTTTAGCGGTTCTCTAGGCTTAGTGTCATGGTTTGCACAACACGTAATACAAGAAGAAACCTTGCGTTGGACTAACTGATCTATTCCAACAAACCAAACTTTTTCTCTAAGTAAGGATTTTGTCTTGTTTGTACCTTGATGACCTTCATGTGCTAGATCAACTACCTGATTTTGCAGGCTTTTGGGTATCACTACACGTGAACCTCTAAGAATTAGACCTTTCTCGCTAACACATAATTCAGCGGCTATTCTTCTGTAAGAATGTAGTACCTGAAAATCAACATCTGAACTTTCAGCTAAGTCTAACTTGTCTAACTTGTGCCAACTGTTAGTTAGAAGACAATGTTTTACAAGAGTAAGAGTAGCATCTTTTCCGGTTTCTACAACAATTTCATCTAAAGTCATTGACTTTGGCACTGAATGATTTGCAATCATGTTTACATATTCTTCAACTGCACTTTGTTGATTGCTTACCATTGGTACGGAGTTTGGGTGACGTGACAGATAATCTGCCGGATTGTCAGAACCTCTTCTGAACTTAATCATGGGCTGATATGGTTGTAATCGAAGTGCCCATCTTTCTAGTCTAGCAGACAATTTGGCATTGGGATTGCCAAAGAGACCTAACAAAGGTTTGTGGTCTGAGAAAACTTGGATCCCTAATTTACCATAGATATGCAAATGAAAATATTCGCAGCCCCAAACAACTGCTAATGCCTCGCGCTCTAGCTGGCAATACTTTCTTTCAGTTTGGGTAAGTGATCTACTCGCATAAGCTACAACTTGCGAAATACCTTTTGAATCAGTTTGAGTAAGCAAAGCAGCTAATCCCACTGGGGATGCATCTACCACAATTTGAGTGGATTTGTTGACATCATAATACGCAAGAACGGGTTTGCAGCTGAGTTCTTTGACTATACTGCGAAATGCTATCTCTTGTTCATCTCCCCATTCAAAGGGTTGAGATTTTCTAGTCAATTTGACAATTGGTTCAATTTTGGTTGCATAGTTTGGGATGAACCTGGAACTGTAGTTTACCATGCCAAGTAGACTTCTAACTTCTGCAATGTCTGCAGGCGATTGCAATTTCTGCAAATCTCTAACTTTAACTGGGTCAGGGCTCATACCTGCCGCACTGAAAACCATACCGAAGAAATTAATCTCCGTGAGACCAAATTTGCATTTGTCACCATTGGCAGTAAGGCCATGAGTTAGAAGACGGTTACATGTCTGTCTAAGGGCTCTATCATGTTCTTCTTTGGTTGACCCGAACACGATTATGTCATCAGATATGTTAATCGCATTTGTGAGACCTGATAAGACATGAGCTACGGCTTCCTGAAATACCTCGCTAGCACTAGAAATGCCAAAAGAGAGACGTTTGGCACGAAAGAGACCAACATGAGTTGAAAATGTGGTGATGTACCTGGACTCTCTTTCTAGAAGCAACTGATTGTAGCCTGACCTTAAATCAATTCTACTGAACATCACTGCACCATTTAACTTGGCCTGTATTTCTTTGATAGTTGGCGCAAGATGGCGTTCTCGTTTGATCGCTCTATTAGCTTGGCGCATGTCAGTACATATTCTAATCTCATCAGTGTTCTTCTTGGGAACTACCACAATTGGAGAAACCCAAGGCGTAGGGCCTTCTACCTTCTCAATAATATCATTAGCTAACAAGTTATCTAGCTTTTGTTCTACTTTGGCTCTCAAATGAAAAGGAATCCTCCTGTGAGGTTGAGCTACTGGCTTTACAGTTTCATCAATGTGCAATTTTACACTGTAGTTTTTCATCAAGCCTACTCCCTCAAACAAACTTGGAAAATCTTTCTCAATCGCGTTTGAAATTGAATTCACAACATTTGGTTCAGCTATAGTTACAAGCTTTAACAATTGAGATGCTTTACAACTCAAGAGACATCCGCTTTGACCTGATACAATAAACACTCTTTCTCTGATTGAGACACCGTTGTACGCAATAGTTGCGTGAAATTGACCTAGAGTCTTAATGCTCTCACTACCATAAGGAATCAATGTAGTGGTTTGGTTTGAGACATCAATTGTACCCTTCAATTTGTTATTGTACGTACGTTCATCAATAATACTGCATGACGCTGCAGTGTCTGCGATCATAACAATATTGACACCTTCGACATTCAAACTGAATTTTGGCAATCCTGACTTGACATTTTTGTTGACAATATTGAACAAACAATCATTGACATTGAACAAAGAATTATCAACATCATCACTGGACAAGCAATTGTCATAGTCAATTTTGGGATTTTGAATTTGAACATCATACATGAGCAATTGATCGCTAGAGTCAGTTGAGAAATTGTGAACATGAGAAATGGGCAATTGATCGCCATTGTCAGTTGTGAAATTGTGAACATCATAATTGGGCAATTGATCGCGATTGTCTGTTTTGGGAGTGTGAACATCATGGTAATTGGGCAATTGATCGCCAGAGTCAGTTTCGTGAAAAATGTTAAACAGATAATTGTCTTCAAAATTATCAAAATTGTCATAATCATAGCATTCATTCTCTGAGAATGTGGTATCGACGTTGTGTACGACTTGTTTCTTCGGTCCACTTGAGCGATTCTGTCGATTTTGTCCACGATTTGGTTTTCCACGATAACCCCTGGAACGATGCGATTGCGAGTTTCCACGACTTCCTGACCAGTTTCCGCGACTCTCGGACTGGTTGAAATTTCCACGACTGAAATTTCCACGACTGTTTCCAGACTGTCTTGTTGTTCGACACAGTGACGTGTAGTGTCCGACTCTGCCACATGATGTACAATTTGAGCGAAACGCCGGGCAAGCTGAATAACCTCCTGGATGGGGGTAAGTACCTGCACAATTCCGACACTTGGTACTACGGCTGTGATTCGCTGCTTGAAAATTTCGACGATCTTGACGACCACCTTGACGTCCTTGTTGACGTTGATCGACGCTATTCACAACAGGGCTTGGTGATGCGTCTGAGTTCAAGTTTAAGTTCAACAATTTTTCAATTTCATCATTTTGCAAAGAGCATAGTTCATTGTTTCTGGCATCTGTTAGCACATCATTCAAAGTTTTGTTAGCATTTGTAGGCTTCAAATATTTGTTTCTGACTTTTGAATCATTGCAAGTCTGCACAATGTGTGATTTGAGTTCTTTTTTTACTGCTGCCTCATTTCCAAATGAACACATGGATGCTTGCTGTTTCAATCTCATAAAGTAACAGTCAATTGATTCACCTGATTTCTGCCTCATACTCCGAAAAACAGCTTTGGAATATTCCACAAATTCCTGTGGCTTGTAGAATTCTGTAAGTTTCGTTTTTGCAGTTTCATAATCGTCTCCTGTTTCAGGCAGTAACTGAAAATCTTCAAAAGACTTGTCACCAATGTAGTGCAACAATACTGATCGTTTTTGAGCAGCTTCTGTTATTTTTGTTGCAGCCATGTAGTTTTCCAGACGAACAATCCATTTGTCCCATTTTGGTCCTGTCTGTGTCTTGTCCTCACCAACAACATCATCAAAAAACGAAATTGGGGGCACCTGTAGCGCTGTTGCCATCATGGTTAATAATAAGGCTGTTGTTAGCCAGATAATCATGTCCATTTGTTAAAATCCAGGCAATGTTTGCAGCACCATCCTCGTCGCCAATATAACACAGTGGACAGACTCGTGTCTTACGTTCGAATGAATTTATTAATGCGACGCACAATCGTGGTGACGTCACAACACTACGTCATACATATGACATCATCAGGTGATCATTGAAAGGTTAAAATAACGTCACTCTGTTACATTTATATCATGTGAAAAAAAGCTATTCCATACTTTTATCTATGCATTGATAGTGACTGTACAGGCAGCAGTTCTATGCTTTACATACCAAGAGTATATTTCCAAATAATCCCACATTCTCATTACTTACGATCTGTCGTAATTATGAAAAATTAATTCAGCATTTTATAAATTATATTCTCATGCAAAAGACACAATTCATCATAATTGTATAACACCTCCTGTCCAATAGTTTACCTGCCTACATGCCATATCTAATGATAGTGCCTAAAAAAATGTAGCAATTTAACTTCGCAATAAGTAGCATTGACAAATATTCTGTACTTGAAAGCACTTTATTATAATGACTAGCTAAATCGATGACTGTTTCTTTTTTGTAAATAATATTTTGAGACTTAACATTTACAAAATTACAAAATTGAAATAAATACCATTTTGTAAAAACCTTACTGATCAATTGCGGGAAACTTCACACATACATCAAAACAAACAACTTTTTGGATTACAATTAATTAAATTTCGTACATAATTCAACTCTTTTGCGTTAAAACTTTTACTAAAATATCAACAATATTTATTATTCTATTCTAAATACAATTACAAAATACCTTTTTTTGTGCACAGTTTGCATTTTTCACGGTGCAGTTTCACATATCATATATACAATTTCTCAAATCGTCCCAGTTAGAGCCAAAACTAATTGGATTGGCCTGAGGTGAACGGCACTAATGTTGCACAAGTTTTGTTTGTTTTGTGATGGCATCATTGTAATTTGCACGAAGAGAGGCCACAAATATATTTAGTAAGGGCCTAGCCTCAACGAATGATCCTGCTGCTATCTGGACAATTCTGAGAGTCTCCTTCAAAGATCTCTGCATTTCCAAACTTCTTCTTCTTCCACGTGAGAGCTGGGTTCATGTGTTGAACGTTTAAGCTCTGCAGGACTGCACATGTGTGCATGAACCACATAACACAGCCTATAAAAATGTGGTCCTAATGGTTAAAATCAGTGCGTATGTATAACAACATTTTACGAGCTCATGAAGATTGTGTCCGTTGTCCACGCATGGGCTCAATCCCCACTTACAGGCTTTGTCTCTGTGTGAAGCTGGCCAAGTGATCCAGAGATTCTACTTTAGCATCAATTATTTGTCCTTGGAGACCATCACAGTTTGTGGCACATGTGAAAGCTAGTGCTTCGTGATTTCTCTAGGTCCTGGCCATTCCACATGCCATTTTCATAATTTGAATAAATGCAATGAGCCTGAAAGTAGACATACACACCATGTACGTGAACAGCTAATAACAATATCAACTGGTATTCAGGCAGAAGGCCATCATTACCTTCTGAGTTATTATACAGAAGAGACAGTGTTAACAATTTTTCATCAGTATTTTAGAATTAATTTTAAATGATTGCAGAAAATCTAAGTCTGACAACATATCAATGGCTCTTACTACTTTCTGAAAATCTTTGCTGGTCCAACTCAAATTTTAAGGCAATGGCACTTATAGAAAATTTGCTTTTGACTTAGTCCAAGATTTTCCCTTGACATGTCCTTTTGTGAAGTGATTAGTGATGGCATGGATGCCTGGAATCGATCATTTGATCAAAGATTGGGTAAGTTTGATTGCATCTACTCTAACTAGGCCTACTCCAGAAATTATGTTTCTACTCTGAGAGTAAACTACTTCAAAATCGTCCAATTTATAATGAAAATGAGTACGGAATACCCTGGCTGGTGGCAATTCAAACCGTCATTTGACATCTTCAATTGACTGACTTAATTGTTTCAATTGAATTACAGCAATCCACACCATAAAAACAACCAGCCACTAAATCAGAAGTATCAGCTTTTTATGTAATCAATCCCATCTCATGGGATATCCCAATTTCTAGACTCTGATCTACTTCCAGTGATGCAAAAAATGATTAAGAGTAAACTACTATACTCCAAGAATACCAAATCAAATCCACAGACTGAGTGATATGATATTGTAGTGAAATATGAAACCATTCTGGTCTGGATGGTCTATAATGTGCCATTGCACTGCCATTGTTATCTGGACCATTGATATACTGTCAGCATGATGAACCAGTTATATAGCCATATGATGGACATTGTCAAAAATAGCAATACTGGTTTGTTTTTAAGTAGTTACCTGAATAAAATTCCAGTAGCACCAAAGCAAGGATTCAAGGCCACTATTAGTGTCTGTCAGGTGGAGCCACAGCAACTGTCTTCCAATAATAAAGTTAGGTGGCACTGCCATCAAGTTACCCAGTTCAACAACTTGTTTAGTCTGTACAAAAGATCATGTAGATATCTACAATTCTACATAATGTGTTTAGGAGCTCCACATATTCCAATTCTGATTCCACAAATGTTTAGCAAAGCTACGCAGTTTGTTTAAGTGAGATATACATGTTGTTTAGAATGCTCAACAACCCATTTAGACTATAAACGTCATGTCTTCATATTGAACATGGTGTTGTCACTGACAACATTTGAAAGCAACATCCATGGAGAACCTAAACATTAAACATTTGAAATGTTTAGAATTTGTTTAGGTCAGTTTAGAGTGTACGTTCAATCTATCAAGTGAGTGACGTTTTTAGCGATCATAAACCAATCAGATTAGGCAAAAATGCGATGTAGCAAGGTGGATAGAGACTGTAGAATCTCGTACTAATGAAATCACCTGTAATGGGTCCCTAAGCTCTGCTGATACGTACTGAGGTGATAAATACAGCGGTAGGGCCATTCTCAAATTTCGGGACAAAATGCCCTGGAAAATGTGGTAACGGAGGGGACTTTTGATGCAAAAAACCTGCATTTTGAGCAATTTAAAAATAGAAAGAAATGAAAAAAATATGTACGTCTTATTTTCAGAAGTACTTCATCTCAGATCAATCGTATTTTTAAATAAATGTCAATTTTTTGTGGTAACGGAGTGGACAGGAATGGTAACGGAGTGGACAGGAACGATTTGGTTTTCTCTTAATAGTGGTTTCTATTTGGGAGATAAAAAGTTTTGATTGCATTCTATTGAATCCTGTCACCCTCAGCGATATATACATAAAATTTCTTTGAAAAGGTATCACTGGTAAGCTCGGAATAGAAGGTAACGGAGGGGACATTTCAGTGGGACCAAAAAATGTTCCAATGAAAATTATGCCTTAACTTGTTGAATACCTGTTTAATGAAAATCTGCAAAGCTGTGGTAGTTTGGCGCATGTGCATCTTACGACATTGATTGGAAATTGCACATTAAAAACAATAGCGAGCCGAGCTATGCCTGGTAACGGAGGGGACAAAAAAATTAACATAGACTAGTGACACGTCTTTTACATCAATTAATTCAATGAAATGAAACAAGAAAAAAGTTAAATATGATGTATATATTAATTCAAGTCTATATTCTCATGAATCGTGCATAGAAACTTTGGAAATGATGGTACATTCGAAGGAAAATTAACACTTGATTTTGTCATGTCAGGTCCAGTGACAGGGAAAAACCACTGATTTAGCACGGAGTACTGGACACAATGCACCAAAAAAGGGTCTAATAAATGACTTTTTGTTCCAAATTCAGTGGTTCTAAATAGAAATATGAATAACAGGTGTGGAGTGACGCTTCAGATATCAATTGCATTCAAATTAATGTCAGGGAACTGGAGTGACGCAAATTGTCCCGAAATTTGAGAATGACCCGGTAACGTTTTTTGAGTGTTAATAGCATGAAATCTTATCTATATGTTATAAGTACCAATTTTGATTTTGAAGGATTAGGTCTATTGGTGTTGGTAATTTTATATATGTTGACTTGCCATTCCTATCCCGAATTCAGAAAAATGAGAGTGTGAAAGAAGCTAATTCAACTGACATTCAAATTCTTTTTTTTCGTCCAACTAATTTGGAACTTCGATATAGGCTGTGATAGTGGAACTCTCCTATTTTCAGCTCTCTGGCATCGCCATGCAAAAAAACTTTTTCCGGGAACACGCCGCCATTTTGTAACATTACTGATTCTATAGAGCTGGTATTCTGGGCTCCAGAGCACTTTTAATCCATCGAAAATGTCCAGGCCGATGTTTCCGGAAATTGTTTTATTCTGCTAGGCCTAAGCGACGCAGGAGAGCTCCAAAAAGGAGAGTTCCACTATCACGGCCTATTGACTTAAAACTACATCTTTGAAATTCGGTTGACCAAGAACAAATCAGTCAGGTACTCTATCAATATACACATATATATGGGACATTCTTAGATTCAAACTCACTCTTGGCTCTAAAGATCTGTGGGATGCATTGCGTGGAGGAGTCCTCAGCACAAGAATCCATGAAGACCACGGCTCCATCTTGCTGGACTTTGGCGGCAGACATTCTCACTTCCGGCAGCAGTTATTTAATAGCATGAATTATTTCTGCATTGTGCAATGTACATGCACTGAAAATTTAAATCAAGTTTCAAGAAATCAATGTAACAAAGGCATAAGGTGAAGAAAACTCACCTGAATTTGATTCAGTTCCAGAGAAATCTCAAAAATATCTAAAAAGCGAAAGATGATTGAGGCAGTGCCATCCCTCCGGACGTGTTGAATGTAGAAATCTGTTTGCGAACACAAATCCGTTTAACGCATTTCACCTGAGTTACTGTGGACACAGGCCGATCTGTCAGTAATGGATTTTTTTCTCAATTCCAGAGTCATGTTGCCTTATAAAAACGGCTGCTGTTTTGCAAGCACTTCCATTAAGCCAAGACCTTCAAGCCGATGAAGACCCCATTAGCACCATGCCACTGATTACTGGACCAGAAGCAAGCAAGCCAGAAGTCATGCAACACTGCAAACCACCAGCATCTGCCATAAAATAACACTGATGGTCGTAAAATACTCTAGGCTAGCTAATGGAACTGATGACATTTTAGTAAGATATAAATATTGCATGTGTTATGCGTACGTTTTGCATTTATTAACTCCCAAGGTCTCATTAACGATAATGCCCTTTATAATCTGAACACTCCTCATCATTGCTTCTTCCATCATCTGGATCAAGGTCATTAGACAATTGGAAGACGAAGAGAGACATATGAGATTGATTTGATGCATGTTGACAAACGCTGTTTTTCGGCCAGCTAAATACTTTGTATTTTCCAGAGTATCTATTTGGGGAGGACAAACAACAAGTAATTATCAAATTACGAAAGTACTGAGAGCACACACTGCCAAATGTACTATAATGACATATTATCCTTAGAATTTCCAGAGAATTAGCTAAATGTTCGCAAACAAGCTTGAGGCAATGATACCGCAATATTCGTGCAATGTCTATATTGGTTCTGTTTCATGCTGCAATCATGCACCGTATGAATCACCAACAGTTAATTAAAAGAATTACCATGAACTCACACCAGATTGTTGGAAATTCAAAGAAAATTTAAGCCTTTTAAAACAAAACATTTCCTGTTTCATTCCCTGATCTACTGTTTGCTGTCTCATTACTAAACAAATGCTTTGTTTTTGCACATTCATTGGCTTGTGCTGTTCCTTGACTTAACAAAATCATATAGGCCCATATATTTCTCATCAAACCTTGCATTTGAATATCACAGGGGTTCACCAATTGGACTCTTGAGAAAATTTGATTTGAAATCAAAATTTTGGCAGGATCCACTTTTGGCCATATACATTTATCAAAAGTGTCCATAAAAATATCTAAATATATAATTTTAGTAAAAAAACAAATTTTCCCCCACATTTTAGCACAAATATATACCCCACTTTTAATCATAAATATACTAAGAAAAATTACGGAAAAAAATGATAGATGGTGGTGTGTCACACCCCATTGGAAGAGTGTTGAATCCACTATTCTCTGATCACATTTTAGGTTTAACTGTGCATTTAATCATCATTAGACATCACCAAGATACTTATACCATTGGAAAAACCGGTATCAAACTGACAATATTGCATGTTAGCACCCTGCTAAGTAAAGGATTAACCCCGTTTACAACAGCAAACAAACGATCAGATTATTGTTTATTCTGCAAAAATTATCAGTTAAAATGTATAACAGAAGAAGCGTATGAAGTCTAAGTCAGTTAGACACCTCTTTGTCGGGTTCTAACATGTTAGAGCCCTCCACATTGGTGTCCTTCAATCCTTCAATGGTGAGGTGAGTAGGTGTTGCCTATACCAGCTTTGTGCAGGTCTCGTGATCGAGCGGGAATACTAAAATGCTTTCGGAAGTAGCTGCTGTAGTGAATGTTATTGGCCAGACCATGACAGTCATAAGCCATACTATAATGAAGATCTTCATTTCTTGTGATTGGCCATCAAGGTCATTCCCGGTTGCACGGTTACGATGGTGTCACAACACACATGTAGTTCCATCTATATACATATATAATAATCCATAAGTAAAACAGAGGATGCTAATAACAACAGGTGTGCCTGATTGCTAGTGATATAATGTATATTTATTTGAATAAAATTTTCAAAATGGACTCCGAGACGACCAATAAATGGATATTCATACAAATAAGTCCATTTTTATTCATGACAATTCATCAGGAGGCAATTGAAAACTCTTGAGCAAACAAATGCAGAATTTGCTGAAGAAATGAGTCAACAAAGAGTTTGCTTTAATTCTTCTGAAAAAAAAAAAAAATCCTTCTGAAAAAAAATATCCTGGAAACACAAGCATTTTTAAACATTTATAATAGATACTGATAAAAACAACTAGCTACTATCTACTCACAATACATGTAAAATGTCTAACACATGCAAAATGTTAGCACAGGCCTAAATTTTTTTTGCAGTACAGAGAAGCTCACCTTCACGTGGTATACATGTATTAAAGCAACGAGTTTCTGTTGAATGTTGCACCTTGATAAAGTATCCGAGATTGTGTTTGTAAGAGCAGGTTAGGATAAAACAAACAATAACTGTGGAAGACAAACACCTCAGCACTTAAAATGTAGAAACCCCATTAGTGAAATATGTAAACTCCTTTCTGGGCGAGCAAGCAACGGCAGCGTATCTCTATCTAGTGCGAACAGCGTCGTCCTGCAGTCAATTCTTGACTGTAGTCACCCGACAGTTCAATTATGCCTATCGGATCCAAAGAAGGACACAACCCGCATCGAACAGCTATCCCGAACGATGTGCTACAAACTCCACCTGAGACGGTCGAGGAATATCAACAAAATGGAGGAAGGCACGCATGCTCGCTAGGAAGGGAACTGTAGAAAGTAGTCCTAGTCTAGAACTAACATTGGAGATGGATGTATATATAGAATGAACACTATTAACTTGTTACTTATCTATTTATCTATTTACTCATGCCACCAGGATTAAATCCCCTACCGTGAGCCGAAGAGTCAACTCTATCGATCCCCCCCCCCCCTACACGTTACCCAGGATCCTGGGGTGCTCCGAATTGACAGCGGAGGAATCTACAAACAGAACAGAACAGAATGGCGCTTAATTTTGTTATATTAGTACACTTATACCATTTGACCCCCTCTGTCAGCCAATCACATGCCAGTATTTCATTGCGATAGTTCCCATATTCTTTGCTGTCCACTTCTCCTCCCATGTTTACCTGTTTGAGTGTTTGCCTCATGGTATAAGCTGGTTATTCAGAATGGGACTGGGAATATAAATGCGTTTATCGCACCACGGGCGACAGCTCTCAGTTGATAAATCACATATATTTCCTCTCCTGTGGCAAATAACCTATACATCACAGCATGACCACTGCCAAGTATCTGTCATACCAAGCAGCAATGGAAATGGGAAAATTTTGTCATGCACTTATTTCAATAATTGGCCCTCTGCCAACTTTGTAGGATGACCTTTGACCCGTGAAAGTTAATATGTAAATGGCACTGCCATGAAATCCGCGCAGCACTTATCATTGTCATAGAACTACAGCACTATTTTCGATTTTCAGTTCAGATAAATATATGCAGAAGGTTAATTTATCTTTTTGTCCAAGTTGGCAGCAGCATGCAGTTCTCATTTTCACCAAACTGGCGTTAGTGGGTATGTGAATCGATTCCTGGAAAAAAACTCCTGCCTTGATTTGGATTTCTTTTGGAACGGTGTGTTCATGTGCACCACACAATGCATGATTAAATTTTGGTGACTATTGGAGCTTTTTTGGGCCTACAGTTAAAGAAATCTAAAAAGGGCCTCTACCATGCTGCATGCACTACCATTTTTTGCTGCAGCACTAGCAGCCAAGAGGGTATATATTTTTATCCCATGTCTAGGCACATTTTCTCCCCGATACTGTGTTTTTCCCTGGGCAATACAGCAGGGAAAAAGTCAGTATAGGGGAGAAAAAGCAGTATATGGTCACCTGATCTGTATACGACGTTTTTTCCCTGTAATTACAGGGAATATACTGAAAACAACCAATCAGAGAGCAGTATTCAGACACACCTCCACAAATCTGGTATAGTGTCACAATCCTTGCTGCTGCTCGACATCTTTTCTTGCAATTTTGACAACACACAAAAATGATAAGTCTTTTTCAATTTTAGAAGGATCTATGGGGGTTACAGACAAAAGGATTAAAGCATTAGAAGCGCAGAAAAAAGCTGGTGTGGGCTGTAATAGTTTTGACTTTCCATCTGTTATAGATAATTTTCCAATGTGATTTTCGGTAAATTAGTTTACTTTTTTTCAAAGTGACTTAGTTGTACAAATACTGATTTATATGAATTTCCATCGGGATGAGGACCCCTTTTTATTTTGTTTTATTGTTTTAGACAATATTTCACAACATATGACAAAGTAATAATGTTAAATTCTGTTGACTAGTATTGTTTCAGCCCTATGGATCTTTGATTTCAGAAACGTTTTTCTGCCTTGCGCTGCCGTATTATTTTATTTCTCTAAATGTAATCAATGTAGATACATCAGATTCACACAGTAGGTTGAACATATAGTATAGATTACAAATCCAAATTTTCAAGATGATATCTCAAAAACTCTTGCCACAAAAAAATCATAACTGAAACAAGAATTTTCACTTCAAGCGTAAAATCACTGATTTGAGATTTTTTTTAGTTCCATGGCCGTTTTATTTTATATCTAAGGACCTGAAAGCACCAGACCTATTAAATTCTCCAGTACTGTCGTACATATAGTATAGACTACAAATCCAAAATTTCAAGGCGATATCTGAAAAACTAATGCCACAGAAAAATCATAACTGAAACAATAATTTTCAGTTTCATCGTAAAATCATAGACTTGAATCGACGTTTTTTAGAGGCGATACATCAGCCCTTCGCTGATATGTTCTAATAGTTACTCTATTTAGAGCCACTCGCCTCTGTATAGATGGCCACAGGCCTCCCGACAGGAGGCTTTTTCTAAGATTCAAGAATCAGCGTGTGAATCTACGTCAGCAAAACTGGGGCTAGCGTCGTAGTAAAATGCGGACGGGCCTAATTAGCGGAACGGCGGGCCGCGGGATTTCATAATAAAACGCGGATGCGCAGTTGCGGAAAGGGACGCTTTTTGCGGGATCGGGCCGAAATTAAACGTAGATGGGATGAAATTTGTGGAACAAGCTGAATTTGCTTTAAAAATCGCCTCTATTTTGTTTTGAAAAAATTTTCTTGTTTATTTAGTTCCATGGCCGTTTTACTTTATATCAAAAATGTGCCTAAACATGGGATAAAAATGTTATACCATGGGTAGGTGCAGTACATCCCTGGTATACTCCCCTCGACCCCAGTATATTCCCTCGACCCTTCGGGTCTCGGGAATATACTGGGGTCTCGGGGAGTATACCGGGGATGTACTGCACCTACCCATGGTATAACCTCATATTACATTCTCTCCGCAAAAATGGCCATTAAACGTCCATAGAATATGGCAGAAGGTGCCAAAGCACTAAATTAGAAAAATTTCAACGTTTATTTGATGAAAATCCAATCAGAATTAGCGAAATTGGCTGGGTCTTTTACCATCAGTCAGAGTTCTATGACGAGTTGATAAAATTTAGGCCTAAAACTTAATCAACTGCTTATTATGTGTGGCATCTTGCATTATAGCATAGTAGTTGCAAGTTCAATGGACAGCGAGGGCTAGTGCGAGTTCTAGTTAATTTTCAGTTGGTTATGGTTAGCCACCAAGTAGTCAAGTCAAGTCAAGTAAAATTTATTTGAATTCGGTTTAAAATACAAAATACAGAAAACACAAGCCGTGGGCTTTTAGTACCGAATATAAATAAATAATAATAAAAACATGTAATAGATAAATATATATAAAGACATGGTAAAAAACACATTAAGGGTAAAAACAGGCAAAGAACACTTAAAGCTCCAATAGTCACCAAAACCATTTCAATGCGATTTAAGAAAATTACGAGGCTGTATGAAGCGGTCATATCTTTTGGCAAAATTTCGTCAGTAAGAGCTTGTGCTTTGCACCGCTAATAAAAACAATCCACCATATTTTATTAAGGCGTGACAGGGATATACCTCTGTCTAATCTTAATCCCTAGACAAAGGGTCAGCAGTGGTATGCTATTATACAAGCTTAACACATGAATGAATTAAGCTCAGTGCAAGAATCAATTTTGACGTTGCAACTACTGTTTACAAACATAATGTATTTATAGCAGTCACCACACACGAATGTGTTTTAACTTCCATGGACATATATCCCGATTTAGACAACCTGATTGAAGGAAAATTGGCAGCAAGTGCTGGAGTCATGTACATGTATTCCTGGTATCAGCTAACCTGGAATTAATTAGGTGCAATGTATGTTCCAACATGTGATATGGGCAGTGAGAATGTTGTTGTTGGGACTGCACTTTAAAAACAGGACCTAGTTTAAAATGTCACATGAAATCTTGATAGGCCAAGAATGGCAAAAAATCGTCAAGAGAAGTCAGGAGCAAGGTAAGAACTATTTGGCAGAACATTTCCTCTTTTAATGAGTTTGAAATAAAGTAGAACTACACAATTACAAAATTCATTTCATGATTCAATAACCGAAGTGCCACATTATAAATGTTCAGTATACATTACTACACATTGTAGAATAAAATAACCAAAGCTGAAACATTTATTATGTTTCTTTTCTGAAACACCCCATTGTTTCAGTAAAGAGGGATGACATCTCTCCTAAAATAAAATTGTAAAACCGACAGTGAAAACTATCATTTATTCATTGAAGTCCTGTCGAATGGATGATTTAATATTTTTTGCAAGCAATTATTTATGCAACAGCCATATAATCATGCACCGTTTCATCAAAATCAATACTACTGCATTTTATGGCAACACATTGGTCAATAAATAAGACAGAAAATTGAAATATTTTATGGTATGTTTTTGTCTCGCAGGAGGAGTAAGGTCGAAGTGCTATCGGGTTGGAACGGTTGGGACACGGACGATTCCGAAAATGGTACACATCTACTAATATTGTTTTATCAAGAGCAAAAAAATGTATTTTTAAGAGTGACATTTATTGTTATGGTGCCAATAACACATGTTATAAGTAATATCCAAGTGACAACAAATCATTAAAGTGTGACATACTGCCAGTTTCCTATCCATCTGGTTTATTACATCCACATGAACGATAAAAATTTGAGCCATTGTAGGCCAAATATTTAGCACAATCATTAATGATTGACATTTAGGGTAGGAGGCTGGGACTGCATACCACAAAATTGATCAGACAATTCTAATGGGGAATTAGTATCGTGCATGCACAGTGCATTTTGTTTATGAATGTAAAAATCTCATACATCATTCTTCATCCTCAAATTGTCCAAAAATGAGCTTGATGCAGATGATGGAAGAAGCCTTGGGCAGACCGAGCGTTACAGTAGTTTCAATAAGTATGGGGTTCCTCTTTCGATGCTGATGGGGCGTAAAACATAAACTCACTCACCCACTCTCTTCCTCACTTGCTATATTACATACTGTTTTAGCCTCACCGATGGGCCCACAAAAATTACTGAAATAAACATTGGTGCTCAGTTGGTCTCACCACATGAGTATTTCAAGGAATTACTGCAGCAAAGCTGAGAAGATTTACAACATCTTAACCAAAATGCTAATTGAATTAAACTTATTTATCTTTCAGAGTTCGTGTGTTGGTCAGAGGTCAGGAGGAAGCCTTATGGGATGGGTAATATCTTGTTTTCTCTATTAGACATTTATAGTTGACTAGTTTCATAAGATCTATAGGCCTACAATTAAGTGTTTATGTTGTTATTCAGGAATCAAATGTTTAACAGACATTTAGAGTGCCTTAGAGATGCCAATAAATTCTCACTTACATAAAATATTTTTGCAGGAAACAGAAAGACCTCCTTCAAGCCCCCTCCTATCTGGGAGTCTTACGTGTGTTCACTTTGGTTCACGTGTTCAGAAATTCACAATTTCAAAGAATTCAAGCGCTCCAGTTTACCACCGGAGTTTCAGCCACCAGAACCAGACATTGATGAACCAGAAGAAGTGAGCAAAGATTGTGCTGTAAGTGTGAAGACCCCTGAAACTGGAGATGATTCAAAATCTGAAAAATCAAGTAATACTGACACAAGCAACACGAACCAGGATGTTGCATCGGCAAAGTCTCCAAGAAGATCCAGTCGTGCCATATGTGAATCAAAAGGCACAAGTGCAGCGAAAAGATCATCAGTTCTTGTTGGCAATCAATTTGCAGATGGGAGAACCCAAACCAGAATTGCAGAGCCAAGAGGATTGTCTACGAGTACCTCAGTGGAAAATTTATACGATGGTACAAACACAAGACTTAGTGTTCCCCAGATTAAAAGACCATACAGTGCAATAAACAGTGAGGAAGCACAGAAGAAACCTCGCATCAGCCGAAATGTGGTCAGTTCCAAAGGCAAACGTGAAAGCGATGATCACACTCCTTCTGCAATCAATGGTATCATTAAAGACAGTACTGCCGACAAAATTGGAATTGAAAAGAAACTGCAAACCAATAACAGTAAGCAGAGTGGGGCGAAAAATATCAGCGACAATGTTGAACCGAAAAAATCAGATCTCTGTAGTATATCAATCAATGAAGAAGTTACTGACTCCGAACTAATCTCTGACCGTCCCGCCTCTCCAGCAAAGTTTGTCACAAACAAAACATCAGTGTTAGAAAAACCCAGTGGCAATGTGCATGTTATTTCAGTGACTGATTTTGGAACACAACCTGTTAAGTTGCAGTACACTAGAGGGAGCTCTGAGAATCCTTGGAGCAAGTATTCAAGAACTGACCAACCAAATTCTAAAGTCTCTGCCACCGAGAACCAGAAAGCGACAATATATTCTAGTTCAGACATTTTGGCCGAATCAATGAAGAAGTTGTGCATCGAAGAAGAAAAGGGGAGACTCCAGAAAACGATGACACTAAACATGAAAACATTTGCTCTGGAACAATCAGCGGGAACGACGCCAAGAATATCGAAAGTTCACGACATATTCAGCAATAATGCAAACACTGACAGAAGCGTTCAACTTCAGGAAGCCAAAGCAACACCCAAAGACTTGCACAAGAGCCCCGAAGCAACACCAATCCCTGTGTTTCCCATTTCTAATCTCCTGCCAGCTGTGGAAAAAAGACTGCTAAAGAATATGCCAAGGAGAAGGAACACTGTGCGACGAGACAGTTCTTCGGCCCAACGGAAACCTCGTTCGTACTCGGCACTGGTTAAAAATGAAACAAAAGGATCCCTGCTGACCAGTGAAGAGGAGATGAAGATTCTGTCAAAACAGGGAATAAGTCTGAACAGTGTCAAGGAAAGAAATCAAAACGTAAGTCAGACTGTTTCTTAAAAATATGGTATTGTGAGATTAAAAAAGCCACAACTAGACTTTGGCTGTCTCTGATGGATTAAAACAAAAATTAAACAAGATTTTTGAGCTGGCATGTTCCTAAAATTGTTGTGTTCTCAAGCTTAATTTCCCAACATCAACCAACTGGACCAAAGAGACACGTATCTCTGGCCAGAGAGTAAAAGAGTTGGGTATGCTTGAATATCTGGAATCTTATTTGGTACTTGCAGAATGAGAGTGAGCTATTTTTTAGACACATAGCATATGCAGCATTGCCGCTCCACCCTTAGTGAATGACTACATGATAATAATATGGAAATGTTTTGACAGTTTCTAGGTCCACCTCCATTCAGAGCATACCAAACCAAACTGACATCTCAGAAACAACGCCACACTGCCCCATGGAGACCGAATCCTGCTGCTTCCGCAAACCTGACAAATGTAAGGAACTTATCGCTAAAATTACATTTGTGAGAGTGAAAATAATCTGCATCATATAATATCGTAAACTTAAGCTACAAACCTGTTTCAATAATTATGGGGAAAGCGAGGACAATATTGTCATGAAATTGATTTACTCCGTGAGTCATGGTGCTTTTAACGTGTCAAGATCCAAGATTGCATACTAGTTTGAAGAGAATTTTAGTTTGACAAAAGAAATTTGTACTATTAGTTGTAGATTAACAAATGAAACAAAGTTTAACCTGAGATTGATACAGTGCCAACGACAGTCAGTTGTATCAACATCATGACCATGATTCTTCCCATCCTCTAAACCTATTCAAATGCTGTAAATATGGCTGCATGATTTACGTTGACGTTTTTATTCTTTATTGAAATATGTTTTATGTTGACGTTTTTATTCTTTATTAAAATATTTGATTCCAGTGTTCTTTCATTATAACTTGCTTACCTATTCTATGATGAATGCAATAATGTGTGAAGCATCGGAAACAACTAGTTGGGGAAGACAGGGCAAGCTTGGCCACATAAGAATGATGTGCCTTTCTACAAGTGGACTGCTCTTGCATTGCCACAGATCAGAACATATGCTGTCTTGTGTTGCCACCTAGTGATTCGTGTGCTATTCCGCGAGCTCCTGCGAGCGTCCACATCATTTCAATCAGAGGAACACACAAAATTTTGTCTGAAGACACCGGGGCTGTTTCTTAGTGTGCTGATGGCCTTGTCTACTCCTTAGAGAATGTGATTGCCGAGTCTGACTCTGGTATACATCAATGTTGAATAGAAATTTTGTGAATGTGCAATGAAATTGTAACTATTTCTTGGGACAGCAATGCTGTAGCATACAAAATCAACTTTTGTGCCAGGTGACAGCAGCATGCAGTTCTCATTTTCACCAGACTGATGATGTGCTGTAAGAGCCACATGACGATTGCATTGAATGACCTGTGCTTACAAGTTATATCTCCCTAGGCATATGGTTACACAGACTAGCAAAGCTCTTTTAACCACACACAGTTGATGACTGCAAATAATCCTCAGCATTTCTCACAAGAAATAAGAATATTGCAATCAATTTGGTCTGGTGGATTGTAGGAAAGCTGTAAATATGAAATAGAGTTATGATCAGAGTTATCACATCAACAAGGTGGTGCTACTTCACCTCAAAGACTGGTATATATGTCAGTGTGGTGCCACCTAGTGTGCCATTACAGGAGATGTACCAATACCATCTTGCCCACTGTCCAATCTTGCCCTGTCTTCCCCAACTTACAAATCACTGTAAATATTCCTATAACTGCAATGACTTTTGTGTCTGCCTCTAACTCCCGCTGCTTTGCATGTGACTTGTACAGAACGAGTCTAACAAAGACAATGGCATCCATTGGGTCTCAGCTTCTGGAATGCTTTACAGTAAATCACAGACAAGGTAAGCAACTTGTATTACATCACTCTAACATTAAGGTAATCACTTCTCTTTCCTCTATTATACCCGGGTGACTTTGCTATGCACTTTCGACAAGTGTTTCCAAAGGGTCTTGTTCGTGACTCTCGAGAATGGTCATGATCCAGTGAACGAGACTGAGAATTTCTCGAGACACTGTCCTTCCATAGTCATAATAGTATACCAAGACTTTAATCACGCAATGGATCAAGTTTTTTGGCTTTTTTATATCTTTTGCAGTTTTAATGCTATTACGTGTGTTTTGTTTCACAGCTTTGAATCACAGATAAACATCCAGATAAAATTGTAAAACATTTGTAGAAGTTCAAGAAACAGATATTTAAGCTAAACAATGCATGGTGCAATTACAGAAAAAAAAACAGTAATATAAATCAAAACAAAACAAAAACCACCCAGTGCTCTGTGACTGTTACAAACAATAAATACATGAACAAAATGTCAAACAATGATCAACAACCAAGGTGCTTATCAAAGAAAACATTCTCGAAAAATTTCTCGATCGAACCAGAAAATGCTGAATCGTTGCTGATCTTGAGACAAGTTGGAAACAGTACTTTTGACAGATAGAGACAATGTTTTGTTTACATGAACTTTGTTTCTTGAACTTGATCTCCACCTTTCTTCTTTTTCAGATTCTCTCAAGAAGAACAGAATCCTGGCTTCGAAAAATGTGGGCAAAGAAGTAATTCTAAATACCAGATGACACCAGACCAGCAATGACAAAACCAAAGGCATTTCTTACCTTCCATTATATCTTGTCCACTCTCTCTCTCTGTGATCTTGCCAAGCTCTTTCGGCAAAATATCTTTGAACAGGAAGATCTTGTGCTTCGCTTCGCGTCACTAATAAAAATGAAATAAAATGTTCGCAAAATCAATTTTTTTCCCCTGGTCATTGTATTACTATATTTCAACATCCTAGACCTAGTAATGAGTCCTATCTATGTTTATTTTATACAAAATTGCTGTTATTTATGTAATATTGAATTATTTACATTTAATGATCTCTTTCTTTCCTATTAAAATGATCCAATTTGGTTATATAAGCGATAGGTTACCAAAATTTATTCTACAGAGCCTACTTTGCCCCATATAGTAAGTCACACCAGATAATCACGCATTTGGAAGAAATAAGGGATGCAACAAATTAACTGTTGGTTATAATGGTATTAAAACCATTTTAGAACAGAATGTCACACTAAAACAACCATCATCCCAAGTCATACCATGACAAAATGGCCCATAACCTTTGCTAATTCATGAATACTTAATTAACTGACCCAGTTTTGGCTCAGCTACATCACAGTTTGAATTTGTTGCTTCTGTTTCACACTGTTACAAATGGAGAAATTGTGTATTGTTGAAAGGTGCTATCACAGTTCCGAAAATTCCATTGAATTATGTATTTTCACAGTTCTGAAATGAAACTGTTTGAAAGTTTGCTTGTTTTACACTGTTTTTCTCAGTTGCCAGTAATCCTCTAAGTGTCCATAATCGGACTAAATCTGCCTGCAAAATGCTTATGACCTAAATAAGCAGCCAATCACAGAAGAAGTTGGAAATAGCAGAAAGCCCTGTCCATTTTAGCAGGGCTTGTGTGGGGAGGATGTAAAACAACATGCTTGTATAGTGCATGACAGCTTCCAGGCTTCTTGTTTAACTTGCTCAACATGCTCAAGATCAATTTCTACTAAATGACAACTTTCTGACATGCCTATTTTACTTGGAACACAGAGGTGATGAAGTGTGGACACACTTGTTTATATGTACTCCATATTATGCAGGTTGACGAACGAATAATTGCTTCAATACCACCATACAATCCATACATGTACATGGGTATCAAGCTGAAGTTGCTGTGCAATTAGCAAACAAGGTAGATATAGAGGGGCAAATATCTGGCAAGACCACCTCAGCTGAAGTAGCAGAAAACTAGAGGAAGGTTAATTGTGCCCTTAGTTTGAAAAGTGTTGATCCCACTGTATGTCATGTGTCAGATTAAACACTCTGAAAGACATAAACTCAAAAGAGATGGGCGAGGGAGCAATTTAGTGTTTCAATTGGGTCGTGGGATGGCTTGCCTGGGGCACTTGGTGTTAGCCACTTTATGGCTCTTCCCTCACACGCACTTTCTCTTCCTGCAACTGGTCATTTCCAACACTGGTCACTTCCAGGCAATCACAATGACAAGAGGGGACAAATGCACACTTTTAATCAGGATTACCATCCAAATGTAAATCACCCTAATCATCTATTCTACCTTGTCTCTGGAAATCCAATACAAATTTACATTCATCTAGTCTTCAAAACCAAAGTCATCCAAATGGCAGCAAATCATAACATGGACTGTAACCACAAATTGAAAATGGGAATAACTCTCATCTTACAAATACTCATCTTCTCTACATCATTGGCATCAAGTGCAATCATGGAGGAAGCAGGTAAGCTCCAAAACTATTTTGACATTTCATGTGACATGGATTTGAAATTTGTTGGTGTATTACAGCAATTTGCAATCTTTGATGATAACTTCTGAATCAGTGTAGGCCTATGGTAATGCATAAATCATATGCACTCAGATTTTACTTTGGGAGGCAAATGTGCATGGTCCCTCACTGCTTTTTGTATCGATGTCTTAACCTATAAAAATAACTTACATGTAAGTATTCTTAACAGTACATCGATTCATCAAGGTAGGGGAAATCCACAGGCAATATTTTTTTCGTGCGAAACGTCATCTAAACTTGTGTGCAATTTCAAAAGGGGGCTCAATGCAAAACTTGGCATAAAATCCTTAATAAACGTCTGATGTTCAAAATTTAAAAACCTGCATATATCAAGTAAACTCCTCCAATTCAATGCAGTTATTCATTTTGCTCTATTTGCAATATTAACTTCGCAAAAAGCGTTTCGGCGCATTACGCTGCAATGATGCAAAGTTCCAGTGACCACAGCAAACCAGTGGCAGATTCTTTTTTTTTTTTTGGGGGGGGGGGCATCTTTCAGGCCTGATATCACACACTCTTAAATAGTACTGAACACGTACACTGTGCATGTAGCAAGTAACAAACTAATAGCCAAACAGGTGGTTTTACATAACAAAGTTGTTTTTTTTTTTTACACATCCTTGGCTATGTAATATTTTCATGAAACAAGGGGAGGGGCTTTGGAATTTTTCTAAGGGTATTTATTTCATAGAAATGCCTACTTTGAGATATTAAAACCTTTTATTGCATGCCACATACCCTCAGGTTCATGGAAAGATCGATACAGTACCCTTTTTTAAGGGTACTTTTCATGTTAAAGTAGTTATACCATAGATCTGCAACTAACATTAATTTATGATTAAATTGAATCGGCAAAAAAAATCACCAAATTGAAATACTTTTTTCATTGAAATAGCATTTATACATAAATACAACCAGAAACGACATAATTAAAAAGTTACATGCATAGATTAAAAAAAATTCAATCCTGTTTGTTTGAAACAATCGTGACAATGCATATAAATTAGCCAAGCATTTGTATTTCAGTAAATTGTTGCTGTCTTTTTTTTTGCTTGTTTGTTTTTAAATCTACGGTATTTGGATTGGAATGCCTTGGGCCAGATTTGCCCCACTTCACTTGACCTCCTTATACTTTTTCCAATAATTGGACTGAACTCAGAAAAAGATAGGGAGAAGCAGTCATAAGGAAACTCATTTAGTAGCTTTTAGTAGACGTACCCACACAAATCACTTGGAGCCATGTTTCATTGTCGCAACATCCATAGAACGTCAATAAAAGGGAGATCTGATTTGACGGCGCACTTGTCGATGACATGTTAACTGCACATTCATAACACGGAAAGACAGTTATACCAGAATGAACTGTGAACTGACATTTGTATAAAAAGGAGTAACTCCCAAAGAGGACATACTCCCATGTCCTTGTTGACACTGTACAACGTTGAGTGATCAGTCCTGAGGAATACCAGTACTCTGATTAAAATGAAAATTGTATTTAGCACCTGGCCCTTCCAGGTCCATGCAATAAAAACAATAAGAATAAACATTTAATTTAGGAACTGTTTGACTGGATCTCCCATACTTTAGCAGACGAACAAGTAGCAATCGAGTCTTACAAAAAGTCACTTTTTGTGCTGAAAATCAGGAAACTTGAAATTGAGTAGTTCACACTGTTTTTTCAATGCTCGTGGAACTTTTTGGCTAAAAGGTGATCCACAAAAGGTCTGTTCATTGGGGATGTGGGTAACTCTGCATGTTTTGTTTAAAAAAATATATCGTGGATGGTCTAACATGCCCGAGGTCCAGTGCTATGAAATTGCTTATAGGCAGATTGCTTAATCACAGGGGCGGACTAGCGACATTTCGGGCCCGTGGCAAAATAAGTCTATGGGCCCGACATTCATAATTAATTTCAGCGTTTTTCCATTTACGTTAAGGTGGAAGGGCCCTTTCCTGTATACAGGGCCCCCTCACATTGGGGCCCTAATAACCTCAACCTAAAAATAACCTGTGACCTAAAAGTTTGATTATCCTGCAGTCACAAAGTCACAAACTTGGTAAAAAAGACAAAAATGTTGGCTTTTTTACAAGAAATTATTATTTTTTGCACCTTGTGTGGGCCCCCCTGAGTGGTTGGGCCCGTGGCAGCTGCCACTCTGCCTATAGGCCAGTCCGCCCCTGAGTCTTAATCATCATCATCGTCAAGTTTGTTCAGTGTGAGATGATCTGTACATTGTTTGATAACAGCTTCTTCAATAGGTCTGACATATTATCTGGTTTGTTTGCAAAGTAAATGAAATCCTGTGACCAACAGTTAATAATAATGTGGTTGTTAACACATTATAATCCCCCAATTATGATCACAACACACTTTTCTGTTGAACTGCTGTTTTGAGAACATAATCATTAATCAATACAGTGTAGCTGACCCAAACACACTCATTAAGTCAGACTCCTTGGCTTGGTCAACAACACCAATCACCTTGTTGAAGGCAAAGGGGATTCCATCAGAGCTCCTATTGCTTGGAGGCACCACCTGTACATAAATTCGGAACTACAAATGGAGACAGACCTGTTATATTATTTTACAAAGGAAAAACGATTTTACACAGGCCGGTATAAATTATTCTTGTAGATCTTTGCGGATTGGCGGTCCACTGGAAAAATTCATTTTCAGTTTGCAAACTGGCTTTGCCGCATCATCGACAGTTTTCTGTTGGTCTCCTAATCTTCTTATTTGATCAAGTACCTCAAGTCATTTAATTAGTTTGTTTTATTGTCACCTCTGCTCCTACATACGATAAGCACTGAATCAACTGATTAACCATAACTGACACAAACAAAACATTTTTAAGCCAGTGACATCACACGACCAACTTGAAAGTTCAATGAGGTTTATTCACGATTGACCATATGGTCAAGACACAGATTGACAGCTTCAGTGTTATCAACAGCCAGTTCACTTCACAGCTTTAATGCTTCTTTTGTATTTGACCACTTCTGACTCAAGTTTGTTTCAGTAACAGACAATGACAAACACATAATTACTTATAACAGGATGCTGACCTTTGATTGGAATTGAGCTGAACATTCAGATTTTCAGGGGAGGGGGAGGCTTGGAATTTTCCCTTTGATGGGAAATTATATTTATTTTGTGGTAACAGTGTCATTAATTACTTATTTCAAGCATCCCGTATCCCAAAATTTTCATTTCTAAATCAAACAACACCCTGTTAAGAAAATACCCCCAACAGAAATATTTATTCTTAGACTGCCCAGAAAGTGTTTACTCATTTTTTAATTTTAAAAGAAACCCCAACCAGTTCCAGTCACAAATAAAAACATAGGCTGCACAGCAGCAAACATTCAGCAAACAACACCTTTAGAAGATTACAATTACACCATAAAATTGGTGTGTTTACCAAATTGCATAGGTATGCAATTGTGGTCAAATCGTGGCCTTGAAATATCCCTATTTGCCCGCTGAGTTGCCATCTGCCCTTCTGCTTGCTAGGGTTTGTAAAACCAGGGAAAGGCCTTGTTAGACTAATTTACACATATTATGGTACAGTTTCACGAATTTACACTACTTGGATTTTATTGGACCAGCAGGGTGCAGTACACAGTAGTAAGATGACAATGTGCCACTCTTGGTACTGATGGAACATTTATAGATCCATAAATGGTTTTCCAGACAGGAAAATCAACCCGGGTCCCAGAGGTTAGCCTTATTCTTAAGAAATAGATAAAAAAGTTCAATAAAAATAAGGACTCCTTTAGGGAGATTACAATTATTTGGTCCCCCGTATTTTTCCTATTTTTTTCACTAAAATTGTACAAAAATTATTTATTAAAAAAATAATATTAAAACAACTCCCAAGCCCCCCGCCTCCCTTGATATGAAATGGTTGCTTCCTGAATGTTGAATGAAAGCAAGTTCTGATCCTTGAGGTTTGGCAGTCAACTCTGGGCTGTTATTCACACTGTCTCTTGGTTATATCTTAAAAGTAACCAGGCATGACTGTCTACCAAACTGCTAGTGGTCAGAAACAAAAGAGAGTTTTAAAACACTGGTCAAATACAATGGAATTGCAATAACTGTGACACAACTCAAAAAGGTGTCTGGCCATATGGTCAATCGTGAATAAACCTCAATGCGAAACTGTTTGGGCCGCTAATCCGCAAACAGCTCTAATGAGATCAAGACCTCCTTTCTTCAAGAGTGGCCAGACGAGTGCATGTTTCAGATCCAGGGCATCTCCCAAAGAGCTAGCAATGTGTTGACTATTTCTGTTATTATAGTATAAAAAATTTGCCAATGCACTCCAGCAGCAACCATGTGGGAATGTGATCAAGCTGACCCTGTATGACATGCAAATTTCTAATCACTTTAATTAACTGCTGTTTTCGCTAGGTTTTTAAACTGAAATAGTTTATGTCCTGTAAAGTTTTCAACATTTCATTTGTGGTGTTGCCCGTTGGAGCCTTGGAGGAGTCCAGCTTTGAACTTATTTTCTTGATTTTATAATCAAAGAATGTGTTGACGACATTTGCTAGGTCTCTGCAGCTTCCATGATTGGGCAAATGCAGTTCTTGTTTCCTGTTGAGACTGAAATTCAGTATCTTGAACATGGCTTTGGAATTGCTCTCTCTATCGTTGATCATCAGACTTGAGCTGGTTGACCTGGTCATTTAAAGCATTTAGCCTCCACAGGCAGTCTTGCCAATCCTTTTCCAGTCCAGTTCTCTTCCATGAGCATTCTGCTTTTCTTTCAGCTGTTTTAAGATTTTTGATATTGGCATTAGTGAATGGCACTGTGCACTAACGAAGGGGGTACCCTCGCCATCAGGGCCGCCATTACAACTGCTGATTCGTGATTTCAAAGTGAAATTGCAAAAAATGTAGGGGGAGTGAGGTCTTCAAATTGTCAAGATAGGTTGAAGGGCTTGTGGAATGAATGATTGCCAAGTGCCAGATTCAAACAAGCAAGATGAAGTAAGACATTTAAGAAATTAGAAATCACTCGAGGCGAGGGTACCACAAAAAACGAAAAATGGTGGGGTGAGGGTACCAGCATTTTGGCGAGGGTACCAGCACTTTTTGGCGAGGGTACCAACATAATTGGCGAGGGTACCAACCCGGAAGTGGCGAGGGTACTGCAAGATTTGGGCGAGGGTCATTTCCGGTTGGCGAGGGTAACCACCCAAAAGAGGTTGGCGAGGGTAATGCAATCCAAGACAATCTGAGCAAACAGTGTTGGATGAAAAGACAATTAATCCAATCAATTACCAATCAGGAACTCCCAATCAAGAACAATCACAATTCAATAAAGGAGGATCTTAAAATTAGTTAAATATAAGCAAATATAGTCAGAACCGGAAAAATGTACTTGACTGTGACAACCAGATTGGGTGGACGAAACTCTTTATCTTGTTGAATCGCTGTACTGTTAAGAATACTTACATAATATAATTTTTTTTTTTTTTATAGGTTAGGACATTGACACAAAAATTACCATTACAATGCAAAATTAATAGGCCTACAGCTAGGCAGGCAGACAGACACAGAGAGAGATATGAAATTACTTTCATTGCAGCAAATTTCAAAAGGATAGATTCAAGCAAAACTTGAGTGCCGAGGACTCGAGGGCCAGAGGACATCATTTTTTTCATATCTCCAAGATATTTGATTGGATAATAACAGCCTAAGCGGTCTTGAAATTGGCAGTTGAAATTATACCTATATCATACTAAGGTATCTATAGATACAGTATGCACTACATACCCAACCATACATTATGCTAGAAAATGTTCTCCTTTATGAATAGCACTGTAAAATTAATTGAACAAAACAAATTACCTGTTGATAGTCTCAGAAGCAGGTAGGGCTATAGTAACTTATGTATTGTATACTTAACTAAACGCCCTGAAGTGTGTACGTCTCTTGAAATAGATAGCGTTAATCCTTAGCTATAATAACAGCAAAATTTGAAGACCGAAAGTCCATTTTTGTTCGAGTGTAAGTCTCCAAGTGATCACAGTTAATTGGGACAATAACGTACCACAATGGACAATATGCATCCAGTGTATTTTTTATCAGAAAAATTTACAATATCATATGCATGTCAGCACAGAGAGAAACAAGAAGATTTTACTTCTGACGTCAAAAGCACAACACTCAGGAATGATTGAATACGTCACTATGAACATTATGCTTTAGACTTCTGCAGTGATCTATCTCCATAGAAGCCTGACTGATAAACCGACAATGTAAACAGCCAAATTCCGATTTTTGGTCATTCATGCGCAGTTGGCTGTGAGGTATCAACGGCATAGATGTCTGAACCAATCTGAATAACTAAAAATGCTATGTTTCTTATGTATAAAGAACTTCAAAATCACGTGCTAATTAAATCATCTGAAACAGGACAGTCTGGGACCACTGTTATTAGGCAAAGAGCAGTCTTTTTTTGCACAGGATGAAACATCTGTTTAACATGGGTATTTGAAAGCTAGAATCATATAATATTATTACGCAATACCCCAACCAAACTACTGATTACCCAGTCAGTTTGAAGCATCTTCCTACACCTACCTAAAATGTCCTCAGCCGCATCTGGTGCTCCAAACTAATATTTTAATGATCATAACACTCTCCTCATAATAGCCCCCCCCCTCCCACTTCAAGGCCTGGCTTCTGGGGTATTATATGCTAGTTTGACAAATTATTTCAGTTACTTTACATATTGTCTTCTTTCAAAGATAGACAGATAAACAGATAGATAGATAGATAGATAGATAGAAAGATAGAAAGATAGATAGATAGATAGATAGATAGATAGATAGATAGATAGATAGATAGATAGAAAGATAGATTGATAGACGATGTCGATGTATTTCAAGTGCAATATCTCATAATTCTGTGATCTATCACATGTGGAATGCATCTAGACTCTTAAAAGCCATTTTTTACCTCAACTCAATTGTACCAAAATGTGACTTACTAGGTTTTGCCATTGGATGCTAGGCATGTCCAACGGTTATTAGTTTAACAATTGGCCTATCTGTGACAAACATTATAACAAATCAGTTGCACACAAAGTAAATTAAATAGCTATAAATAGCTATAAATATATATATTTAGGTTGAAATATAGCTATAACTTATACTATCAAACGTATACTGATTTGTTTTTGTAATGAGAATATAGGGTGATACATCTGCCATCATGAAAATCTAACTTCACCATTGCTTTTGTGACAACAGCAAAGAAAATTCCATAACTGTTTCAGTTATTTCTGGTGGTACCCTCACCATGACAATTATTGGAAATGGTGGTACCCTCGAGAGGCCTTTTTGGTTACCCTCGCCCTGGCGATGTATTTCAAATGCAAAATCTCATAATTCTGTGATATATTACATGTGGATTGCATGCCCAATGGCTAGTTTAACATTAAGACTACATGCGTGATAAATATAGGCTTTGGATTTGATGAAATAACCTCAGGATGACAGTAAATTACTTTGAATCGAGTGTTGTAATGGCTGCTCTGATGGCGAGGGTACCCCCCTCGTTAGTGCACAGTGAATGGCGTTGGTTTGCTTGTCAAGAACCTCTTTTGAGGAATTGTAGTGTACAATTATTGTACAGTGAGACAAGTTTTGAAACGACGGATAGCCTACTGCGAAGACTTTTTCTTTTGCACTTTCTGTGACTAGTGCATTTCGATGTCTTAACTCTCGGGATGTCTTAACCTTTCAAAAGGGGGAGCAGATTTTTTCATCAGCAATTAGCTATTTTAGTTGATAAAGTTAATCAAGATTTAAAAATGAAGCTGACTCATCCTGGTCTTCACTTCCCAAAACTCATCATTGAATGCATATATATTGCTTTTTTTTTTTTTTTTTTAACAGATTGCTCAAAACAAGGGAGGGTGTTCAAACGCCTTTCTTCCACAGTCTACAAATGCAGAGGGGGTTACAAGAGCTTCGAGTGCTACCCTGGCCATGCCATTCCCCCCTGGGTTACACTGGCAAAACGCGACCCCTGTGTGTGCATGGAGAGAAGGAAGAGGGGCAGGAAGGAACTGCTCTGTCCCAACCCCCCTGCTTTCAGTGAGAACATCCTGCCCAAGGACAACAACTCCAGGATTGTCATCAAGGACACAGGTGAGCCATCTGAACCAGCAAGAAGAAACCATGATAATGCCCATTTCACTGACTAGCCATTTGCATCGACATCAATTTTGCTCTCATGTAATGTTTCAAGATAGAACTCCAAATTAGCTTGCTCAATTTTCAAAAAACTAACAGATGTTGTCTGTCAGCAATAAAAGGTGAATTAAAAGATGAAGTATACCTCTACGGCATCCAGATATCCCTGGATTACTTGTTTACACAAAACCTGGTTCACTGCTAGCTGGACGGTTGTCCATTCACATTTTGCCTCAGGCAGCAGCACCTCAATGACTTCCGTGGACAGTTATACTTCAGGTGTTAATTACTGCCAATGCATTCAATTACTTTCAATTGGTTCAGTGCGCTCAGGCCCTGGGGTCCTATTATTACCAGTATGGCACCAGTTGAAGATGCATGCAATGAATATAAACATAGCATCCATAACTCAAAACCATGGCACTTTGAAACATATATACCCTGAGAATGTCATTCAATGAACCCAGATCAATAACCATCACCAGATCATGCAATTGACATTACACACTGCGGTAATGAGATTTCTAGATGTCGTTAAAACTCCCAAAGGGACCTCAGATAATGTATACATACATGAAATATATATGCTATCATGAGACATATTGAACATATTGTCAACAACACGAAAACAAGCAAGATGTAGATTCGACCGGTTGTATAGTAACCAATACAGTATAATTTGACTGACAAGCAAAAGCTGCCTTTTCACTTCAAAACAATATATATATATGTATGTCATTTTCTTTCAACAGGATGTCCAGAAGCACCTTTCTTCAAGTATGCCCGGACCTTCCGCACCGCCCTCCCGGCTTCCTATCCGGTCAAACTGACAAAGACGCACCGGTTTGTGAGTCCGCAAGAAGAGTGCAAGTACAAATGCCTGGTGGACCCCAAATGTGTCGGGGTTCAGTACGGTCCTACGGGGATGTACGGCTACAGAGGAAGATGCACCGCCTTCAGGTAATCTATTGAGTTGTGACTTTCAAAAACTGTTTTTGTCACACCAGAAGCACGTTTCAGGTGACAATTTGCATAGCACAGGCAAGACGTATGAACCACCTTACATGCTGTAAGATAGCACAGCATTTTCCTTGATGAAGCACTGACAAAACAGAAATTTATTGAAACTTGGATGAAACTCACAGTCTCACACGCTACAGATATCACAGGATTCACATCATTTTGCCGTTATGAACCACTGATAAAGCATAGAAACATGTTGACACTTGGATGAAACTTGCAAGCTGTAGATAGCACATAATTTTCCCTTCATTAATCACTGACCAAACACCGAAACATTAAAACAAGGATGAAACTCACAAGCCTCAGATTGGACAGCATTTTTCCTTGATGAACGATTGACAACGCATTGAAATATATTGTCAGTTGGATGTAACTCACTTGCTATTGGAGACGCCACATTTTTCCTTGATCTACCCCTGACAAAGCAAAGTACATGTCCACACTTGGATGAAACGCACGTGCAGTAGACAGCACATGCAGCATTTTTCCTGGATGTACAAAGTTTAGAAATTCATTGACACTTGGGTAAAACTTATATGCTGTAGATAGCACAGCATCTTCCCTTGATGAACCAAGGACAAAACATAGAAACTTATTTATTGACACTTTGATGAAACTCACATGCTGCAGATAGCACAGCATTTTCCCTTAGTGAACCACTGACAAAACAAAGCCACATATTGATGCTTAGATGAAACTCATATGCTGTAGATAGCACAGCACTTTCCCTTGGTAAACCACTGACAAAACAAAGAAACTTATTGATACTTCGATGAAACTCATATGCTGCAGATAGCACAGCATTTTTCCTTGATGAATCACTGACAAAACATAGAAAATGACTGATACTTTGATGAAACTCACATGCTTCAGATAGCACATCAGTTTTCCTTGATGAATCACTGACAAAACATAGAAAATGACTGATACTTTGATGAAACTCACATGCTTCAGATAGCACAGCATTTTTCCTTGATGAATCACTGAGGAAACATAGAAACTGACTGATACATTGATGAAACTCACATGCTGCAGATAGCACAGCATTTTTCCTTGATGAATCACTGACAAAACATAGAAACTGACTGATACTTTGATGAAACTGACTGATACTTTGATGAAACTCACATGCTGTAGATAGCCCAGCATATTTCCCTAATGATTCATTGACAAAACATAGAAACTGACTGATACTTTGATGAAACTCACATGCTGCAGATAGCACAGCATTTTTCCTTGATGAATCACTGACAAAACATAGAAACTTATTGATACTTTGATGAAACTGACTGATACTTTGATGAAACTCACATGCAACAGATAGCACAGCATTTTTCCTTGATGAATCACTGACAAAACATAGAAACTGACTGATACTTTGATATAACTCACATGCTGCGGATAGCACATCATTTTTCCTTGATGAATCACTGACAAAACATAGAAACTGATTGATACTTAGATGAAACTCACATGCTGCAGATAGCACAGCATTTTTCCTTGATGAATCACTGACAAAACATAGAAACTGACATAGAAACTTATTGATACTTTGATGAAACTCACATGCTGCAGATAGCACAGCATTTTTCCTTGATGAATGACTGACAAAACATAGAAACTTATTGATACTTTGATGAAACTCAAATGCTGCAGATAGCACAGCATTTTTCCTTGATGAATCACTGACAAAACATAGAAACTTATTGATACTTAGATGAAACCCATATGCTGCAGATAGCACAGCATTTTACCTTGATGACTCACTGACAAAACATAGAAACGTTTTGGATAGCACAGCATTTTTCCTTTATGAATGTAATTTGTCAATTAGTTTAATTATCTGTGGTAATTTGAAAGGAAAATGTTCATTTACAGGTATTTCCCAGAGATGGCTAGCGAATTCACTCCGAACAAGCACTTCAATTATTTCTGGAGGGTCAAATGCAAAAGTGAACCAGAAGGAAGACAAGGGGTCATCTCCAAGGTGACAGAAGTTCCTCAGACAACCATCCCTCCTCCAGTTACCAGGCCAACGCCCTTCCCAGGTCAGATCAATGTCATTCATATTTAGGGGCGACCATTTAATATCCAGAGGGGGAGGCTGGAGCTTTTTTTTCAAGAAATGACTTCTTGCACAGTTTTGGTGAAATAGATAAATTCTTTTTGGGCAGTCTAGAAATAAATCATTTCTAGTTGGGTATTCTTTACAAGGTGTTACTTGATTTGGGAATGAATATCCAGGGACTTCGCACTCTTGAAATAAATAATTACTGATGCTGTTACCATGAAACAATTATTTTCCTGCCAAGGAAAACTCCCCCCTGATTATTAAATGATCGCCCCCTTAGCTTTGCCTTTGAAACATTGTAAAATGTTTGGCCTCCCATACTTCTCTGAAAAATTATGAAAATTGTATTTCCAGGATTACTGCTAAGAGACACACACCAGATGGGAGGATATCTTAATGGAACTGGGATCTCTGAAAAGGCGTGCTACTTCCGTTGCACACAGATGCAACAATGTCAGGCTGCGGACTACCACAAAATCTTAAGACAATGTTGGCTCCACCACTCTACCTCTTGCCAAACACACGTGAAATCCCACAGGAAATGTTGCAACCACTTCAAGAAGAACATCAAGTCATGTCGGACTGTCATTGCATTCGCATAAATCATCATAAATGCCATATTTACTCATTGTACATAACTTTTTTTACATTTGTAAAATAATTTGGGTGTTTAATGGAAAATAAAAATTTGATTTCAACCACAATTTGATTTGATTTATCGCTTGGCACCAGTACTATTCGCTTACAATTGAAATATATGGGACTGCAAATTGATTTATCCTGCAAATCACCAGTAGCAGAGCAATTGAAGTCAAATGACAAGTTAGCCAGCCCAGACCAGGAACTGTGCAGGAAGTGAGACAATGATGCCAAGTTTCAAATCAATGGCAATGACTGTCACTTCAGAGCCATTACAGCGATGCACTTTGATATAGAAAAAATGAGGATCAGTTCACTGTGAAAAATGCACTTCGTGACTCATGATAGCTTATGAAGTGTCATCTTCTCTAATTTCAACATGGGAAACATAGAGGCAGTTTGATTAGTCATGATCAAGAGAAGGCCATTTGACTTGTCATAACTGATTTTGGATTGAAAAGCAGATGCATTATCCTTTTGCTTGGCTGTCACCAACAAGAGGGATAAGCCTCCTTCAATCAAATTAACATTGAAAGTATTGGGTATGATCATGACAAATCATCTGTATGATGACACACGAAGTGCCATTTTCACAGTGCAACAGCACACGCTTTTTCAGTATCAAAGTGCATCACTGTAAAAGAGGTCTTTTGTGATTCACTGCACCCGTGCTACACCAGTGAATGGTGGAAGGTCTATCCTTACCTCCATTTCATAGGTCTGCCACATAACAACTTGGGCCATTTGTGTAGTCATGCTGATTGGATATTAGATTCCATAGATTTGTAGATATCCCAGGCATGCATGCAGCATGTTATTGAGTCCATGTGCAGAAAATGAGGAAATTTGATCACTCTTTTGCTCTGATAAAATCGATACCACTTTAGAAGGAAATTCACGACAAATCCCAGCAATCAGACCAACTGGGATCGCAGAAGGGAGAATATTGAGCTGAAATTCCTTTTAACTCAGGTGAGGACAAATTTAAGTAACCATGCATCTACGTCTATAATTCAAAATATCACCCTTTTTCGGGAAGTTTCACTAAAGGAAAGGTAGTCTAGTGCACAGTTGTATTTTGACTAATTCTAAATCAATGTTAATTTGAATGGGACTAATTTGTCCAAATAAATTGTTGGCATTTCCTCAAGCTGATCCATTCCATTTGGTCCACTAAAGTGACCTCAGGAGGAAAACACAACAAGAGACTTGAATTTCTGTTCCAGTTCTCAACATCATCTTATCTAATTCATTTAAATTTTACGTAATAGAAATGGATACCAAAGAAGAGCCCTCAGATGACCTTGAAGAAGCAGCCAAGGTCAACTCTGGCAACAGGAGGGCATCCCTGACCAATGGCCAATCATCTTCCAAAGCCATGCTCAACTTCTCCAGGTCAGTCAATGAAAGGTTCTTGCTTTGTCATCACATGTCTCAATCTAAGGATTAGGTAGATTCACATAATAGCCTTTTAGGGCCTGGTCACTTTTACTCTTACCCCCGAAATAAAGTCATTAGGCCAGCATCTCTATGAGCTCAGGGAATCAGGTAAATCGACAGATTTAATCTGAGGGTTAATGATTTTAGAATGCAGCAGATTAGCAGATCGATTATTGATAATAAGATTTGTTCAATTAATTAGTAGTGCTCAGTAAGACGTTGGCTCGCTGCACCATCAACTGACAATCTGTCAAGGCAAACGGACAACATTATTTTAATGCCCTTCACTTCATACACTCGTGAACAGTGCAGTGGCTAATTGATATTTTGAGGACCTTGGTATCTAGATTTTGAAAAAAACACCTGGATAGTGGAAATTATCTACCTGTCCTACAATGAGCAGGAGAAAAGGTTCCAAAGCTGAGATCCTCAGCCCCACAGACAGAAGTCACCCCAGACAGACATCAAGACAGTCATCCAGACCAACAAGTGGTGCATCCCTCAGCCCCAGGACTCCTAATCAGGAAGATGTGCAAGATGGAACAGAGGAAAGAAACAGGAGAGGACCTCGGTCTGCCAGCAAAGGACAGCAGAGGAGGATGTCCCAGAGATCCCCGGTGTCACCCGCAGTGAAACAGGACAGAGAAGCCAAGAAGCTGAGGAGACCATCCCATGCATCTGTGAAGGGAGTTGGTTCCAGAGAGACCCCAGACATCTCAATAGAAGAAGTGGGCATCACCAGCCCAGCTCCTCCTCTTTCTCCAAGGTACATTCATAATGACCAGAAGTACTACTCAGTTAAGTTTATTTAGCCCCCATCAAATTGCCAGAGTACTTATCTAATTTTTGAATAACAAGCACGGGTGAAATTTCCTCCCATATGAGGTCAGGAATGGTGGCCTAGCAATATTTAGGCCCAGTGGATACAAAGAATGCTGGATGCAAAATGCTGAGTTTTAAACTGTAACATAAATGGGCCTAATAGTGCCTGAAAGAACCTTTACAGTAGTTCCACCAGAAATGAAAAAGGAGGGGACTGTTTCACTGAATGCGAAACATGCACTTCGTGAGTCATAGAGGCTGATGGTGTGTCATGATCAAATTTCAACTGAGAATCCATTGGCTGTTGTATTAGTCATGGTTCAGAGAAGGCCTTATGATGTAGTCCGACAAAGGCTGACCAACAACCTCCGGCTGTCTTGAATAAGATAGAATTTTTCGATCTACTTATGATGTGTCATAAAGCCTCAAAATGTACTTTAGGGTAAGAATAAAAATAACGTGCAAGCACTTTAAGCTGCGTCAAAGGTTCATGAATTGTCATCAGTCTTTGGTGGAACTTGTAGAATTTCTCACTGATCGATAACAATAGTTGGCTGTATTCGATGTAATTCAACATTCACTGAAAAACTGTTTAATAAAAAGATAAGAGAGTTCAGTACATGCTTATGCATTTTCTAGATGTACTAGAATAATATTTTCCTAAAGGAACTACTTCAGTTCAGTTCAGTTGTTCAGTTGTGTGCATGCTCGGATCAACCGGGTTGCTCGACCCTGTCAGGGGAGCTGCACTAATAAGTCCATTATTTTCTGTATTTTCACTGCAGATTCCCTTAGTTTGTCCGTTGCTTCCTCAAAAATGTCTAGTGTTGTCACGCTTCCGATTTTAGTCCTTTCTTCATTGCTGCATGTTTCTAGGATGTGTTCTTGGTTTTCTTCCTCCCTTTTGTATAGTCTGCATAATGTGTCCTGGTACATGTTCCTGTAGTTGCATTTTACTCTCAGCATCCTTGTCCTTGCTTTAAAGATTGTGCTGGCCTCCATCCTGCTGCACTGGTCCATATATTTTGCTCTTTTTCCGGGTTTGGGGTTTATTTCGTTGTCCAAGTAGAACCTTGTCTTGGTTTTGTTTCTTCCCTCCATGACCATTTCCATTAATTTCTTGTTGATGCCTTCTTTTATCCTCCTCTTTTTGCACTTCGTAGGGCGTTGTTCGGCTGGGTCTAGGAGTTCTTCCATCATTATCTTTTGTGCATTCCACCATCCTTTCTGGTCCGGGTCTTCCTTGATCCACTTCAGTGTGTCGTTTTCATTTTTCTGGATCTGCTCCATGTAGTTTAATCTGTTTTTAATGATGGTCAGGCCTATTTCCATGATTCCTGTTTCAAGGTACAGTGGCTCCCACGGGGTACCTCTCGGTACCAGGATGATTCTTTTTATTAGGTTGTCCACTATTTGCTTCATTTGTCTGGAGTCTTTCTTTCTGGGGATTGTTGCTTCCCATCCATATGTAAGGATGGGAAACACACACGTTTCAAGGAGTTCCCACATCACTCTCAGCTCAATGTTTTTCAGGTCCACACTCCCAGCAATTGCCATTGCTGTGTTGAAGGCTGCTTCCACTTTTCTTCTCGTTTCAGCGATGTGATCTTCCATGTTGTTTTTGCTTGAGAGTATAGCTCCCAGGTATTTATACTGTTCACAGTATCCGAGTTTCATTTCGTCCAGGTGGAACTCCACTTTCGGAAGCTTCTTCCCGATTTTCAGGATTTTGCTTTTTTCCTCCCCGAACTTAATTCTATATCTGGTTCCAATATTCTCGGCTATATTTAGCATTTCTTGGAGTTCTTCTTTCTTGTCAGAGATAAAAGCAACATCGTCCATCCATAGGAGGCATCCCAGTTTGTTTCCTCCTCCTGTATTTATACCCAGGTTTTTTTGCTTAACTTCCTTAGCTATTTCGTCCATTAGGGCTGCATACATGATGACTGACAGTACTCCTCCCTGTCTGATGTTGTCTTTCATCTTTATTTCCCTTGTGTTTCCATGCTTGGTTTCTATCACAGCTGTTAGATCTTCGTTGAGCTCTTTGATCTTGATCCACAGTCTGTCCTTTATGCCCCTCTTCTCAAGGACATGCATGATTCCTTCCGCCCATGCCTTGTCATACGCTTTGGTGACATCCAGGAATGCTATGTATACATTTCCTCCTTTCCTGGTTGCTTCTTTCAGGGCTAGGATGTGATCCGCTGTGTTGGCACCTTTCTTCCCTCCGCCCTGCATGTCACTGATGTCTAACTTCTTTTTCGCCCGTTCGTTTATGATTCTTTCGAATAGCTTTCCCATGTTGCTGCTAATCGTTCACCACGATCCCTCTTTCGTTCGAGCATTTTCCCTTTTCGCCTTTTCCTTTGTAGATGGTGATGATTCTTCCAGGAATCTGGGACTTTTTGTTGATTCAGCACTCGGTTGAAGTGTTTGCATATTTCAGAGCTATTTTCTTTGTCCATGTACTTGAGGGCTTCATTTGGGATATTGTCTGGGCCACAGCTTTTCTTAGTTTTCAGTCGTTTTTTGGCCCCTTCCATCTCGTTTTCTGTGATGGGGGGCATCTGCGCCACGTTACTCAGTCTTCTTATCGTTGATGCATTCTCTTGCAGGATTTTCACAGTCCATTCTTTGCCTTCTTCACTGGCTTCTCTGGCTTGGTATAGGTCTTCAAAGTACTTGGCAATATGTTCCTTGGCTTTTTCCGGGTCTTTAATTATCCCGTTGTTTTCGTCCATTGTATCGTATTCTGTTCTTTTCTTCCCAAGGAGTTTCCTCCTTACATTCCATATGTGGTTTTTATCACGGCTTCTTGATATCTCCTCAAGTGACCTTTTCACTCTGTCCTTTTCTGCTAATTCTATGGCCTTTCTGAGGTCTCTTTGTGCCTTGTAGTACTCTTCAAGGGCTGCTTTCTTGCGACTTCGCTCGGCTCTTAGGAGGCTGTCTTTTCTCTCCTTCTTCCTTTTTCTTAGCTCTTTTATTTCTTCCGTTTCCCATTGTCTTCTTTTTTCATATACTGTGATGGTCTTTTTTCCAAAGCTCCTTTCCAGTGCCTGATTTATTCCCTTCTCGACTGCTTCGTAATCCTCGGGCCCATTTGCCAAGATCTCTTTGAGCTTTCTATTGTATATTTCCCAATTAGAGTCTTGGTTTATCTTCCAAGTTTGTATCTTCTTCCTCCGGTTTTCGGAGTAGGCTGTTCTGATTTTGGCTGTTATAGTGTTGTGGTCACTCTCACTTCTTGGGTTCCTTAGTCTCTTGTTTCCTTCTTCGTCTATCTCGAGGTCATGTACAGCATCTTTTCCTTCCTGGTTTACAATTATATAGTCAATCACAGACCTTTCCTCTGGTTTGTGTCTGTTCATTCTGGTCCATGTCCCTGTCGATGATTTATAGTTGACCTGTTCCATTTTAGTCTCCTGGAGAACTGGAACGTATCTATCTAAACTCAGCAACATTAAAAACGCACACTTTTAAAAAGGCTAAAAATAGTACTTGCTCTGAAGATATCAAGATGAAAATTTGCCCACTTCTGGAAGTTACCATCAGGTATACCCACCTAAAATTTCAAATCTCTAAGTGAAGTACTTTTCTGTCAAATTAAGTTGTCGTGGTCACTGTCGAAAATGGAAGTCACAAACTGCACTTTAACACAAAACGCACAATTGGAAATATCGGTTTTGTGGCATACTGGATGGGATTACTCTTATGAAATTTTCACATAACAGGCACAAGACTTCCAAAACACTGTGCACTAACGAAGGGGGTACCCTCGCCATCAGGGCCGCCATTACAACTGCTGATTCGTGATTTCAAAGTGAAATTGCAAAAAATGTAGGGGGAGTGAGGTCTTCAAATTGTCAAGATAGGTTGAAGGGCTTGTGGAATGAATGATTGCCAAGTGCCAGATTCAAACAAGCAAGATGAAGTAAGACATTTAAGAAATTAGAAATCACTCGAGGCGAGGGTACCACAAAAAACGAAAAATGGTGGGGTGAGGGTACCAGCATTTTGGCGAGGGTACCAGCACTTTTTGGCGAGGGTACCAACATAATTGGCGAGGGTACCAACCCGGAAGTGGCGAGGGTACTGCAAGATTTGGGCGAGGGTCATTTCCGGTTGGCGAGGGTAACCACCCAAAAGAGGTTGGCGAGGGTAATGCAATCCAAGACAATCTGAGCAAACAGTGTTGGATGAAAAGACAATTAATCCAATCAATTACCAATCAGGAACTCCCAATCAAGAACAATCACAATTCAATAAAGGAGGATCTTAAAATTAGTTAAATATAAGCAAATATAGTCAGAACCGGAAAAATGTACTTGACTGTGACAACCAGATTGGGTGGACGAAACTCTTTATCTTGTTGAATCGCTGTACTGTTAAGAATACTTACATAATATAATTTTTTTTTTTTTTATAGGTTAGGACATTGACACAAAAATTACCATTACAATGCAAAATTAATAGGCCTACAGCTAGGCAGGCAGACAGACACAGAGAGAGATATGAAATTACTTTCATTGCAGCAAATTTCAAAAGGATAGATTCAAGCAAAACTTGAGTGCCGAGGACTCGAGGGCCAGAGTACATCATTTTTTTCATATCTCCAAGATATTTGATTGGATAATAACAGCCTAAGCGGTCTTGAAATTGGCAGTTGAAATTATACCTATATCATACTAAGGTATCTATAGATACAGTATGCACTACATACCCAACCATACATTATGCTAGAAAATGTTCTCCTTTATGAATAGCACTGTAAAATTAATTGAACAAAACAAATTACCTGTTGATAGTCTCAGAAGCAGGTAGGGCTATAGTAACTTATGTATTGTATACTTAACTAAACGCCCTGAAGTGTGTACGTCTCTTGAAATAGATAGCGTTAATCCTTAGCTATAATAACAGCAAAATTTGAAGACCGAAAGTCCATTTTTGTTCGAGTGTAAGTCTCCAAGTGATCACAGTTAATTGGGACAATAACGTACCACAATGGACAATATGCATCCAGTGTATTTTTTATCAGAAAAATTTACAATATCATATGCATGTCAGCACAGAGAGAAACAAGAAGATTTTACTTCTGACGTCAAAAGCACAACACTCAGGAATGATTGAATACGTCACTATGAACATTATGCTTTAGACTTCTGCAGTGATCTATCTCCATAGAAGCCTGACTGATAAACCGACAATGTAAACAGCCAAATTCCGATTTTTGGTCATTCATGCGCAGTTGGCTGTGAGGTATCAACGGCATAGATGTCTGAACCAATCTGAATAACTAAAAATGCTATGTTTCTTATGTATAAAGAACTTCAAAATCACGTGCTAATTAAATCATCTGAAACAGGACAGTCTGGGACCACTGTTATTAGGCAAAGAGCAGTCTTTTTTTGCACAGGATGAAACATCTGTTTAACATGGGTATTTGAAAGCTAGAATCATATAATATTATTACGCAATACCCCAACCAAACTACTGATTACCCAGTCAGTTTGAAGCATCTTCCTACACCTACCTAAAATGTCCTCAGCCGCATCTGGTGCTCCAAACTAATATTTTAATGATCATAACACTCTCCTCATAATAGCCCCCCCCCCCTCCCACTTCAAGGCCTGGCTTCTGGGGTATTATATGCTCGTTTGACAAATTATTTCAGTTACTTTACATATTGTCTTCTTTCAAAGATAGACAGATAAACAGATAGATAGATAGATAGATAGATAGATAGAAAGATAGAAAGATAGATAGATAGATAGATAGATAGATAGATAGATAGATAGATAGATAGAAAGATAGATTGATAGACGATGTCGATGTATTTCAAGTGCAATATCTCATAATTCTGTGATCTATCACATGTGGAATGCATCTAGACTCTTAAAAGCCATTTTTTACCTCAACTCAATTGTACCAAAATGTGACTTACTAGGTTTTGCCATTGGATGCTAGGCATGTCCAACGGTTATTAGTTTAACAATTGGCCTATCTGTGACAAACATTATAACAAATCAGTTGCACACAAAGTAAATTAAATAGCTATAAATAGCTATAAATATATATATTTAGGTTGAAATATAGCTATAACTTATACTATCAAACGTATACTGATTTGTTTTTGTAATGAGAATATAGGGTGATACATCTGCCATCATGAAAATCTAACTTCACCATTGCTTTTGTGACAACAGCAAAGAAAATTCCATAACTGTTTCAGTTATTTCTGGTGGTACCCTCACCATGACAATTATTGGAAATGGTGGTACCCTCGAGAGGCCTTTTTGGTTACCCTCGCCCTGGCGATGTATTTCAAATGCAAAATCTCATAATTCTGTGATATATTACATGTGGATTGCATGCCCAATGGCTAGTTTAACATTAAGACTACATGCGTGATAAATATAGGCTTTGGATTTGATGAAATAACCTCAGGATGACAGTAAATTACTTTGAATCGAGTGTTGTAATGGCTGCTCTGATGGCGAGGGTACCCCCCTCGTTAGTGCACAGTGCAAAATAGGTCCCACAAAAGTTTATGAAAAAAAAAGTCAATGATAAGCAGATTTTGAATTAAAAACTCAAAATTTACAAGTTCGCATCTTCAAATGAAGCATGTGAACCAGAACTGTTAAATGATGGGGGTTTTATGCATGCCCAGGGTAGAAACACACACGCAGACAATCATTCCATATCAATTGTCTCAAAAATCTGGATAAAACATCATTTTTTAAGGTTTTGACAAAAGGCTCCAGTAGGGGGCGTGTCAGCATTGACACTTAATTTTTATTAAATTCATCCTCTTCAATTGTGGTTGGGTCAAATATCCCTTTTCGCGAACTCATCAAGGAAGGAAAATTATAAACTTTCCTGGCTTATCAAAAAAGTTTGTAGAAAAAACAGCTAAGTTGTTGAAATTAATGATCAGAGGAAATTGAAGTTTTGTGACTTCCATTTTCGACAGTGACCACGACAACTTAATATGACAGAAAAGTACTGCACTTAGAGTTTTGAAATTTTCTGTGGATATACCCCATAATGTTTGCAATACCACATGAAAAAGCAGTGGATATATCCCATGTGGTATTGCGTTGTATACTCAATGGTTTTTTGTATACCACATGGTTTGATCATTGTTGATGATGTCATTGCATTGTGTGCGATTGTGATGTCATGTCCATGGTGACGTCATAACATTGTGACATCATCAGTTGAGCTGCTATCTGTGCTCTGATTGGCTGTGGCCACTGTTGAGTATTGATCATCAGAGTGAAGTTCAGCTTTCTTTTGAGTTACATTATGGGGTATAAATAAGACCAAATGGTTGTATGGTGTATGGTTGTATGGTGGTATTTTGAGATGTACTCCCACTCACACTACAGAGGACTCAGGATATCTTCAACTCGTGGAGTACATCTCAAAATACCACCATACCCATTTGGTCTTATTATAATACCTGATGGCAACTTCTAGAAGTGGGCAAATTTTCATTTTGATATCTTAAGAGGAAGTACTATTTTTAGCCTTTTTAAAAGTGTGCGTTTTTAATGTTGCTGAGTTTATCTATCTATCTATCTATCTATCTATCTATCTATCTATCTATCTATCTATCTATCTATCTATCTATCTATCTATCTAACAAGATTTCAGCAAAATGCTTGGGGTAAGAACTGCTTGACGCAGCTAAAAAATTGAATGCATAATCCATTGGTTTGTCAGTCACCAGGATTAGGCCTAATCTCCTAACATCAATGCGCTATTGTCTGAGCCATGATAATGACTCACAGTGCAGTTTGAGATAAGGGGATGATCAAGGGGGAGGGGGGGGGGGGCTTGGGAGTTTCTTTTTAAATGAAAAGTTTCTTGCTCATTTTTGGTGAAATAAATAAATTCTTTTTGGGCTGCTTTGAAATAAATAATTATTATTTCTGATGGGATTATCACTTAACAGGTGTTTTTTGATTAGAAATAAATATATTTGGGGACTTTGTATGGTTAGAGTAAATAATTAGGCTACTGCCGCCGTTACCACAAAATAAATAATTTCCCGCTGGTCAACAGAAGAACAAAAGGAGATGAGACTGATGAGTTGACAAATGCAGGCTGAACCAACAGAAATCAATAGCCATGGCTATGGCATACAGGAGTTAGTTGGTTACATTCTTTACACTGGAGTCTTGCAAGTAACCCTAAGGCCTAACCTGTCCAATAGCCTATCAATCATGTTTAATCAACCATCAAGCAATGACAATACATCGTCCACTGGCTATTAAAAGGTTGTAACTCAAAAAATGACATTTTGAGAAAAATGCAAAAAACGATCAGGAGAGTCTGATGGTTTCATATGGGCAGGTATGTTAAAAGTAGGGTAACATATGTAGACAAATCAAATATTGTAGTTCATTTGGAGTGTTTCACTACAGATTTAATTCATATATTTGGAATAAACAGCAAAAAAGTGACTAACAACCTTTTAATTCTTTCTGAATTATTAAGATCCAGTGCAAGAAGGATGTAAGTCAAAACTTCAAATGACCTTTTTTCCAATTTCAATTGATATTTTCCACCCTTTACCCATCTAAAAACATTATTTATGCCATCACTTATCATATGGTTGAGTTTCAGGCAATTTTAAAATAAATTTTGAGTTACGCCCTTTTAAACTTTGCCAAATTTGTCTGAAGTCTCAGGACTGCCTGATGAAAGGTCGTAAGTGCTTCAATATCAAAAGGTCGTAAGTCAATATTTCATGGATACTGCAAAGAAAACGCAGAAATAATTATTATTTGAAGCAATTATTATTTGAGAAATGTCTTAAAATGGGGTATAAAAGCCTTTAGCATTTCAAATATCCGTATTTATGTTATTATGATCCCACTCCAAAATCCAAACTGATGTGAAGTATTTTTTCTTTAATGTTTTATTGTCTATTTTATTATTCCAATCCCAAAAAAACAGAATTTACTCTCTTTTTTTTTTCTTCCTTATGGAATTAAGTTTGAAGAAGGTATTGTAATCAATTGGGTAACATGTCTGTCCACTGGGCGGGCGGGCAGGCAGGCGTGCGATGGGTGGTTTGAACATTTCTGGGCCAGTACTCAGCCCTAATTGCACGTACAAGGATGAAATTTGGTACACATGTAGCCTATATTGTCTAGTTGTGCTTTTGATGGCTTAATTGGTGGATATTTGATACTTTTTGAAATATTGAGAAAGAACTCAAAATATTATAATTTTTTGTTTCCGCTCCATGACTCTGTCACTAATGCATGTACATGGTTGAAACTAACCCTGTAAGATTCTGACACCAACCAGTTATCAGCATCGTAATCACAATGTGGAGAAAGACCAAAAGTCACAGGATGCTTTAATGCGGTCTTGCATATAAAACTGAGGGTGTATGTGGTGCAGGACCATTATTAGTTTTCAGTATGTTTTTGTACAATTGAAAGTGATTGCCTTTGGCTTCAAGTACTTAGCAGTTGGTGAAAACTGGGGATGATGTGCACATTGAGGGCCACAATTTGTGCGCAGCATGTAAAACTACCACCACGCACAATTTTACCCATTGTAAATCGAAAAGTGCTGCACAGAAGAAAAAATTCAATAAAGGTGAATAATTGCATAGCAACTAGTCAGTTCTAATAACAAAGCACTATTCTGAAAAAGGTTATGTTTAAAACTGACCAAATGAATGTTTGGTAGTGTCTGCACAAATGATTTGTGTAAATCAAGAACGACTTCAATTTGAAACAACCAAAAATTTTCATAACTGATCAATTCTATGACTCCACGCATAATTTGATGAAAGAAATTCAACTTTTGTCTAATTTCACACAAAGGATGTGAACGGACACCAGATGATATTGCTTATGTCTGTTTCAAACACATTTTTGCAGTTTTGAATTGAACTATGAACAATGGCCTATCATCTGATTGTTGAATGATATTGGTAATTGATTCGGGAAAATCTACAAAATGTTACAGATAGTCCAAAATTTATTACATTTTATTATTTACCATGGAATATCGAATTCAACATTACTGTTGCATCAGGGAAGTCATATTATATCTACCAGTAGCATATTAGGCCAAAATGCTAACTCATACAACATTAACTCCTAACATTCAATAAGTAAAACATGGGTTACCTGCCGTAAAATATAATCTGAATAATATTTGATAAACCTGCACTGTGGACAGTTTCTGTCATCCATGCTGAGAAGACACATGGGATTTGTGTCATAAGATGATATCAACATGTGGACAAATGATTAAGTTACCTGTGTCTATTAAAATGGAGGCTCCACAAAGACTGGGATTATTACGTTCAGTGAACTTTAGTTCTAAGAAGGTATTGTAATCACTTTGGTCAAATGTTGTCCGTTAACCGAGCGGGCAGGCTGGCGGGCGGGCAGCTAGTTAGTTTACGGGCCAGCACTCGGTCCACATCGGGTGTACATAAATAGCCTATATTGTTTAATTGTGCCTTTTGATGGTCTGATTGATCTTATAGTTTTTAAAATATTGAGAATAATATATATGTATACAGTGCCGCCTGTAAGTAAGTGAAATGCATGACATTGTGCCATCGCATCAATGCTAAACATCCTCAGCCAAACTGCTTGTGGAAGCATGAATTCTCCTCCAATGAGAGAGAAACACCTTGGGTCGTAAAGGCCGATATGTGAGGCATGTGGAATAACAATGGCAGACAATTTTCTTTGCTGTATTTGGAGTTAGGTATATAGGTCAAAGTCTTTGATAAGTAAGTGAACCACCCTTCCCTATGATATAACATTGGCCTGTGTTTCACTTACTTATCAAAGTGTTTGATCCATACCTAACTCCATCTACAGCAAAGAAAATTGGCTGCTATCCGACATGCCCGGACAAAAAACTTGGCCACTAATGCATGTGCATGGATGAAATTGATACCCTTATATGATGTTGTTGTGTCTTGTGATGGCCCGATTGATGGATGTTCTTCTATTTTTCAAATATTGATTTTAAAAGTCAAAAATTATTATTTTTACTTCCCTGTCTAATCTTGACCACTATTGCTTGAACAAATTGTTCATATATGAAATCTGAGACATATCATCAATGTATTTTTGTAAATTTGTATAGTTAGGCCTTTCCATGGTTTTACAAAAACTAATAACTGTAACCGCCTCATTGCATCTTTTAAAAGTGTTGTTTGCTGAAGGTTTGCTGCTGCACTGCCCATGTTGAATTAAATGCAGCTACATTCAAAGAAAACGTTCCTACATGACCCAATTTGTCTGGAAAAATGAAATGGAGTTTAGTTCTGTGCCCTCAAATTGTTAGATTTTTGACAGCTCTCAAGAATTTGCAATCTTTCCACAATTGTAATTTTCAAAATCCTGGAAATAAAAGGTCGTAAGTGTGACTTACAAACAATCATATCAAAGGGAATAATAGAATGCAAGAAGGTTGTAAGTCTCACTTACAACCATCTCTGTTTCTCACAGTTGAAGCATCCCAGGTCGTAAGTGGGAGTTTTAAAACCTTTTAAAAAAAACGACATCTGTTTTTATGGTACTTACGACCTTTTAAAAATATGTAATCATGTTAACGCAAAAAGGTCGTAACAGAAAATTTTTAATTTCTCGAAAACTAAAAATGATATTTTTCTGGAATTTTCACAGAAAGATGCGGCTTATTTTTCTTTATCTATTCCTTTAATACTGCAGAAAGGTCGTAAGTGGCACTTACAACCTTTTAATAGCCAGTGGACGACATTCACTATTCTATCAACCTTTCCATCTATCTGGGAGTTGGCCATCTGTCTTTCTATGTATAAATCTATCAATAGACATCGTCTTCGCTGATTCAAAACCAATCAGACTGAATTGCCAACCCAAAAACAAGCACTCCAGTGGATCCACATTTTGACAGCTGCAACCACGTGCGTTTGTTTACAACGTGGAGTTCCCGTATGTGTACATTGGTTACGGGACGTTGCTATCCTTGGGCGTATTGATAAATTGGCTAATTTCCTTCAAGTAATTTTTCAGAACACTTTTCAATGCTATCCTCCAAGGCAAGACAATACCACAACTGGCTGCAATGATTTTTTGGAAAACCAAAGCTGATTAATGAGCTGCTCGAGGATAGTTTTCTGCACTATTTTTTTCTCGGCGTATTGATCAGCAGGTGCGCCGTTTTGTTTACGTCGCCATCGTGCAGCCTGAGTCAAAAGTCAAGTGACAGTTGCAGGGTTCAGGTAAATTAAATTAGTCAAAGAATATTTGAACGATCTCATTCAACTGTCTGTCACCGTTTGTCATGTCATGCATCACATTGACAGTGACTTATAAATGTCTGCCACAGTACCACTGCACACGCAACTTCACAAGTTTGCAATGACACTGATTGATGTTTCAAGATCTTGACTTGAAAGTTGAAGATGTCAACTATAAATTATCCCCACAATGCATAGGCTATGCACCCAATTATAATTGGTCTATATAAATTCTACTTCCCTGAACTTATACAATGTATAGGGCCAATACCAAAGCACTGTTTACTTCAGAGTACCTGGCTGCTCCATTCTTCAGTAAATATTAAAGTCTTGTAATTAGTTAACCTTAAGAATTAAAAAGGCTTGAGCCGTCCTAGATTGGTTTACTGGTACACAATCATATTAAAAAGACCCTTTGTGAAAGTTTGTCTTAATTGCTCTGAAAGCTGAAGCACAATATCACAATCAATTCATGACATCAATTGTTATGTATTTGACTTCGGTCATGATCATTTATGATCACCCAAAGCCTCCAGGAGGCTATGACATCATAAGCGCGAGTTGTGACGTCACGTTTGGAATAAAAAAGATTCGAAGCCTGAAGCCCAGACATGTCGTTGTGTCGTTTACTTGGATCTCGAGTAGATCATTGAAGATGTAACTACAAGATAGATACATAACATGGTGTCAGGAATTTATTGAACCCAGGGAACACATTCACAAGCAGCAATGGCAGAGGCAGCGTTTGCCCCACCCAAATTTCGACATTCGGATTCGAACTCACAAGTTGCAAGCGCATGGCTGGATTACAAGGCAGAATTGGACAATTATTTAGTAGCAGCTGGATTGGAAGCAGCAAACGATGCAAGAAAAATCGCAATTCTACTGTATGGAATGGGATCTTCCTATCGCACAACATTTGAAACTTTCATCTTCGACCCAGCAGATGGAAAACAGGTATTTGCAACAGTGCTTACTAAATTCGATGAGCATTTTGAACCAAAGAAACTGATAAAACTGAACATGAAGAAATTTGACAAATGTGTACAGAATGAGGGCGAAAGCATTGCAAGCTACATTGCAAGATTGAGAGATTTGGCATCGAAATGTGATTATGGAGACTGTTTGAATAACATGCTGTGCAAACAAATCTCGACTGGTGTACGTCAGAAAGAACTCAGAGACAAACTGTGGGGAGAAGATCTGACTCTTGAACAGATTATCAATAAATGCCACTTGTTTGAGCAAAACAGAGAATCGCTGAATGTTATTGACGGTCATAGTTCTTCACAAGTCAACACAGTCACTTATGGTAGAAATTTTGAAAGGCGACAGAGACGACAGCGGCAGAATCAGCATCGCCAACCGCAACGTAACCAAAATCCACAGAATTGGAATGGAAATCGTAACAGCAATCAACAAAATTGGAATGGAAATCGAAACGCAACTCCACAGAATAGGAACGGAAATCGAAACGCAAATCAACAGAATTGGAATCGAAATCGTAACGCAAGTCAGCAAAATGGAATTCGTAACGCAGGTCAGTTGGGACAACCGAACCGTAACAACAACTGCAGTCGCTGTGGTACACAGCATCAACCCATGAATTGTCCCGCTTACGGGAAAAGATGCAATCGATGTGGTATTCGGAACCATTTCGGCAGTGTGTGTCGACGTTATGAAAACCGTGTGAACATGGTGACACAAAGTTTTGGAAATGGTGACTATTTTGATCAAAACAATTATGATGACTATGATGAACAAAATGTGTATGATGACTATGACGATGTTGAACAAAATGTTGTTGATGATGATGATGATGTAGATGACCGTTATGTGTGGTTAAATGGTGTGAACAATTCAAAATTGTGGACGAAAACGTTCAGTGTGTCAAAGTCAAATGACGAAATTTCATTCAAATTAGACACGGCAGCAGAGTCTAGTGTTGTGTCCAAAGCTTCGTTTGACAAATTGCATTGTGCCAAATCACTTCCTGTTAGAAGGAGTCAAATCAGATTGTTAGGATTTGGTAACCAACCTGTGTATCCGATTGGATGTGTCAAGGTACCAATTGTGCATGATGGTGAAATTTTCCAGGTTGAATGTGAAATTGTCAATGCAAATGTACCAAATGTTTTGAGCCTACGGCATTGTACAGAAATGAATTTGGTAAAGCTTGTCAATGAAAATGTGAACAAAGGTATCTCGCCTGTGACTAAGAAAATTGTCAAAATTGATTGGCCTGAAAATGTTAACAATTGTAAGCAGATTTCTGCAAAGAAAGTTCTAGATGAGTACGCAGATGTGTTTGAAGGCTTAGGAAAAGTGCCCGGTGAGGTTAGTCTTAAAGTTACTGAGAGTATTACCCCTGTTGCTCACCCGCCTAGACCAGTACCCGCAGCGTTACGAAAGGCAGTTTCAGATAAGCTAGCAGACTTAGAGAACAAAGAAATACTGGAAAGAATTCCAGTTGGAGAACCATCTCCATGGTGTAGTGCCCTTCATGTTGTTCCCAAGAAGGATGGATCAGTAAGACTTACGATAGACCCCAAAGATCTGAACAAGGCCCTAGAGCGTGAATTTCACCCAACCACAACAGTGGAAGAAGTAGCGAGAAAATGTGGCCCGGCTAGATTTTTCACAGTTTTAGATGCGAACTCTGGTTATTTCCAGTTAGTTTTAGATGAGGCGTCAAAGAATTTCACTGCGTTCAACACTCCGTTTGGCAGGTATCGTTATCGTCGCTTACCGATGGGTATAACATCGGCTCCTGAATTATTTCAGAGAAAATTCGGTGACATCTTTGGACAAATAGAGGGTTTGCACATTATTATGGATGATTTCTTAATTGCAAGTGATACACTTGAAGATCACAACAGAATTTTGAAACGAACGCTTCAGTTAGCGAGAGAAAATAATATCACTTTCTCTCCAAGGAAAACTCAACTGTGTGCAGATTCGGTTGTGTACAGTGGTCATAGGTTTACAAAAGATGGTTTAGCGTTGGACCCAGAACGAGTCAGAGCAATTCTTGAAATGCCTGAACCTCGCAGCATCGCGAATGTACAAACTATTTTGGGAATGGTCACGTACATTTGCAAATATTTGAAGAATCTGTCTTCCCTTACAGAACCACTTAGAGCTTTAATCAAGGAGTCTAGTGAGCCAAATTTCAAATTTCACTTCGATCCTGTTCACAAAGAGGCTTTAGCTAAGATTAAGGAGGTTTTAACGACTGCTCCTGTGCTTAGATTCTACAACCTTTCAGATCCAATAGTGATTTCTGGAGATGCTAGTCAATCAGGAATTGGTTGTGTACTGATGCAGAATGGTGCTCCTGTAGCTTACGCGTCGAAGGCTTTAACAGACACAGAATTTGCATATGCACAGATAGAGAAGGAGATGCTCGCAATTGTTTTTGCGATCAACAAATTTCATACCTACATATATGGCAGATCAGATGTGGTAATTGAAACTGACCACCTTCCTCCTATCAGAATATTTGAGAAGCCTTTGTATCAAATCCCAATTAGATTGCAGAAAATGAGAATGCGTGTGCAAGGTTATGATTTCAAACTGGTAGCAAAGAGAGGGAAAGACATTCCTGTAGCGGACGCACTTAGCAGAAATTATCTCAGAGACAGCGTAGCAGAAATTTGCGCAGTTGAGACTAGAGAAATGGCAAATCTACATCATTTGAGTAATGGTAGATTAGATGAGATTAGAGAGCAGACTAGTGTTGATGAAACATTGCAATCTTTAATTTCAGTGATTCACAAAGGATGGCCAGATTCCAAGGACGGAGTAGAGTTTTGTTTCCGACCGTTCTATGAGTTTCGAGATGAGTTGTCTTATCTTGATGGAATCGTGTTTAGAGGTCAAAGGGTAGTAGTGCCAGAGAGTATGCGTTCTGATGCATTGTCTAAGTTACATGCCGCACATCAAGGTATAGTCCGTACCAAACAGTTGGCTCGTGACATTTTGTATTGGCCAGGTCTTAGCAAGCAGATTGAAGACATGATCTCAAAATGTGCAACTTGTCAGAGTGCTAGAAATTGTCAAGTCAAGGAACCTTTGATTCCTACGGAAATTCCAAGTCATCCATGGTCACATGTTGGAATAGACTTATTTGATTGTCTTGGATTCAAATGGATAATTTGTACTGACTATTATTCAGACTACTTTGAGATAGAGAAAATGACAAATGGTACTCATAGTGCAGAAGTGGTTAAGCAACTCAAAAAGTGGTTTTGCATTCATGGTATCCCAGATAGAGTCACCAGTGACAATGGACCTCCATTTGGTGGAATTAGGTTCAGAGAATTTGCAGGTCAGTATGGATTCAAGCATACACTTATTTCTCCTAAACACTCACAAGCCAATGGCATGGTAGAAAGAGCTGTAGGAATAGCTAAGAAAATGCTCGTTAAATGTGATGAGACAAGGTCAGACCCGTATTTAGCATTGCTTAACTTGCGGAATACCCCAAGGGATGAGTGTGGATCCCCAGCTCAGAGATTGTTTGGTAGACGTACGCAGACTAGCTTACCCACAACTCCAAAATTGTTGGAACCAGCAATTGTTAAGAGTTCAAATGTTCAAAACCGATTGTATGTTGACAGACACGTCAGGGCGAAGAATTATTATGATAGAGGGACAAAGGAGTTGCCACCCTTAAGGCCGGCAGACACAGTCCGAGTAAGAGAGCAAGATGGTTGGAAACCTGCTATGTTAATGCCTGAACAACCCCAAACAACCCCAAGGTCTTACCGAGTGCAACTACCCAGTGGTAGGATTACTCGTAGAAATAGACAACATCTGTTGCGTACAAGGGAGTCTAACATTTACAGACCCAGGTTGATAGATCCAGAGGACAATTCGAACTCGCTACCGGCAGTTCCCAGTCCTAATCGTTCTCAGGTCACTAGTCCAACACCCCAAAATGCAGTTGGAAGTCCAAATTCACCCACCAGTGTGTCTCCAAAGATGGTAGTGACCAGATCAGGCAGAATGTCCAAGGTTCCGTCCAAATTTGATGACTTTGTTGTTTCTAAAACCTAAGTAATTAATCTGTTAATTTGGCAATATTGTATGATGCCAATTTTTTCTTTGTGAAATTTCTAATGATTTGAACAATGTAACAATCATATTAAGTTCTATATGCTTAACATTTTGTAACTAATAATTAGTGAATTACACTTGGTGTTCATTATTGTCAGTGAGCTTTATTGATTTAGCCTTAATTAATTTCTTAATATTTGTGTGACATCTCAAAGTTGGAGATTTACTATATTACTTTATTGTTTAAAAAAAAAAAAAAAAAAAAAAAAAGGGCATGCGAAACAGGTTTATATACTTTGATAAACTTTATCTCACAACGTGATTATACTTGGTGAATATTGAATGAGCGTCATATACCAAAGACTCTATACATGTGCTAAAGACACTTACAACATGATTACAATTTATGAATATTGAATGAGCGTCATATACCAAAGACTCTATACACTTGTGCGACAAGATCGTTCAATGTGCTAAAGACACTATTAACCTGATTACAATTGATGATTATTGAATGAGCGTTATTTACCAAAACTCTATACACTTGTGCGACAAGATCGTTCAATGTGCAAAAGACACTTATTTCACTAAAGGACTTCAGTAGTGAATTATGATTGACTTATTGGTAACAGTAATTTTAATTGTGGTTCTGGTAACAGAAATTGTAATTTTGGTTCTGGTAACAAAAATTGTAATTTTGGTTCTGGTAACAGTGATTGTAATTTTATTAAGAAAAGAAGGTGTTATGTATTTGACTTCGGTCATGATCATTTATGATCACCCAAAGCCTCCAGGAGGCTATGACATCATAAGCGCGAGTTGTGACGTCACGTTTGGAATAAAAAAGATTCGAAGCCTGAAGCCCAGACATGTCGTTGTGTCGTTTACTTGGATCTCGAGTAGATCATTGAAGATGTAACTACAAGATAGATACATAACACAATTACAAAGTCATCATAATGATATAGGCCGAACATCTCCTACATTGTCCCAACTTATGTCAAGTTTCGACACAGGGCAAAATACTGATGTAAAGAAACAGTAGCTTTTTCTTTTTCAGTTTAGCAAAGAAAGTGAGGATGGGGAAGAAAGTGGAAAAAGCGCTAGCCAAAGACAAAAGTCAAACTGTGACGGAAGGAACCGAGGAAGACCCCAATAAATCTCCAGGTAATAAAGTCTAAAATATTCCAGATTTCTGGAGTCTGAAGACATACAATGTTTGGCAAATGTTTCCATTTTCCTATATACGTTTTTAAAAACAAATTTTGATTATTTTTCACATACCATGGTAACAATTTTGACATTTTTCAATATCCAGCACATGAGGAGGAATTTGATCCTAATGGTATGGAAGTGCATAATGCTAATTCAAGCATGCCACATATATATCTACTTTTAGAATATATATCTAGATTAAATTTTGTCTGTTATTCCCTATTTTTTTATGGAAATCTCTGCTACAATTTTGATGGAATATATTTTTGTATGATTTTTCAAGATTTATCTTTACGTAGGCCTTATAGCATGCTGAGATGTGATATAGAATTACTAGATTGACATTTGATATGATTTTTAAATGTTGTTACTTGACTCCATCATAATCCATGTGAGTGAAATTTATCTTTTTGGAGTGTCAGGTTTCAGATACAGGATTGATGCAGATGAAACTTTCAAAGCTCCAGTAGCTCCAACCTTAAGACTCCCAAGAAGATAACTTTCACTGATATAGATTGACAATGTTGAAATAATTATTATCAATGCCTACATACTAAATAGTGCTTAGAGTCATCTCATCAATTAAGTCTGTGTAGTCTTAATTAGTGCCTATGTAGCTTTTGACATTTATTTTGATTATTCAGTAGCAGGAGAGACAATCCATGTCGCCTTGCTTTTATCTGACAGAATGTACTGTAGCGTGTACAGCTTATTGTGCATGTGTGTTTGTGTGTGCAATTTACTTTTACGTCCTGATGGACAGACTTGTTACTATTTTGATAAAGTATGGTTTTATTGAAACGATTGATCAATTATCAAGCAATGGTTCTTCCAGTTCCCTACGAGTGCACAGGCAACTTCAGTACAGATTTTCACGAGTTGTGTCGGCGGACAGGGATGGCAGTTATTCCTCCCGTAATCCCAAGACCGCACAGACCCCCTTCACCAGTCACCATTCCCTCACCAGACGAGAAAACCAAAACGGGAAAGAAAGACACGGCCAAGAACCAACCTCCTCCGCCCCCAGAACCAGAGCAGGAACAGGAACTTGGTGAGAATAGAGGTAGTTGTTGCACACTCTGGTTTGACGTGCCTATGTAAATAACAATGAACTGATCATCACAGGCTTCTTCACAACAAGACAGTGCCATAACTACTCAATAACTTTCAAGTTTCAAATGTCACACATAAAATGTTTTCTTAAGTTTCAAATGGTTGAATTCTAAGATTCTTTGAGCTTTTTGGGTTTCTGTTTTCATATTATTCCTCTTCAGGCAAAATATCCTAATATAATCATCAACCAAGTGTAGCCAGGATTATTACCAATGGTCTCTAATCTTTTCATTCCAGAACCTGTTGAACCACCCCCCAAAACCTACACAACAAAAGACAAGTTTGAGTACTTCAAGCCGTGTGTTCAAGTTGAGATGGAGCACCCAGACAAGCAGGACACTGTCACTGAAGTCTTCATTCGGGGTAGATATTGATGCCAACTTGGAAGTCTTGGATCACTGTAATTATAATATTCAGCACTTCTAACTTAACTCACACTATTTCCCTGTTTCAGGGTGGAAAGTGGACGAGAGCATGATGTCAACTTTAAATCAGTGTCTCCCCAAAGTACAGAACTTAAAATCAGTCAAGTGAGTCTATGTTTCATTTCTCCTGCAGAAATTCCAACCATGATGATTCAGTGGCATCACTTTCTGTCATTGGAATGACTTTAGAATGTTTTTGACCATGATCTGCAATTTTCAGCCTATGGAACTCAGGTCTGACATCAGAAACCCTCAAATCTCTGGCGAAACTGGTGGAGGAATGTCCGAGCTTGACAAACCTCGTTTTGGACAACAATCCTGTGGCCGAGGAGGAGTGGCACTTGTTGCTTCAGCCGGAAAGCCCCGTGGAGAGACTGTCCCTTAGGCACAACAAAGTAAGTTTAGTATACATTTAATATATTAGCCACAAATGTCTAATTATTTACAAATCATCAGTCCACTGTTTATCTTCTCCAGTAAACACCAAACAAGCCAGAAATCTCACAGACCTCAGAATTTTCCTTTTTCCTCTCACAGATAACAGACAAGGGAGCAGCTCTAATTGCAAAAGCATTGGGTACAACAACTACAGCCAACCACAAACTTCTTGTCCTGAACTTGAATGGAAACGGAATAACAGATACGGGGGTCGCATCTCTGTGTCAGGTAACTGAAACATTTCTCAATAGTGACAAACTTTCAAAATTTTCTTGCAATATTTTCAGCCGATTAAATGATCACATTCTCTCAAACAGGGACTGAGAACGAATCGCTCTTTGCTGTCTCTCTCCTTGGGCAACAATAAAATTGGCGATGCCGGTGCTAAGAAGTTAGGAGAGGTGACTGAAATCATTTCAACTAAATTTATCAACAACTATTTTCTGAGTGTTCCAATTACTTTTCAGATACAAGTAAAACAAAATGTAGTAGTTATTAAAATTTTGCTTTGTAGGTCCTTTCTAGATTCGAGCTCACCCATGAGGAGATATTAGAGAGGAGAAAACTGATGTCAAGTTATCAGTCGCCAGAGAGGTTGCGATCAGTAAGTTTGAACACTTTTTTTGCGTCATTATAACTGAATATGCTAAAGAAATTACTTATTCTTTGCATACGATATTTAGTTATAAATATACATTAAATTTTCCATGATTTTTAATTGGCCAAAACAGCAACATGGTTTGACCAATTAGGCCACACATAATTGAGTCTTAGCTTCGCGGACCCGCCGACACAATAGATTTCCTGCCGATGGAAAAAAAAAATTTTTTTTGAAATTACAAAATTTTTTTTTTTTCACCTTTTTTTTTTTGTCCTACCGACCGACCCTAGAAAAAGGGCCTTGAGAGGAAACCGAGAAGCTAAAGATCAATTATGTGTGGCCTTATGAGTTTTTATCATTCACACAATATTAAACCTGTTGTAATCTGAGGATTGTAAGGTGGTTATGTACACATATTTAATATTATTTAGCTGCTAACTTGTGCTAAGTCAGATAAAATGTTAACTCTATCTAAAAACTATTTGAGAAATGCACCAGATATGAAACGAAAATTTCTTTGAAGGCGTCAGACCAGAAAGGACATCCCCATTCAGACAGGCCGAACACGGCACTAAGTTCCACGGCGGGAGGGAAAGATTCAAAGGCAAGCAAATCTGCCAAGCCCAAAAAGGTAAGGTATCCAGAAGAAAAAAGAAGGCCATTATAACCAACAGATGGAAAAAATATACACATTTTACAAATATAGTAATTTGACACAAAGATTGTTGTAGTAGACATTCTTAAATCCTCTGACAATTACACTTCGTCAGTTTATATAATACTTAGCTTAGAGTGACTTTTCATATTTAGATCTGGATTCAGATTTAACCACTTTTTTATGAATTAAATTTTCATCATCCATATTTTTAATTTCTTTACTTTTTTGTGATATTTGAAGTTGTCAATTGATGCAAGCTCAGATGATCCTCTGAGTTTTGCCATTAAGGTAGCGGTAGTGAATTTTTGATTTCCAATTTCAACCTTCTTAACTTCTACCTTTTGAGTCTTTCAACAATTTCAATTTTCTGATTTCGCTTACGAGCGAAATCGAACATCTTTCTCTTCTTACATTGTAAATTTGAACAATTCTTCATTCTGTCAATGTCAGTGGATCAAATTTTCAATGAATTGTAAATACAAATAAGTTTGTAAATGTTTCATGTGTCAAAAATCTTATGTCATGTGAAATGTGTCAATCTTTCAATGACTTTACATGCACACAAAACACACTTTCATAACTAGCGTTACACACATATTCACTGTGATACATGTTTACCGTCTCGCAATGTACATAGATATGGTGGGGATGTAAAAAGTAAAAATTTCATTTTAAATCACGTTTGTAGTAGCGATGAGAATTAATGACTTATTTTCAGGAATTTCACCCTCAAATTTTTCTTACTATTACAACCAAGAGATCTGAGACAAAAACAATAAAATACAACTTATCTAGAAAACTACAAAATATACTATTGTTTCTCAGAAATGTAGAAGTGTTAAAATACTGCTTTTCTCAACACAATACCATAGGAGTGCAGGGTCTTGGCACAGTCAACCACCGCAATCTCCTAACTTGAACTTGTACATTGACTAAAGCAAATGCAGAGAATTGTCTGTTCATATTTTTTTTGTCGTTTCTCAGGATGCAAAAGGCGGAAAGGAAGAAGACAAACATGACAAGAAAGGAAAGAAAGATGACAAAAGTCAGAAGAAAGGTACGGTCAAATTACCATTTGCACTTTCAATTTGACACTAATATCCTTGCAAGTTCAATTTCAATGTGTCATTTGCAGCCATCTCAGCACATCTAACATCTACTTCGAAACCAATTTAATAAATGTAAATGTATAACTGTAAAGTTTGGACCATGAGTGTCTATTGATGACAATGTTACAACTTACAAATTTACTTAGTGCATAATTATATTCATACATATTGCCTTTTCATTGCACTTCTTTACCACAGTTAAGATCCTAGTTGTTGGTACGGGATGTTTGTTATAGCATGTCTGCATTGTCTGATCTCATCTTTCACTTTTGTGTGTTTTTTGCCATCAATCGTAACCAGGATCAAAAGGTTTCAATAACATCTATAGATGCTCTAGATTCACTATGTCATTATGTATCCTACCTAATACCCATCCTTCCAATATTCCTATTAGCAATCCCATATATATATAGTAGACCTGTAGTATAGCACTTCTACCAGTTACCAGTAACCAATTATACCCACATATATATAGACACTATTAGACAGTGAAGAATATACATAATTTAATATCATATATATATTGTATATCGTTGCATGTAGATAGTGTTGTTAAATCTCCAAAGCTTTATAGTTGAGCAAGCTATCCATTTGTACATTTTTGCATCGATGCTTGTAATTTCAGTTGCCAAACTCAATCTCAAAACAGCCGTGACTGACCTGCACTACTTCAAGTCACATACATAATTATAATACACAATATAGTATGTGCAAAAACTGGCAAATGGATAGACATCTTTAGTGGTAGAGTTGTATGATAATCGTAGAGTGCATTCTAGAACAGTGGAAATGTGCACAAGTGCCATATCAGCAAGAATTCATTGCAAAGTGTATATTCTGTATATTATCATATTTCATATTAGATTTACAATTTATCCTTTGTTAATATTGCATACAAAATCAGTATCAAATGCAATACTCAAACATTATTTTCACAGGATCAGTTGTTGCCGAAACTAAATCTGCCCCAAAGAAAGGCGAAAAGACGAAAGGAAAAGGCGGGAAAGGGGCCAGTGTGTCTGAAGCAGAGGTGGGCTTTTCAGTTTTATCATTTGATTATTACAAATTCACCTTTCTTTTCTTTACTATATTCACTAATACATAATGGACATTCTTCAGTTAATGTTCTGTACCATTTTACTAATTATTCTGAATAATTCTAGGCTGTATCTGAGGTACGTAAGAGTTTCATTCCTTTTCAGCCTCTAGACAACATAGAAATCGCTACTTTGAATATTGCTCAATAACTCTGAACTGAAATTTGCAGAATCATCTTTAATGCTGGTTACTAGATCCGCTTTAGGCCTACTGTTTGATTAATTAATAACTCCTTGATCTGTTTTCACAACTAATAAACTTCATTTTACGTGTGATAATGATGTACAAAGGTCTGCATATCAAAACTTAGTTGACTGCAGCTATTCTCACCATGTGAATATAATTGGTTACTAATCCCACACATTGCTACTTGAAATTGCTTTGAAGCTGTGCTTTTAGGGTGTTCAAGAGCACTGCAAATGTTTTCACAATATGCAATAAGACTAACGGATAGAATATATGTACATTTGCTCTCTGTTAATTTCTTATGCAGCAGGAGAATGTTACACCCATGGCGGAGGAGGTATAAAAGTGTATTAAAGCTAGAAATAGTTCATAGAATACATCCCTCTTAGTCTTCCTGATAGTAATTCATTAGGCACAAAATTTACAACGTGGGTCCAGGAGAGTTCACATTGGCTAGTAGGTCCTGTACATGGGCCTACGGGTCTACCTTGTAATTCTTCCAGAGCCAACCACTGAGCTTGACCACTCCAGGTGACCACTATTTTCCAATTTAATTGTAACAATACATACAGGGTGTTTGAAACTTTTTTGTCACATCTCATGCAAGGTGTTTAAAAATGTTGATTGTTTTGATACTCAGGCTTCTTAGCTCCAGCTTTCAAAAGTCTGACTTAAAATCTGGTGAAGATGATGATGGAAACTGAATAAATGTAAATTTGCATTAGATTTTGTTTCAAAAGCATCCTAATCTCCCAGCAAATGAGGAGCTCATGAGATTTGTAAATTTGTCCTCTTTTGAAGTTCTGTTGTTACTAGGTGGACAGTAGGACCGGACATTAACATTAGTTCTATTAGTCCCTTCCTGTGACTATGATTGCCTTTTGTTCTTTTATTGAGTAATATGGAAATATAATGCCCAGTGATCCAGCTCAGTGGTACAGCTCTGGCTCTATTCCCCGTGACATATTTAGAACATTAAGAAACTCCCTGCTCCTGGCCTCAGTGCAACGAACATTGCATAGACATAGCATTAGCCACCAATAAGCACTTCTAGGAAGATAAACTGAACACAACACACAATATTTCTGCCTTACAATCGGATATATATATTAAATTCATAGAAATAAAGACAATTCAATAGCTAATTAATAGGCCAATAATAATGTTCAAAGCGGAATAATAATGCCATAAATGTTGAAAGTGACAACGATTTACAAGATTTGTGATTTTGGTATAGGCCTACTATTTTGCAATTACATTTCAATTAATTTTCTATGTAGTAATCATGTCCTAGCTCCACGTTTGCACGGAATAGATTTTTGAGTCTGAATATTCAAATAATATTCAGGAACTTTCGTATTTATAAATATTTGCACTTGAAAACATTTTTAGGAAATAGTCTGCTCTATAGGCAAAGAGTTTGTAATATATTTGTATGACTTTTCAAGAATTAGTAGATGTTAGTTTTGATAATTAAAAGATGTTATTTTTATTCAACTATTTTTATAAAGAGCTCTGAAGATTGCTACTCGAGGGTAATTTTTCAAATGCATTTTGCAATTTGGCATTTGGTTTTGTGGTTACATTTTTCTTTTTCAATTTTCAAATGAATTACCATTTTGTTTTCCTATGATTCAATTATTCTTTTTGTTGTAATTTGAAATTTTAATTTAGAAATCAGATATTTTGAGAAATTTTTTGGGCATATCAGTGTTCTATCAATTACTTTTTTTTAAGAATAAGATTTTAATGTCGTCTGTAGCATATCAATTTTAATGTACAAGAACCTACAATTGTATTAAGCATTTTTTGACTGAACATGAGTTAATTTTTAGCAAAACCAATCATAGACTTATAATTCAACTGCAATTTGCTGACATTGCAAGTTACGATATATTATGAAGACATTTTACGTCGTCCAACATCAGAAAGTATAAATCTACTGGAAATCCAAGGACCAGAATAAATGTGATGCCATGCATCTGTAATATACAATCAATGGACATCAAATTATTTTTCAGCCTGACTCTCCAGAAACTGCAAATCCACTGACAGATAAAGTTGAGATTATTGAACCGGGGAAAGTTATCTTGCCGGGAAATAGAGCTCTCATCAACCTCAATCTGGCTTGTAAGTATTCTAGTTTGACAATTCCAAAAGAAAATACTACGCTTAATAATGACATTGAACATTACAATGCAAACTTAGGGCTAAGTTGAAGGAGTGGGAAAAGACAGGGGACAGAATAAACTCAATTCTAATCTTTCAGATCACTGATACTCCATCACTCTAGCATTTCCAAGTTGATATTCTATGAAATCATTCTACAGCACTTGACAACATTTTGCACTGAATCTCCATTCTAAATGTTCATTTATTCTCCTTCTCCCAGATAATCAAATTGGTGAAGAAGGCATAAACGCATTGCTGATGGCAGTCAGATACCAGACCACCCTGTCACATGACTCTTCTCACATTGGTAGATCCGGGAATTCAGGTCTTCTAAGACTAAGTATCCATGTGAGTCCATAAGAATTATTTGGTTCCTTTCATGTAATAGCGAAATACAGTGTATGTTATAACACATTTTCATACTCCACAAGGATAACATAAGTAATACAAAACATTTAATTGTTCCTCCAAGCCAAATTTCCATGGCTATTACTTAGATTTGATCCCAATTTATAAGCCTAAACAAGAATAGTCTAAATAAAGTCAACAATAGCATATATATAGTAGAATTATATGTCCATTTCAGAAAAACAAAGGAGCAGCAGAGAGCACTGCATTAAAACAACTTCACGAGTTGATGGAATCCAAAGACCCCATGGCCCCTCCACCTTCTGTGAGTTATACTGACAATTTCATTATTTAAGTTGCATTGAATTAACACTTTACTTCTTTCAATTTATATTTTATTTTGACAACATTGAATATTTCTTACAGACAGAGGAATGAAATGACTAAGTATTCATCAGCAGACATGAACAACACACTGCAGTTCTACCATTGTATTATTTTTCAATTGATTATTATGTTATATTTCATACCATACACTTGTTTGTTATTAAATATTAACAATGTTATATTTTTGCTGTGTTTGTTTTGTTTCCACAAATAGATATGCGCACAGGCCTACATATACAGTCAAATATGATTGCGCCATGACACAGGGCCTAATTCAGTTTATACCATTCGACATCTCTGTCAGTCAATCACATGCCAGTATTTCAGGGAAATTATTCCCATATTCTTTGTTGTTCAGTTATCCTCTCATGTTTGAGTGTTTGTCTCTTGGTATAAGCGGGTTATTCACAATGGGATCAAGAATATGTGTTTATCACACCTCAGGCTAAAGCCCTTGGGTGATAAATCACATATTCCCTCTCCCGTGGTGAATAACCTATAGGCCTACTTGGAAATATTGAAATATATTATTTGTATGGCTGGCCATGCATAAAATACAGAACATTTTCAGAAAAATAAATTGTTTATATTATAAACCTAATTAGTAAATGCTACAAACCGTACCTCTGAAGAAAGTGTTTTGCAAATGGTGAATTTTTTACAATGATGATGAAAGATGGCGTTCCGCCGTGTACGGTGTATCTGAAAGATGTTGGGAATGACATTAATGTTCATTCTAATCTGTGTCTCAGTATTTTTATTCCCTCACTTGCTAGCTGATTCATTGTTGATTTCTAAATGATTAATTTCCAAATCATATTTATATGATTTTATTAAAATAAAATGTCACATAAAAGTATGGACTGTAAAAGACATCATACCAGCCATGAGACTTGCAGGGTTCAACTAGCATTAAAAAATTTCTTTGACTTGATATCAAGTATGTCAGGAATTGGTTTGCATGTTTCACTCTTACAAAATGGTGTTAATAATATAAAGCAACTTACCTTGAATTCTTCAAAGCATCACACAACGTGGCTGTTCGACTGACAAGATGTAGCGACTCGTCATCACGATCTTCAAAATAAACCTGGAAAGGAGAGATGAAAAGATTGTAATTTCAAGTTTAAGCTAGTTTAATTCAGCCATACAGGGGTAGAAGAGTGAAGCATATCAAGATGATTTTTTCTAAATATTAGATAGAGCTACATAATTGTCATGAGCCTGACACAACCATAGCATTAATCTAGGCCTATTCAAGAGAAAAAATGACTTCCTAAGCAAGCAAAAAAGAAAGTTCACTGAAATCCCAAATGACTAGGTTCATTACTATAATGAGTCTTTACCTCTAGTCTGTCGGACAAATATTTGTGGTCTTCATCCCATGGAGCAGCAGCTTGGTCCGCAGAGAACATATGTCTCAGGTGATCGTCAATCCTTTAAACAAACAAAAGCAAAGTGTACAAACAGACAAACCTTTTTTTATCTAAACATCTTGGAACTTGCAAGAAATGAGAAACATCTAACAGCTCCAGCAGAACATGATGACATGGGCATAGTTTTTCAATGTTCTTGATATAATTTACCATGAGCTGAGCTTCCAAGTTCTGTTTTTTAGAAGGAATATACAATTAGAATGACAGGCCTTTATCACCACTCAATAACCAGGTCTACTTAAACAAGTTTATCTTTCTAGTAATGGAATTTATAACTGATGCTTAAAAGCCAACACCTTGGAAATTTAAGCCAACTTACATGTGGTTTTCGTTAAACTGTTCGATGAAGTCTGTCTGGCTATATTCGGGATACAAGAACATGACAGGCCACACGAGGGCGCCACTGTCATCCACATGGACCTTAGCACCACTCGGATGTCTCGATTCTAAACTGGACAGGAGGAGAGTGTTCTCCACAGGCTGGTCTTTGGGAATCTCTCCCAGTCTCACTCCTCTACTCTGTTAAAGAAAACACAACGCAAAACGTTCTTTTAAACAGTTTATGCACTATATATATATTCTCTCTCAACATCAGGGCCCCTCTCCTTTTTTAACGACAACAAGCATAATTTGAAAATCCTTACCTTGACGAGTTCTATCAATTTCCTCTCAGCGTCCTGTTCCTTTCTCTGTTTTGCCAGTTCTTTTCTCTTGTCTCTTTCTTGTTGTCTCTGCAAATTAAAGCAAGTAGACGATGCACATCAGATCCATTTCAACAGGGACTCACTTGTTTGAATAAATTATTAAATATTTTAAATTTGAAGTTTGAAATTTACCTGTAACTTGTCCGCTTTGTTTCTTGTGTCAACTAAACTTTTGTCATTGGGATTGACCTGAAATGTAATTATTTTTTATCTATCAGCACAAACACATCCCAGTTCAGTGATGTGATGTGTCATCCAGAAATTTAAATTTAAAAGGAGTCTTTCGTCATGCAGGCTATGTACACTAACCTGCAACCCAATGTCACACCACTTCTTTGCTTCTTCAAACCTTTTCAGTTCCATGCAACACAGCAAACCTGCCGAGCAACAAAATATAGAATTAGCAAAGCTCTCAGCACTAATGTTGTTTGCAACTGCTGCCGTGGAGTAAAAAATTAAAATTTATAAAATTTAATATTCTCACCTTTAGAGATAGCTTTGAAATGGTCGGGCTTAAATTTCAGGGCAATCATACAATCATGAAGTGATGTGCGGTAATTATCTGAAAAGAAGTAGATGAAGCATGACACATACAACTCAATCAATAATGACATTCGGAGGGTTGTCAGCGCTGAAACTAAGCATACGTACAAATTCTGAAGTTAGCAGCAGCTCTGTTGGTGTACAGCATGGCATTCAGCTCCTTATTGCGTGTTTTGCACTTGATGCCAGCTGTGTAGTTGTCTATGGCCCATCTGTACTTCTTCATCTTGAAGTTGTAGTTGCCATCGTCCTTGTAACCATCTGCATTGCCTAGCAAATACAAATGACTCATCTACAATACCACCTTCTGATTTGTGAATACAAAAGAGAGTTTAACAGACAAAACATTTAAAACGACTATAACTGGCACACTTCTCAAAAGAGTGAAGTCTTACAATATTGGGGAATCTCCAAAAATTGATAGGATTACTTTATTACAGAACATACTCACTTTCAGCTGAGTCTGAGTCATACTTGAGAATTTGCAGAGCCTCCATGGCAGGTGACAACGGCTTCGAAGGGTCAAAATCTGCTGGGTCCATAAATGCAGGGTGCTGCTTCAGCTCCTGATCAAATAAGATAAATTCATATTTCAGTTTGGCAATTTTCAAACTGCCCGATTCGGGCAATTGGATTGTTTCAAGTAGGGCTGCACGATATTGGAAAAATGATCGATATCGATATTAGGGGTTTAATTGTCGATAACGATATCATTTTCGATATTTGGTAAAATTAAAGAACTGCTCCCTCAACTGACTGCTCCCTGCACCCACCAATGGGACCCCGCGCCTCAGTAGGTCAGATCGTGTCAGGGAAGACTGGATGCGGCAGCATGCTTCGGATTTTCCACAGTTTCTTGCTAATTTCGTCAATTCTGGTCGGATTTTCGTCAAATAAACGTTAAAATGTTTCTAATTTAATGGTTTGGCACCTTTCGCCCCCTTCTACGGACGTTTAGTGGCCATTTTTGCCGCCGAAACGGCATTCGGCGGCCCAAAAAGTGGGTTGTATTTTGACAATTCTTGAAAATAATGATATCGTGAATATCGTGTTTTGCACGATATCAATATCGTGGCATGTGATATCGCGATATCGATATCATTTCGATATATCGTGCAGCCCTAGTTTCAAGACTCAGCTGCTCAGATTTCTGATGATTTTTAACCAACGACTGCATTACACCATTTTATTAACATCAAAGATCATACAATTAATGTATTTGATCAAAAAGTCTACCACACAGAAACAAGAATCTTGAGATCCAAAGAAAGGGTTTTTGACACTGATTAGTTAAAGCTTAGCTTTTTCATAATTAGCTTGAATTGGCACTTTATTGTTTACCCACCGTCAAAACAAACATTCTAAACTGTTATTGATGAATGCTGTCAATTTCAGGTCATTGAGAGTATCTCTGAGTGCGCAGAATTTGGCACATCTGTTACTGTAGATAGTGAGACAAATGCAAAGCGTTCATCGCACACTTCCAATTTCCCAAAACTCGCACTTGCTGAATTGACCAGTTGAAGGCATATATGAATTCATACTCCTACAGGTATTAAAAGATTCCAAAAAGACGACAAGCAAACATATCCAATTATCCATTGGCCAAGCATTATTCAGCTACCAGCAATCATTTTGGATTTGGAGAAACAAAAAGTGAGCTCACATCAGCATAGGCCTGTATAGCTTCGTCATCCATGATGCCCTCCACATCTGGCAGGATGCTTTTGAGTATGTGGGGGTTGTCATCCTCCTCCGCCATTGCCGAAGTCTCTGTCTGAAAGCAATCAAGCAGGCCTACAATTAATGCATTAGAGAGCAAGTCCCATCGGACGAGAAAGGAGTAGGTATATTTTTGTGGGCATCAAGAGAATCTTTTAAATTGCATTGTAAGCATGATGAATACTAAACACAATTGACAATCTCCATGCAGCAGTGACATAAATAACTTGGCTCACAAAAAGAATCCAAGGATTCAAAGCCTGGGGTACTCAAAACGCACTGCCTTGGGTGCAGGAACAAACTTCCAGCATTCATGAATGGTTGGGTCCTGTGACGCTGAAATATTGATAAACTTTTCGGTCATTCAAGGTCAAACTAATTTCAGAGGTCAATGTGTTGCATAAACTAGAATGGTATGCATGAGATGCACAAATAGAGCTCTGCTACCAGTACATGACACCATGTCAAGTGGGTTCCCCCACCATTGGGGTATTCCTTGGGGTATCCCCTGAGGGTGCCCCCTACTTTTGGGTATCCCTGGGGGTGCCCCCCACCCTTTGGGTATCCCCCAAGGGTGTCCAATATTTGGGATATCCCCAGGGGTGCCCCAACCTTTGCGGTATCTCCCAGGGGTGCCCCAACCCTTGTGGTATTCCCCGGGGGCGCCCCAACCTTTGGGTATCCCATGGGGGGCCCCCAACCTCGGGGTATTCCTTAGGTTGCTTCACCCTTGGGGTATCCCCTGAGGGTGCCCCCTACTTTTGGGTATCCCTGGGGGTGCCCCCCACCCTTTGGGGATATCCCAATATTTTGGATATCCCCAGGGTTGCCCCAACCTTCGCGGTATCTCCCAGGGTTGCTCCAATCCTTGTGGTATCCCCCGGGGGTGCCCCAACCTTGGGGTATCCCATGGGCAACCTTTGGGCATCTCCCAGGGGTGCCCCCAACCTCAGGGTATCCCACAGGGCTGCTCTCAACCTTGGGGTATCACTGGGGGCCCCCAACCTTTGGGTATACCATGGGGGTGCCCCCAACCTTGGGGTATCCCCCAGGGGTGCCCCCAACATTCGGGTATTTTGGGGTATCAGGTGGGTTGCCCCCAACATTTGGGGTATCTCCGGGGTGCCCCCGACCTTGAGGTATCCCCAAGGGGTGCCCATGGGGTGCACCCAACCTTGGGGGTATCCCCAGGGATGCCCCCAACCTTGGAATATCCCCCAGGGATGACCCATGTTTGGGTATCCCAGGGGGTGCCCCCAACCTTGGGATATCCCCGGGATGCCCACAACCTCGGGTATCCCTGGGGTGCCCCAACACTTAGGGTATTCTCGGGGTGCTTCAAACCAACCTCGGGGTATCCCATGGAGATTCCCCCAACCTCGGGGTATCCGATGGGGATACCCCAACCTTGGGTATCCCAAGGGGTGCCCCAAACCTTTTGGTGTCCCCATTGGGTGCCCCCAGCCTTGGAGTATCCCCCGGGGATGCTCCCCATCTGGGGGTATCCCTCGGGGGTGTCCCACACTTGGGATATCCCCAGGGGTGCCCTAACCATTGCGGTATTCCCGGGGTGCCCCAACCCTATGGGTATTCCCGGGGTGCCCCAAACCTAAGGGTATCCCCCGGGTTACCCCAACCCTACGCGTATCCCAAGGGGTGCCCCAACCCTACGGGGTATCCCCCGGGTGCCCCCACCTTTGGGGTATCCCCAGGATTGCCCCAACCCTTTGGGTATCTCCTGGGCTTGCCCCAATATTTGGGGTATCTCCGGGGTGCGCTCGACCTTTGGGTATCCTCCGAGGGTGCCCCCAACCTTGAGGTATCCCCCAGGGGTGCCCCAAACGTTGGGGTATCCCCGGGGTGCCCAACCTTGGGGTATCCCTGGGGTACCCCAACACTAAGGGTATCCCCTGGGGTGCCCCGACCCTTGTGGTATCCTCCGGGGGTGCCCCAACCTTTGGGTAGCCCATGGGGTGCCCCCAACCTCGGGGTATCCCCCACGGGTGCCCCAATCCTTGGATTCACCAGGGGGGCCCCCAACCTTGGCGTATCCCAAGGGCAACCTTTGGGCATCTCCGAGGGGTGCCCCCAACATTGGGGTATCCCACGGGGTGCCCCCAACCTTTGGGCAACCCATGGGATACCCCAATGTTGGGGGCACCCCCAACCTCGGGGTATCCCACGGGGGTGCCCCCAACCTCAGGGTATCCCACAGGGGTGCCCCCATACTTGGGGTTATCTGGAGGGGTGCCCCCCACTTGGGGTATCTCTTGGGGTGCCCCAACATTTGGTGTATCTCCGGGGTGCCCCCGACCTTGGGGTCTTCCCCGAGGGTGCCCCCAATCTTGAGGTATCCCCAAGGGGTGCCCCAAACCTTGGAGTATCCCACGGGGTGCCCCCAACCTTGAGGTATCCCCCAGGGATGCCCCCAACCTAGGAGTATCCCCCAGGGATGCCCCACCCTTTTGGTTTCACTTGGGGTGGCCCCAACCTTGGGGTATCCCTGGGGTGTCCCCAACACCACGGGCATCCCCTGGGGTGCCCCCAACCTCGGGGTATCTCCTAGGGGTGCCCCCAACCTCGAAGTATCCCATGGGGGTGCCCCCAACCTTTAGGTAACCCAAGGGGTGCCCCCAACCTTTTGATGTCCCCCTGGGGTGTCCCCAACCTTGGGGTATCCCCAGGGGTGTCCCCACACTTGGGGTATCCCCCGGGGATGTCCCAACCCTTGGGGGATGCCCCGGTCAAGATCAGTGACAGTCGGACTCGTCTGAGAGGAGGATGTGGTGAATAATCCTTACCAGTACGGCATTATATACCTCAGGCATTCATGAAGCTGCCCAGGCTAAAAATTACTCAGTGGTGGGCAAGTTAACAAAAATTTTAAGAGCTAGTAAGTTTATCAATTTATTAGCAAAGTTAAAGCTAATAGGTTAAATTTTTTGTCAAGTTAACTGAAGTTAAAGTTAAAAGTTAAGTTATTCTTTTAAAAACTCTGATAAGCATATCAAACAATATCTGTGAAAATATTTACTACAAATACCAGTATGAGGCTCATCTGTCTCAAAAAGAGGCACAGGTTGAATTTTCTGACAATGGCTGTCTGGGTTTCACTATAATTTAGAGCTCTATCTTTTATCAACTGAAGTCTTTTTCATGCAAAAATGTGTCTGTTTTACAGCTTTTTGACTAATATGCACAGAATGTATTGACTTAATTTATTAACTAACCTTAATTTTAATAAATTTATTAACTTAACCAACTTTTAATTAACTTGTAATTAACTAACGGAAGTTATTAACTTCTGTCGATGGAAGTTATTAACTTATGTTGATGCGAAAAAAGATGTTAACTTAGTTAATAGTTACTAAATTTGTCATCATTATTAATTAATGGATTAACAAGTTAATGCCCACCACTATCATTACATATCCGGTTATCCAATTACTTATCCTGTTACTCTGGCTATCCGGTTACTTAATGACAGATACTGACGTGGACCCAGTTGTGAGTGATCCGGTCAAAATACTGGACCGGACAAAAAATACCGGTACCGGACCGGTCCAGATAAGACTGGACCAGTCCGGACACCTAGGGGCATAATTAGTGATATCGACCGGACTGCATATATCACCGAAATCACTAATTACTCCTAGGTGGCCTGGACCGGTCCAGTCTTTCCTGGACCTGTACGGTACAATTTTTTTACCGGTCCAGTACCAGATGGTCCGGTCCACATAACTACCTATAGCAATATTAGTATGTTGTTTGCTTTTACATCCATGACATGACATGAATCATAATGATACATACAATGTCTTGTATACATTTTTAGCTTGGCTCGCCAGGCTAATTCAGGAGTAATGGTCTGAAAATATTGTCTGTCAACTCTACTGTTCAATAACTGTAGGTTCAATACATCTGTTTTTGTGTTTTATTGGTTTGTTAGGGTAGCTAGATGTATGGAAATTACTATTTTTTTTCAATTTCAAAAATTCTTTTTTCCCAATTTTTTTTTCCAAGATTTGAAAAAAAAAAAAAAATTTTCATTTTTTTTAAAATTACACTAATTTATTTTTTTTTCAAAAAGAGGAAATCGGGCAACTTCTGTTTTTCAAATTTAAACATTTTTTGTTCCAAGATTTACAATTTTTTTTCCTAAATTAAAAAAAAAAAAATTGTTTTCCTCGATTAAAAAAAAACAATTTTTTTTGTTCCAAACTTTTTTCAATTTCGCCAATTTTTTCAAAGGAGGAAATTGGGCGACTTCAGTATTTGAAAAAATTTTACACATTCTTTTCGTGGTTATTTGGATATTATTTTGTACATGGAACAACTACAATAACAACACTTCACTTGCCGCAATTCAGAACCGCCTTTCTTTGCCATTTCCAAACCGTAAAGTAGACTTAACTATTTCCCCCACATTGCTACATATTTTGCCGTCATCACTGCCACTTGAGCCACTTGAGCCAGGCTTTGAATCCGCGGATTCTTGTTATTACAAGTTGTGTATATTGCAATGCCAATGAGCAATGAGGCTGCTGCTGACTTTTCTTTGAAGACTTTCAAGAGTGTACACTGTCAAGTCTTCAATAGTTTAGGCCGGTATCAAGACACTTCGTAGACACGCCAACTCGTAGACAAACCAAGTCGTAGACAACCAACTAGTAGACAACCAACTCGTAGACACCAGGTACTACCAACTGGTAGACATCAAATTGGCAGGGATCACCAAGTCGTAGACACAAATTTTTTGGTCAGTTTAATATTACCAAGTCGTAGACACAGAAGTTTTTCTGCTTAACAACTCGTAGACACCAAACTTCAGATGTTTGCCAACCAGTAGACAGACTAGACCCTTGCGAATCCATACATCTTTGTAACTGTGCTGCATGCTGTAATGCTGCTGGGAGCTGTGAAACCAGCCATCTTCAGGTACCTTTGGGTATCAAAGTGAATGTAATCTTTATTTTGAGTCAGATTATGGATAAACAAAAAAACAAGCTGTAAATATTCATTTATTTGACTTTTTAAAATTGTCTTTTTTGATGAATACAATATTTATTATCTAATTTACACTCAATGCAATTCATTGCAATTACCAAGCCTGTAACCCAGGCATGATGTGACACTAATTGATATTGACCAGTGTCAACAGGAGTGTCAAAGGATAGCCAATTCAATTGACAATTGAATTGAACTCCAATTACTAATTGGCTCAGTGTGTCATATTTTTGCAAAAGATTTATATCATTTTGGGATGTCTACGAGTTGGAAAACCTTAGAATTGTCCTATCTACGAGTTGGTAGATCCAAATAAATGTTGTCTACGGGTTGGATTATACAGTGTCTACGACATGGTTAGTTAATTTTATTGGTTGTCTACGAGTTGGTCATCAATGTTTGAGTGAAAATGCTGTGTCTACGACTTGGGGGACAGCTTTGAAATATGTCTACGACTTGGTGTGTCTACGACTTGGCGTGTCTACGACTTGACTTGTATTCGTTTAGGCCTCGCCACAAACCAGGTTTTCTTAGAGTCTGTCTACACTATCCACAAACATTTACCTGTCAGTAATTCAGTGACAACACTGCTTATTCGAGAAGTTTCTGCTTTCACTGATGTTTTTGTTGACTTCTTGCTGACCACGTGCCGGAAGTTATTTTCCATCCAGTTTGGCTGAGCTCCTCCAGGCGGCGCTGAAATCGACGTTGGCACAGATGGGTTCCCTGACAGAATAAACACAAAAATGTAGAACTATCTTGTCATCTTTCTGTCTAAATTACGCCACTCAGGAGGCCCTGACAGATGATATGTAATCGTACATAACTTTTCGAGAGGATACTTCAAAGGTGAATGAAATATGGTTGGTGTTAGACTGCTGCAGTTGCAGTAAATGGCATCAAAATGTTCAATGTTTTTGAGATCATAATTTATCACAGATCACTTACTAGTGTCAGTTGTGAAGTTACTGCAATACGTCGGTCTGTTACGTATGGTGATACAGCAATGAAATGCAAATAAGGTGAATTTACATGCACCAGTCCAGGTATTTCAGTAAACAAGGGTTGGACTTGGAACTTCTGAGGTTCAACAGTGTCATACAATTTGTCAACAATGTCAATGATTGTCTCATGGTTATATTCTCCCTGCCTGCTGCATGTGCATCCTGACTGTTGACCAAGCTGTGCCTGTGAATTGCATGGTTACTTACAGGTTAGGATGATAATCTTCTCCTTCTTCAACTTCTTTCGTTGAGATCCAGACCGCCTTCTGGCGTAATTACTCCAATCAGTGTCACTTTGTGTGATGCAATGGGTACACATAGTATTTGTGATCATGTGACAAAACCTCTCTATTGTACACATGTTGTATGATTTGAGACTCTTCAGTACGACACTTTGGAATACAAGTCAAGTCGTAGACACGCCAAGTCGTAGACACACCAAGTCGTAGACATATTTCATAGCCATCCCCAAAGTCGGAGACACAGCATTTTCACTAAAACAGGTCATTACCCACTCGTAGACACACAATAAAATTAACTAACCAAGTCGTAGACACTGCCTCATCCAACCCGTAGACAACATTCTTTTGTTTTCTATTAATTGCAATCACCACAGAAGTCTCTATTGTGTCAGCTACTTAACTGATTCCTCCACTGGTATTGACTTATTAGGTACATGTATATTGTCATCCTGAAGTGCACTTATTGTAAGATTAGAGGTTCATGTATTTGTGTGCTCATTTAAATGGAATCAATTGAAGTAAGTTTAAAAAACATTAAAAAATATAATCTGCTGTCCCGACCATGACAGTGTTACAGTCCTTGTCATATTTACGTGGAATCTCAAGTTTTTTTTTCTATGCTGTTGAACTGTGATGTCAGAGATGACTCTATTCTAGCATTGCAATATATGTAAATTAACTACAAGCTGTGATGTCATTTCAAACTGGGTCATATTCCCCAGCTTCTGGCCAATGTTGATCCTCCTGAACTGAGCGTCACAGTTTCAACACAGTGTCAGAGTAAGAGTTTTATCAGGGATAGCCCCTACAACTACGTCATCACAGCTTGATGGCCAATGGGCTGACCGTAAACTACGTCATCACAGTTCAAACATTGATATATTGAAGGAAGCATTACATTTTTGATCCCAATGATTTATCACAGCAATCACCAGTCTAATCCTACCAAATGGCAGCTTTGTGAGCATTCACAGTTAACAACTGTTATAATCCTCACCGAGTTGTTTGATAAATCTACAAACTTGCTAACTTACAACTTTAAACTTTGATGGAAGTTGGTATAAACAGAAGGCTTTGACAATTTGTTCGTAAACACATGGCTTATGTTATGTATATTTGTTCTGGCAGCCCATTGGCTGAGAGGCTGTGATGTCAAACTTGCATGGGTTTTTCCCAGACCCAATTTTATCTCTGACACTGAGTTGAAACTGTGATGCTCAGTTTGGTGGATTCGCATTGGTTAGAAGCTGGGGAATCTGACCCAGTTTGAAATGACATCACAGCTTGTAGTTAACTTACATATATTGCAATGCTAGAATAGAGTCATCTCTGACATCACAGTTCAACAGCATAGAAAAAAAACTTCAGATTCCACGTAAGTATGACAAGGACTATAAAACGCACTGCAGTTTATGAGCATTTAACAAATTAACAATGTTGGCTTTAATTACCTTCAAGTGGATTTTTCACAATAATTATTTGATTTAAAACTTGAATAAAGCATCTGTGCTTGCAATAAACGTGTTCTTTTCTTTAGCAGATATGATTCCTATTTATTTCTGGTATAGGCCCATGTCTGGTAAGCAGAACAACTACTGTGTCTACGACTTGGTAATTTTAAACTGACCAAAAATTCTGTGTCTACCACTTGGTGAGCCCTGCCAATTTGATGTCTACGGGTTGGTGGTACCTGGTGTCTACGAGTTGGTTGTCTACTAGTTGGTTGTCTACCAGTTGGTTTGTCTACGAGTTGGCGTGTCTACGAAGTGTCTTGATACCGACACTTTGCCAACAAGGAAACATTGGACAAACCCTAGTCTCCTGTGCATCTTGAGCAGTTGAGTGGGTGAATGCCACATGCATCAGTTCTTGCGTTAAATATTTATGTTTCTAAGCGCTAAGCAACGCAACATCTTGTTTCCCCCTCTTATACACCACAGCTTATGACTTACGTTGAGAACAAGGATGAAGTGAAACGTCAGATGATTCTGACTTGATTGGCAATCCACATACATAGCATGTTGCACTGGACGTCAACTGGACCCGGGCAATGTGCACAGGGGTAGCAGTGATTTCTGAGATACACTGAACGCAGTGTCAAATCGCCAAAAAAATTTAAACTAATTTCACTATATTGAATCTACGACAGTCTGGCAAAGTATCTTGTTTATCATGTTAGGCCTGAGCCGCACAGGCTGTGGAATGTTTAGCAAAATAAAAAGTTGGGGTGCACTGCGGCTCATGAATGTCGTCTTGTTTGTGATGTCAGGGATATTAAAGTGACAAGTTTTTTAGATCAACAATGTCTGATGACTTTCAAGGGCCCTTGGATAACTATTTTTCTTAATTAATTTCAGATAGGGCAGTAAGGGCACCATGATAAGACACAAGGTGGAGCCCAAGTGCTCTGTTGGCCAGGTGTGCCGACAGATGAGGGATACTTTTCAAACCTTCGTGGAAGGCCACAGTGGCCATCTGCAAGGCCGTGTTATTATTTTAAACAAGGTAAGTAATGCATTATGAGAGATAGTAACATCATATTAAGTGGTACACAAACATGATTACTGCCCCAGTAGCTATGACATTCTGCATCTTTCTTGTTCCGCTTTTAGCTTGAAGAAATGCTACTGAGTGGAGAAAAGGACACGCCTGTTCTTCTCCTAGGAGGGGCTGGATGTGGAAAGACTTCAATTATGGCTAAAGTTACCGATATTCTCATGAAGAAGGCTGCAACCAATCAGCTAACAGGGTAAGAGTTGGGCATTAGAAGTTTTGTGGAAGTTTTGCGTTTTGAAATTTTGCATATTGAAATTTTGTGTATTGAAATTTGTGTATTGAAATTTGTGTATTGAAATTTGTTTATTGAGTTTTGAGTTGGCCATTCAAAGTTAAGTTTATGTAACTTTGTGTATTGAAATTTTGTATTTGTATTGGAGCTATGTGTATTGAAGTTTGTATGTTTTTGCTGCTTGGCAAATGGTTATGATGCTCATATTATGTTCTTTCAGTGCTGGCCGTAATGGCTGGAGCATCTTCTACCATTTCGTGGGAGCTGCCGCCCATTCCAGTGACCTTGCGCTGATGCTGCGCAGACTGTGCTGCCACCTGGAACTTGTAAATGTATGTTATGAACATGTAGCACTTTCAGAACGTGAATTATTTTGGGATTCCTCAAAATGTTCCTCAATATGTTACTGATGATTTGAATATTCTCTGACATTCCTGTTGTTCATTGTTTCCAGGAATCTGCAATGCCTTACGACTTGACGTCCCTGGCTCAGTTGTGTTGTCATGCTCTTTCAAGCCAAAGCACCAAGCCGCTTATTGTGATAATTGATGCTGTGAATCAGGTTTGTAATACACTACTGCATAACTTAATGCATCACAGCTTTGTAGTTACGGTGTATACTGTTCAATAGATCCTTTCCCAGATTCTTGAGTAACTGTTTGCTTTCCTTCTTCAGTTCGATGGAGAAAATTCTGTGATGAGTTGGGTGCCACGAAAACTTGGACCCAATGTGAGATGTGTGTTTTCGATGGTGAACGACAGTCCTCAGCATTTAGCTCTGCAGACGAGAGAGAACAAACCCCAGGAACTGCATATGACTCCCCTGGACATGAAATCAAGAAGGGTATGTGTAATATTTGAAAGTTTTCTTCCATGAGGCCACACATAATTGATCTTTAGTCTCGCGGACCCGCCGACACAATAGATTTCCTGCCGATGGAAAAAAAAAAATTTTTTTTTTGACATTATAAAAATTTTTTTTTTCACCTTTTTTTTTGTCCTACCGACCGACCCTAGAAAAAGGGCCTTGAGACGAATCCGAGAAGCTAAAGATCAATTATGTGTGGCCTGATTGATATATACGTTTTTCGCAAACCATATTTTTTTCCGTCATGAAATCTTGTAATGTTTCTGAAAGATACACTTCTTAATTTCCAGTGCATTGTGGAGCAAATTACGAAGAAGATAGGTTACAACCTTTCCAATCGACAAATTGGGGACTTGTTATCAAAACAGACTTCGGAAAACCCTCTGTGGCTGACGGTCGCCCTGGAGCAGATTGGACACTTCCATGGTTGCCATGCCGATGTCTCTCGTTACATAGAACAGTTGCCGACTGGATTGTTAAAGTGAGTGTGAAAGGGCACTTGGTCGATCAGTTCACTTGACACTGTGCTTTCAAGACCTATTGTGTAATCAATGAAATTCATTTATGTCTATGAGGCTTGCATGGAGCTTTTTGACAATGTTACAGAAAACAGTTTGGCTAGCTAAGGCTACTCGGGCTCAGGAAATTATGAGAATAGCCACAACATGAATCTAGCAATGTCTTATTAATAGCTAATTATATTATAAATTATGTGGTTCATGATCTGTTGCAGCCTTCTGATGAAAGTATTAGAGGATTTCGAGAAGCAGGAGAGTGGCTATCTGCTGACGTCTGCCCTCTGTCTGATCGAGGCTTCTGCTACGGGATTGATATCTGATGAGTTGATCACTTTGCTTGGAGATGAGGACAGTTTGAAACCAGCATCACCTTTTGAGGAAAAGGAGGAGAAAGAGTGTTCGGAGAAAGAAGAGAAGAAAATTCTAGAAAAGAGACTGAGTGTCACCAAATGGAAGTGGGTTTACAAGACTTTACAAGCATTTCTGCAACCAGCCAACCCAGGCCGAGGGGATCACATCAATTTTTACCACAAGGCCCTGAGCCGAGCTGTCCAAAAACGGTGAGTGTCACACTGTGATATATCATGAAAAAAATGATGACTTTCCTTGAATCAGATCCTTTTGCGATGATTGGAAAGTGTCAAGCAGTGACTCAAGCTAATTGTGTAATCATCCTGTGTTATTTCTTTCAGATTTTTCTGCTCTGAGGAAGACTTAAATGGAGAAAATACCAAAACTTCTTGTCTTTTCTGGCATAAAAGACTTGTCAATTTATTTGAGAGCCACAGTAACATTAGTAGGAAAGTAGAGGTGAGTTGAAACGAACATAATTGAAATTCATTGTGTTAAGTTATGAACCGAATTAAAATAGAAATATTGGGTTGTAAAGAATAATTTTTGAAGGGCCTTAGGTTTAATGATGATATATTTATGATTGTTTTTCAGGAGTATTTGTATCAACTTTGCAAAATTGAAGACTACGATCGACTGAGTTCATGTTTGTGCGACTGGGAGGTGTTCGACAGGTTGTACAGTGAAGAGCACAGTTTCAAGATGCTGGGATACTGGCAAAAGGTATGTCAAAAGAAACCTTTTTGTAGTGTAGCCTACATTGGCATAGGACGAAATACAACATGCCACTTAAAATTTTGAGTTCTTGAATCTTGATGATGTGATCTGAATTGAAATTGACTGAACTTGTCTGCTTTCCAGGTCGGAGAAACTAGTGAAATGGTCTCGTCATACAAAACTGCCCTCCAAGAGCTGGAGGAGAATTCAGCGAGAGATGAACAACTGGTTTCAAAGAGGCATCAACATGTAGCAAGGATATTGTAAGTGCATCTTCTACAATAGTTCAGTATAATTTATAAATTTTATATAAATCCGGAAATGCTCACAAGCGAGAAAGAGAAATAAGACGCATCTTTAAAGTGTTTTTTGCTCTGTTCAACTAGAAAATCAACACAAGGTCGAAATAAAATTAATGTTTTGTGTTGCAGTCTGCAGGCAGGATGCTACGGTGATGCCCTCACTTTGACAAAAGTTGCGATGAAACTAGAAGAACGGGAATTGGGAAATCGGCCGGAGGAGATGGTGGAAATATACAGCCTGATGGCTGAGATCTATGATGAGGTGAGAGCTGAATATTTGAAATTTATTGTTGAGCTAATGTTAATTGAAAGCTTTTCTTGCTGATCTGTTTGTACTATATGTTCTGCAGTGAAATTGATATTGTAATGACTTCAAGTGCACATCTTCTGAAATTGAAAAGTCCGAAGTTAGACACAGGCATGCATGGCTTTGGAAGGAATAAATCTAATTTTATATAAAATTCTATCTTCAGAGACTGAAATTGAATGACTTTGTGTCGCCCAACCAACTGCCCGATTTGCGGAAGACCATCAGTTATGGTCGGAAGTCCATTGACCTGAGAAAGACTCTGCTGGGAGACTATCACAAGGTAATCAGCTTAGGTTATCATTAAAATATAGGGATTGTATCTAATAGGAGGCAATAGTTAAAACAATGAAACATCCTTTATGCAGAGTTCAGTTTTGAGTCTCGTTTGTGTACTACAAAGACATTTTCACAGAATAAATTCTAGTTATGATATTAAACGAAGAGAAATGTTATAAACTATCTCATCGATCGATTCAATTCTAAGTGCTAATGTATGTCCATGGTTTGATATATTATCTGTTTGTCACTTGCAGTTTAAACTTGGACTGAGCCTGATGAAGCTGGCCTTTAGCCTGGAGAGCTGGAAGGCGTGTGGAGGGGACGAGGTGTTGTCAGGGGACGACGCTTTGCAGGAAGGAAATGTCCACATTGACGCCGCTCTAGTCATTTTCAAAGAGGTGCGTCACCGTGCGTGGTTGTGATTGATGCACTATTCGTGCTCACTTCTCAGTTGATTCTAGTATTAGCTCTCTATTGTCACTGGAATATACTAAAAATTATGTTGCTTCTTTTTCAGTTGAAAGACGATGGTCACTATGCCGAGGCCTTGATGACAAAAGGGGTTTTAGCTCCAAGGGGATCCATGGAGCAGCTTAAGGTAATCAATGGACAATCTTGTATAGCAATTTTAAATAATTAATACTAGAAAAGATTAAACAAAACTGATTATAAAATTGCCAGTGTGTGATGGATGTATAATTTTGACTCATGAATGTCTCTAATTATTTTCAGTATTACAATGAAGCCCTTGAGATCTGCATGCAGGTCTACGGGGAGGAGTCGCTGCTCACCTTTCGCTTGTACATCAACATCGGCATAGTTTATGAGGACAACAAGGACTATGTGAAGGCCTACGAGTTCTTCACGAAGTGGGCCGCAGTCAGTGAGAAAGTGCTAGGCCCTGATCACCCAAAGACTAAGCGAGCCAAAGGAGTGCTGAAGGAGCCCAAGTACCAGTTGGTGGCCCAGTATTTAGGCCAGCTCAGGGAGTCCGAGAACAGACCGGAGGGCGCCCCGGAGAACAGCCCGGATTCTATCAACCAAGGAGTGGATAACATGATCAGTGAAAATGTCTTTGAAAGTCTCGATGAAGAGGACTTGGCGGGGAGTTTCCCAATCTGGAACCTGCTCCAGAGGAACATTCTGCAACAGTTGCAGTGCCTCTCTCTGTCCCCCGATGAAATTGACAATCTTGACCCTAATGACTTACAGACTTTCTATGAAAATGTTAATGAATTGCTTCCATATATCTCACTGAACAACAGTTCCAGTGAAAATGAACTGAGGGATTCTAACAACCCTGAAATCCACGATTCAGGAAGCGAGGACTCTGAGGACGTGTAACTGGCATTGGGACTCTTTTTAGCTTTCACCTTACCCCCGTGTTAATCGTCACAATCCTGTGGTTGTTGTCTGATCAATATAATAGCCCATATACCATCGTGTTACCATGTCTTTAGATTGTTTTAGATCACTCACCAGACATGTTTCAAACATAAGAAGCATTTTTAGCACTTTGTTTGCATTTTGCTGTTGATTTCTTCAGAGTGTAAAATGCTCAAATCTTTTTATAAATGTGTACATGAAATCATGTTAGCTAATTTTTATGGCTTAGCAGACCTTCTCCTTTCATTGTTCTGTTTTTGCATCCTTCATCAAATTTTTGAGCTATGGTGAAAATTTTTAACCAATGAAGATGGAACAGAACTTCATTTGACAAGGTGTACATATTTTCTGTTAACTTATATTTTGTTGTTTCTTTGTTGTGTGACTTGTATTATGTGGTCAGACACAAGTCAGACCATTTCTCGTTCTGTCAGCCCGGTTATAAGAACTACAAAATATTATAAAATTAAATTGAAGTATAACTATGTAAGCATAAATTGAAGCAATTACCCTAGATCTGAGCCTTGCATATCAAGCACTCTCCAGTTTTAACATGTTCCTATCAGTTCTGTGCAAGTATATTGCCATATATCGCAAGTTGCAAATTGATATGATTATGATTATTAATTCAGACTTGTACGCATCTCTTTGGTATGAATTTGTTATTTGCTTTCACATATTATGTGAATTATTTGGTCGATCTTAAGAATTGGTTTCTAGTTGTGCGGTGATCGAGTGATGCAACATTAAACAATTTATTATACAAGATAGGCCCATTATATAAATGGTGAGAACTGAGAAGTTCAATGTAAAGGACAGAAATCTGGAAAATATCTCCTCATTTCAGCATGATCTTTATTGCAACAATTAGAAACCGAATCTTATTGGGACCTCTTGTCATAAAACAACAAGCATGTGTTTATTATTGCTCTGGTGGCTATACTTAAATTGAATGTTGCCAATAAAAAAATGTTCTTAAAAAAAGTTGAAATATTTTATCAGCTAAGTTGATTGTTGGCTGCTGGATATAAATTTATAATTTATGAATTTTTTACTGCGAGTGCCCCCCCCCATGAAATTATTCACCAGAGGGGGCATGAGTTTTCTTAGTAAGTGCTGCCACCATTTGGGATAACCAGACAACTACAAGCCAAGTAAAAGCTGTGGACATGTGGAGGTCCTAAATTGACCTTTTTAAGAACTGGTAAAAGGTGAATGTTTATAAAATGAAGGTGGACCTGCAATATAATGTAAGGGGCTTCAGTATAGCCTTGGCCAGCTGCCAGCCTTAGTTTAGAGCCAATTAGAGGTATGTAGTCAGCCCATCAATTAGTGCCAAATAAGGTTTCATTGACTGAAACAAACCAGGTATTTGCAGTCCAGCTCAGGGCCCTATACAGGTGTGGGACGGTTAGTTCAGTTAGTAGGGCACTGGGCTGCAATGGATGGGTCCCAGGAGGGGGAATTCTACCCCCAGACAAATTTATTTCGTGCGAAGTGACAAACAATCTCTTTATTGTAATTTTTACGTTATGGTACCCTAGCAACAGGTGGAAACAAACCTTTTTTTTTTTCATGTGCTGAACAAACTTTTTTCTGTTTTAGGTGGCAAACAAACTTATTTTTTGACAAAAATCATATTTTTAGCAAAATTTTGCAGGCATGTCAATGATCCATGAAGACGACAGGGGCTGGTTGGTAGACCATGAAGAGGCAATTAACAAGGAGCTTGAATTTGGGCTTCGATGCAAAGACGGCCTCTTTGAAATATGCCACCCTTTCATGATGGACTCGCAATTCCTGAAGCTTCAGAGCCAAGCGCAGGCCAGCAGCATTTCTGATATGCCTGCTAAAAAGGTCAGTTGGTTAAGCAAATAAATAGCTCGCAGAGTGCATGCTCAATTACATTACTTTGTTGCAGTTATAAATCAATTGAACATTGATTGTAGTAATATTATACCGTTTAAGCATGTTTTTTTTATTAACTTAACTTTCAGAAAAATAGAAAAAGAAAAGCGGAGGCAAATTTTGGAGAAACAGCTTTATCAGAAAGTTATCAGAAGGTGAGATAGAAATAAAAAACTTGCATTAATTGATATATTAGAAGACATAGTTATTGAAAAGCAGACTTCTTTGCGGATTATTTTATTACCCCAATCTGGAAAGTGTGCCCAAGTTACTTTGAAAGAGAATGATTTATTCGGGTCTATTATAATTACTTCTTCTTTCAGATAAAGGAAATTCTGTCTAAAGCTCTGGAACAAATTGTCACAATCGGACGGGAAAAGGGATTTATTCTGGAGGAGCAACCTGCATTAATGGACAACAACAAAGTTGCCCGCCAGGTGGCAGCAGGGGCTGAGGGATGCGGAGATGCTTTAAGGCAAATGGTTGCCATGACAGGAGAAAGGGACTGTGTTAAAAATCCCATTAATATTTCAGGTATTACAGTTTTTTTTTTTTACTATCGTTTCAGGGATAGCTACATGCACATTCATTAAAATTTTAACCTGTGTGACGAATTTGTATTTCTTCGTTAATCACGTAAAAAATTGACTTTTGAAGAGAGGGCGACAGAATATTAAATTATTCTGTGTAAATTAATAATAATGTATTATATATCTGCATTATTTGAAGATGAAAAATGTCCTGACTTGGTCAACCGGCTGGTGCATAATGAGAGCAATGGCTGCACCAAGGTGAACTTCCTTGGATCTCGCTACTTTCTGCCCCCAAAATCCTCATTTCTGCTGTCAGACTTCAGTTCTTTTGGCCCGTTACTGCAAGGTATATTAAAATTGTATTTTACGTGCCACAACTGTGAATTTAGGCCTACATGTTAATTTTTGGAAGCTGCGGAATACATAGGCCTATCACTGCCTTATGAATAATCAAATTGTAGACTCATGATAATAATACTCCCGATTCAGTCAGTCTATTTCAAAGCTGGCAGATTAATTAATGTACATGTATATCACTTCACTTTAATTGTTGCTGGTATCTTTCAGATGGCAAGAAGTTTGACCTAATTGTTATGGATCCTCCCTGGCAAAACAAATCTGTCAAACGGAAAAAGACGTAAGTTGAATTATCAACCTCAAGAAAATCAAAACCAACAATGAAACATTCAGTTGAATCTCTGGTTCTCTTTCTTTTAGCATTTTTGGGCTCTTATTTATCCAGGTATGACACACTCAGGACTGAAGAGCTCATTAGCCTGCCAATCAAAGAACTCTCTAGAGATGGAACATTGGTGGTTGTGTGGGTTACCAACAGAGCGCAGCACCAAGACATCGTGACAGAGCAACTTTTTCCTGCCTGGAATATAGGCCAAGTTTACAAATGGTACTGGCTAAAGGTACATGTTGAAATAACTATTACCTAGTCTCTGAAAAATTCCACACTCCGTCAACATCATAATAACCGATTTTGTTACAAGAAAATTTCTCCACAGCACCGGAATACTTCTTGAGTATGACCATTTCAAATTGTTAATTTCAGATAACCAAGAGTGGGGTGCCAGTGTACGATCTTGACAGTGCCCATCGGAAGCCTTATGAAAGTCTACTGATTGGGAGAGTGCAGTTGTCAGAAGCACCACAAACCGAAAAGTTCAAAGAAATTCCTAGTGACCGAGTCATAGTCAGTATTCCGTGCAGCATACATTCCAGGAAACCACCATTGTCAGGTAAATTCAAAGTGAGCCCACAACATTCAAATTTTGCCAATTTTTTCCCGCATTGACAAGATTGAATGTTAAGCCCGGTACATTCAAACTTTTTTCCCCACATCGGGTAGAAGTACAACCCATGATAGAAGCAAAGGCGTAACGAGATAAAATCTTGAACTATTCCAGAGATTCTGCAGTACTTCACCACTGAAGATCCCTCCTGCTTAGAGCTATTCGCCAGAAATTTACGAGCCAACTGGACCAGTTGGGGAAACGAGGTATGTCCAATCAATTTCATCCATCATCCCTGGGATATTAGCAATAGTTACTAAGAACCACTGAATATGTGACTAATAAAATATTGAATTGAATAAATGAGGATTTAAAGCCATTCCTCGTTTGTTGCAGGTGCTGGCCTTCCAACATGAAGACTTCTTCCAACACTCGAAATAATGTAAGCAATGCAGGTTTTTAAAAATAAGCTTTAATATGATATTTTTTTATTCACCAACAATAACAGTTCATGGGTAATAGGTATGAGTGATGATTACAATGAAGTGCATGTAATTTGATAGAACTAACGACTGCAGGACTATGAGTAGATCTAATCACTTCTACATGTATGCTATTATATACCGTGGTAAAACTAATGTCACTAATATGTTGAGTCTATGTACACTATCTTTCCAATTGTGTGGCTAACTGCCAGTGGGGACTGGTAATGTTGAGAAGTAAGAATCACAACTTCAGTTGCATTCTTTGTAACAGTCACAAGGTTCACCGTCATACGATATTTATGGTTTTGTTTAATGAAATATTTTACTACCCTGGTAATTAAAACATTTAAATTCAAACAATGGTACGCAGTACATATGCATCAAATGGATTTAAATAATGACATTTTGTAATAATGATTGGCACACACAATAATCCTATTAGGAGTGGAGGGTTGAAAAATCCATTTTAACTGTGTTGATTTTAACTTTAAAAAAAATCTGTTTTACATTGTATACCCACAGGTGTTACCTTATTTATTAGTGAAAATATTTATAAATTAGAACAGTACACAAAACTATATTGGGAGGGGACTGTTATGTTAAAGAAGATGAATTGGCAACCCAATGATAAACGCTTGCTATTCTAGGTTGAAGGGTCCTAGCATAGTAAGAGTATGGGAATGCCTTAATTAATTTCTGTAGTGAATGTTGGCTCATCGGATTCTCTACATTTCAGCTACATTAAAAGTTCAATAAAATTTATATAACACAAGTTTAGCATAACGGACTAGAATTTGTCACAGACAATTCTTACATCATTTACAAATACTGTTTACATTTTACAAATAAATAAAGTATCAACATAACAACAGAAAGCTGATATTGTCTTGTCTCAATATCAGCAAAATCAAACAATACGGTTTTCAAACTCATCGGCAAAATTTTGTTCAATTGCGTGCAATTTTTGGAAAACAAATTCCATACTACGTTTTAGGCCGTACTTCCATGGTTTATTACATTTTCTTATTCAAAAAGAGTATCAGTTGAGCTTATTATGCTGCATTGTATTTCAATGCATTTAGTCACGTTGCAGTATCTCACTTAACGAGTATGTTCAGCAAACTTGAACTTCTCAGTTCTCACGCAGCTTGCGCTGGTGCCTGCAGGAAGTCCCTTGCCTCAAATTGCCATTATCATAGGAGTTCTGTGTATGGACGGACAAGGCAGATCTCTCAATCTGCGACTCCACCATTAATTGCTTAATTCAATTGACCAAAAGGGGGCGTTATGCGATATGCTGACAATAAATTTTAAAATCCACCTTTTTAATACGCTGTCTACCACTTTATGCATTCTAATATTTGCCAGTTGGAAGTAAATTTTTAAAAAAGACTGTGGTACTAAATATACAATGCATGATTACATACAACAAAATCTTAAAGGGACTTCCTGTCAACAAAATAAAGTTGTGTCAACAATATTAAGTTCCTAGTTGAAAGTTCATATTACCTGGTATGACATGACTGACAAATGGAAAATAAGAGCTTTGAATGATGAGAATGCCCTCTATGATTATTTACTGGCAGAACATAGCGCTGATATATTCAAACTATCATTCATATGATGCTGTATGAAAAGCAATCCTTACAGATGCATTCAACCCTGGAGCTGCCATGATTGTCAGATTGAATATAAGTTGGAATATATATATTGACTATATTCTATAACCATACTTCTTATGCATCCTTGATAAAAAGGAAATTTACTAAAGTGCTGGAAAAAAAACATAAAGAATTATTATATAAGGTCAAAAAAGAACCAATAGCTTCAGGAAATTAACTGAAATCTCGCTGCTACTATAATTAACCAACTAACATTCACGAAACAAGGCAGTCTGGGTTGTTAAGCAATAAATTCAAGTGACAGATAGTCGAATGCAAAGTTTTACATACAATATAATAGCCTCTCTCAATTAACTGATTAATAAGCGCTATATACCATAATACATGACGACCATCATACCTTTATGTACCACGACGGTCCTTATATATATACGGATCATTAATCAATAGTTATTAACAACTAAAAACAATTAATATGCAGAGATATAATAATGTAATTACATTAATAAGTAAGAGCTAATATTATAACATCAATGTAAAAATATATTTTCAGGGCTCCTTAACATTGCATAACAACAAACGCATCATGAATTACGGTAACTGTTACAAAATGACAACTCAGAATAAAATTGAAATTAAAACATTGAGCTGAGTATCCATACGGAATAATAAACAGGGTGACCAACAATTCAGTGATTGTCTAAACAAATCGTAAAAGGGAATATTTATCAGACGACCTTTGGCAAATGCCTTCAGGGGTCATTCAAGATTAAGCATGAAAGTTTGACGGACCTGGCTTCTACACATTATACGGTAATCATGATTACACATCTAATTGAATTATCTTGTAATAATTCTCTATTAATCCTCAACCAATTATGTTAATTAATTGTACTGGCAAGTTTAAGGATAAACAGTTTCACCAATCACAATTGCACCGTTTGTTCATAAACCTCTGAATACACTAAGACATAAAATAATTAGCTCAATGGAGTCAATCACAATACACTGATGACTCAATATAACACAGGTGAACATCAAGAAAAGACTAAACTAGCTACTGAATGACTAAAATTTTGATCATGGTTCGATGAGATTAGTACAGGTGCAGGACTCCACTATGGCTAGGTGCCTAGCAGGCGGGTTAAGAAGGAACACTTAAACTATACCAAGAGCCAATGCTACAACTTGAAGAATTCATCTTGTGTATTTTCTAAGCGTTCAAGAGAAGATCTGATTTTCCTGGTAGCACCTTTTGACTTGATGACTAAAGATGGTTCTCCCAGCGAGTCCTCGGACTCGGAGCTCCGACTTCTAATTCTAGAACCGTACCGTGAACCTTTCTTTGGTGGGAGGAATGACAAAGGGTTGTTGCTATCATCTTGCGGAATACTGAAAGAGATAGAAGTCGAAATCAGCCTTAATGCCAGCAAATCTATAATACAAGAACATATTAAATTCTTTATCAAAAACCCTTTGTTAACATGGTTAGTGGAAAAGTTGTAGCACAACAAATATCAACATTTTTGCCTCTTGGAGTCTTGGTGCACAATAAACATGATAAATTCTGATGACCTCTTTCTTAAAAAGGCTTCACTTAAAAATAGGGAATGGCTTATTTGGCTAAGCGGTGGAAACTATGATTAAATTAAAACATCCAAAGTACTGTGATTGCCGATCGGAGGGGGAACAAAAATTATTTATTCTTAAATATATGTAATTGCTAAGCATATATTTTCCTCATATTGAACATTTTTGGGATTGCGCAGCCACTCTGTTTTTTTTACACATGTATACATCCAAATGATAAGACAGCCTTCACAGTGCACATTGTTTAACCTTAAATAGCCCAATAATTGATGGTTCATGTTCATATTCAATGGAACTTTCTGGGAACAGGAAGTGAACCAGAATTTGGTATCAAATGCGTCCTATCTATTACTGAGTCTATGAAAACACGAAAGAAAGATAATCATGATGCACTCATGCAAGCTGGTGAAACTTTACAATGTGGCACACTAGGAAGCTGTCCTTGACAAAACTATCCTCATAATTTAAATTTAATTTTTTGGAACTCTTAAATAATCAGTGGTGCAACACAATATCCAGAAAGTATTAATTAGTATCATAATTATGGACTAGCTCGTTATAGTATCATTCCACAGTGCCAAATGTCTTCGTTTGCTTGTGTTCTCACAACAGAGTTATTCATGTTCACAAAAAAGGTCTCATCTGTATACTAAGTACATTTATGACACTGATGTAAGTGAAAATTGATTTCACTTCTAAAGAGAAACTGACATTTGAAGAGAAATCAATACCTGAATTCACAAAATTTTAGCGAATAAACGGATACAATTTGATTTTCTTTTAAAATAGCAACACACTAGTACAATGCAGTATGGATTTGGTTATTTTGAAGTTGAAAAGGCTACAAAACAAACTAGTATATGATAATATTTAAAATCCAAAACCATAACAATGTAAAATAGACAATATATTATACACAGTGTTATTGTTGTAACTGATTAGGCCTTAAACAACTTAGGCCCCAAATGACCTATTAGGAAAGAAAACCAAAACATAAACATGCTTCAGGCATGTGACGTATTTCAATAGGGTTGTGAGTGAAAGTATGATAAAAATGGGTCAGTCGTGTTAATATATTAAATATATTACATATCCAAACCAGTCTGTTAACCATTTAGCATTCTTAAGTCGATCCTTATAGACATTAGGCAAACCCAATGAAAGCTGTACCTGTAGGTTGAAACTGGCCAGGTCTAAATTAAACTGAGGAATCTGCAATTTCCTCCTGACCTGGAAGGAATAAGTCCCTGCATCTGAAATAGGCAATTCACATGAACCAAATATAAAGGATTCTTCACCGCTAAGTGTGGTATTAACTAGTTCATGAAGACCAACAAGAGGAAAACAGGCCAAAAGAAAACAAATGACATCATTTTGCCACACACATAAAAAACCTCAATTCAAAACAAAGTTTTCACTCACCTACTCGTTTCCTCTAATGATTTGACACTTGTGCGGATTTGGGCTAACGAGGAGTCAAACCGGCTCAGGAAGTCGCGTGCACTGAGGTCTATTTGAGAATTATTGTCACTGACAGACTCCTGAGACTTGCAGCTGTTTGTCCGAGACATTTTTGCTGCTTTCAGTTCTTGTTTCGTGATAATTTCACAGTCTGACAAACTGGCACTGTCCGTGCTTGTTGATGTGGACGAGCCATTGGTGAAAGGTACGGACGCACTTAACGGACTCTTACTCAACGGGATAAGCAAGTAGTCTCTCAGGAACAGGCTGTCATTCGTCCAAATGTTATTCGCCCGTTTAATCTCCTCCATCTGCAATATGAAAAATTAGATTGTAAAATGCACCCCAAACATTTGAAGTTTCTAGGCCAATAGTACAAGATTGTGTCAATAAACTATTATTCAGGGATGCATTTTATAAAGCCACTTCAGTGTTGCTATTCATGCACTCGAAAATGCATCATAAGCCTATACTTGAATCCGATCTATGAAGCTCTTGGAGGGAAACCATTCACTTCTCGCCGGCGAGATTTGGCCCAAAAACCTTGCCCTCGCCCGCGAGACCCCGCCCCTTTAGCCAGAAAAACCTCGCCCTCAAGATCTCATCTCTCGCCCACAATATATCTTATCCATAGCCTACGAGATCTCATCCCTCCTGTGGGGAACCTCACCCTCATCGATGAGACCTCTTTGGTGAGGGAAGCCTAAGCTACCTTGAGCAGTGTTGGGACTTGGGTGCAATTTAGCATTCGCAACTCGGCAGCTCAGGAGTCCGGTGCAGAGCGAGCACTTGCCGGCAAGGGCAGGACGGCCAGGGAGTGGGTGTCTCTTTAGTTTAGTTCATAGCTTTCAGATAATTTTTCTCATACGCCTACTTCATGAGGGGAGGGTACACATCAATGAGAAAATCAAGTAAACACAATGATTGAACCATTGTTATTGTTTTGTGGAAATTGATATTGAGGACATTGAAAATCCTGTGAAAATATTTACCGAGAGTCCATATTTGAGGGCGATTCCTTGCAACGTTTCTCCTGTAGAGACGTAGTGTTTCAAGAAGGTTTCATTTGTGTCATTAGATTGGGAGGTTGAGCCGTACTTGTTGTGTTGTCGAGAGAATTTCCCGAAAGATTCCCTCTCACTTCTTCCAGCCATATTGTGGCCGAGCGATTTGTCTGGAGGAGGTCATCAACCTAAAATACATCTCGGCACGGCCACCTGGCGATTTTGTGGCTCAATCCACAAGGTGTCACTGCATTTGGCAACATTGCAGGTCTGAGACTGATGGCTGATTGACAAAATTAATTGCTGTCAAAATGAGTTATCAGCTGTATAGGAACACAACTTTGGGTCATACGTTACAGGAAAGCCTAGATGAATTGATACAGGTAATTGTGCAAGAATGAGGGTGCAGATATTTGTGTGTGAGTGTGAGGAACATGCCCAAAAAATGTCATTGATGATCCACTCACTGACTCAACAATGCATGCATGGAATCTCAAAATTGTTTATGGCTTTATTCACTGAAAGTCAATATAACATTCTTTGCACGTAAAGTCCCATTCAATGGCATTTGCTTTATTGCAACACTAGTCCCATCAATTCAAATGTATGAGACTTTAGAGCCTTGGGTCCTTTAATTTTTGTGCGTCAAATATTTTTTAATACCGTGAAAGTGCTATTGTGCTTTTAAGTGAATTGTACTCTAACGAAGTCTCGGAACAAACATAATGATTTATTGGGGCATAATAATTTGTTTTTTTCATTACATTTTTAGCAAGAACGGAACTTTTAAACACTCCGCGTTTAATATAACACCCTTTTCCAATATAAAAGAACTAGTAAAGCCCATTGAAAGCACAGAAAGCAATAAGGGAATAAACAGGAGAATGAACATTTTGATGCCCTGTTGATGAAAAGTTGTTAGTGAAGTATTTCTATGAGATTAAGATGGCATTGCATTCCCAAGCAGATGTGACATTGCAAAGTTTACATCTACCTGAAATGTACATGAAAGTTTGGAGAATTCGTCATGTTGCAATAGTAATGGTATGCAGAGGGTATCAAGTCAAGTCGTAGACACGCCAACTCGTAGACAAACCAACTGGTAGACAACCGACTAGTAGACAACCAACTGGTAGACACCAGGTACTACCAACTGGTAGACATCAAATTGGCAGGGATCACCAAGTCGTAGACACAGACTTCTTGTTCAGTTTACAATTACCAAGTCGTAGACACAGTTTTTTTTTTTTGCAGATAAATTACCAACTCGTAGACACCACACTTCAGAGTTTATCAACTGGTAGACAGACCAACTTTGACAGGAAAAGCCAAGTCGTAGACAAACATTATTTTTGTTGATGTTTTTTAACCAACTTGTTGAAAAGAGATAAATAATATAATCAAAAAGATGTTACTCGAATAAAGCTTTCATATTTCTTGCATTCAGCTAATTTTGGTCAAGGAGGCAGTGAGTAAGTTGAGTTAACAACGCTGCCATAACTGCCCCCTTTTGAAGATACAATTAAAAAAACTTTTCTAATTAACCCACAAAAATAATTAACTTTTAAAAGACAAAAATATTGATTGCAATCCATGTTAATATGACAAAAATATGATTGCAATCCATGTGTCAGCAAAAAATTGACACTGCTCAGATTTGCAATTAATAGCAATAATTTAATGTCTTTTATCATTGTTGGAAAATTTTTTAAATTGTGCTGTGTGTCTACCAGTTGGAAACCTTGAAATTGTGCTGTCTACTAGTTGGTAGATCCTAAAAGAATGTTGTCTACGGGCTGGATGATGGCAGTGTCTACCACTTGGTTAGTTGATTTTCTTTTGTGTCTACGAGTGGGTTATGTCTTTTCTAAATGAAAATGCTGTGTCTACGACTTGGGGGATAGCTCTGAAATCTGTCTACGACTTGGTGTGTCTACGACTTGCCGTGTCTACGACTTGACTTGTATTCATGCAGAGACATATGAGAGTACAGCAAAGTCATAAGTTGCATAACAACATTTGTGTTTGACAGTGCTGCCATCTGGCATAACGTTTTTGGCAAAACATTTCTGACCCAGTAGGTCATTTGCATGTGTTATTGTAAGTGAAGCTGTGGTGGATAAAGAGGGAACTATCCAGTATGTTACATGCAAACGGCATTAAACAGCAAGGGAAACAGCAATTGATGATGTCATCAGAAGAAGAAAAGGCTGAAAGAAGGGTAGGTGAAGGGTGTAAGGGAAGGACAGACCCATGGAGTGAGGTTTTAGCGGGCAACCACCTGTGACCCCGTATGACCTCATTTGCATGTCATTAGCATATTTAGTTTGAATGTATATATAGATAGGGACGTAAGCCCTCCGGCATAAGATTAAGTTTTGAATGGCCCCTAAGCCCAAGCATGGGTCTACATATCATCTATTTCTCTATGTGTTTTCTCTTTTCAGAGTAACCAAATAACGCCCAATCTTGCACTGAAAGTACTGCTCCAGTATGACAAGGCCATCAACTCCGCATTGGCCAACAAAGTCAGAAATAAAACTAATTTCAAGGTAAGTGCTACGGTGCTACCGTGTTACAGTAAACGAGACTAAATGACCTAAAATAAGACCTATAAAAGTGATATAATTACCACAATTGTATTGTATGGATATTTGTGTATAATGTGTATCCTCTCAATTTCAGGGCCAACTGAAAACATACCGCTTTTGTGACAATGTCTGGACATTCGTACTTTATGATGCAGAATTCAAAGAAGCAACTGTGACGGTTAATGTGGACAAAGTGAAGATAGTAGCGTGTGATGGCAAAAGTATGTCTAAAATTTGTTTCCAAAAGAAGTACATCCTTGCGACTATTTCTTTGTCAGTCACTCAAATGCGTCATATATAATAATATAAATCTCTAATTCAATTTAAATTCTTATTTTACAGATGCCACTGGACACGACTGACCATGATGAAATAATATATTTTCTAAAAGTATTGAAACGTTGTATAAAAAGTTACTGTATTTATTGTGATGTCATGTAGGGTGAGCGAAAAAGTGGATTTAAGAATATATTTACACTCGTTTGATTGTATAGTTTCGTTCTGATGTAAGATGTGTTCAATATGATTTGTAATTAAACAACTTTTAACATGACATGTTACTTCTGTGGAGTATGTAATTCAAAGAAATGTTGCTGTTCAGCTGTGCTGCCAACAGTGCCAAGTATCAGTTGCAAGTCTTAGCCTGACCGCCAGTTTGTGAACTGAAAATATGAATTTCTGTAGAGCTTGAGGCAAAGCTCGATAGTAGCTCACTGCATGGGCTGCTAATCTCTGGCTTCGCTCTCTTATTCTGGCCCAAGTCATCTTAGACATTCTGTGCAATGCGCAGGGCTAGAAAAAATGATAATTAGCAGGCAATTTGATCAAGTAGGCTTATTACAAAATTTCCAACGAACGGTTGCAAATCAAGTGGCCATTTCCAAGTCAGAAATATTTCTTCAGAAATTTCCAGTCAATGACATACATGCCTGAATTCCTTACTATTTCCTGCCATGACTGTGTGACTGTCTGGGCTCACCTGTCTGTCCTAAAAGCCTGATCACCCATATGTCCTCTGCAGGGCAGTGGGCATGAATTTTGCAAGTGGCCTAATTGTTAAGGCAGACTTGTAAAGGAGGTGTATTGCTGTTTGACTGAAGGGATATCATTTTTTCAGGGCAGCAGGCTGACAATTCTATATTCTTCAAAGACCAATGAAATCGAGTTATGTAAAGGCATTAACCATTAAGCCCCAATACCCATTATAGTTCATGTGGATACATTTTAATGCCCTGTTCATTGATCAATATCTATGCATCAAGCTAGTGATAAAGCAATATTAGCATGATCAAGTGATATTACCCTACTGTGTACTCAGTGGGAATGCAACTGTGCACTGCTGGAATGCATTGAATTCCTAATAATAGGTCAATCATAGTCAAAAGTATTGTGACTAATAATTATCATAATAGCAACATTCTTCATAAATATAAATTTATTTACAATACAAATACATGTACAAAACAACTGATATAATACACAAGAGCTGCCCTATGGAATTATCAAGATCCATTGTTGGCCCTTTCGAGTCTCTTCATGAAAGCTGAGAGTTCATCTTGGACGTCTTCTTCCTCTTCTTCCTCGTCCTCTTCCTCCTCACGACAACCATCTGAGCAAAAGAGAATATCCATCACCATCACATTAGCTAATCACGTAGACATGGCAAACACATGATAATTGAGAAAAGAGCAACATGAAGTATCTTATCAGCAAAGGCCCTTTTCCATGGATGCCCTTTTTATAACAAGTTAACAACGACGATGATGTAACCAACTTCTTGCACTGCAGCTTCTTAAGATACTTTTAGTTCATAACCAGAATAATTTACAAACAATTTTCAAGAACATTTAATCGTATAAGTATTTGCAATTTGAGGCTAGTTTAGTATGAGAAATGGTTAATGAATACTTGGAAGTTTTTTTGTAGACTGCCCCAATTTACCACATCTCAGAAAATGATCAATGTAAAATTTAAGAACTGCCTGCAGAATTCTGAAGAAATTTAGGTGTTCTGAAAAAAGTGAACAGGCCTAACCCACTTGAGTGCTATTAGTCTGAAAGTAAAGCCTCACCTTGGTTCAAAACTACATCCAAGTTCAAAGTCGTCTGGTTGTCCACGTCCTCTCCATCCTCCTGAAATGTCATCATCATAAAATTACAGAGGACCTTCGTTTATCCGGAATTCATTTAGCCGGATCCCTCATTAGTGATCTGGACATGTGTCTATTCTTTATTTCAAACTTGCGTTATTTGCATTTATATTATGCCAAATCAAATTACTCATTTCAGTTTTAAAATGGGTTACGGTAGTGCAATAGTTCACACTGCATGTTCAGACAGCATCCCTTTGGCTTTAATCAATTAGAATGTGCCAGGACTCGGATCTGGGCTTTAACAGAAGTTAGGTCATGCTGCAATTGCGACATCACAAACTCGCATTCTACTAGACCACTGCCGATACATGCTATAGCTGGATTACTTTCATACAGATGCCGAGACAATGAGTATTTCTTGTAATTGACCTTGCTGGGCTGGACTGCGTTGGCATTGCAGGTGGCTGCCTCCTTTGCACTTCTGATTTGGCTCTTCAGCGTCAGCTCCTCCACCTGCAACCAAAGAGGACAATTTATCTGGAGGGTGAAAAAGAGCAAACAGACTTACATTGCTGGTATTACAATAGGGCATTTAATTAGGCCTACAATTAAGCTGCTTAATTTTCAATAAATTGATACATTTTTTAGAGGAAAAAATTAAATTCTCAAATGATTGCTGTCTGCATGGGAATAAATAACAACCACAGATATTTTCAACATTTACAACAATGATTTACAGTCAAGATTACATCCAGCATAATTATTACACCAGGGCTGATATTATCATGATTATGGTATTAAACTTAAAGCAAAATAGACAGACAGGGTCAGCACTTAAATTTTTTTTAAGTTCAAAGTACCTTCAAACGAGTGAGTTGCTCATTCAACTGGTATGACAACTTGAGCAGAACTTTCTCTTCTTCCTTCAGAAGCCTCAATTCTTCGTAAGTAGACATTTCCTGACTCATTGGTTACTATATTCCCATTTTGACAACATCCCCCAAGCAGCTGACCAGCCATGCATCTTTTAGTACCATTCTTATCCGTAAAGTGGCGCAAGGGGTGGCACGAGGTGGGAGCCAGGGGGGCACTTGCACTTTTAAAATTGATACCACTTAATTTCTCATGAAAATCCTATGCCAGGACTGTACAGATTGCTTTAATGTATTTTTTGCATATTGAAGTAAAATTTCATCATTGGCTAGTGGCTACCATGCAAGATCATTGAAGCACTGAGCCATTTCCTTAAAAGAACCATATCAATCCGTTTTTTCAACTTCAAAGTTGATCATGAACAGTTTTCAAAGTCACCTGTTCATAGGCCTATACTTTTTTTCTCTCAATTGACAACAGCTAGTGAAGATCATAATTTTATGAATTGTATCATATCAACTATCCAGTCCTGTTCGAATTATATAATAACAAGTCTCCAGAATTTTTTGACAAGAAATTTAATATTCAAAATGAATATTACAACAAATTCAACAACTAAAATAAAAATAAAAGTGTGCCTGAATTTACAAGTGGTAAGATTTATTGCATAAATTTGAGTGTTTCGCACAAATGGTATTATTATGTAATAATCATGCTCCATATTGTGAACTTACTGAGCAAAAAGATTTAGGCATTGAAATTATCCCAAGCTTATATTGCATGCATGTAGTGTTTCAAGCACTTCAAATATCCTGAAGTTATTCTAGTATAAAATTTCTTGCTGGTCAAGTTTCTATGCTCTATAGAAGTCAACGTCAGTCATGACAATTATATTAAAGTTCTATACAACACATCATTCGACCTACAAGGAGTGAGAGTTCATTCCACACAATTCAATGCCGTGATTTGCGAACAAGCCATTCAACAAGGGTCTGATTAATACGAATGTGGTATGACTACATTATTGTCAAGCGAAGTCTCCTAATTTACAACATCAAGCATCACCCCTAATCATTCAGCTTTCAGACTAGTGACACAAACGGTGAAACCTAATCAACAATTCAAGATAACTGTGCAAAATACCAATTACATACAACAAACTGACAGTCCAAGGTTCTGAGATTACAAGTAAATTTTCTAAAAAGTATGTTAAAAAAGCTTGTTGAACAAGTTGTAAAAACTGTTATTAAAATTGTTTTCTCTTTGAAACCATCAACTAATTGACACCCTGATGAGGCAGTAAAGAGCCGGTGAAAGGTCTAGGACCTGTAGCTAAGAGCATGTGATGCAAATGGAACAATAAAAGCTCTCATTCAGTTATGAAGCTATCTATCTGACTACAAACAAGGCAGCTTTCTGTGACGGAGGCAATCACGATTCAAGACCATTGAATCAGAAACAAACAAAATTCAGAGGAAAACTGAAAAGCCAACAATTGGAATGGTTCCAGGATATGCACTGTACATAAACAGGTTTCTCACTAGTATCACATTCTAAAACAATTAACATCAACAAGACGACACAACATCCCTGTTTGTCTCACAACTAACAAATATCACACTCGCAACTAATTTTTAAGTACCTAAACAAACATTTTGATTTATAATTTTACATGTATACAATATGAAGGAGCTGTGTAGCTCACAACAACAGATCATACTCCAAATCAGGATTTTAACAAGTTCCTTGATCTACTGGCCAACCCAGCCAGCCTGGGTCATAATGTCCCTGAAAAAGAAACTTATCAACAATTCTCCAAAATTGACACCCGGACACCATAATGTCAAGGATACCGCTGTCAGCATTCTTGAGATGGATCAGGAGATGTTCACTTGACCAGTACCAACATCATTTAAATCACAAATTCATTATTTGACACAAATTTATCATAAACACAATCAAAGAATAATTTAAATCATTTTGTATAATTTAAAACATGACCTTTACAAACAAGTTGTAACTTAAAAGTCTTAAAGTACACAGAATTAAGTCTCCCTCCAACCAAAATGGAACTGTATCAAAGGCCACTTTCACTCCCTTTGGTTATATCATAACTTATACGCCTATCTAATAATTATTTGAAAAAGTTTCGCTGTCTAAAAACATGAAATTTATACAAAAAACAGAATAAGGATTATCCCATAGCTAAGGACAGCATAGAAAGACCTCGTAAGCAGGTTCATAAATGCACTGTTTAGATAGATGCTTCAATGATTTAAAATGCAAAAATTTCAATTTTTATAGACAAAGATAGAGAGGAGAAGAGAGAGATTTAATTTAAGTAGACTTTTAATGTCTTAAAAGACTTTAAATGTCTTGTAAATTCCTAGTTCATGAAGTCCTAAGTATGTGTAGTAAACATTCACTCTACAAGTTATTAGAGAGTCGACAGTGTTCTGTTTACCATATAACATGCCATAGAATATCTTTAAATAATTTGTGCCTTACAATTATGCAACAAGGCATCAATCACATTCTTGGGTAAGCACTTGTTAAGAGATTACATCAATCATTATGATCGAATTCATAATCGTGGACATTTTAACAGAGAGTATTCACATGTACATTGTACACCTTGACTTCAATAACTGATTATGGAGATTGTCCCACATATCTGAGATGGCCACGTTCAGGAAATATTTACACTGAAACAGATTTGACACAATGATGTGATTCACTAATCAATGCCAAGCGAAATGGACTCGCGAAGTGGACTCGGGAAGTGGTCTCATGAAGTGGACTCGGGAAGTGGACTCGGGAAGTGGACTCGTAAAGTGGACTCGACAGAATGACTCGTAAGAAGGACTCGAGAGTCGTGATCCTTCACATCCCAAAGTATATTCCTCCATTAGGTATAGTCTCTTGGTTGTACTCGATTTCACTCTTGACACACTTCCACTGCCAGTTCTCAAAATTGTCAACCACGAATACGTTGCGATTGGTGGGGCCCTGTCCGATGGCCAAGTCGGGTCTCAGGGGCGAGGTGAGTTGCAGATCTTCAAAGACCGTGAACTCCTTGAAATGTCCATGCAGCTGCAAACAGGATCGCAATGAGTTCAGCAAGAATTCATCAAATACGTTATTGAAGTTGAAAATTAAAATAAAATGAGTAAGGTTTATATAATATATTACTATCTATATATGTGTCTCCTCAACAACCATAACTACACAACCTGACAAGCTCATTATAAGAGATAGCTCCATAAAATGTGGATAGTCAACAAAGAATATTTACTGGCAAACAGCTACATTATAGATAGATAGATAGATAGATAGATAGATAGATAGATAGATAGATAGATAGATAGATAGATAGATAGATAGATAGATTTTTTTTTTTTTGTGTTTTACGCCTCTGCAGCACCTTCGTGGGCTATATTGAGCCAGGCGATCGCCATATGATGATGAGATGAGAAGACTGTGAGTCTGGAACATACCCTATTAATTCAGGGATGCCCAGGGTCTTTCAGTTGCCCCAGCATAGAATACTGGATACAACCCGCCTCCATTTAATGTCCCATGGGCTCGGACTAAAGTTAGTTCCCAGGACATAGATAGATAGATAGATAGATAGATAGGTAGATAGATAGATAGATAGATAGACAGACAGATAGATAGATAGATAGATAGATTAATAGATAGATGTGTTAAGTGCAACGCTCTAAATGTAAGAACCAAAGAATGGTAGCACAATATACATAATTAAATCTGACAAAGTTTGATATGACAGGTAATTTTCAAGATCATTGCCTGTCTCTTTTAAATAAATCTATAAGCAACATACCCTTTTACTGGCAGTTTCAATGATTCCCTTCCATCTCTGCTTGAGGTCTTTCACTCTCACGCTGCACAAATGGTCCGAGTTGGTTTTGCGGAATTCTATGAGAGTTCCCACGATAGGTCCTTGAGGCAAGGGAGGATCCGCGTGTAGACTCAGGTCACTGCACACCGAGTCATTGTCCCCCTGAAAGGCAAGGGCAAATAAATGATGTGCATTCAGCAAATAAAATAACTTCTGTGTTTGTGTTGCATTCAGATGGTGTTAGTACGTCAATAATGAAGCATAATCCACTCATACATAACTAAAATTATCATATTATTATATTTCGTGTCACACTGAAATACTGAGGCGCAAAGGGTCTTCTGTTTTAATGCCCTTTGCAGTTTGGCATTCTTACGCATTATTTGGTTTCGATGAAAGACAAAGAATGATCCTCACCTTGGAACTTGTGTGATCTTCAAAAATTTCTTGCGTCTTTTCAAAACTGGGGTCTTCAGATTGCATGTTTTGCACAAGTAGCTCTGAAAATTGAAAAGGCAACAGGAGTCATCAAGGAGAATCTAACTCAGTTCGAATTGCCACACTTATATCATTCCTTCACTAAGCAATAGTAAGCATGGAGCCTTTAAGTGTATCTCGATTTTGGTATCACTTATAAATACTGATTTTTGAATTCAATTCACTTTTAAAATAGTGATGGCATTAAAAAATTAACAAATGATATTTCAATGACCTGTAAAGAGACTGAGATTGTGTTTTACACACCATCAGCACCAGAGCAGGCTATTTACAGCCATCAATGATCTGTAAAGATGAAGATTACTCCATGACACAAATCCGATGCTCACCTCTCTCCAGCTCCTGCTGCTCCTCTTCGACACTTTTGCTCTGCAACACAGAGGGCGCTGCGGGGGCGCTGGGGAGGACCGCTTGGTCGTAAGTCTTTGGTCGTGCACCCGTGTTGGTGTAGTCAAGCGAGGCGTCACTGGGGCCCTGGAGCAAGACAGACAGCCGAGGCTGAACCCCTTCTGAGGTCTGCTCGCCACTCTCCTGGCCGGCTGACGCCTCCAGGCTTGCGTTGGTATTCCCGGAGTCATTTCCAGCCGCCCCCTTCACAGATTCAGAGTGGGCAGAATCCGACTTCTTTCTTCTCATCTGGGGGACAGGCGTGGGGGATGGGTCAGACTGCAGACTCTGTGAGTGTTGAGAAGTGACCGTGGAGCTGCCTGACGATGAAACATGGTCTGCCCCAGGAAGAGGAACAGGGCCGGTCACTTTGGTCGCCTCCACACGTTGGATAATACTGGAGTCAGGATCATCCTCAATCATGTAAGGGACGCCTGCAAAAGTCAAATGAAATACTGTTAACAATGTCATGTGTTATGAAACTTCAAACATTACTTCTTCATGAGTCTAACCATGCCTGGTTTTTTTTTTTCAAAAACACTGCCCACTTGAACAAGGAAGTTGTGACACCTCAAATTTCCACCCTTGGCTGATCACAGTCACTAAACTGACAAAACAGCTGAGCTTAGGGATTCAGAAAATGAATTTGCCAAGTCAGCAGTTCCTTCCTATTTTCCTTTTTCTCATTCCCCTTTTTTCGTCTGCTTCTTTCCTTCCTCCTCTTCCTCTCTTCGCTTTCGCTTCAACATCTTTTCCTTTTAACTTTCTTCCTCTTTGTTTTCTGTTCCTTCTCTCTGTCCCTTGCTCTTTTTGTCCCCCTCACTTTCTTCTTCCTTTTCTTTCATACCCTCTTTCCATTCCCTAGAAGTTGTTAACTACCTAATTATGATCATTACAAAATTCCAAGACTCCTCTTTGGTCTCCTGAGTATGCTAGTGTAAAGGCAATGAACGGAACAGGCATGAAACAAAAGAGAAGATCGACAGAAATTGGCCATGCTGACCGAGTGCATCATCACAGACATCATTACAGTCATACAACTCACTTGAAACTCAGTAAAATTGACTATCAGCACATCAATAATGTAACATCAGCAATCGTTCTACCAATCGGGCAATTCTGAAGTCAGTAAATGCAACTTGGAGCATGTAAATATTCTACACACCATATTTGGCGAAGGCAGGATGCTTGGCTTGGTGGAGGGGTGGAGGTCGGATACTTGGGTCCAGCGTCCAGGCGTCTTTGATGAGATCTCTGACCACAACGTCCAGGTTGGCAGGAACATCGTCCATGGGAGGGGAGTACATCTTGATCTGCACAAACACAATGGCAATTCATGTGAAAAATACCATTCATCTACAACGGCATTAACATCAATGATGGTCATCACAACATGAAACCTGTTTTATTCACTAACATTTTTTGAGACTTAGGGAATGTTTTGCAAAAGAAGCGCATTCGTATCATGCTGTGTCATAGTGACTTTGAATTTAAGCAGAATGGATGCCAATTTTTTGGGGATTTTTCTTAAAAATTTAGAATATTTTCATTGGGTAATTTATAAGCCACAAGAAATAAAACTTCCTCATTCCACATTCAATGGATGGACGGATGATATGGGCTTTACATCCTGTACTTATGCACTTGGTAGGCTAATTAGGACAGGAGGGACATACAGCAATGAGGCGAAGGATGACTGAACAGGTGACAGACAAGAGCCGGATTAGAACCCCGGACCCATAGATTGGCAGCCCAGTATGTTAGCAAAGAGGTGACCCTCCCCAAGAATGGATCAATGAATGGATTGTATTCAAGCATTTAGGAGGCTAATTAGGATAGGAGGAGCAAGGAATTGAAGGATGATTACAACCAACCGCACACAATAATTTTAACTCACCACGAAATGGAGCATCTTGAGATGGCCATACCTCGCCAACCAGGGGGGCTTGGTAGTGATGCACTCCAGCAATACACAAGTGGCCGCCCACCAGTCAGCCGGGAAGCTGTGTCCTTCGCTGGCTGCCTTTTCTGGACTCCAATGAGTCTGTGCGCCCGAGGGACTCTCTCCTCCAGGAATGTTGCCCGAGGTCGGTAAATGCCGAGCCAGGCCAAAGTCAACAAGCACCAGTTCAGACGTCTCTGCTCTGATCATCACATTGTCCGCTGCAACATTCACACCAATCAAGAAATTTATAATTTATAAAATTTAAAGGATCAAATTTGCTTGGATGCACGCTCCTATAGTCAACTTGAACTGAATTGACAAATTTGCCACGCTCCTTGTGTTAAAAGAAACAAAGCAAGTGAAATTAAAAGAAACAAAGCAAGTGAAAATATCTCCTTTCGCAAAACTATGTACTAGTATGTAGGTTAGATCATCCTTCCTTATTTCAAAGAATGATAGGTCGATGATTGGGAAATCATGTCCTGTACTTCTTAAAGCATAGTAGGCTAATTGGAAAAGAAAGAAGACACCAGGAGTGGCATTGAGTGCTACCAACCAGTACCAACTGAGCTAACACGCTTCTCTGTTTCACAGAATGATGCAATGACCTAATAACAACACCAGTTAAACATATGATCACTTTGTTCAAACAGAGGAAATAATAATCAACTCATACCTTTTATATCCTCATGCAAAATCTGCACATCTGGCTGCATGAAGTAGTGGAGAACAGTGAGGATTTGCTGATAGAGTAGTAAAGCGTTTTGTACATCAATGCCCTTCACGACGTCATCTGCAAATAGCAACATCAACACTCACAAGAATTATCCAAAAGAATAACCTTTAAGAGGAGAAATTTGCTGCTTTTAAGGCATATGACTGAAATGACGGTAGATATCATACCTATCTCTCCGTACAGAGCTCGGTCTTCAGCATATTTGGCGATGACCTCAGCCAAGGTCCCACCTGTAAAATGACAATAGCAACTGTATTCATCTGTATAGTTTGGAACAAATAATTTAGCCGTATTAAACTTCGATTGCATAATTCCAGACAGAGATTCATATTCAAAATATAACAACTATTACAGTAAGAGCTTGATCAGTCTTATATTTTATTCAATACATCCGTACATAGCGAGTATTGAGCAACAGGAATAAGTCAAATGAGATGATGCATGGATGGAAGGGGCTTTACGTCCTGTATTTATGCACTTGGTAGGCTAACTTGGACAGGAGAAGGACACTGCCTTGACACAGACACTTTTATTTGCCACACAATATTATCGTTTCAATATGAGAATCATGAGATATATATATGCAAAGTAAGCAATGTGATGTGACTCTTACCATCAATGAATTCTGCAAACATGAGCACCTCGTTTTCATGAATAATGACGCCATAGAGATCTGCAACTTGACGGTGGTACAACGAGCTCCACACCTCAACTTCTCTCTTGTCAAATTTCAACAGATCCACCTGAAATTAGGTGACAAATGAACGTATAAGGTCAAGGAAGAAACATTGAACTAACTATATAAATTCCTTGATCAGAGTACAGAGTGCTGCAAGTCATTCTTATCGACAAAAATTCCACTCTTGAATCCTGCAACTTGGAGTTCACAACGCAGCAAGATATTCACAAGTCACAAAATCAGTTTTTCAACAAAATCTTTTGATGAGTTCTGACTAAAATCACAAAAATAACAGAAAATCAGAATAGTTAAATGTTCAAAATCTGCAGCTTAGTTTGTCAGTGAAACTGCACAATGTTCACAATTGGGACTTCCATAGAATAGCTAAGGAATTCCCACGAAAACGTTACTCACCCTTTTGACACAAGCCTGGAAGTGCGTCTGGCCATCCATGATGAGCCAACAGCGACCCGTAACCCCACTGCCAAGGTGCACAATGCTGACCCACTCCAAGCCCTCGCCCTCTGCATAACGCCCTTCTATCACTGACAGGCACTGAAATAAACAGAAGTCAATATCAATTATCAACCGTAAGCATTTATTTTGTTTTGTAATGATTTCATTTTACATTTCTTCCAATATAATCTGAAGTTACAGGTCAATCTGCAAATGTTGCATATGAAGTGAACAACAGGGGCTCCTCAACAGAGGCATAATATTGCCTTTGAGGAGCTCAAGACCTGTAGCTTGTTGTTTATATTTATATAGAAATTATATTAATTATGTAATTAAAATATTCTATGAGCTACAAAATAAAAAGATATGATTCTGAATTTGACATGCCATTTCATAGTTTCTTGCAAATGAAGTCAAGTCATACACAATTTGAGGCAAAAAGACAACATGTTTCCATTTGTCACACATTGTAATGATTGCACTCACGTGCTGCATGTGTTCCAAGATAATCCCCTCATGAACATTTTTCACACTGAATCCAGATTCATAGCGGTCTTTCGTTTCAGCCACTCTGTTCACGAACAAATGCAAATCTTCAACAGTTCCGTATTCCACTTGTCCCTCCCCAGGGACCTGGTCTTCAGCCATTGCGACTCCCATCGCAGAGACCGCGTCAGCCCCCATCTCAGCTTGGAAATGCACAAGTTCTGGAACCACAAGGGCCTCCCCAGAGGAAAGCATGGGCACAGGGGCGTACTGGGGTTGCATGTAGACGTCTTGAGGTAGAGGAGGAGCAGAAGGTTCAGCCGCGCCCACGTGGGCAGCAAACGCACCCGCAGCCCCAAGACCCATGTCACTAGAGTCATGGCCAACGTCACTTGTCTGGGCAGCACCAGGCCCGTACAGGTCGTCAGTGATATCAGAGTCACGCACAGCACCAAGTAATCGTCGTCGAGGCGAGGTCTTCGCTCGACGTTCAACTTCAGGCAAAACTAGCTTCTCTTTGACGTCTTGTTTTTCCTGAACTACTTTCTTGGGGACAAACTTTGGCTTGGGAGGAATCTTTGGTGGCACTTTCTTGGGCTTCTGAGGGACTTCCGGCTTCTGTTTCTTCTTCGCTTTCTGTAATCCCTTTTTGAAATTCTCGATCAATGTCTTTTTGAGCATCCTGGAGGGAGCTACACTTGGCACAGGAAGAGACAGAGACAGACTGTCCAGCATGTCCTCCCCTGGCATGTCCATCTCATAGTCAACGTCAATGTCGTAGAGATAGGCAACCATCTTCTTCATCCGTTGCCACAGGTCCTCTTTACCCCAAACCATCTCCAGGTGGGCCTGGTGGTTGCCCGTCCGAGAGCTTTTCAACTTCTTCCTCAGCTTGACGCAGAAGTCGACCGGACAGGCAAGGGGCACGCTGGTCAGCAGGGAGCTGATGAACCCCGTCACGATGCTCCCTGAATCCGAACCAGGAGGGACATTGTCCGTGCTCTGTCTCTCCAGCAACATGCACCGTCTCACGTGCATCTTGAGGATGTTGGAAACGTGATCGCACGCCTTGCACTTGGACCTAGAGTGGGGGCAGCGACCCATGTGTCTGACCATGGCGGAGAGACTGAGACACATGCCACACCTGAAGGCGGTCGCAAGGTAATCTTTGTCAAAGCCATGGCGCAGGCACTTGTTGATCTCCGTGAACATGGAATGGCGCAAAGGTTTCATTTCTTGTATCACATGTGAGGGGTAGTTCTGGCTTGGATCAAACTGAAATAGAAATGCAAAATATTTTGTCAGCATGTTATGACATCATTCAGCATGACTGAATCAATTACAGCAGTTAGATTTTAGGTTTTTTAAGTACTGTTACTTCCTCTTGTAAAATGCAAATTGCAAAGCCACACAAACCTGTATTGAATAATATAAATCCTCATTTATTACAGATTATGATAATTCATTGAAGAAGTTGAAAATACTACATGGACTAACATTTAAAGACATAAGAAGAACTATAGTTTACCAATGCGAGGGCGATTTCGACCATGCCGGGGGCCACCCTGGAGTGGACATCCATGGAACTTTTCCTCTCCGTCTGATGGGACTCATGGCCGTCTATGAAGACAGGAGACTTCCTGAGAAATGCTCCGGGGCCTTGTCTCAAGAAAGCAGAGTTGTTGTCCTCATCGCTGAGCTCCCCACTGGCACACCTGCCCCCCACCATGCCCCCCGCCATGGCCTTGGTGCTGCTCCCGCTGCTGCTGCCGAAGGACGCGTCTCCAGAGATGTTCAAGTTGAGCTGTAGGAAGGAGAGATATACATGTAAATACTTATGTGACATTGCAATAACAGACATAAAATGTTGAACTGATTTTAAGTTCCAAGAAAAAATTCCCACATTTAAATAGTCAGTTTTCAAACTTTTACAAAGATTGAAATTATTTGTCTTCATGTATTTGCAGAGACTACTTGTAAAGTGACAAGCATCAGCAAAGAACTTTGTCACAATAACCCAAACTAAACTTCTAAGTGGTTATTGTTCTTGGCCTTTCCCACAAAAAGTTTCGATAGTTGAATACAGAGCCCGACTGATACCCAGATAAAAAAATAATTAAAGTGGAGGGTCCTGGGAGCAACCCAAAATACCAAAATTATCTCAATTACACTTCAGGATATAACCACTCTTAAAATAGTATGGTTAAGGAGATAAGACACCATTCCAAGTAACAAGTAATAACTGCACACCTCGTTTCTGATGCTGGACTCCCCTCCCTTGTCGACATCATTCAGATCCTTCTCTGGCACTCCGTCTTTTTCATCTGCATCTTGGATGTCGGGATGATCAGGAGGCCACCATCGCTCGTCACTGCCTCCTCCTCCTCTCTGCCCTCCTCCTCCTCCTCCTGACGCTCCTCCTCCTCCTCTTACTCCCCCTCCTCCTCCTCCACTTGACATACTCCCGCTCTGACACTCTCCTGAGTCCTGCTGGCCTGGAGATGTGCCACCACTTCCCTGCACACCAACAAAGCAAACACCACTCAACATTCACGACAGGTGCTACAATGTTTTGCAATACTTTGCATCACTCTCAGAGCTACCTCAGCAACAACGTCATCTTCAGGTTAATTCTTTCTTCAGTTTTACTCCTTTTTTTAACTTTTATCTGGTGCATATTCATCATACACATAAAAATAAGGAAACAATATAGATCTACACCAATTCAGATATGTTGCACTCCTGACATAGGGCTAAAAATAATCTGGCTAGGTTCTAAAAATAAATCTAGTAGCAGACAACATAACATAGTAGTATGATTAGTATGATAGTACCAAATGTCAGAGGTTTATTACAACTCAAGAGGACTGAAACAGAATAAATATGAACTGGTTTATGTTACACAATACTGGCAATTATTAAATGTGGGAGTGAAAAAGAGGGCACTCAGCCTCATACTTCGAGTTAAATAGATTATTGTGATACCATGGACCACAATAAGCAGACTTCTGGGATCAAATTAAATTCGAAGCAAATAAAAATCATGCTCACCTTACTTTCTCCTGTGTTGGCTCCACATTGCCTGCCTTCGAAAGCTCTGCCGTAGATGGGTATGTAACCTCCCTGGGTGTAAGTCATTCCTCCAGGTCCAGGGTAATAGGTGACCCCCCTGGAGGTGGAAGGCATGCCCCTGGAAGGGGAGTTAAAGACCCTGGGAGGGGAAGTGAAGACCCTGGAAGGGGAGGAGATGCCCCTGGAGGTGGAAGGGCAAGGGCTGTGGGCATTCCTGATCTTGGGAACTCTAATACTCCTCAGTCGGCTCTTCCTCTTCTTACTCCTCACACAACACCAGCTGCGATCGCTCGGCCGGTTGAAAGGGAAGCAAACGGCCTTTGATATGATGTGCAGTTTGCTGAATGACCTGGAGGTGAAAGACTCACTGCTGCTTGAATTGTCCTTGCCGTGATTGTCCCTAAACAACTCCCTCCTCTCCCTGACCGTGCCCCTGGAGGTCACTTGCACGGCGGAGGACCTTTTCATCTCACTTGGCTCGCTCTTGGCCTCCGTTGTCATCTTCTGGGCTTCTCCGACCTGTTTACACGAGCAGGTGGTCTCTTTTGTGAAGTACATGCACACCACTGACACTTCGTTGCAAATCTTATGCTCCTTGTCCATGAACAGAGACTCTATTTTCTCACTCTTTGTCTTAAGGTTTCTTTGATAAATCGAATTCAAGTTGTTTTCTAAGGTCACTGCATCAATGATTTTGTTCATCACATCTTTGGAATTTGTCTCCGGCAACAGTTTCTCTCTGATCTCCTCCTTGGAGAATCCAATATTCCAGTTGACCTCTTTCTCACTCTTTTCTGAATCTTTCTTTTCTGAATCTTTCTTTTCTGAATCCTTCTTTTCTGAATCTTTCTTCTCTGAATCCTTCTTTGAATCCTTCTTTTCTGATTCCTTCTTCACTGAATCTTTCTTTTCTGAATCCTTCTTTTCTGAATCTTTCTTCTCTGAATCCTTCTTCTCTTCCTGGTTAAAGTGCCTGCCCAAAGGCAAAAAGTATTTCAAAAGACTCAACTTGTCCGTCGTACTGCCAGTTGTACTTGTACTTTGCACGGGGGGTCTTCCTCTCTCCTTCTCCGCTTCATTCCTTGAATTACATTCATTTTTGTTCTTTCCACAATGACCTTTCTCATCCTTTGCCACTGACGACCTGTAGCGCACGCTCTTTCTTTCGTTGATGGAATTCTTCAGCCTTTTCAGCGAGGACCCTGCACTTAGCGTGTCGCTGTGCGTGTTGCTGTGCTCGTCCAGTGCAGAGTTAAATCTCATTTTGGATTCCTTGGCTGGGGCCAGTAGCCTTTCGTTGTTGTTTTTGTCTGTGTTGCAATGGTTTCTGCCCATATTATCCATTGTGTTGCTCTCAGCAGCAGTCAATGGCTAATATCCCAAGAGACTGCTTCCAAATGTGGCTCTCTCCACGCAGCCCAATCACATTAGGTTGTCTGTTGGTGATCTCACATCCTGCAACAAATATACAATTCATTTAGTACATGTGACTACAGGTTATCGACCCCCCCTTCATCAGATGCATAAGTTACAACTAGGACAATACAGGACATAGTCAATTCCACTAGATACTAATTTAATTCGATCAAGGCTTACACTTCCTTGTTTTCACATGACAGGAAACCCAGCCTCAATCTACACTTGTCAAACGGAAATAGCTAGTCCCGTTTTAAACAAAACACATATTTAAAAAAAACTTATAACATTGAAGCTAGACATATATATATAATGTATATCATTTCAATATCAATTTCAATGGTTCACTTCCTAAATGCCTCAATGAAACTCTTGAATCTAACATATAATTTTGAAGTTTATATACATTATTAAATTAACTGCTTAATTTTATTAGCGAAGACTGATTAGAGTACCATAAATCAAATTAGGAAACGTCTACATACATGAGCAATTATTTCCAAAAGAAATCATTAACCTGATGGTTTAATAGAGGTAGCACGTTCCATATTCAAAATGATCTTGGACTAATTGGGAAAAAATCATCCTATTTTGATAATAAGAAAACCACAAAAAAAAAAAAAGACTGTGCTGAATTTCCTCAAAACACCCATGTCCTCATACGTCCTAATTTGCCAGAGTCAAATTCATGCTTCAGTAATTTGCAGAAGTGAAAACAAAAGCCACTGTGGGAAAATATGACTTTAGCTGTTTAGTGGAGTTAAATTTCAGGAGCAAAATATAATATTCCCACGGTTCATTCACAAAATATCTCAAATATTTGCACAGGTTTGCCACATGTATGAGCTTCTCAGCACTCCAGGAATCCCCAGACATTTGCCAAATGTGTCATTCATGGCCGGAAGACAACTCTCGAACAAAATCAGGAAGACGGTGTCACCAATGATTACATTTTCGCAACAGTTCAACCTGGCCATTTGAATATTATAGATCTGTAAGTCCATTCCAGTTGATCTGACTGACAAAGCAGTCGGCTGTTAGCAGAGAATGCAGTGAGGCTGCATACCAGCAAAATTCACTTCGCATTGGGCGTCTAATTGGCTTCTGGGGCAGTTGGGCAGCCCCCTATCAGGTCCGTTCCCAGCAGAACTCAGCAGACCTAGTCTAGGAGTTTACCAATACCTTCACATGAGGACTATTGTAATTCTAGCTAAGCCCTGGCCCTGGCAGGATGATTGAACATGTTGAATGTATTGGCTTGGTATGCCAGGTGTCACAAGAAAGTCCTAACTTCTGTGCAGCCATCCTCACCACACACCAGCATGACAGTAGTTGGACTGCTTCTACCCCACTTCACAAAATAATGCCAATGGCGCCAAGTCATCAGCATCTGATGACAGTACCTGTATCTTCTCAGGAAGTAATGTTAGGCAGTGATAAGAGCAACCTTTTAATTGCCCATCAAAGTTGATACAGAGCACTGCTGACAGAGTCCTGGTCAGGCTAGGACCTTTGCTAGGGTCATGGGATAGTGAAGAGACTCAAGACAGTGCTGGGGGGGGGATGAGAGCCCTCCAGGACATCGTAGTCCTCAGCACATGGTAAACTCCCAGACTCATAACTGGGCAGCAGACAGCTAAAATCACATGTTTTCGCCGATGTGAAATTAAGCAGCTCTAGCGAAATGATGATGTTGCTCAAGGTCATAACGAGACAAGACTTACTGTAGCCTATCACTATCAGTAGACAACAATTCAATATATATAAAAATATTCCATAGATCCAGAAACCAGATAAAAAATACAGAACCAGGATCTTAACAAAGGATAATATCATATAGGCCTACGTGACCTAACTTTGTTTCAAAATGTTATTGTTTGTTTGTTTGTAAATTTATTTCTCAGTGGAGGCCCATCTTATTTTTCTCCATTATACTAAATTTCCTATCATCATATTTTATCCTTCATTTTAATGAACACGTTTTTGCCAGATAAGCTTCCGCTTTTTCTCAGGCCTCGTAATAGATTTACAAACAAACAACTGCTTGCAAAACAAGGGAGCTTTTTCCTTTTTGAAAAATAGGCATTTTTGGCAAACTGGGTGGTTATTTTTTGTTTTGCAGCATTGACATGATCACATTGCGACAATACATCTGTTGTAGCCAGAAATAACCTCAACAGAAAACATGGACCCTTAATTACAACAGAACTTCCAGGAACTGGACTGAAGTTCCAAAGCATCCGATAAATACATTCATTAGAAATCATGTGTCCCCTAAATGTGCCTGGATCTACTTAATTGTCACCTGGACGAGTAATGTACACAGGGTTGTCGGGAAACTACCAATGGTAAAAAACCCAGCTTATACCGAACATTTTTACCAAAAATAAGTCATAACCAAGGTCATAAGACTGGCTGTAGTAAACAAACATCATGTGAAACTGATGCTTTCGTTATAAAATTTAGACTTTTGAAAACCATAATAACCAGAACAGTTCTCCCGAAGAGTAGAACCGCCTTTGTGGCTGGTCTCCTTCATGTCTGAATGCATTCAAAGAGAGGCTGTCAACGGCTGGGAGCTACCCACAGGGACAAGTCACAAGATAATCACTGAATTGAACTGAACTTGAATATTGCCTTTAGAAAATTATACAAGGATCCACAGATTCTAATCCTGGAGGTATTCGAGGTGTTTGCATTTGGCCCCAGAAAAAATTGCAAATACTCATGAAGTATTTTCACAGAAAAATCCTAGACAGGTCAATTTCGGATAAAATTAGAAAAGTAAATAAAATGTGCATGATTACTATGTTTGCAAAAGTTTTGACACTGTCACGCAGGGTTGGCAAGTTTACAGCAAAGTGGTTTTTACCGGTAAAAACCGCATTGCCGAAAACTAGTTTTACGCATCTTTCTGCCGTAAACTGCCTCAAACCCCAAATTTAGCCCAAAATCCCAATTTTTGCTTGATATTGTGTAGATTTAACAGAAAATGGAAGATATTCCCATTTCTTAATTGATGCAAAACATACATGCAGTATTGATAGTATTTGATTGATAATATCTCTACTGACAAATAATTTGCATTTTAATCATTGCAAGGCATATATTCCTACTTTTGGGCTTTTGGACTGACCAAATCAAGGCTGATTGGGGGGAAAAGGCATTTATGGCCGTAAAAGGGGGTTTTTACCACTTTAAGGCAATTTACGGCAGATGCCGTGCCTAAAACAGTTTACGGCTGCCTTTTTGCCAATCCTGATTACTGTCACTGTGACCTAGAAAAGTAGGTCAAGATCATCCAAGGTAACTTTTTCCAAGAGGTCAAAGTAGTGAATAATTAAGAGTATGACATTTACCTTGACAAGTTGACATTCCTAACTTTGGGGTACAAATAGTAATTTCTAATAGTAATCGAGTCATCCGATATATAAGGTTTTTCAGTGATTGAACTTTTTGACCATGAAAAGTGGGTCAAGGTCATCCAAAGTTAAACTGGTCACAGAGGCCAATGTGTTAAATAACCTCTAAGCCAATATGACATTCCTAATTTTGGAATGCAATGAAAAGTAGGTCAAGGCCATCAAATCCATTAAGGTTGCATTCATTTGAGATCTACTTAGGTCAGTGGTTTTGCCACAGCAGAGGTCTACATCGGGTGTTAATTGTAAACTGACCAATTCAGGGCGCCAAGGGTAGATGGCTAGAAATATTCGCCACAGACTGAGAGACAGACAGACGACAGTTCACAGTGCAAGTGGTAGGGGAAAGTAGGGAGAAGTGGGCCACTTTTTGCATTTCACCTTTTTATGACTACAGTATTGTCTGTATTTACTTTTAGAATGGAGTTTTTGTGTGTTAAAACTTATATCTGGTGTATATAACTGTCAGTCCCAGAAACACCAAACCTACCATTGTTTTATGATTTTTCAATTCCTTAAATTAGAATAAAAAAATCTGACCTTGTTTGTGGTATACGAAGGGAGAACTGGGCCCCCCATTACTAGTCCATTGGAGGAGGACTACATCAAAGGCTGAGCCTCTGGGCTCGGTGTGTACTCAACCGGAACACACATAAACTGCGGCCAATTGTCTACCAATTAATTAGGGTCTATAATTTTTCTCTCAGTGTTGTGGCGTATTTTAGTTACAGATTTGTTTTGTAGGGATGCACGGATATCCGGCAAAGTATCCGGTATCCGGCCGGATAGTGGAATTTGCAGGATATCCGGTATCCGGCAAAATGAGGGTATGAGAACCGGATATCAGAACTGGATATCTGGCATGTTCAAGACTTAACGAAAGGCTAAAATTTTGATAATAACCAAAGGAACGTTACCACGACAGGGTCAACAACATTATTTCACCATCTTCAAAATCAGAATTCAGTTACCCAACAAAACGAAAAACATTCTATCAGAGGAATAGTCCTCCTGCCGGACCGATATGTCTCAGCTCTCATAAAAAATATTCATAATCAACCACAAATGCCATGTTTACTATCCGGTTCCAGAAGGAAACTTCAAGTTCAAGTCTTCAATCACTGGCTTTTCAATCATTTGCCAACATATCCAGACGAATGGCTATGCACTACCAGGTCGAAACTAGCGCATCAGATTCGTTGCGGCAGTTCTAGGCCTGTTTAACCTGTCAAAATGAGTCTGTCAAGCTATGAGAAAAAGCCCTACCTTTTGTACATGTTGTTTGGCTATGTATCCAACAAAATTTGTCTCTTACTCCGTATTAACTTTGATAAAATCCATCAATTTCATATTGTTGGGTCCAAGGACGTCTTCATAAAATGGTGGCTTTGTTGATTAAATAGACACAGTCAGGGCATTCTGGGATTTACAATACACATAACAAGCAATAGGTGATTTGAATAGCCAAGCTGACGAAGAACAAAACACACAAACAGCAAACAACATACTAACTAGGAACTAAGATATAACAAACAGCTGTTTTTCACACAAAACTGAAACTTGCGTTGATCTATGAACATGATAATTATATCACTCGATAAATCAGTCAATCAAGCAATCAGTCAATCAATCTGTCAATCAGTCAATATGCTTGTCAGTGGGCTGTGGGACATACAGTATGTCTGTCTGTATGCAGGAGCTTGCCTAAAATGACTCGAGGGGTACATGGATTAAAGATAGATAGATAGATAGATAGATAGATAGATAGATAGATAGATAGATAGATAGATAGATAGATAGATAGATAGATAGATAGATAGTTGTGATGTACCTAGGACCTAGGGGGGAGCTTCTTTTTTGTCTAACTCGGCAGCCTTCTTAGCTGACCACCAATTATGCCTGTTTCTATGTGCTATGTTAAACATTAAGAAAATGCGATCTGAGATCTGCATTTGTGGCCCTTGCCAGTCTCAACAAAAAGAGGCGTGAATGCTATGGGTGAATGGCTGAATGTCCACCAATGAAATGAACAAAATTAATGATTCATTATGATTGACAGCTGTTCAGACAGAGTTGGCATTACCAAGAACTGAAAAAGTTGTCACCTTCATAATCTGCAGCCACAAAACATGAAAAATATCAAGATTTTCAAATACCCTAACAATGACAAATATCCCGACACACAAAACGGGTCACTGAAAGTTTGTAATCCTCTTAACATGTAGATTAGACAATGGAAAGCAACAGTCAAAAGATGTCCACATTGTATTTTGGTCCAGAAAATTCAACAGCTCCAAGACATTTGGATGTAATTCTTTAAATTGGATTTACGAAGCATTGACAATATGCACAAATTGTGGAGAATGACCTGCACAAAACGTCTTGGTGGCCAAGGAGTAGAGGTATTTAACTGATTTCATATAAGCAGCCATGGAAGTTGTTGTTTTGAAGTTTCTAAAAGTAATTCGACCCCATATGCAATGAACAACTTCTTGACTATATATACCAAGTCCCTTGGCATATAGTCAAGTACTTGACTATGCCAACACAGCTCTGTGGCCTGCATGATACTGGCCTTCTTAAACAGTACAAGGAAGGTGGGAAAGTCTGGGCAATTACTTGAATCAGCCACCCTGCACCCCATTTGCATAACATTACTGCAGGGTGGTCGATTCAGGGGACTTTCCCACCTTGTATCTGTACCACTGGTAGTGGTAGTAGCCAGAGTTGGAAAGTTCATAATTATGGGGGGGGGGGGCACCTGGGGGGCACAGTTCCAATATGGGGGGGGGGGGTACGTGCCTTTATTTCTTGTTGTAGTATAGTCTCATTCCACGCTGTAGTACCTAGTATTGACATCTTTCAATGTCTTATTGACTGTTTAATGCATGCCATTGATGTGTATGTAGTCTACATTGCAGCATCTTTGCTTTTTTTGGGATCGGGTGCATATCAAACTATCTCAGTATCTGACATTATCTGCATCCAATGATGCATGCGCGAGTTTGTTGACAAACAAGCCTGTATTTTCCTGCATTTCATTATCGCTCAGTGTTTACACGCCAAAAGCACCACTCAGCGCCACAAATGCATCACGCAAAGATACATTCAAGAAAACTCATCTACTCACGGTTAAATATCACGACTCAAAACAGGCATCATCAGATTCTTTGAAGCTAAATTATTTTCTATAAATCACCTCGGCAGTTTGCCCTTCCTGCAAAAGGTCGATTGCTGCGCCGTCTGGGAAGAATTAATTTCCACGAGATGGCTCTGAAGTCAATGAAGTCCACGAAGCAGCAAAGATCTAATTCCAATAAGACATGAAACTGATACAGGAGAGGTGTACTGTAGGCTATGGACTTTTGACAAAAAAGTTTGTTACTTGACTGAAAAAAAGAAGCTTGTACACCCCCAAAGATCCTGTTACCACTGGACCACAATGGAAATAAGTTTCTAACTTTATTGTGCCATCCATGCAGGGTCTTAATTATTTGTAATTTTCAAGTATATATCAATCAATCAATCAATCACATGAAAAAAAAGAAAGTTTGTTCCACCTGACACTTGTAGCTAGATCGAGTACCGTAATGTTAAAATTAAGTTTACCGCGCTTAAACATGCGAAAAAAATTGTTCGCTTACGCGTCGCAAACGAAAAAAAGAGTTCATCCCGGGGGTTAAGTCCATAGCCCCCCCCAACTATCGTCTGGTTGGCCCCTTAGTGTAATGTCGTCCGACAAAATCTGACTCAAAACGAATCCCGACAGCATTTTTCGGTCTAGAGTCATGCCATGGACTAGATATATCAAAACTTACTCGAAGTTATACAACAGCGGTATTAGTCCAGTAGAACCTTGAGGTAACCGTACCACCGAGAGGGTACAGCTATTTTATTGTTGATCTTGCATAAGTGGAATATGGTGATTCCAAATCTGATATTCTCTAGTTTCTCAACCTTGAGCATTTTTAGATATTTTGGTTTCCATGGCAACCATTTTGGCAATTTGGACATCTTACTTACAAACACTTATTTGTCATAACTTTGTTAATTGTGATTGGATAAATGTCATTTTTACACAAATTGTTGTTTGGAATATTGTCTCTCCAAAATGTGTGAAATTTACCGGATTGCACTTTTCATGAAGTTTCCATGGCAACTGATAACTCGAAAAACATCGCAATTTTTGAAAACAGACTTCAGAAAGTTGTCTTCTGTGGCCATATTATGAGGTAAAGGCAGAAAATTTACATTGACAAAAAAAGTCAACTCTATGAAAAAAAGGATTATCAAGAAAAATTGGAAACCCAGCAGTAAATAAGGTTGCCATAGTGACCAACATCCCAAATAGCAATTATTCTAAAAATACTGATAAATATTAAAATTTCCTATATCTTGACAAGTGTTGTTGGAAACTACTTCAAACTTGGCATTATTATGTATTATTTGCTCAGATTCATTATATGTGCATTTTTGGTTGCCATGGTGATTGTCATAACAAATGAAACTCCAAACAATATCAGCTAATTGAACCTGGACTGGTAGAAAATAAAATAAAATTTAACATACTTAGATGATACTGATAACAATCAACTTTGTTACCAAATGAAAGGTAATATTCCCAAGAGGTGAGGAAGGTTGTTTTTTACTATATTTTGCTGAGAGAAAACAAGCATTTACATGGTAACAAGTCTGAAAGAAAAGGCAAGAACTCCCAGAAAAAACCTTTAAAAGTGAATATCATTTGATGTATGCATACTAGAAACACCATTTTAGTGTCTAAATATATGTTTTCAGGCATGCCGGTTTCAATGGAGCCATGCCAATATTTGTAGGGGGTCACCCTCATTTGCATATTCAATTTTCCTCATACGAAAACAACAAAATTTTCAAGGGTCCAGATAAACAGCAGCAGTGCTTCCCCAAATTTCTATGCAGTATGTTAAGTAAGGATAAATAAAACAGTAATAAAGTGTATTTAAGGTATTTTTGTTTTTAAACAGTTTTTTAACTTTATTTATGATCCCATAACCTTTAGATATTCTTTTTCTAATGTAGTTTAGATGACATTGCCAAGAAATATGAGAGTCTAAATGAATACCAAGAAATTTCACTGTATTAACTAAAGATATATTTTTGTTATTAATTATGAGATTATTGTTTATATCAATTTTTTTGTTTCGCGGTCTAAAGAGCATAAAGTTTGTTTTATCATTGTTTAGAGATAATTTATTAGAAAGGATCCATTCATAAATTTTGGATAATTCCGTATTAATAGAATTATAGATATTAGTAAAATTTTTTCCTTCAAAAAAAAAGGTTTGAGTCATCAGCAGTAGAAGAGGAATAGTAATTGAAGAGACATTAGGTAAATCATTAATATATAAGAGAAATAGAATAGGTCCCAAAATTGAACCTTGAGGCACACCACAAGTGATTGGTAAATGAGAAGATTGGAAATTATTAAACATCACATACTGTTTACGATCAGAAAGATAACTTTTTAACCAAGATAAGGGAATTCCTCTGATGCCATATTTCTCTAATTTTTGTAGCAAAATATTGTGGTCAATGGTGTCGAAAGCCTTTTTGAAATCAAGAAAAATTCCAACTATAACTTTATTTTTATTGAAAGCATCTGTTATTTTATCTAATAAAACTGTTAAGGCTAAAAGAGTATTATGTTTTTCTCTGAAACCAAATTGATATTGGTAAAACAAATTATTATCATTAATAAATTTATCAAGTCTAACATACATGATTTTTTCAAATATTTTAGAAAATACACTTAAAACAGATACAGGTCTGTAATTATTTATAAGGCTCGGATCATTAGCTTTATATATGGGGGTTAGGGTGGCCCTTAAAAGCATAGTAAAAAATAAAAGTTTAAAATATTGATGGGCCACCCCCTAAAATGATGCCTATTATGGAAAAAATGACGCATGCAAAATTTCAGGCAAATCGGTTAATATTTAGAGGTGGCCCATCGCCCCTGAAGTTTTTATGTTTCTGGCATAATTCTCTACATTTGTAAACTCGCGGTTCTCTATATTTAAGCCAATTCAAATGTTACAACAATATAAATGGCATGGTTGAACTGGTCTTAATTTGCTGAAAACCTCATGTTCGCTTGATTTTTCTTTAACATCAGATGATTGGTTCTTTGGGCAGATGATAATTAACGAAGTGTTATTGGGGTGCAAGAAAGCAAATACAGCGATTTTTAGCCTTGGATTAAAATACTGTAGTAATATAATGGTTAGGTTTTTATATCCGACATTTATGTAGCTGATTGGCTTATTATCAGGAAAGGATAAGTATGAACAGTATGGCTTTTCTCCAAATTTCTAAAAATTATTTCCATAAAAATGAAAAATAACATTTTGAACTTATTTGCAAAAATTCACTCAACATAATTTTTTTACTATTTCCTTTTGTGAGAAACCAATATACCTCTTTAAAGTTTGGAATTTTAAAATTCGTCCATCTGGGGTACTTTCAGAAATAAATTCAGCTCTTTATCTAAGGTTCCACCTGGTCTTGGAAGGCCCCTACATACGATATATAGCATAAATAAGGCTTTTCTTCGAAATTCTAAAAATTAATTCCAGAAAAATGAAAAATATCACCTCTACCATTTTTGCAGAAATACAAGATGATCTCATAAACTGCTTAGAAAATAAATTTCAAGTTTCTATCACCTGTCCCACATGGCCATTTTTGCACTTGAAATAAGTCAATTTTAGGAATCGTCCTGAGATTTTCTTCATGTACATAAAAAGTATTGGAGTTAGAAATATGAATAAATTCGTACCATTAGCACTCGATACCGCCTCAATTCATGCAAAGTTTCAGGTTTATTGAAAGCTTGGTTTCTGAGTGAAAAAATTCCAAAAACCCACAATTTACCCAAATTTCGCAAAAATGAACCGAATTTAACAGGCTGGTGCGAACAGATGGAAAGCATCATCTGTACTAGCTTCGGCCAGCAGCATTTTATATATCTGAGCTTGATCTGTGTACAATTTTATTACAATATCTTGAAAAACGTAGCTTCAGCAGCTTTTTGAAATGACTTGACAAGCGGAAAATAGAAATTTTAGTTTGGAGACCTTAATTTTGAAAATGCTGTCAAATTCAAAATACTTGGAATACAGGGAAAATATTTTGCACAGCTTCATTAAACATGTTCATGTAGCTTGTGTAATAATTTCATTAAAATCTGAAGCCATGATGTGGGAGACATTGGTCCATTTGGCATGGAATGGCCCAATTATACACATGGCTTAATTCATCATTTAAGATATCTGTCATAACTGTAATATTTTTACCTTGAACAAATAAGCTGCTATCATCAGCAAACAAGATTGGCATAACGCTATTCGAAACTAAATAAATGTCATTAATGTATAATATAAATAATAGAGGGCCCAAAATTGATCCCTGGGGGACACCACAAGTTATGGACATCAGTTCTGAGTAATTTCCATCAAAAGATACAAATTGTTTTCTGTTATCCAAATAACTGCAAATTAATCTATTAGCCAACCCTCTTATCCCATATTTATTTAGTTTACGTAATAATATGTCATGATCGATGGTATCAAAAGCTTTACTAAAATCCAAAAATGTTCCTAATGTCATTTCATTCCTATTCATACCAGTTACAATCTTATCAATAAGTTTTATCAAAGCCATTGTTGTATTATATTTTTTCGAAATCCAAACTGAAACTAGTAAAGAAGACTATTATCATTTACAAACTTAATTATTCTATTATAAATTATTCTTTCAAAAATCTTTGAAAATATAGAGAGGACAGAAACTGGGCGATAATTTGTGACAAGTTTGCTATCTCCACTCTTATATAATGGAACAACCCTTGCAATTTTCATTTCATCAGGAAATACTCCTTGTAAAAGAGATAAATTAACCAAATGAAGTATAATATTACTGATATTGTCAAATGAGGATTTGACTATTTTGACATGAACATCATCCCAGCGTAATTCGTCAATATTTGTCGGTGCAAGATAAATAGAACTGGCCACATTTATATTTCTCATGTAAAAAATAGGGTCAGTGTCAGTGTGTGGAATCTTCTCACTGAGATTCTTACCAATGTTAGTGTAGAATTTATTAAATGCGTCAGCAATTTCTTTCCCATTTGTAGTGTTTACACCACTAATAACAAATTCTGAAGACTTATTTGATGATTGTTTCCGATTAATAACATTCTTAATAATTTCCCACGTTTTTTAAATATTGCCTTTGTTTGCTTCCAAAAGATCTTGAAAGTGCCTTTTTTCAGCCTGTCGTAACAACTTTTGAAGCTTTGTTTTATAATTTTTATATGTCTGAATATTTCCTTCACTGGGATTTGTTTTTGATAATACATAAAGTTTATTTTTAGTTTTAATTGAGTTTTTAATGCCTTGAGAAAGCCAATTTTTCCTTGTTTTATAACCATATCTGAATGTCTTAATTGGGAAACAATCATCATAAACAGATTTAAATTCCCTTTGAATTGAGTAAATGCTTCTTTACAATCTGTCGAAGTTAAAACACTATTCCATGAGTAATTCTGGATGGCATTTTTAAACCTGTCTAAATTTGATTGTGAATAAAGCCTTTTCCTTATCTCAACGGGTTTGGTGTTAATACAATTTCTAAGAAGAATTGTGAATACAGGGTAGTGATCAGAAATATCCGTACAAAGAATGCCATTACAAGTTTTTGTCTCATTCAAACTGTTACAAAAAATATTGTCTATCAATGTAGCGGAATTATTTTGTACACGTGTTGGCTTTGTTATCAAAGGAAAAAAACTGTTTGCATAAAGAATGTCAAGAAATGCACTCGTTGCTGAATGAGTTCCATAATTAAGCAAATTGATATTAAAATCTCCTAAGAAAAAGCAAATTTTCCTTTCATTTTTAAGTTTTGAACCTATATCAGTTAATATTTCATTGAATGTATCAATATCAGTGTTTGGAATTGCGAAATAAGGCAGAAACTAGAAATGCTACGATTATGGAACAGATTGATTGATTTAGATGAAAACAGAATTATTAAAAATGTGTTTTCATGGGACAAAAGTCATGGTGGCCTTAATTGGAGTAATGAAATAAAAGGAATTTGCGATGAAACTGGAGCAGTTGAACAATATAATAACAACTTATAAACGGTTCAACAAAAATAAGTCCCCCTTTACAAAAACATGAATGTTTCAGGGATCTCTTTTCTGATCTCTGCTAAAGTTATCGTATTTGCAGGCCTGCATACTGACATTGTGCCTGTGTAATTGTAGCATGATTGCTTCATATTTTTCTGAGCCAGCCGACCCTGAGTGCACGCACCTACCCCTCTTTTCAAAAATATGAAGTTTTGAATTTCCAAAAAATAATTTCCAAAAGTTGCTCAAACTCCACTCAAACTATTTCTAATGTCACCCAAGGAACCTAAACTCTGGAAAGGTTACAAAAGAAGTCCTCAATTGCCCAGTAAATATGATTGAGAAACAAATTTTCTCCAGTATCATGATGAAGTATGCCCTAGCCAGTGGCTCCCTCGCTTGGTCAAATTGTTCATATCCATTGGAAAAGCCACAGATTTTTTGAAAACAGGGGTAGGCTCACTCGGAGGCTGCTGGCTCAGCCAGGAATAATGCCACTAAACTACAAATACACAGATTTCAGGTCGATATATAGGCCTATAATTCAATCCAACTTTCATAAAAATTGGAGAAGGATTCTTTGTGATATTCAAGTTTATTTTAATATATAATAAGGGGGGACTTATTTTTGTTGAACTGTTTATATAGATTTAAAAATGGCCAAAGAAACATTACACAGATATTTTTGTAATAATTGGCAGAATGAAATGCAGATGTCTTCTTAAAGTTAAGATTTTATAGCTTATTTAAGACAAGTTATATGGTTGATCCTTTTGTTATAGATATTAAGAACAGAAAAAAATGGTCTCGAATAGCACAACTGAGATATAGTGTACTACCATTAGCTATAGAAACTGGAAGGTTTAATGATGTGCCTATTGAAGATCGTTTTTGTTTGTTATGTAACGATGATTTGATTGAATCTGAAACACACTTTTTGTGATATTGTCCTTTTTATAATGATATAAGGTACAATTTCTTTGAAAAAATTCGACAATCACATTTTTATTTCGATATTTTAAATGAAGATAGTAAAATCAAAATTTTGATAAAAGATGAAATTATTAAATTTACTAGCGATTATATTTGTGAAGCATTTGAGAAACGACAAAACTATATTTATCAATAAATGTCAATATTTGTTTTTCTTATTTTTGTATTGTATATAATTGTATAACATATAATTGTATTATATAACTACAACATTACATAAACGAAATATACTATTTCATGTTCAATTAAAAAGAAAAATTCTGTATTTTTGTTCAAAGCTACTGTTACATTTAAGAGTGATTGTAAGCCCAAGAGGGCTGGGGCTAAGCGGAAGCTATGAGCCCATTCACGAATAAAAGAATTTCTCTCTCTCTCTCTCTCTCTCTCTCTATATTTGAAATTTTCAAATGAGAGAAAAAAAAATTCCAAAATAATTGTAGGTCTGGAAACTAAAATAATTGTTAACTGCTACAGAACTCTATGAAGGGCAACTGTTAGGCCTATTAAATGCTTGCCAGGCAGGAGTAGACCCCGGAGTCACTTGAATAAGTTGAAATAGTCAGTTGAATTTCATTTTCAACTCAGTCAGTCACATTTGGATCTACTATAATCGCTTGACTCACTTAAAATTGTGTGTTTTGCCAAAGTCAAAACTTTGCAATTTTCAACTAAATCTGACCGAGAAAGTATATATCCAAAGATGAACAACACTTTAATTTAGTCATTTTGAAAGTGGAAGAGAGTTTGATTTGATGTCTTTATTGATTTAACTTTCAAAAAACAAATGTTTAGGTAATTTAGAAAATGAGAATCCAATTGTTCGTGATTCTTGCCTTTCATCCTTTTCGGAACTTTTTTTAAAAAGTTGGATTTAGTCAGTTGTAATTCATTCAATCAATTGACTCCTGCATGGGTTTAGGCATGAGGTCAGTGAAGTTCATTGGATATTGGATATTGGATATTGGATATTCGGCGGGTGAAGTTCATTGGATATTGGATATTGGATATTCGGCGAGTGAAGTTCATTGGATATTGGATATTGGATATTCAAATCCAAACTTCAAAATTTGCAGTTTTTTGTTTACCAGGGGTGTCAAATATCCAACAGCCATTTGACATTGGATGTTGGATATTCAAAGATACAAAATTTGCAGATTTTGAATATCCAATGGAGTGGTGAAGTTCATTGGATATTGGATATTGGATATTCGGCGAGTAAAATTCATTGGATATTGGATATTGGATATTCGGCGAGTGAAGTTCATTGGATATTGGATGTTGGATATTCAAAGTTGCTGATTTTGCAAATTATGCAAGGTCTCAAGTCTAACATAGTAAATTGGATGTATTACCTGGTGTATTCAAAACCAAAGTTGTAAAATAAGCATATTTCTGTGCTCAAGGGGGGCCCTAGACGAATATCCAACAGAGTAGTGAAGTTCATTGGATATTTGATGTTGGATATTCAAAGTTGCTGATTTTGCAAATTATGCAAGGTCTCAAGTCTCAAATAATAAATTGGATGTATTACCTGGTATATTCAAAACCAAAGTTGTAAAATTAGCATATTTCTGTGCTCAAGGGGGGCTCTGGCCGAATATCCAACAGAGTAGTGAAGTTCATTGGATATTGGATATTGGATATTCAAAGTTGCTGATTTTGCAAATTATGCAAGGTCTCAAGTCTAACATAGTAAATTGGAAGTATTACCTGGTGTATTCAAAGCCAAAGTTGTAAAATTAGCATATTTCTGTGCTGAAGGGGGGCCCCAGCCGAATATCCAATGGTGAATCCAGTTCATTGGATATTGGATATTGGATATTCAAAGTTGCTGATTTTGTAAATTATGCAAGGTCTCAAGTCTAAAATAGTAAATTGGATGTATTACCTGGTATACTCAAAGCCAAAGTTGTAAAATTAGCATATTTCTGTGCTCAAGGGGGGCTCTGGCCGAATATCCAACAGAGTAGTGAAGTTCATTGGATATTGGATATTGGATATTCAAAGTTGCTGATTTTGCAAATTATGCAAGGTCTCAAGTCTAACATAGTAAATTGGAAGTATTACCTGGTGTATTCAAAGCCACAGTTGTAAAATTAGCATATTTCTGTGCTGAAGGGGGGCCCCAGCCGAATATCCAATGGTGAATCCAGTTCATTGGATATTGGATATTGGATATTCAAAGTTGCTGATTTTGCAAATTATGCAAGGTCTCAAGTCTAAAATAATAAATTGGATGTATTACCTGGTATATTCATAGCCAAAGTTGTAAAATTTGCATATTTCTGTGCTCAAGGGGGGCTCTGGCCGAATATCCAACAGAGTAGTGAAGTTCATTGGATATTGGATGTTGGATATTCAAAGTTGCTGATTTTGCAAATCATGCAAGGTCCCAAGTCTGAAATAGTAAATTGGATGTATTACCTGGTATATTCATAGCCAAAGTTGTAAAATTAGCATATTTCTTTGCTCAAGGGGGTCGTAGACGAATATCCAACAGAGTAGTGAAGTTCATTGGATATTGGTTATTGGATATTCAAAGTTGTTGATTTTGCAAATTATGCAAGGCCTCGTGTCTAGAATAGTAAATTGGGTGTATTACCTGGTATACTCAAAGCCAAAGTTGTAAAGTTAGCATATTTCTGTGCTCAAGGGGGGCCCTTGACGAATATCCAACAGAGTAGTGAAGTTCATTGGATATTGGATATTGGATATTCAAATTTGCTGATTTTGCAAATTATGCAAGGTCTCAAGTCTAAAATAATAAATTGGATGTATTACCAGGTATATTCAAAGCCAAAGTTGAAAAATAGCATATGTCTGTGCTCAAGGGGGGCTCTGGCCGAATATCGAACAGAGTAGTGAAGTTCTTTGGATATTGGATATTCAAATTTGCTGATTTTGCAAATTATGCAAGGTCTCAAGTCTAACATAGTAAATTGGATGTATTACCTGGTGTATTCAAAGCCAAAGTTGTAAAATTAGCATATTTCTGTGCTGAAGGGGGGCTCTGGCCGAATATCCAACAGAGTAGTGAAGTTCATTGGATATTGGATATTGGATATTCAAATTTGCTGATTTTGCAAATTATGCAAGGTCTCAAGTCTGAAATACTAAATTGGATGTATTACCTGATATACTCAAAGCCAAAGTTGTAAAATTAGCATATTTCTGTGCTCAAGGGGGGCTCTGGCCGAATATCCAACAGACTAGTGAAGTTCATTGGATATTGGATGTTGGATATTCAAAGTTGCTGATTTTGCAAATTATGCAAGGCCTCAAGTCTGAAATAGTAAATTGGATGTATTACCTGGTATATTCAAAGCCAAAGTTGTAAAATTAGCATATTTCTGTGCCCAAGGGGGGCCCTTGACGAATATCCAACAGAGTAGTGAAGTTCATTGGATATTGGATATTGGATATTCAAAGTTGCTGATTTTGCATATTATGCAAGGTCTCAAGTCTAAAATAGTAAATTGGATGTATTACCTGGTATATTCATAGCCAAAGTTGTAAAATTTGCATATTTCTGTGCTCAAGGGGGGCTCTGGCCGAATATCCAACAGACTAGTGAAGTTCATTGGATGTTGGATATTCAAAGTCGCTGATTTTGCAAATTATGCAAGGTCTCAAGTCTAAAATAATAAATTGGATGTATTACCTGGTATATTCAAAGCCAAAGTTGTAAAATTAGCATATTTCTGCGCTCAAGGGGGGCTCTGGCCGAATATCCAACAGAGTAGTGAAGTTCATTGGATATTGGATATTCAAAGTTGCTGATTTTGCAAATTATGCAAGGTCCCAAGTCTAAAATAGTAAATTGGATGTATTACCTGGTATATTCATAGCCAAAGTTGTAAAATTAGCATATTTCTTTGCTCAAGGGGGGCCGTAGACGAATATCCAACAGAGTAGTGAAGTTCATTGGATATTGGATATTGGATATTCAAAGTTGCTGATTTTGCAAATTATGCAAGGCCTCGTGTCTAGAATAGTAAATTTGGTGTATTACCTGGTATACTCAAAGCCAAAGTTGTAAAGTTAGCATATTTCTGTGCTCAAGGGGGGCCCTTGACGAATATCCAACAGAGTAGTGAAGTTCATTGGATATTGGATATTGGATATTCAAATTTGCTGATTTTGCAAATTATGCAAGGTCTCAAGTCTAAAATAATAAATTGGATGTATTACCAGGTATATTCAAAGCCAAAGTTGAAAAATAGCATATTTCTGTGCTCAAGGGGGGCTCTGGCCGAATATCCAACAGAGTAGTGAAGTTCTTTGGATATTGGATATTGGATATTCAAATTTGCTGATTTTGCAAATTATGCAAGGTCTCAAGTCTAACATAGTAAATTGGATGTATTACCTGGTGTATTCAAAGCCAAAGTTGTAAAATTAGCATATTTCTGTGCTGAAGGGGGGCTCTGGCCGAATATCCAACAGAGTAGTGAAGTTCATTGGATATTGGATATTGGATATTCAAATTTGCTGATTTTGCAAATTATGCAAGGTCTCAAGTCTGAAATACTAAATTGGATGTATTACCTGATATACTCAAAGCCAAAGTTGTAAAATTAGCATATTTCTGTGCTCAAGGGGGGCTCTGGCCGAATATCCAACAGACTAGTGAAGTTCATTGGATATTGGATGTTGGATATTCAAAGTTGCTGATTTTGCAAATTATGCAAGGCCTCAAGTCTGAAATAGTAAATTGGATGTATTACCTGGTATATTCAAAGCCAAAGTTGTAAAATTAGCATATTTCTGTGCCCAAGGGGGGCCCTTGACGAATATCCAACAGAGTAGTGAAGTTCATTGGATATTGGATATTGGATATTCAAAGTTGCTGATTTTGCATATTATGCAAGGTCTCAAGTCTAAAATAGTAAATTGGATGTATTACCTGGTATATTCATAGCCAAAGTTGTAAAATTTGCAAATTTCTGTTCTCAAGGGGGGCCCCAGCCGAATATCCAATTGTGAATCCAATTCATTTGATATTGGATATTCAAAGTTGCTGATTTTGCAAATTATGCAAGACCAAGGATAAAACAGTAAAATCAATGATTTACATACATTCTTCAAAGCCCAAGTGACATAATTTGAAAATTTTTGTGCTCAAGGGGCACCAGTGATGAATATCCAATGGAAATCTTGTTGGATATTGGATATTCAACTTTGCTTATTTTGCAACTTTGGGATGTACAATGTTTGGAAAGAGTTAATTTAATAAAGCCAAAGTGGTAAAATTTGTGATCAAGGGGGGCCGTGGCCGAATATCCAACAGACTAGGGAAGTTCATTGGATATTGGATGTTGGATATTCAAAGTTGGTGATTTTGCAAATTATGCAAGGTCTCAAGTCTAAAATAGTAAATTGGATGTATTACCCGGTACATTCAAATTTTGCAAACTATGCTAGACCAAAGATCTAAAACAGTTAAATTGATGATTTGCAAGTAATTCAAAGCCAGAGTGACATAATTTGCAAATTTTTGTTTTCGAGGGGCACCCCAGCCGAATATCCAATGGAAATCTCAAATGTACAATAAATGTGAATATCTGGACAAAATTGGTCTCCCAGTAATACTATTTTGGCAATGACTGGGAGACCAAATTTGTCCACTGGGAGACCATTTTGTGCCAAAAATCTATTTCCTGAGTTAAGGAGAAATAGGTGTTTTTTGAAGAAATAGAATTCTTCCCTATCCTGTCCCGATTCACCCCAGTGTCCCTATTCACTATATACTATATTTATGACAGTAATGGAGAATTTCATAGATCTGTCACACTTAGGTCCAGATATTCACATTTATTGTACATTTGGTTGTCTATTTTAAAGTTCTCGAGTGACATTTGAAAATGAAGCTTCTTTCCAAACCAAAAATATATTTTTTCACTGTCATTACTAACTTTTTCATACATTAAAAAATTTGCAAAACTCCTTTTGGTAGAAATTGGCCAAACTTCTAGAATGTCGCATATCCCGGTGCCACAAATAAAAGGTCATTCCGATGGTCTTCCAGTCCAAAAATCCTGAAAAAATGCTCTGTCGTGAAATATATCTAATTGACATATTATAGCTAACATTGAAGAGTTGATCATATAAGAAAGGACAAGAATCAGAAAATTATTATTATTGATGATAAGACAGGGACTGATCCAACAAGATTTGACAAAAAAAGCCATGTTTATCCAAGAGCAATCCTAGAAACCACAAATTGACAAATTATGCAAATCTAGATATATAAATCACCAATTGATATTTCATTCAGTTAACTCAATGATTCAATTAACTCAATGATTGTACATTCTGAAGTGGCAAAATAAGCAGATTTGAATATCCAATATCCAATGAGATTTCCATTGGATAGGGTGAGGTTCTTTGAGTCGGACACTTTTTTTCTGTTCATTTTAAAAATGTGATATACTGCTTGGTCTATGGATTATTGATTGTCATCCAGGGACTCAAATTAAAGGTTTTTACTAAATCTAACAGAAAATTGACAATTGGACAGCATAAGAACTAAATTAGTGGCTAAATTTCTGAAATAAAAAATGACAAAGGGTATCTTTAAGTCGGACAGTTGTGTTCTAAAAACATGAATCAAAGATACCGGTTCTTTAGAGTCTTCCCTTCAATTCAAAAAGCCAATATTAGAGCACAGAATAGGTTAAACATACTCCTAACTTAATGACAAAAAACTCAAGTAATCTCAATACCACAGGCCAGTAAAAAAATTACCTCAAACATGACAAAATTCTGTAAAAATTCACAAATTTCTGACTCAAAATTGAGAGAAAAACGGGTTTTTACCCTATCTGTAGAGCCGTGAAAAAGACACTTTCGTTGTTCATATCATGCTGATACTTCTGGCATAGGTGATGGACATCATGGGCTACAAATTGGTACCAAATATACTATTATACAAGCTCTCAATTAGCCTGTGAAGCTCCACAAAAAGTGTCCGACTTAAGGTTACCTTCTCTAAGTGTCCGACTCAAAGAACATTACCCTATTCGGCTGGGGTGCCCCTCGAAAACAAAAATGTGCAAATTATGTCACTCTGGCTTTGAATTACTTGCAAATCATCGATTTAACTGTTTTAGATCTTTGGTCTAGCATAGTTTGCAAAATTTGAATGTACCGGGTAATACATCCAATTTACTATTTCAGACTTGAAGCCTTGCATAATTTGCAAAATCAGCAACTTTGAATATCCAACATCCAATATCCAATGAACTTCACTAGTCTGTTGGATATTCGGCCAAGGCCCCCCTTGATCACAAATTTTACCACTTTGGCTTTCAACATTCTATGTCAAACATCCAATTTATTATCTCAGATGTTTGTTTCTCCAGAATTTGTCAAATTGGCAACTTTGGATATCAAAAGTCAATCATGCAACTACCGTTGGACCTTCGTACAATAGTCGTCCCGGTAACAAAAAATTTACAAATTATGCAAATATGGACGTATGAAGCATCAATGTTTTATTAAATTAACTCTTTTCAAACATTGGACATCCCAAAGTTGCAAAATAAGCAAAGTTGAATATCCAATATCCAACAAGATTTCCATTGGATATTCATCACTGGTGCCCCTTGAGCACAGAAATTTTCAAATTATGTCACTTTGGCTTTGAAGAATGTATGTAAATCGTTGATTTAACTGTGTTAGATCCTTGGTCTTGCATAATTTGCAAAATCAGCAACTTTGAATATCCAATATCCAATGAACTTCAATACTCTGTTGGATATTCGGCCAGAGCCCCCCTTCAGCACAGAAATATGCTAATTTTACAACTTTGGCTTTGAGTATACCAGGTAATACATCCAATTTACTATGTTAGACTTGAGACCTTGCATAATTTGCAAAATCAGCAACTTTGAATATCCAATATCCAATATCCAATGAACTTCACTACTCTGTTGGATATTTGGCCAGAGCCCCCCTTCAGCACAGAAATATGCTAATTTCACAACTTTGGCTTTGAGTATACCAGGTAAAACATCCAATTTACTATTTTAGACTTGAGACCTTGCATAATTTGCAAAATCAGCAAATTTGAATATCCAATATCCAGTGAACTAGATTCACCGTTTGATATTCGGCAGGGGCCCCCTTGAGCACAGAAATATGCTAATTTTACAACTTTGGCTTTGAGTATACCAGGTAATACATCCAATTTACTATTTTAAACTTGAGGCCTTGCATAATTTACAAAATCAGCAACTTTGAATATCCAATATCCAATATCCAATGAACTAGATTCACCGTTGGATATTCGGCAAGGGCCCCCCTTGAGCACAGAAATATGCTTATTTTACAACTTTGGCTATGAATATACCAGGTAATACATCCAATTTACTATTTTAGACTTGAGACCTTGCATAATTTGCAAAATCAGCGACTTTGAATATCCAATATCCAATATCCAATGAACTTCACTACTCTGTTGGATATTCGTCTAGGGCCCCCCTTCAGCATAGAAATATGCTAATTTTACAACTTTGGCTTTGAGTATACCAGGTAATACATCCAATTTACTATTTTAGACTTGAGACCTTGCATAATTTGCAAAATCAGCAACTTTGAATATCCAATATCCAATGAAATAGATTCACCGTTTGATATTCGGCAAGGGCCCCCCTTGAGCATAGAAATATGCTAATTTTACAACTTTGGCTTTGAGTATACCAGGTAATACATCCAATTTTCTATGTTAGACTTGAGACCTTGCATAATTTGCAAAATCAGCAACTTTGAATATCCATTATCCAATATCCAATGAACTTCACTACTCTGTTGGATATTCGGCCAGAGCCCCCCTTGAGCACAGAAATATGCTAATTTTACAACTTTGGCTATGAATATACCAGGTAAAACATCCAATTTACTATTTTAGACTTGAGACCTTGCATAATTTGCAAAATCAGCGACTTTGAATATCCAATATCCAATATCCAATGAACTTCACTACTCTGTTGGATATTCGTCTAGGGCCCCCCTTCAGCATAGAAATATGCTAATTTTACAACTTTGGCTTTGAGTATACCAGGTAATACATCCAATTTACTATTTTAGACTTGAGACCTTGCATAATTTGCAAAATCAGCAACTTTGAATATCCAATATCCAATGAAATAGATTCACCGTTTGATATTCGGCAAGGGCCCCCCTTGAGCACAGAAATATGCTAATTTTACAACTTTGGCTTTGAGTATACCAGGTAATACATCCAATTTACTATGTTAGACTTGAGACCTTGCATAATTTGCAAAATCAGCAACTTTGAATATCCATTATCCAATATCCAATGAACTTCAATACTCTGTTGGATATTCGGCCAGAGCCCCCCTTGAGCACAGAAATATGCTAATTTTACAACTTTGGCTATGAATATACCAGGTAAAACATCCAATTTACTATTTTAGACTTGAGACCTTGCATAATTTGCAAAATCAGCAAATTTGAATATCCAATATCCAATGAACTTCACCACTCTGTTGGATATTCGTCAAGGGCCCCCCTTGAGCACAGAAATATGCTAATTTTACAACTTTGGCTATGAATATACCAGGTAATACATCCAATTTACTATGCTAGACTTGAGACCTTGCATAATTTGCAAAATCAGCAACTTTGAATATCCAATATCCAATATCCAATGAACTTCACTACTCTGTTGGATATTCGTCTAGGGCCCCCCTTGAGCACAGAAATATGCTAATTTTACAACTTTGGCTATGAATATACCAGGTTATACATCCAATTTACTATTTTAGACTTGAGACCTTGCATAATTTACAAAATCAGCAACTTTGAATATCCAATATCCAATATCCAATGAACTTCACTACTCTGTTGGATATTCGCCCAGAGCCCCCCTTCAGCACAGAAATATGCTAATTTTACAACTTTGGCTTTGAGTATACCAGGTAATACATCCAATTTACTATGTTAGACTTGAGACCTTGCATAATTTGCAAAATCAGCAACTTTGAATATCCAATATCCAATGAACTTCACTACTCTGTTGGATATTCGGCCAGAGCCCCCTTGAGCACAGAAATATGCTAATTTTACAACTTTGGCTTTGAGTATACCAGGTAATACATCCAATTTACTATTTTAGACTTGAGACCTTGCATAATTTGCAAAATCAGCAACTTTGAATATCCAATATCCAATATCCAATGAACTAGATTCACCGTTTGATATTCGGCAAGGGCCCCCCTTGAGCACAGAAATATGCTAATTTTACAACTTTGGCTTTGAGTATACCAGGTAATACATCCAATTTACTATTTTAGACTTGAGACCTTGCATAATTTGCAAAATCAGCAACTTTGAATATCCAATATCCAATATCCTATGAACTTCACTCCTCTGTTGGATATTCGTCTAGGGCCCCCCCCTTGAGCACAGAAATTTGCAAATTTTACAACTTTGGCTATGAATATACTAGGTAATACATCCAATTTACTATTTTAGACTTGAGGCTCTGCATAATATGCAAAATTAGCAAATATCCAATATCCAATGGACTTCACCACTCCGTTGGATATTCAAAATCTGCAAATTCTGTATCTTTGAATATCTAACATCCAATGTCAAATGGCTGTTGGATATTTGCCAGAACCACCCTTGGTAAACAAAAAACTGCAAATTTTGAATTTTGGATTCGAATATCCAACATCCAATATCCAATGAACTTCACTCGCCGAATATCCAATATCCAATATCCAATGAACTTCACTCGCCGAATATCCAATATCCAATATCCAATGAACTTCACCACTCCGTTGGATATTCAAAATTTGCAAATTTTGTATCTTTGAATATCCAACATCCAATTTCAAATGGCTGTTGGATATTTGACAGAACCACCCTTGGTAAACAAAAACCTCAAATTTTGAAGTTTGGATTCGAATATCCAACATCCAATATCCAATGAACTTCACTCGCCGAATATCCAATATCCAATATCCAATGAACTTCACTCGCCGAATATCCAATATCCAATATCCAATGAACTTCACCACTCCGTTGGATATTCAAAATCTGCAAATTTTGTATCTTTGAATATCCAACATCCAATGTCAAATGGCTGTTGGATATTTGACAGAGCCATCCCTGGTAAAGAAAAAACTGCAAATTTTGAAGTTTGGATTTGAATATCCAACATCCAATATCCAATGAACTTCACTCGCCGAATATCCAATATCCAATATCCAATGAACTTCACCCGCCGAATATCCAATATCCAATATCCAATATCCAATGAACTTCACTGACCTTTAGGCATGAGGGAGCACCGGCTCAGGGCAAAAAGAGTTGCGTGCTCTACGATATTTTACCTCAGGGACGAGGATTTTCCCATTTAGGGCAAAATCTTGAGTATCGTCATCGAGTGAAATGGTTGTTCAGCAAGGAAAAAAATCAGTACTTAAATTTATGCTTGGGGCAATGAGTATTACATAAAAAAGGCCATTTGCATGAGACTAGGTCATCTGACTTACACAATTTCGTCTCTGCTTCACAGAGCCGCATGCTTTCATGAGATAGCCAAAGTTCAGGGTCCTTCCCCAACTCCATTTCTACAGCTGTGGAGAAAATAAGTTTGAAAATAGTTTTTTTACAGCGAAACACTTTGATATAGAATTAAAGTGGACTGTGGCACTGTGAAAATGGCGCTTCGTGTGTCATCATGCTGATGATTTGTCATGATACTTTCAATGTTAATTTGATTGAAGGAGACTTATCCCACTTGTTGGTGACAGCCAAACGAAAGGATTATGCATAGATCTGATTTTCACTCTAAAATTTGTTATGAGAAGTCAAATGGCTTACTCTTGAAGTTGTGTGACTTGATCATGACTAATCAAACAGCCTCTATGTTTTCCATGTTGAAAGTATAGAGAAGATGACACTTCATCGGCTATCATGAGTCGCAAAGTGCCATTTTCACAGTGCCACAGTCCACTTTAATTCTATATCAAAGTGTTTCACTGTAATGGTCCAACGTGCCCCGGACCGCCATGTGGGGCATGTTGGGAATAAAAGTCCAGGAAAGCAGAAGAAAGTAAGCAAACGCCACATTTTATTCTCACAGATGACAACACACATGTGTGTGTCATTGCAGAATGATTATATTGGAATATTTACTAAGATAATTTAATACGTCTTGTTTCAGCTACAGTATCAGACGAAAGTTTAGACCGCGTCAATCTTTTGTCAATATAAGGGAAAATAGGTGCTCAGCGAAAGAACTTCTGCATGGATTCTCTTGCCTATGTATCAGGGAAGTTCTACAATAGGGAAAAATTCAACTATTTTTATCACTTACTTGAATATGTGTGATAAACAAAAATTTCAGGTGGTCTAAACTTACGTCTGATGCTACTTACAATCCAAAAAGGCCTTTAATGGCATTGTACATTAGAGGAAAGGTGGGTAATTTATCCAATGTTATTTTAGACATGATATTCAATCACGTTTCATGTGATTTAAAGGTAATGAGTCATGACACAGGAAAAAACATATTTTTAATTTTTTTTTTTAATTTCAACATAAGGGGTAATAATGGAGATTCAATGAGCCAAAATTGTTAATAAATGAAAGGTCAACTAAAATGCACATAGAAAATATATGTTTGACACATTTTTATCCTTCTAATGGAGTATGACTACACTTGACACCCAGCGATAGTGCAAAAATGGTGTTTTTCACTAGGTTTTGTCTGACAGCCACTCATTTGAAGTATCATAAAACAATGACCGAGGTGTTTACATTGACCTAAGCATGTGTCCTGATAAAATCAAACAACTTTTGTTTGTTCGCTTTTCTTACAATGAAACTACATCCACTTTTATGGAAGGCATAAATCTGGCCCATTCGTTAACATTACGTTTCAATACACCATCCCAAGTAGCGTCTGTAATTTTGTCTGTACTGTGGAAAAAGAACAAAAGTTTTTTGATTTTATCAGGACACATGCTCATGTCAATGTAAACACCTCGGTCATTGTTTCATGATACTTCAAATGGGTGGCTGTCAGACAAAACCTAGGGAAAAACATCATTTTTGCACTATGACTGGGTGTCAAGTGTAGTCATACTCCATTAGAAGGATAAAAATGTGTCAGACATATATTTTCTATGTGCGTTTTAGTTGACCTTTCATTAATTAACAATTTTGGCTCATTATTACCCCTTCAGTTCAAATTTAATAAAAATATTTAAAAATATGTTTTTTCCTGTGTCATGACTCATTGCCTTTAAATCACATGAAACGTGATTGAATATCTTGTCTAAAATAACATTGGATAATTTATCCACCTTTCCTCTAATGTACAATGCCATTAAAGGCCTTTTTGGATTGTAAGTAGCATCAGACGTAAGTTTAGACCACCTGAAATTTTTGTTTATCACACATATTCAAGTAAGTGATAAAAATAGTTGAAGTTTTCTCTATTGTAGAACTTCTCTGATACATAGGCAAGAGAATCCATGCAGAAGTTCTTTCGCTGAGCACCTATTTTCCCTTATATTGACAAAAGATTGACGCGGTCTAAACTTTCGTCTGATACTGTATAAGGGCTTGCAGATGATTAGCCAACTGAATTAATTTTACCCTCATATTGTACAGGAATGACTTAGGTGCTCTATCAATGAATCATCACCAGTCAAATAGTCACTACCAAAAATAGAATGCAGTTGTTTCACTCAATGGTGCAAGTATGGGCAAGCTTAAAGTGAATCATGAATATGTATCTGTGCAGCTTATTGTATGTTGTTATATCTGTATATTTTGTATCAAATAATAAAAATAAGCCTTAGATCTGGTATGTCCTATAAGTACAATATATCTGTTAGTAGGTTGCAAAAAGTAGTAGGCCTATCTGAGGACTAGATTACAATACATTCATGACGTCATTGAGTGTCGCTGTTGTTGAGGATTCCCCCCTGAGTCTATAAATAGATCAGCATAGATCCTGCAGAACAGACAGCTTGTTGCCTAGTACTGCAGTGGTGGTGCAATTTCTGAACAGCATTGGTCTGCAGTTTATAATCATCATAGACATTTTGTGACATTTCCACCATGACAGCACTAGTGGAGCTCCTGGGAGATTCCCTGCAGAAGAATGGATCTGACTCCTGCCTTAAAACAGCTGATTTTGCCAAGCCAGGGCTGGTAATTGGCCTGTATTTCTCAGCTCATTGGTGTCCTCCCTGCAGGAAATTCACCCCAATGCTTGCTGACTTCTACAAGAAATTCACAGCTGCAAACACTGACAAGCTGGAGATAGTGTTTGTCAGTTCAGACAGGTCAGAGGAAGACTTCAGTTCTTACTATGGAGAAATGCCTTGGCTGGCATTGCCCTTTGCTGACAGGGAGTTGAAGGTATTGTGACATTTTCCTATTAACTATTTATAGATTGTATTGATTTGTTTTAATCATTAGTATATATATGTAGGCTACATGCACTGCAATGCAAGAAATTGTCACTGCACTTGCAATTTTATGAACTAACCCAGCAACCCAGGTGTGCAATAGAGCATTATGAATATATAAAATATATATTTGGATATTTTCCAAGTCGTGTCTTGAACATAACATAGGCCTCATGTTTGTTGTGTACACAAAATATTTGGTTGTAGTTGTATACCTACTTGGATGGGTTTGGGGAGAAAGAGAGAAAAAAAAGCTCTATACGGCTAATACATAGTGCACAATATTATGGACCGTAATTAACATGACAACTTAGCTTGATTAATGACTGAATATGCTCATGTATGATGTGATATATGTCAGAAGAATAACCACTAGATATATAAGATGTATAATATTATTTATCAATAATCACTAGGCCTACTGGATTTGCATTGATTCTGGTCTTGGTCTAATTTGAATACCTATCAGATTAGTCTTTGCCAGTTTTAATTCACTTCTGTCATATATGTTTCTAGTTATGGTGCAATTACCTGAGGCAGATTTCACGAAAAAGCTGCAAAATGACTTACCACAACTTGTCCACAAGTTACATTAGCACAATACTGATAAGGCCAGACATAATCGATTCGTAGATTCTCAGGTTTTCTCAGGGTGCTCCTTCTGACGATAGCTGGCTGGACAAAAAAAAGCTGAAATCCAAATCCTTTATTGTGTCAATCCATTAAATAAAATCATGGGTAAACAATCTTTTCTGTTGGATTGGCAGGTCAGAATAGCTAAAAATATGGCCTTGTGCTAATGTAACAACGATGAATGATGTAGGACGGAATTTTTTATGCTGATCCTACTGCAATATAAATGAAGTCACCAGCAGGGTACCACCCCTGGCCTGCTCTTGGGAGACCTGGCTTTTGCTTCAGAAAAAATTTGAGATCTAATCATGTGTTTTTTAATGTAATTTTTATGTACTAATTTTGCTAATGTAACACTATGAAATGGACGGATGCAAAATTGCAGTTACATTAGCAATAAAGAAACAGGTACCACACCCAGTCATTTATGTTTTTGGTGATGTAAATAGGCAAATAAGACACGTTTTTTAATAAAATATTATAATTTCATGATTGAAATTTGCATAAGTAGCGAGAACACAGAAAAATTTCCATGTAAAAGTTGCTAATGTAACCTCAGTGTCCTGAGACGGAATCGAGTTACATTAGCAGTCTTTTTTTATTTTTCATTTTTTTCAGGTTTTATAATGACCAAGACAATTAAAAATTGTTCCAAAATAATTTTCAAGATGTTTTTTATCAATCACATACCATTACATTTTCCTGAATTGGTTTTAACAGATTCCACAGAGTGCCAAAGTAAGCATGTCTGATCACCAGTAAGTTTGGTCGTCCAAAATTGTCCTCATGAGGCATAAAAAAATATCTTTTTAAGAGGAAAAAGCTACATATTTGGGGAATATTTTATTTATATTCATTCATTACCTCACAGATATACTTAGTAATAGGTTTACTTGCTTCAGGAAGCAACAGAGAGATAACAAAAGGGTTGGAAAGTTTAAGGTACCTTTTATGAGCACTTTTCGTGAAATCTGCCCTGACTCATACTGGAATATCCACCGTTGAGCATTCACCATGCAGAACCACTTCTAAAAATAAATATTCATTTCATCAGTTTAAATTCTCTTGCATTGTTCCATTACAAAGACTTGATTTCAGCCATGGAAATATGCGGAATATAAAATTCCCTTTTAGGATATCATATCACGGCCCATCCTTTCAATGTCCATGTCATAAAAAGACATATCCATGCATTTGATGTCTCTATCTGTAAATGATTTTACATATCCTTTTAATTTACAGGTTCTTAAATGTCAAAATTTTCCCGGCGTCACATTGACAAGTTCATTGAATATAAACGTTTTTAAAAATAACGTTCACAAGGCACTTTAAAGGGCATCATCCAAGTGCAGCCACTTGGTGTTTTGTCGTAATTGTTGACCTCTTGTTGTTTTGACAAATTCTCTGGGAGCTATAAATAGATCAGTGTGGGGAAGCCCCTCAACGACATCACAGGACTCCCTCTTTATAGTTTTTCTTGGATGGTTTTTCTGGGTCTCTAAAATGGTATTTAAACAATGTGCATGTTCGTGTAAAGTTGATCAACACAATCTTTGCCAAATTAAACCATGTGCGCAAAGTTTGAATGAAATTGGTGCAGTATTTTGTCTCAAAATTTGTCCACAAGATTCTAGAGAAGACCAGTAACAATGGGCAGAATACCCTAAAAATAAAACTGATAATGCGTATTCTTAAACAGCCAAATGTTATTACTTGTGCTTCGCTGGCTGGAATATGTAAAAACTTTCAGAATGTACAGAACAAAGAGGTCATTCATACTATGTTTCATAAATTTACTGCATCATAACCATACTGTTATTATTTCATTGACCATATATTTGAACACGAATATATCACCATATAGTCAATGATCTCCACTCATAACATCCGTAATATTATACTTGGGTAATTATTATTAATAGATGTAGGCCTATTAATATTATGAATTGACATTTGCTCAAGGACCTCTATGTATATATATAGATCATTACTATGAATGATTTGTTTAGTTAAAATTGGGTTTAATTTCTAACTATTTTGCAGAACAAAATCTCCAAGAAGTTCAAGGTGCAGGGAATCCCCACTCTGGTGTTCCTCAAGGCAGACACAGGGGAGGTCATCACAGGGAATGGGCGGGAAAAGGTCATGAAGGACCCGGAGGGAAAGAACTTCCCCTGGGCACCTCCCACCCTGGATGACCTCCTCTCTGGTCAGCTGGTCACCAAGACAGGACAGGAGGACGCCAAGACTGCCCTGGAGGGGAAGGTCCGAGCCCTCTACTTCTCAGCTCATTGGGTTGGTACTATAACTGTTTATTTTGAAAAGGAAGGTTTGTGAATTGTTCAAAAATATAATTTATAAAGAGAGAAAGAGACCCATAGATGTGGAATGCAAAAATGTTACCATTATTCTATAAATATCAAAGTAAAGTTACCAAAAGAAAAAGTATGCATGGGTCCCAGGGCTACTGGTGGATGGTAACACAGGGCCAAACTCACATTTGGCCCTGCTATTCTTAATGAAGATACCAAGGTGTATGACTCAAGTGCCCTCTGGTGGATTTCAAATAGAAAAACCTGATTAAAATTGCTAAAGGAGCAGTTTTTGAGGACATTCTTTATGGTCCTTTGCAAGTAAAGTCTTTCAGCAATATTTGGAGAAGATTAGCATCAATCACACTGCATTTGGGTTCAAATTAAACCTTATTTTGCCAATCCTACCTGTGTGTGCACTCATCTCAGCGTACATCACAAGGGAATTCCCTTTCACAGCCAATCAGAATTCAGGACTACAGAGCCACCTTCTGGGATCATGGGATACCTCACGGGACTACTTTGATCCAATTTCAGAGTGCTCTCTATCCTGGATCACTATTTCTGGGACCGGGAAAACCATTATATTGGTGGAGAATTATTTTGGAGGCAATTTTAGGTTTGTTCTTAATCCATCTGCTTACAGTCGAATATAGGATTTACTTCCAGATTTTTTATTGAGATTTTTCTTGTGGTAAGTTTAATAGGCCTTTTCTTCACACGCCAATGAACATAAGGCAATAAATAGATTGCCTTATTATTTCAGATATGCTTGTAAACATATATACATATACTTAAATTTGGTAAACTAGATTTTAAAAAATTCCATTTAACTGCATGAAGACTTTGTCCTGAGTAATTCAGGTCAACCATGAACTATTGAGATTAGACCTAAGACATTTGCAATATTGACATTACAATGAGGATATATTTTAATTTCAACCACGCCATAACTAGCATGCATTATGCGCATGTTGTATGTTTTTTGTCTCTTACAAGGTTGTTTTTTTTTGGGGGGGCAGGAGTTTTTTTAGTTTTTTTTTCAGGGTAACTAATGTCAGCTGGAATGCAAGCAAAACAACAAAAGGAATAAAATATATTTCAGCTGGAAAACTTTATTTTCATCACTTCAAAGGTATTTAATAATATTGTGACCATCAATATGCACAGTGCAATACTAATAGATATCACATCAAATCAACGGCAGTGCAAGAATACATGTTATTGCAATTTATTTGGTAATCAACAGAGCTAGGTAATTCAAACAAAGGCATTTCCAGTTGAAATATAAACTTTGTAATTTCAAGTAATTCTTAACAATTGAGGTTGTTAAAATATTTATATATATAAATATATAGCCCCTATATATAATATCAGTTTGCAATAAACGAATGGGTATGGTAGTCTGTGTAATAAATATGATTTTTCAGTCTTTATTTTTGACTTTTGATTCAGCCAATCTAGGCCAGTGGATAGGCCCATCTGTTTAAATTCTAAAAATCTTATTCTGTAGCAATTGCCATGGAAGAATAGAAGAATCTGGACGAGTAGTCTGTTTAATGGGATGCTTTGCTGCCAATAATCTTTTCTGTGAAGAGAAGTTTGCAATAACCATGACAGAGACTGGAAAATAAAAACAGTAGCAGTAATGATTACAATTAGCGATTTGTTTCAGAAAGGAATTATGAAATCTCCACTTATAAAATCAACAATAACATATTACCTGAATGACAGCCAGATGAGATGTTAGGCCTGTGTTGAATGTGTTCTACATTCAGAAATCCAATTCAGGACCTTCAACTGGGAAGGCTTTGTTGGGGGTGCTTGAATTTTCCACAATCGTAGAATATTCCCTTTTTTCCAGAATATGGAGACTGCAGAAAAAGAAGAGAATTAGCAAGATTTCATAGTTGTCTGAAAATATTATCAGACCTATCAAATGATAACAAACGGTGAATTTTTACAAAATTCTTCATTCACCTTTTTGGTGTCATTAGATTGGCCCTGATACAATTATAAAATAATAGGCTGATTGGAACCTTATCTTATAAATCCTACACCACAATATATATTATGTATTTGTTCTTTTTAAAATTGAATTTTGCAAACTAGTAATGCTGGGCACTCTTAAAATACACTGTGAAGATAAGACCCAAGTGCTGTCATTGAACTGAGTTAAAAAAGGTCAACTTGCCCTTTGCCTGCTCACTTAGGCCTAAGTCAATGCCACTTCAATCGATAGTGGAGTGCAATTAAGCTCGAATGATCTTTCAACATGTACACAATTAGCTCTGACAACTACAGACATTACCAAATTGCAATTACAGCTGTGGAATCGATTGCAATTCAACATAATCTTGGAAAACAATGCTCACCTTCATCCTGCTCATTACTGACTGCTGTGGGGTTCCCCAGTCTATTGCAGGTGTTGGGATTCCCCAGAATGACATCATTCATATTTGCGTGATTCGGCCGGCGGATGAATATGTCCATTTCAGGGATAGCCCAAGGGAATCCCCAAAGTATTCTATTTATAACAACTTCCGCAAATATAACCACACACAAGGCCTATGTTTTATCCAAAGGGGGCGCTTGAGTCATACACCTTGGTATCTTCATTAAGAATAGCAGGGCCAAATGTGAGTTTGGCCCTGTGATGGTAACTAACTATACAATCTGGAAAATCTTAGATTTAATCCCCATAGTTTTAAGAGAGACATTTAAAATGTAAAAAAAAAGCTCTGTGACCTTGAAAAAAGAAAAACTATTTAAGTAATCATATTCAAATTAGAAGTCAGTAATAATAACTGCAAATAGTTAGTACACTTGATCGGCTTATCAATTTTGATGCTCGTAAGGTCATGGCGACAAAAAGCAAAATATTATTATTGAGGTTGTTATTCTGTAATGCATTTACTTACAGTGTGGCCCGTGCAGAGCGTTCACTCCCCAGCTGATCAAGAGCTACGACAAACTGAAGGCCGATGGCAAGAACTTCGAGGTGGTGTTCGTGAGTTGGGACAGCGACGAGGATGAATTTGAGGAATACTACAAAGGAATGCCCTGGATGGCCATCAACAAGGAACAGGAGGACAAGATTGACGGGCTAAATGAGCACTTCGGTGTTGAAGGTTGGGCTTTTTAAAATTGCAAACAGTTATTCCAAGTCACCAAGCAGGGGCGTAGATCCTGGGTTGGATGCATTCCCCCTTGGATGTAAAATTTGAATTTTGAGTCAGCTTTGAGCTCATTGCAGATTGGCAGTCCAGTGGAAATCTTGATTTTTTTCATTTTCAACGTCCAAACTGGGTTTGCCTCGTCATTCACAGTTATCTGTTTGTCTTCTAATATTCTTATCAGGTGCATATCTTGCAGACCAAGTTAAATAGTTTGTTTATTGGCACCTATGCTGATAGGTATATCACAAGCTAACTCAACCAATAAACAGTAACTGGTGCAAACGAATCATTAAAACACTTTTAAGCCAGTGACATCACTTGCCCAAGTTGAAAGTTAATTTTGAAAATGATGTGGGCCACTGATCCGCAAAGATAAATGATTGAGTGAGATGGTTGCACAAATCATTTGAGCTTACATAGCATGTTGATTTGAGTTATGACAACAGAAAGATTATCATAACTCAAAACAACGAGCTATCATAGCTCAAACAAATTGTGCAACCATCTCTATCATTTGAGCTGATTCAAAATTTCAAATTTTACAGTGTTATATATATATTTTGCTTCTTTAGCAATCAAAATTCTATCTGAATGAATATGTGACCTGCTCCACCAAAATGGGTTCAAAGTCGGCCTCCTATCACATTTAGTTTTGAAAATGACTTTGTTCTACAGGAAATGAGCTTTAGAATGATGGTTCATATGTTTTGATATCTCCATCCAATCCAAAGATATGGCACCGCATATATTGATGATGCGAAACCTCAAACTTCGAGAAAATGGCATTTGAATTTCCCGCCATTGCAAAGAAAGAACTAAGAAAATCAAGAAGAACACCCAATTTAGATATTTTAAAATCAATTTTTGGTTAGAAGTGTCCTAATTACTTAAAGAAAATGTCTTTCACTAAAACATGGTACCAATAGCTAGAAAACATCAAATGTGACCTTTTGACACATTTTACTAATTTCTGAGAAATATAAATTGCCTACTTTGAACTCATTTTGGTGGAGCAGGTCACATATATGATTGCAATTACAGGCATTCCATCATTGGTCATCCTTGATGAGAACAACCAGGTGATCACCAAGAGGGGCCGGGCGGTGATCAGCTCTGACCCTGAAGGAAATGAATTCCCCTGGCATCCGAAACCCCTACAGGAACTAACGTCAGATACTGCAGATGTCATCAATGAAAATGCCACGGTTGTTGTACTCACTGGTTGGTATACATACATGTATTGTCTTAAGGATAAAAAAAAACATCATACATTATATTTAAAGATCTATACAAAAATCATCATACAGTTAAAACCATGTGGCCTGATGTACATTAATTTTGTAAGTTCCTTTCAAAATATTGTTCAGTATCAGGAATACGGACACATTAATGAAAATTTGCTAATTCTTGCAGGTGGGGCAGAAGCAGAAGTGGAAAAAGTCAAGGAATATCTGGAGCCAATAGCTGCCACTTACCTTGAATCAAGGAAGAGCAATGAATCTGTTCCAGTGCTCTCATTCTTCTATGAAGGGTCAAAGGTAATTGACTAACAGAAAACAAATTCTCAAAAACTTTTTCTGATACAATAAAATCATGAGTAATGACTTGACAAAATTACATATAAAAGTCGTATACCCACAGGCATAGGGGGCAGGGGGGCTAGGAGCCTATGGGGCTGCATCCCCACAAAACGTTTGGTAAAGCAATTTTTATGCAGTTGTGTGAAAATTTTGTAAATTTAGATTTTTTTGGTAAATTGGTCACTATTTTTGGACACCCACCTTCCAACAAAATTTATTGACCTCCTGCACCTATGTGCAAACCGCACTCACTGCAGCTCTTGATCACAGAATTAATATAGGCCTGTGTCTTGTTTCCGCAGACTGGAGAAATCATGCAGTCCATCAAACAGTTCCTTGGAATGTCGGAGCTGAAAGCGCCCGCTGTCCTTTTTGTAGACGTCCAAGAACAAGTGAAGTACTCGAGAAGTTCAGCGTCCAAAGAAGACCTCCAAGAAATTGTGGACTCCTTCAAAGCAGGCTCCCTGGCCACATCTCCTCTTAGAGGCTGAGAAGGACATGATGCCAACTGTACATAGGATTACAGATCTATTAGATTGTTATTTAATAAACTAAGTATTATCAAACTGATCTTATTCAAAAGTTTCCACTTGGAAATTCTGAAAACAGGGTACAATGTGACACTTATGATAGACCTGAATACATCTTTAGGACCTATTGCTCTTCGTAGATAATTTATCAAAAATGTTGGAGATTCTAAAAGTGCAGCTTTTATAGAGCTCTGTTTGCGAATTGGCGGTCCACTGAAACAATTAATTTTCTTATTTTCAACTTGCAAACTCGCTTTGCCACATCATCGACAGTTTTCTGCTGGTCTCCTAATCTACTTATTTGATGAAGTACCTTAAGTCATTTATTTAGTTTGTTTATTGTCACCGTTGCTGCTCTATAAGCACTGAATCGACTGATTAATCATAACTGACAAAAACAAAACATTTTTAAGCCAGTGACATTACAGGACCAAGTTGAAAGTTAACTTTGAAACTGTTTGGGCCGCTAATCTGCAAACAGCTCTAAGCAAGTTATATACACACTTTGAACTGAAAGAACATTTCCACGGCATTATGAGGCAAAACCTGAATACAGCTTTGTAATTGCATATTTCTGTGATAAACTTTTCACACGTCTCGTAATATTATTTATTATCGGCCTACTAAGCATTTGATTTTATTTATATAATGTTACGGATGATTGTAGGTTTATTCTTGCTTAATGTGTTGTTTTGTACTTTATCTATTGAATATAATATAATGTTAATGAATAAACAATTAAACATGTACATGAATTACAACATACGGTTTTCCTTAGTGTTTCACTTCATCCCACCTGTACTCGATTAGGTCCTCTCTGTGGCCATTGATTCTCTCCAACGGGCAAACCTGAGTTATTACTTATTACTGAAGCCTATACGGGTTTATAATATTATGTGTTGTTAATATAGGCTTACACCGTAGAGGAACACGGGGAAAGACTGGCACCCTAATATTATGGGTTTCGCAGTAGAATGCTTTTAGAACTATAATATCTACTAATCATTTTGGTGTGTTTGTTATTGGGGCATAACACCTTATTTTTTTTGTCGAAAGAGAAACAAAAACAGAGAACCACTGTGTATATAATTTTATAATAAAATGTGTATGTGTTGTATTCGTTCCTTCCGGGTTGCAGTGTGAGGCAATTAGACACATCAATCGCAAAAATTAAAGGATGCTAATATTCGCGCAGCGAAACGGCCGAAGGCCGTTTCGCGAAGCGAAACTTAGCACAAGAAAGGTTTCAAAAATCTGTGCAGTGATGGTCTCAACATCAATGGTCGACAGCAGGAAATTAGGTCAAGTGGGACCAGCTTCTTATCAATGATTTAGTTTCGAATTTAACAAAACATGACATATTCATATTTAAAAGTGTCTTAAAAATTCAATTTTCTCCATTAATATTCCCTGTTTCTATTATTTTTATTGAATAGTTCATTATAAGCCTAAACAAGCTAAATTAAATTATTTTAAAACATGTGATTCATTTCATTTCAAAACAGACAACAAGAAAGCATAACAAAGTTAAGGTTACATAATCTTTGTCAATTGATGATTATGTAACAGTGAGCAATTAATCTACATGCAGATCATGTTATTGTTTTTGTTATCACTATATATGTCTATTATGTAATATCAACAATCTAGCATAGACTTTAATTTGGCAGCTTTCAGTGTAGTCTTCCTTTTTACTATTTAGCTGATTATCTATCAATTCTATTCATTCTTAATTATTTGCTATCCTATCTATCTATCTATCTATCTATCTATCTATCTATCTATCTATCTATCTATCTATCTATCTACTAGCTATCTATCTATCTATATATTCTATTTTTGATCTATTTTATTTTTCTTATAGTTTCTAGTCTAAATTTCTCTCTATTTTTCTATATATCCGTCTTTCAATTCCTTTGAAACATAACTGCCTTTTATACATTGAATATGAAATAAATTTAATGAAAGTTATGGTAAAACCATAAGTGCTAAAAAAACTTTTTAAAAGCTGCGCGAATTTCATGGCTGTGCCATTTACATATTATTCGAGCAGCGAAACTTAGCACAAGAAAGGTTTCAAAAATCTGTGCAGTGATGGTCTCAACATCAATGGTCGACAGCAGGAAATTAGGTCAAGTGGGACCAGCTTCTTACCAATGATTTAGTTTCGAAATTAACAAAACATGACATATTCATATTCAAAAGTGTCTTAAAAATTCAATTTTCTCCATTAATATTCCCTGTATCTATTATTTTTATGGAACAGTTAATTATAAGCTTTGACAAGCTAAATTAAATTATTAACATATGATTCATTTCATTTCAAAACAGACAACAAGAAAACATAACAAAATTAAGGTTACATAATCTATCTATCTATCTATCTATCTATCTATCTATCTATCTATCTATCTATCTATCTATCTATCTATATATTGTATTTTTGATCGATTTTATCTTTCTAATAGTTTCTAGTCTAAATTTCTCTCTATTTTTCTATATATCTGTCTTTCAATTTTTTTGAAACAGAAATATAACTGCCTTTTGAATATGAAATAAATTTAATGAAAGTTATGGTAAAACCATAAGTCCTAAAAAAACTTTTTAAGCGCTGCGCGAATTTCATGGCTGTGCCATTTACATATTATACAGACTTTCCTAATACTTGTACATCTTATATCCATCTTGCCTTCATTTTATCAGAACACCTTATACATTTTAAGAAAACAGGATGTTATAAAATGTCTCTTGATGGCGAATAGATAAATGTCTGTTGATCCTTGGAGGTATTTGGCCGCAAAGCTCACGAGTCACTTCATGGCGACAAAAACAAATTTCCCCCGATTCTCTTGCAACATTCCGCCATCAAGAGAGAGACCCAACATACTTTTAATAAAGTCTGTGGGTTTTCGTCTGGCGGTGGCATGGCGGGATGGATGGCGGGAAAAGTCTCCATTTTGTAGTTTGTAATGCCAGTTACTTTACCAGAGGTCCTCCCTGTCAAGTGTTAGAGAACCACAATGCCCCTGTTGGAGGCCAATAAGTCAATTGATTCAAGTGTGATGCTAAAGCATTATATATTTTCGGTATGACTTGGTTCTTTCATATGCATTGTATAAATCATATCTAATGCCTTTCTGAACCTGTTTGTACATGTATGACATCCATGCATATTTTGGTGCGACACAGAACCGTTTAAATTGTTCCCAAATTTCCGAAACTGCCATTTTTCATAAAGATTAGGCCACTTTTAACCTATCATAAATTGGATATTTCCATGGCAAAGATTTACACTTTTCAAAACTGGTCAAGATGACAAAATGTTGTTCTGCATACAAAGCAAAATACACAGTTCAAATTCCTAATAATAGATATAGTCATTTGTTGAAGATATTACATGTTGAGATTGCACTGAAAACTTTGTTTGAGGCGTTAGGGTTGGGACACTGGATGAAAATCTACCAAAAACTAGAGGTCAACACGATAGGGGCATAGGAAAGGTGTACGTAACACTGATGGCTACGGGATACACAGCAGCAATCTAGGTGCAGTCACTCTGGAGGAAAAATGCTGTAGTGGAAAGGTGTGTCTGGCCTGGCTGGGTGGGACTGGGTACAACACCAAACTTAGTGTTAGGGTCGAGACAATTTTCACAAAGCAAGAATATATGATGCAAACAAGTACCTATGACATGTTTACTGGGAAATGAGCTTTAATATGCAATGGAGGGATCCTCAAACTGCGCAGGGAGAGCTAATACTACATATAATACCAAGAATACCAAAAGGTACACAGACTTATAATATTGAACAGAAATTGCTGAAATTTCATTTTTTGTCTTTATTTACCACTTTGGAGTCTCATTTACACTATTTGACAAATGCACAGAGCATCAGATTGCAATTGACAGTCACAGAACCAGAATTGCCATGGCCACAGTTGAGCATACTTTCCATTGACAAATTGTTGCAAATATTTTTCCAAAAGAAGGGTTAAACATTGCGCAAAATGGGCATGTCACGCTAAAATGCTCAAAAATGGCCATTTTCTGGACGTTCAACTCCTCATAAATCTGGAACTGATACATTGACTGACATGAAATTTGAAACATTTCTTGACAAAATATTTCAAAACACAACAAGGCACTGTGGGATGGAATGTATATATTTTGTATGGTTTTGTGGCACATACAATGCTGACTTCACTTGAAATACACAAAATTTTGCACCAGGCCATAAATAATGAACCTGTTAGGATTGTGTTATAATACAAATATTTACGGACAATTATAGACAAGACATAAAAGAGACATCAAATGCTCAAAAACTTTGTAAAAAGATATATCAAATAATATGATAATATAATTTCTGAAAAAATATAATCACATGGACTTTTCCATCCCGACTCTGTTTTATACCTCCTCACCTCTCAGTATAGGCTAGTGAACCTACCCTGACCACATGATATACTGTTTTGTGAAGTTGTAACATAAAGATTAACTCTCCTCCGGTGTGAAAGACATAATTACAGTAGACGAATGAGGAGTACTTACATTCAGCTGCTAGTGGCCATTAGTGACCTCACAGAAAGCCCTGTCAAATACATTGAAATAATCTGTCAATTTGTCATTGGTGACCTCATTGATGAGTGGTGTGACACTTCAAATGGCTTTCCCTGCTATCATTGCAAGCATAGACTATGACTTCATAAACTGCTTATGAGTCATAAGGAATAACATGGCAGGGATACGGCTGTGACCTCACTAGGATCACTTCAGTCCAAATCTGTTAGCACTTGACGTTCGTCTACTGTAACAGTTTGCGATCTCTAAAAGCAATTGAATGGATGGTTGATTGATTGATTGTTGCCTGTTAATTGTATGAATGAGTTTCTTTGTAGAAAACCATAAAAAATTATTTAAATCACGTCGGAAAAAAGCTGTTAAAGGATTTGAAAACTTCAGAATTTTATCGTACTTGTTGGCAGGGTGAATGACAATGAACTCTGCAATGGGAGGATGGTTTTATGTAACAGATAACGCCCTCGTTTGTGATGATATGCAATAGATCCGAGGGCTTTAGCCCGAGGATTATTGCATATCGTCACAAACAAGGTTGTTATCTAACTTATACCACTAAGTACATAACAAATTAATTTAAATCTCTTTGTTTGGCATTTAACGCTTCTTGTTTGAAAACATTTCGTTGTATTTATTGCACATTCTTGTTCCTCAATTCATTTGCAGGTTGGCAGCCCTGAAGGCAACAGGTCAGAATTCTTTGTTCTCTGAAAAAAATACAAAACATTAATTTGTAGATAGATTGATAGATAGATAGATAGATAGATAGTTCAGCCCTCTCAGCCAAGGTCTCTTTGGTGAGGCTGATCACAGTTGCTGCATGTGCAAAATTTTATTTTGAAGGTAAAGAATACATTAGTAAAATACTAGAAAGAAAGGAGCAGGGGTAGCAGCCCCCGAATTAAGAAGAAAAAATAATTCTTTGAGCTTGCCAAATTCGGCCAAAATTGTTGGTCTGCTGCTCCACAATATTTTTGGCAGCTCCCTAACCAAAATTAACTTTTTTATCAAGTGACCTAAATTTTGATCATTATTTGCAGATATTGGTATAAAAAACGAGTGAATACAGCCTTTTTATTGAGACCAGTTACACTAGATATAATCTTCCTCCTTGTTTACTGTCTGTGTTGTTCAGTTTTAATCCTTTGTTGGTCAGTTTTGTTTCAGTGTTTCTTTCAATTTTGTCGACTTGTGGTCAGCCAAGCATGCAATATCATGGTCAGGTGTATGAGCTGTGATATGCTTTATATCAGAGCGAAATCCTGCCTTCTGATTCGCCAAAAAAAGCAAACAGTGGTATAAACCTGTGTACTCCAATCTGTCATCACATTCTGTAATCTGTATCATCTTTTGGTATTGTAATCTCACCTATCTGATTGCAAATTAATTGAAAGAACAATTAAATCCGCCAAACGTATCGGTTGCAAATATGTATAATCACTACATGAATTGCACCACAAAACAGCATGTACTAAAGCAACAACAATCATGAAACATTCTAATCATCCTTTGAAAAATTATTTCAATTATTTCGATCTGGTCTCCAGACTGTCAGCAATTTATCGTAGACACCCTGTAGTTGCTCGTTAATATCTTTATGCCATCTGCTGCAGTCTGCAGGAACTGGCCATGTAAACCACAAGCAGCAGGCAAATGAACAATATATTATGGCAGAGAGAACTTGACACATAATTGTTTTCTTTCATACTGTGGGAATCTTTAATTGTTATGGATTTGTAACAATTATGTTGGATAACACATTGAATGTTTGTACTTTTAAGTTATCAGTGCCTTTGCAAGTAATACAGTGACAATGGATTAATCAACACACAGTGACATAAAAAGTGTTGATAATAAATCACACAGGTGGCTTTGGACAAAACCAAAAAGCAATGTTTATGAAAAGTTACATAATCAGTTTGTTAACATTTTTGGAGAATCCAAACAATTCAACTTAAAGAGTCCTTCTGACAGACTGACACGGCGTGCCATCGGCAAAAAACATTACGGACTCAATGGAGTCTGGATCTGCTGTTAGACTGTTAACATTCAATCTTATCTCATCTACTGATAAATCACTTTTGTGTTGTACCTAATTTGTTTTTTATTCCATTCGTCATGTATTTTGTTAATTATTATGTCTATATTGTAATAACAAAATTTAATATATTGTATCATATCGTATTGTATCGTATCATGTGCAACATTAAAACTAGCACTAGTCAACCACAAACAAAAATAAGAATCATAAATTTACAACACTTTATACAAGTGTACTAAATTGATATTTTTCTGTGTTCAATATAATTCAATAAAATTTTAGAATTTAACCTTCTTATTTCTCATAATGATTTTGATAATAAAATTTACTTTTTAGGCATCTACAATCTTTGTCTTCATGATCAGTCGGCACGGTGGTAGCAAGTAGAACTCATCGTCAACTAAGGTGGGTAGTTATAGACACAACTAGGCACTGAAAAATATTAATAAAAACATTTCAAACAGAACATTACAAGGAAGGTCCATTCATTCATTTCAATCTATTTCTATTTTTATTTATGGAGTAAAGGGCCAACCAGACGACAGTTGGGGAGGGCTATGGATTTTTTCCCTGGGACAAACTTTTTTTTCGTTCGAGACATGTCGACGAACAATTTTTTCGTAGGCAGGCGCGACAAACTGTTTTTTCGCAATTTTAACGCTACAGTAGGGGAGGCCAGGGCTATTTTAGTCCGGGCAACTGGTGGGCTTATGGGGGGTAACCCACCACAAATTGCAATAGTTTTTAACCATATATTTTATGAATCCTATACCACCCAGGGATAACATATCAAAAGTTTACCAAAAAATAATTAGTGGAAGGCACTTTTCTGGAGGTATCTTCGTTAAGCTCCGTGAGCATGTAAGTTCAGATAAAACGGAGCACATTATTGGTTTTAAATGACCTGATGTTTGATTGAACTCCACTGTAACTAAAGGTCTGAACAACCAACAGCATCAGAAACACTAAATGATACAGAAATGTAAAAATAAAGTGGACATAATTAGGAAAATTACCCTAATTAGTCATATTTTCTTCTAACGAGGTCACATTAAATTTTGTTTTGTGCTGGAAGCCTGAGAAAGATGAAATTGTAAAAGATGCAGAAGAGATAACTTAGAAGAACAAGTTTTTTTTTTCACACCAGGTAGATATAATTATGTCTATAGAGATTCATAAATACAGTGACCAGACTTGTTTGCCAATCAAGTGACAGTGACAAGCCTTTAGTGCAAGATTCCAAACTGCAATCTTGAGTATTGATGCATTTCAACTGATGAATATCCTTATACCCAAACTATTAAGACTTATATTTTTCCTGGTGATACAAAATGATTATAACAATTGCAGGCCACTTATTTCTAAGGAGGGCATGAAAATGGATGCAATATTAGTTGTCAAAGGAACGATTCCCTGCTCGTCATGCCTTCTTCCATTTCCATTCCTCAGGAATAATATTATCCTCTTCACTTGGTTAACCTGAATTTGCTGCTAAACACAGAAGTTAGTGGCTCTGATATAACAGAAGCTGTTAATGGAGGCAGTGATTGTGGCTAGCTCCTCCTTTTCTTCAAGAATTTATGATATTGCTGTCCATTAAGATTATGATTCTTATTTCCATGGATAATGGAAGACGGAAGCTAGGATTTATGTTCTGTCTTTCTGTCTGGTTTAATGAATCTGTGTGCTGTCTCTCTGAATTACGATCAATTACCAATTTTGCATTGCATTTCTTTTTTCAGTTCCACATATTGTATCTGAGAAAAGGTGTCATAACAAAGAAAGGGCTGTCCGGCACTTGCCCTCTAGAGCACATTGAATGTATTTTTCCAGGAGCTGCTTTTTAGCAATCTGTCATGTTCTGCCTGTTAGCATTTTCTCACTTATTACTAAGAATGAACATCAACAAATAGTTGCCTTTCTTTTGCAATCGTTGAAGAGTTGAAGAGGAATCGTCCTTTCTTAGTTTCAATAGGTTGATCAGCCATTGATTTTAGTGAAATCAACCTGAACATGCATAATGTGCATTCCCTCCATTTGTCTACCATGTGTGTTGTCCTTGGTGTAAGAATATTCATTATAATTGTTAGATAGATCTATATATACTTTTGCCTTTGTCAATAACGGAGACATGTACTCTTTATTCACCCTTTGTCCAGGAAATCTTTTGCGTAGAAGCACACATCGATTTATTAGCCACTGAACATTTACTGTGACAGTCCAAACCTTCACTTAAATTTTGAGATGATCTTAAAAGGACACTAAGAGGGCCGCGAGGTAGCTGCAAACTGCTTATCTGACTCGCATATATGTGTATCTTGCTGACTGACAACAGTTAGATGAGCAAGCGTGGCTGCAGACTAACAAAATTCAAGTCAATTTGGGTGTCTACCAGGTCATCCTCAGCAGAAGTCTGCAGAACTACGGTGGGCTGCTTCAGATTTGCATGCATTCGCGGACATGAAATACAGCAGCTCTAGTAAAATATTGTAGCCTGCTCCCTACGCTCGCAACACAAGAAAGCTATTTTGTCTTTCCATTTTTCTCCAAATGGGAAGCACTCCTTCCATTCAAAAATGTTCGCCTCACTGTAGAAGCATAAAAAACTATGACAATACAGTGAGTCAGCTGACTTCTTTGACTGGAATATATTTTGCAGTTGTCCCCTCCCCCCAAGCTGATTTTCATAGTAGTTTGTTCAATGCAAGCCAATTTCTTTGTTAAATTATATCATTATTTCCATAATTTGCAAGACCTTGCAAAACTGACAGAGAATTTGGTAAACACAGCAGAGCTGCTTCGGATGAGGAGTCATATATCCTTGTCATCTTGTTGCTGTCCGGATCTCCTGAGTACATTGTACATTGGGACTCTGGCTTCTTCAGCAACCTTTGTTGATGTTTTTGAAGAAATGCTGAGGCATCAGATTAAAATCAGTGTAATAAAACATTCTTTGCCATCAACCTCTAATATTATATTGCATAGGAGTCAGTGTTGGAGGTCTCAGGGCCATATTTTGATTGCCTAGGCCTTGGTCTCGGATGCCCAATCCTTGGCCTTGCCTCGGTCTCAACAACCTTTGTTGATGTTTTTGAACAAGTGCTGAAGCCATCCTGTAATTCCTATTAAATGTGATCACAAATTCTTTGCCATTAACCTCTAATATTGCATAGGAGTCTGTGTTGGTGGTCTCAGGGCCATATTTTGATCGCCTCGGCCTTGGTCTTAGTCTCGGATGCCCAATCCTTGGCCTTGCCTCGGTCTCAGCTGTCTTTGGGCCAGTGTTGGAAGCCTCGATATTTGATGGCCTCTGTCTTGGTCTCGGTCGTTAGGCTCTTGCCTTGCTTCCAGCCTCGACTTAGGAATTACCTAGATGTATGTCTGTAGCTCACAGTATGTATAATGAAGGATCTCCACCAGTGCCATGAAGCAACTTTCACATTTTGTTGATTAGCCAACTTTTGGACAATTTTTCAGTCAACATTTTCCTGGTTCCCGGGCTTGATAAAAGATTTCATGGATCTGGCATCCTCTGGACAAGTTCACAATGCAAATTTTAATGTGCACAGATCGGCAGCAAGAGATCTCTAATATATAGTGCCATTTTCCAATAACATTGGCCACCCCATTCCGCCAGGTTGAAATTCTCTGACCATCATCAAGGGCAGGGATCATCAGGGTCAGATGCAGGAGCTTTGAAAGGGAGGGGTCAAGCACAATGAAAGCACAAATTCTGGCCTGTACTTTTAACTGCAAATCTTCTTCGTATGCGAAAGTATCATAATTTTTCAAGGAAGAGGGGCAAGATCTGGACCCCCTTCCTTGAAAAAATGCATACAAATCAGGACAACTATAGTGTATGAACAAAACAGTTATCTTTATAGTTAAATGTACAGGTACATAGCCCTGACCAAACATAGTGTGCAATGGACTTCCTAATCTCATCAAATAAGTGAGAATGTTCTTTGGATTTACATATTTGTCTTTTTTCTCACATGCCTTTGGGATCCACACCTTTTTTTTGTCCGTTTTACAAACTTCCTGAAGGGCCTATGGTTACTAGCAAAACACAATTGTCCCTGTCTTCATTCTGTGCATCTTCTGTACATCTTCAGTCAGTTCTTAATATTTCTGTTGCTTGAGTTGGTCAAGTGCAGTTGTGCTGCTTGTTGACGGAAGTGATAAAAATGAGATACTTCTTCACAAAGAAATGATCTATTATACCTCCCATCCCCACCAAAAAAGGAATTATTCAAAGATATGACCTGACCCCACAAGGCATTTGACTGCAGTGTGTGAATTTCATAAGAAAAGGTTTACCACATCTTCATGGAAGTGAAGCCATGAATATCTTCCGGGCTTGTGGAAGTGACAGCAGTACTGCATGATATTTATTGTTTTATTTATTCTAAATAACATTACAGATCACTCAATATATTATGTAGCACATATTTGAAAGTAGATCTTTATTTTTAAATGGAATCTGGATTGTTTTCATTGGATATTTGAAATTTATTTTGTACTTTTCGTCATTTTACCCCGAAGCCTCTTCCGCACTGCCTGAAAATGTTCCCACATCTGAAAAAGGGTCTTCCACTAAATATATTTTGGTAAACTTTTGATATGTTATAGAGGAAGATGTAAGCTTTCAAATGGTATATCACACAAAACTATTGCAATTTGTGGTGGGTCATTCCACCAGTTGCCCGGACTATTTGAAGCACTCGTTTTTACAGCTGCTTGCAGCCTGTATTACAGGTCGCATTTTCAGTAAGCCTGAAAATTTTGAAAAAAAAAAAATTCCCCAAAAAAAAAAAATCTAAAAAAAAAAGTTTGAAAACAAAAAACAATTTTGCAAAAAATAAAAAAAAATTCGGAAGAAAAGATAATTTCTCAAAAATTTTATTTTCCAAAAAAAAATAGCTCGAAAATAAAAATAAATGTTCAAAACGAAATTCTTTTTTTCAAAAGCAAAAATTTAAAAAAAATTACTTTGAAAAAACCAACAAATTCTTAATTTTTTTCTAAACTTCATTTCTCAGCTTTTTTTCCCCTAAAATTACTATTCCTTAATTTCTTATAAGGCTCTATCCCAGTTAAACGGGCAAATTCCAAAAATAAAGAATGTTCAAAGAGTATTGGCTGTCATTTCTAGTAAAATCATTTTACAATTTTGAAATTTGGCAGTGATTTAGAATACTAATATAGAAATTTAGTCATTTACAATATACATGTAATATGTGATAGGAACTGCGGTAAATTCCATGTTTAATGGCCGAAAAACGGGAAAATGGCATGTCCAATGGCTGTGTGGTTTCATATAATATGAAGCTGTGGCACTATTTTTGCTGGTATTGACTTGAGAAATGAATGGAAATGTGCCTAACTATAATGTCCTTCATACAACAAATTCATAACTTTTTTAAAAATCTATAAATACGTTTTTAGGGTTATTTAAAAAAGTCACATAATTCTTGTAAATTACGTTACCGAGATTCAAGGCAACTTTACTCATGTTAATATTTGCGTATCCTTAAATATAAGAACTTCATTGCCAAGTATGAAAAGTCTAGTTTTTGATGCAATTTACGGTTTTGAAATATATTGAAAACTCACTTCACAGGAGGCCAAAGAAGGTCGAAAAGTGATTTTGTTGTTTTTAGATGTAAATTACGTTACCATAGCCTACAGAAAGACCAATAGAGATAAAAAACAATTATTTTATATTTTTGTAGGCCCTTGATGCCTGAGATCATCTAGTAAATTTCATGAATTTATGATGATTACTTTTGCACTGAGAAGGGATAAAGTGTCCAAATTTGTTTAAATATGTTCTAAACAGTGTAAATTACGTTACCATTTCTCATTTTAACCTGTAAAACTGCATTGGAAAGTTGAAAAATAAATGTTAAGATTAGTGAAAGATATTCCAGAAACTGCACCTCTTGACATCTTGTAAAAGATATTGAGCAGAAATTTCCGTTTCCGTGATGGTCACTTTTTCACTTTTTTTATACTGGAATTTGCCCATTTAACTGGGATTGAGCCATAAACTCTTTTTTTGAAGAGGTTTTATATTGATTTCTTCGTCATTAAAGCAACCATTTTTGAAATGAAGGTTCTGTTTTTCATCAAACATCAAGAGGTATGTGTTTAGAGGATTGAAAGATCATTATGGTACTTTTGGACCACTTTTTCTTGCATTTGCGTAATAACTTGGGACACTGAAAAACAGGGTATTGGCTGCTCTGTGGCGTAACTCCTCACTGCACCATCACAATTGGACAAAACTTACAGGATATTGCCATCATGGAACCTAAATTGTTATGTGGGAAGGATTTTAAAATGTGTTTAGATGTTTTAGATTTAAATTTAATTTGGGACCCACTGTAAACTGCTCATCAGCGCTTTTTCAGATCAAATCACTCATAAGAATTCTGAAACAAATGGGTTTTTAGATTCTTCTTGAAGCTTTCTAATGTCTGGGCAGTTCTCACTTTTTCAGGCAAATTGTTCCAGAGTTTTGGTGCGGCATTTGCCTGATCTTCAAACTTATTTTTGTTGCATGGAGCAGGTTCTGCTAACAGCAGCTTGTTTTTGCTTCTCAGGTTATGTTCTTGTTGAGATTTGACTTGAACAAGTTCCAGGATGTATTGTGGTTCCTGATTGTTCATTGCCTTCCATGTAGTTGTCATCAATTTGAACTGAATTCTTGCTGTGATTGGCAACCACTGCAGTTGCTTCCTACTATGGCTGACACTGTCGTGTTATTTCAATCTCTCAATTAATCGAACTGCCAATTTTGAGCAACCTAAAGTTTATTTAACAATCGGACAGAAGTGCCATACAACAGCCCATTTCCGTAGTCCAAATGAGGGGTGACAAGTGCATTGACAGCAGTTTTACGGTGTTTCGACAGGTTTCTCAGATTGAAATATGCATTACAACACAGTTTGTTGATCTGCTTCTCCATGGTCATATTTTTGTCAAAGAGCACTCCTAAATTGCGGACATGGTTGGCAGTTTTGATTTCAACATTGTCTACATTGATATATGTCATTTGAAGTTTCTTCAGTTGGTTTGGTGCTCCAATCAGAAGAAGTTCAGTTTTATCTCCATTATTGCACAGCTTGTTGTTATGCAAGAAATTTCTGATTTCAGCAATACAATTTTCCATTTTCTGTTTAGCATGTTTTTCACCCAAAAAGGTTGGTTTTAAATGACAGGGGCAACATAGGAGTTGGAACCTTGAGGAACTCTGAAATTGAGTGGAAGTTTGCTTGATGTTTTTTATTATTACAGACTGTGATCTTTCAGAAATGTAAGATTTGAACCATCTTAAGGCTGCACTTTGTATACCATACCTTTTACGCAGTCTTTGTAGCAAAATGCCATGGTCAATTGAGTCGAATGCAGTAGACAGGTCTAACAATACTAGCATTACTATAAACCCTTATGAGGATTTAACTTTTTGAAGAACAAATACTGATCTAACCTATCACCATCACTGTGTGCATTTTTTAAACATAAACTATGACAGTGTTTTTTGTATGAAAATATGAAAACTTTTAATGAAGTAGCTATATCACTCTGTCCTGAAAGAAAATTCACGTTCAGGCCCAGTGTCTGCAATTATGAAATCGGCTGTAAATTATTCCTATGAAAAATATAATTTTAAATCTTTGACAAGCGCCTAAAATAAACTTTGACTTAATTGATTTAATTCTTTTCAGGCAGCCTTGAAACAAATATTTTTTGGTAGAGGTATTTCTTAAAAAGGTGTTGCTTGATTTAAGAATGATTATTCGGGGACTGCTTGACACAAATAATTACTGTCGCCGTTACCATGAAATAATAAATTTCCCTCTGGGGAAAACTATAAGCCCACTAGAAATTAAATGGTCGCCCCCTAACATGCGAAAATTAAGACTGTCAGTTTCTGTCCAGCTTATCACAGTGTCAGTGAGGGTAATTTTTATCTGATTTCAGTGTCTGGCGGGCGCCTTACTACCAAAGTTCTGCACAATAGCCACATACAAGGGATTCAAAACTTGGTGAACAGGGTCTCTACACTACTCATTGTAGTGAGCTCTGTTTGAAACATCAGTTCACAGACTGTGCTTCACAGGAAAATTAGGCAATTAAATATTGATTTTGTGGCTTGTGGGATTGGAATAATCTTGTGAAATTTCCATGAACTAGACTTCAAAAAGCTGCCCCAAGAAGGTTTTTGAAAAAAATACTGAGGATTTATCAATCATATTTTGAATGAAAAACTCAAAATGTACGGGGGCAGGCCAGCATTGACACTAACATTTTATTAATCTTATCATCTTTAATTGTGGTTTGGTCAAATATCACTTTTTTCCCATACCGTCAAGCAAGTAAAATGGTACAGATCCCTGACTCATCAAAAAATATTGTGGAAAGAACAGCGAAATTATTGAAATTAATGACGACAGGATCTTGAAATTTTGTGACTTGCATTTTGGATAGTAGCCACGACGATTCAATTTGAAAAAAACTTATTGCACGGTGAGATGTGTAAATTTACATGAATATACCTGATGGCAACTACTAATTAAAGGCCTTTCACACTGACGTAATGACCATGCAAGAGTCAGCAGGCTAGTGCAGTTTTTAATCCGCAGGTCAGTACGAAAATGGACTGGTATTGGACTGCTGGTGACTGGTGGATGATTACTGGTGTACTGACCACGTTCTGGTTGCGTACTGGCTCGTACAGGCTCGTACAAATTCGTACAGATTCGTTTTGTGCCGTGCAGAGCTCCTTTAATCTCGTGCTATTGTGTGCATTTTAGCAGGAATTTCGTATTATTTCGTATAAATCAACCGCCAGCATCCGCAAGAAAAAATTAAACATGTTTAATTTTTCCAAAAAATCTAACGTACAGTTGCTGACGACTACTGACGGTTGCTGATTCATTACCTATCATTTCGTAATCCTTCTCGGAGGCTGGCTGGTTGAATAATTGGCTCATACGATCTTGTACGAAGTTGGTGTGAAAGGGGTATTAAGTGTGCACAAAGTTTCATCTTGATATTTTGAGAAAAAATACCATATTTTAGCTATTTCGCAATGTTGCGTTTTCAATGGCGATCAGCGTATGTGAATTCTCAAAAATGTACTTACACAAACATACTCCATCTTCCCCGCCACCTGTATCTGTGCCAACCAACGTGAAATGCTTAGTTACGCCACACCAGATATTTTTATTTTGGTGACTGGTGCAGTATTTATGTTCCACAATTTTTCCATTCACGATTATGTTGAAAGGAAACTGACACGGCTTTCCACCCGCTGACAAAATTGTAGCTGAAATTGCCAAAAGGTTTATGATTTTGTTGGGAATTTTAATTCACTAATATTGATAGATTGATTGACTAGTACATATCTTACATGTTTGCATAACAAAGCAAACGATGCATTTTATCAAATTCATCATGGTGTTGTTAAATGTAAAAGATGCCTTAAACAATTAATTTTACTGGAAATGCATCAAATTGTAACTCCTCATCCTAGTACAAAATGTGCAATAATTATTCAGTCATGCATGGTACAACTATCCTTCCAGAAAGTATACGTAGAACTTGAAAAATCTAAAAAAATTGGTATGTCACCTCATACTGCTGGCTCGTAATGATTGGCTGCATGTGGTGTACAGTGTGATTAAGTGTTACAGGTGATTTCATTACCATGCAATTCTGGTCATCCAGCCCTGACTGAATGCAATGCGTATATATAGCTACGTCCAATCTATCAAGTGTGTGATGTTTTTAGTGATCATAAACCAATCAGATTAGGCAAAAATGTGATGTAACAAAGTCACTGTGGCAAAACTGGACGAGGGTAACTGAGTTACCCTCGTCCCTAAATTAGCCTTAAATATTATGTAATGTTGAGTTTGAGCTTATTACTTCTTTTAAAACGTATCAAGGTGATGTACAGGCATCATAAGAGGCCGAAAATATAATTTCAAAGGGACGTGACCCAGTATCTGAGCTGTGTGAGTCTAAAAATGGCTTAAAGCACACCCCAAATGACGAGGGTAACTGCATCTCAAGACGAAGGTAACTGTGATCATGATATTGATATGACGAGGGTAACTGCCCTTTCTTGGAATGAAGTAGATGGACTGCAGGCTGTTCCTATACACTGAACATCCCAGATTTCCTAGATTTACTTATTTGCACAACTTACGTTGCTCAGTTAATATTTATACAGCCTGTGTATTATTTTACCACTGCATATTTTGAAATTCCGGAACCATATGAGCCCATGTAACTTAAAAATCTCCATTTATGCATGTTACATCATCTTTATCCAGAATTGACGTACAACAAAATAATTATGATAACATCAACAATTCTCATTATGGTCGTTTCACTATGTAAACTGCATGTTCAGATTGTTCACCCTTAAAAAAGCACACCTATTAAAAGAATTTGGGATCAGCAAAGTTGAATTAGGCTGTAAGGGGAAGAATACGCTGACTATCCACATGTTCATGATTTCAAATTGTCAACAAAGAAGTTCAGCAAGATTGCATCGCAAACGAAGTCACATTGGAGTAATTGTCGAAGGTTAAGACACAACCTCTTTGAAAAAAAAAAAGATGTGACAAACAAAATGTGAAAAACACCGACTTGGCCTAAAATTTGACGTTTCATTATCCGCGAGCCAAAAATCTGATGGACTTAATGTAAAATGTTTTCTGGCTCGATTTGCATTGGTTGTGAATTCGGTTTTTGAGGCAGTCTCACTAAATGTGACCAGATGCAGCCGATTCTCAATTGTTTTCGGCGAAAGTTGCAGACTCTAGGATATGATATTCTCCAGCATCATTTTCATAGCCGTACCTCAATTAGCAGTTAGTTTTTAAGCTGTGTTAACAGGTGTGCGTTTTTAAGTGTGAGCATGCAGTGTATGAAGAGACAGTCAACCTTCTTATTGTGACTGGTGATTGGTCTTATGATTTGATCTTACTTTTAACTTGGAACCACAAAGCAGCATTAGGCCTAGTCTTCTTAAATCAAAGAAATATTGAAAGTGATGGCACGATAATCACACATCATCAGCATAATGACCACAGTCCTATTTTTACAGTGAAACTGTGCCCTCCTTCCCAATGAAATGTGGATGTACTGTACAGGATAATATGGTAAGAAATTAAAGTTCCGAAAATAGTAAAAGTGTTAAAAATATGTGGCATTTCAAACATAAAGTTCTAAGTTCCATGCATGGTCCATAAGTCATTATCAAACTTGACCCAATGAGGCTGGATACATGGGCGACCATGCACTCTTTTTTTCATGCTTAAATGGCTTAGGCATAATTGACCTATTTCACTTACTTGTTTCTCAATCACAATCTATAAGATTCAGTTTCAGTTAGGGATATTTGTGTAATTCTAGACATAGGCCTAACAGTGTTTCACACAATTCAACTTTTTTGAGATAGGTTGTTAAAAAAAGGCAATAAAATATTTTTTACTCAAATGAGAGTTTATGCATTTAAGAAATAGGCAAAACAGTGTTGAATTTTCTAGACAACTCTGGAATAATTTTGTGCAAATCTGCACTGACTGGACAGCATCAATTCTGACTGCAAAACAAGTTTGGTTGATAAAATATGACATCATATTTCAACTGTCCTTTGTCGGAAGAGAATATTGAATTTGAGATAAAAAACTTCTCCTATGAAGAATTACAGTATATAGAAACTTCAAGTACAATGTGGTAAAGGTACATTGTTTATTTATAAAACAATTCAACAACAAAAAAACCTCCTCTTAAATAAACTTGAATATCTTGAAGATTCCTTCTCTGATTTTTATGACAGTTGGCTGAGTTAAAGGCCTGTATATATCAACCCTAAATATGTGGAATTGTACCTCAGTACCATTATAAGCTATTATTCCTGGGCTTACCCTTGAGTTCAACATGCTTGGCTTCCTGGCAGTTTCAATTCAATCATCCATTGCCTTATTGCTGATTAATTTCCTGTCAGTTGCAGTTCCATTGCAGTGCATTAATATGTGAAGTAAAGACAGACTTCATCATCCTTCCATCATCTTCCTCAACGGCCTTTTCCTCTTTACCTGTCTGTCTTCTTGTTTCTCTCCTCTAAATCTCCCTATTTCTTTCGTGTCCATATTATCATACTTTGCATCTCCATGCATGCAGGCATTGCATATGCTTATTCAAAAAACTTCATCTCCCAGCATGTATAATGTTCCCCTGTCCCTACCTGAAACCATCCTCATTCCTCAGCGTAATCTTGTGAAAACTTACCCTGATAATAACTACCAGCTTTTTATGAAGAATAACTTTAAAAGGATTAACATATCTCCGGCATGATAAATGAAATGCACAGTTTGAGAGTATTCAAAACAATTGAATGTATGTTTGAATGTTTAATTGGTGTCAGCTTGTCGGACAATTATTTAAATTTCGCTGGAACAAAGCGTACAAGCACTAGAAAACTTTAGAATTGTATTGTGCTTGTTAGCAGGTTGAGTGAAAATGAACTCTGTAATGGGAGGATGCCTAAAACACTTCCTCTTCTCTCCATAGATCTTACTGTTATAATGTATCTCATCATATTCGTCTTTCTCTTTTTTTTCCGACTTGAGATTTCAATTATATGACATTTTTTCAAGACATAACGATCTACCTGTGAATCTCCATCCTGCCTGACAAATTTCTACCACATCTATAAATGCTTTAATGCACAATTTACAAGCAAATACCCTCGTCATCAAGTACAGTTACCCTCGTCATCCCAAAACTAGAAAGACAGTTACCCTCGTCATCTTTTAACATGGGATCCAATGGGATGACCTAGTTTTTTCACAAAATTTTAACAAATTGAGACGAGGGTAACTCAGTTACCCTCGTCCAGTTTTGCCACAGTGAAAGTGGATAGAGACTGTAGAATTTTGTACAAATGAAATTGCCTGTAACTAGCGTATGACGCAGTGGCAAGAACAGCCATATATCTATATGGTTACATGATATAGGAAGACAGTCATTATTAATAATATTAATAAGTTAGTCTGATGACGCTCAGCTAGCTCATGCCCAGTTCTCACGGCACGTTAAGGAGAACTTTTTTGCCACTGAGGGGTAGCTTGAGTTGAATTCTAGGAAAAAAATGACTATCCCGGCGACATACAATGTTTATAAAACCATTACATAATTAATTAAAAGCATATCACGGCGGGGTTCTTTTTGTTCACTGCGGGGAAGAAAAGTTGTACGCCGTCCCCAAAAGTTCGTCGGGGGAAAGGAATTTCCTCCTCCTGAGGGATACTTTTATATCGCCCCGAGATATAAAAAGTTCCCCTCTTGGAACCTATAACTGCCCCTCAGGGGACCTATTTCACCGCGGCGGGATGTCAAAAACTGCCGGCGAGGCTTCAAATGTCCCCCCAGGGGCAGGAAAGGTCCCCGCGGGGGCAGGAAAGGTCCCCGCGGGGGCAGGAGAGGTCCCCTCAGGGGCAGGGGATGTCCTAATATCCCGCTGGAGATGTTTTTGAGGCGTTCTCGCTGAAAAAATCCACGCCGGACATCCAAAAATCTAGAAAATTTTGGGCTCTGTTCCGCCGTCATGAAAAAAAAGTTTGTACCTGTTGAATCTTTTTTGACATACACGGCGCAGTTTTTCCATTTCTAGGAACCGCTGAGGGGAACAAAAACTTCCCCTAGGGGGATGTGAAAAGTAGACGGCGGATCACCCAAATTCATCCAAATTACCAGGAAATACTTCGACGCCAATTTAAATAGTTCGAAAAAGAAGATTACACAATATATATTGTAGAACTCAAAGTTCCAAAGGATGACGATAAGTGATTTTCATGACCTCAAAGGTTACAAGTTTGTTAAATACATTTATTTCCTGTTCCATTTATGGTTATTATACACACTATGCAATGGCTAGTGATGTGATATTATGATGACAATTATCAGACATTATTAGACATTATTAGATAATACTCTCTTTTTTGTATGTAAGTTGTGTGAATGCTGATTGTGTGAATGAGTATTTATATTTGTGTTTAATTGTTTCCAGATTTACCTGGCTGTAAAGTCAGCGTCTGAATAAAATGTGCAACTGAAACGTCACTATTTGTCATCCTTGGAACTTTGAGTTCTACAGTAAATAGCAAGTGCAACTGCTGGAGGTTGTCTTTTAGTATGTGTCTTCTTCAATGTCTAATAGTGTAAATAATGACTTTAGAATGAACAGCTGACAAGAGAGGAAGCACACTTTCACAGCTTTCACAGCTTTTGACAGCTTAAACATAAAAGGGAGCTTGACTCAAACAATATTATACAAATACGGCATGATATGAGTGCAATATGAAAATTTATTTGCACGAGGAAATTCATATTGAACGAGGGCGTAGCCCGAGTTCAATATGAATTTACGAGTGCAAATAAATTTTCATATTGCACGATAATAAGTGCCGTATTTGTTTTATTACATGACCACTATGCTTCCAATATAATGTTCCATTCCTAAAAAAAAAATTTTTTCGGAATTCTTTTTTTTTTTCAGTCAAAAAACAAAAATGAAAAAAAATATTTTTTTTGGAAATTTTTTTATTTTTTATAAAAACTCATATTGCACTCTAACCATGCAATATGAAAAAATCTGGAAAAAAAAAAGATTGTAAAAAAATTTTTTTTTGGAAAAATCTCATATTGCACCCAAACCATGCAATATGAGTTTTTATGATGTCGTCATGTGACTGATTAAGGCCAATCAGCATCGCTCTAGCATAGTGGTCATGTAATAATAAACAATGTTAAACTGTCACTATGTTAGAAAGAAACATCAGTTGTTATAACTGATTGACTTAAAGTAATGAAATGACAACACAACACAGTAAACATGGACAGTTGTGAAACACAGATCCATAAAAGATCCAACAAGTAGTTAGGACTTAATGAATATGTTATGATCATGCTTATATATAAATAAATAGTTACACTCACAGAACCTAATCTGCATGATGCAGATTAGATATATTGTGTTTCAAAGGAAACCGGTGGGACAAATAAAGTATTCAAAGACTGAAACAACTGTAAAATTTATACAACGAATGTGATGCGGTGTGTATGCAGTTTTTGCAGTCTTCAATGATGTGATGCACCCTGAGTCTTGGCATCATTGGATGAATACATAGATCTGTGACCTCACATGGAGCACCTGATTAGCATTGCTTCCACTGCTGACCTATGGGAACTGCCATATGACGTCATACTCACACATTACAAGAAAATGTCACTTTCTACTTACTTTCGAGAAGGATAGTAACATTTTCAGTTAAATGTGAAAGCAAGAAATAAATTGCTTATGATTTATGTCCCTTACCTTTTCTGTATACGCATTTTGCCCATCCACCACCAACAGTTCTGCAAGCGGCTGCATTCAAGTTGCGGCCAGTATTTCTGATACATTTGTGTCGGATTATGCCATCATTGTCAGTGAATGGAAATTGACACCTTGCATCCGTTTGGTTATTCTGAGCCGTCGCTGAAATTACTAGGGAATTATGTTTGATTAGTATAGCCATATGATAGACACGATAACTCAGCAATGTGACAAACAGCCTTTTTATTACAGCCTGTCAATTGATAAAGAAAAAATGAGGACCGGTTCACTGTGAAAAATGCACTTCATGACTCATGATAGCCAGTGGCTTTAAGCCCCCCCAAAAATCATGGGCACAAAAAAAGGAATTTTCCTTGTATAGGACTGGTAGTGATTGAATAATCAGAGCCCAGGAAAAGACCCTGTACATAGTATATATTGTGCACTATGTGTTTTTTTTTTTAGGTAACTGGTTTATATGTTTATTATGTGCTCGTATTTCAACAGACACCTTAATTCTATCGATTCTGCGGTGGTTCGCGCTTGGACCCTGAGGCCTTTTACAACGCTTCTAGGCTTTTCGGCTTCAGCCCCCCCAAAACTCGCATTTGTAGTGACGCCACTGATGATAGCCGATGAGTGTCATCTTCTCTACTTTCAACATGGGAAACATAGAGGCTGTTTGATTAGACATGACCAAGGCCGTTTGACTGGTCATAATTGATTCTAGAGTGAAAATCAGATGCATAATCCTCTCGTTTGGCTGTCACCAACAAGCGGGTTAAGTCTCCTTAAATCAAATTAACATTGAAAGTATTGGGTGTGATTATGACAAATCATCAGCATGATGACACACGAAGTGCCATTTTCACAGTGCAACAGTCCACTCATTTTCTATATCTAAGTGATAGACTATATAGGCCTAATGCAGTGACAGACTGATACTAATGACCTGTCTTAAGTCATTCACATTGAGAATAAACATTCAGTATCATAAAATTGGAAATTTTCTCAGTGGTGTAATTTCCTCGGAAATGTTCCAACAGTGTGCACCCAGAAATCACGCGCATAAACATTTTTACACAGAAAGAAATGATAGTGGCAAAATTTCTGGAATAATTGGAGTCCTAGACCAAGGCACCCCTTGCAGTAACTTTTCATAATGACACTTCAATTCTGAAATAAGAAGCTCTACTTGGAACTATGGACCCGAAACTTTTTTACTGGTGAATCTGATTAGTCCGTGTCTAGACTCAATAATCTCGCACTTTGATCCGTATTGTTTTTTTTTAATTTTAAAATTGTGTGCAACTCCTATTAATGTGATTTAAAGAATGTTGCCTTTGTCGTCGCAAAAATTGGTGTTTAACTGTGAATTTTGCTCTGAAAAAATTGTGGCAATTCTTAGACAACATAGAGCAATTGTCTGAAAATTTTATTAAAAAAGCTTAATTCTAAGGGCCCGAAACCATGTTGATTTTGTCTGCTAAATTTTGAAATGTGCAAAACTCCAATTTTCAAATTGTCCAAGCAAGATTTTTGTGTCACTTCAATCTAATTTTCTTCAGTGTACCTAATTAGAAAGACGTAATAACCAATATATTACTGAATGACAGAATCCTTTTTTATTTATCTATTCACAGCCGAAGTCATAACACCACCTCATTTTTTATAAATTCCTCCAAAAGCAGTATTTAAATTTTCCTTTTACAAAATGAGGTAAATATTGGCCGTAAATTGAAGTTTTGATAAAATTTTTGTTAACACTTGATGCAACATGCTGATGTACAGTTAAGGACACAATTACTAGCCCCCCTCCGGATACCATCTTTTCACCTTAGCTGTATTTCTATGGTATTTCTGGTACAAAAGGTTGTTTTTCCATAAACGTCAAAGTTAATCGAGATAAGTAAAAAAAATAAAAAATTACTTGGGACACCGTGCTTGAGATGAGTTGAAAGCTCTTTGTAATATCCTGGAGTGTTATAGAGTATTTAAGAAGCAGGCAGGCAACACCCAGAGGTGGAAAGCCTCAGGGGCCTAATCATTTTGTCCCAAGTAGGCCTAAATTTTATTTTATATACTTGTCTCGATTACTTTTGAAATTTTTAGAAAAGTTGACCTTTTATATGCAGCTTGGGGGGTTTTATGCAATTTTGCAGCTTTTTACAGAATTCTGCAGAAGTGCATAAAACCTCCTAAGCTGCATCACTCCTACAGAATTACAGATTTTGCAAGAGAAACTTTTCAGAAATCCTGCAGTGGCAGAGGACCACGTATTCTGAAGTTCTGCAGGAAGCTGCAGAATTCTGCAGGCAGCTACAGACTTATGCAGCTTCCTGCAGAAATGCATAAAACCTCCCAAGCTGCATAATTCTTACCGAACTGCAGAGTCTGCTGTAGAAACGTTTCAGAAATGCTGCGGTGACAGGTGTGTGAAGAACTGCAGAATTCTTCAGGCTTCAGCATCCTACAGAATTTTGTGGGAAGCTGCAGAATTCTGCAGTTAGCTGTAAAATTGTTGAAATTCTGCAGCTCCTACTGAATTCTGCAGCTTCCTGTAGAACTGCAGAGTTGCTACAGAACTGCAGAATTCTGCAGCTTCCTGCAGACTTGCTGCAAAACTGTAGAATTCTGCAGCTTCCTGCAGATTTGCTGCAGAACAGCAGAACTGCAGAACAGCAGAACAGCAGAAAGAAGTTATACACTCCTCCCTTTGCTTACCCAAAGTTCTAGTGGCATAATGTTATTAAAAGATAAGGACCTATTACAAAAATGGAATGAATTATTAATTTTTCTCAAAAAATTTTTTGGCATCTTACCATCACAGGGATCTTCAGTTTCGCCTGAATTAAAGACAAAGAAGATCAATATTGGGGTTATTGAAACATAGTATCGTGTATTCAATTGAAATTTCAGCTTTCTGTGAATGCTAAATATAATATTAATTATTATATAGCTCATTTCTTCCACATTCTTAACTAGGGTCCCTGAAAAAGCAATATTGTGTCCTTCAAGAGTGTACTAAAAGTTATCTAAATTAAATATATAGGGAAGTCAAGAGTCTGATTAAAATATTCTAACATTGTTCATATCCACAGCTATTGTGGTCAAGCTTGATTTACCTATTTTTTTGCCATGCTTCGTTCCATTCTTGTCTTCGATGTATCCACCATAATTTGGATTTAGAACCAACTCACAATTGCCATCTCTGAAACAATTATTAATCTCGCTGTTTTTAAAAAGTTATAATTTGGTAAATATTATTGCTGTGCAGTGTACTTTTTCTTTGAAAATAAGTAGGCCTATTACCTTTGTTTGCTCTGAGGTCTGAACAATCTTTTGCATTACAGCGAAACACATCGAAATAGAATTAGAGTGGACTGTGGCACTGCGAAAATGGCACTTTGTGACTCATGATAGCCAACGAAGTGTCATCTTCTCTACTTTCAACATGGGAAACACAGAGGCTGTTTGATTAATCATGATCAAGAGAAAGCTATTTGTCTTCTCATGAAGGATTTTAGAGTGAAAATCAGTGCCATTTTCACAGTGCCACAGTCCACTCTAATTCTATATCAAAGTGTTTCGCTGTAAAATAAAAGTACTATGTAATATTAGCCATGCAATATCTTAGAATAATCTTGCTGCAATATAACTAAAATGAAACAAGTATACATAGTATAACAATACAAACATACTTGTAATTGTAGCCAAAACATTTCTTCCTTGTAGAGCACTCTCTCGAACATTGCAGATGACTTTTGACCGTCATATGAAGAGAGTTATCGCTGGAGACGACAGCTTTATTTTCCATGATAGAATAACTAACACTTTCCGGGGATGCACTTGCCGAAGCAAACGTTAAAGTTATGCAGAGGATCTTGAAACTGGTAACGGAAACTGCCATCTTGAGTTGATCAGCTGCACTCTAAAAAATAGTGTTGGGTCATAAACATGTTATAGTGTTTATATTCACTTAAGTGATTGAAAATAGACACCATAGTGTTAAAACAAAAACACTATGGTGTTTATGCAGGACAAGCTGAAGTGTTAATGGGACTTAGAAAATTTTAAGCCAGTTGGGAAGGTATATTACTATGTAAAGGAAATTAAGACAAAATCAATTTTTTCATATACATATATTGTCAAAATATAGAATCAGACATTTTTGCCAACCAGCAAGAATTTTGTGTGCTTTTATAATGTAAAAAGTCCAACTTGAAAAAAAATTCTAAGTTTCATAAACACTAGTGTTTATTATGTGTCTAATCATAAACACATAATCAAGCACTTAAGCTTCAAACTTAATGCATTTATCAACAGAAACGTTCGCTCAGCCATGAAGGTGAATGTTAGCCACTTTCAAAAAGCTGTTGATTCTGTTCAATGTTTGATTGTTTGAGCTATGTGGGACCCATAAGAAGTCTTAAAACCAAAGTTTTGACAAGGTAAGTTATTAAAATAAGCAAATATCCTTATTTTATTAATCAAGATAACTGTGCTCAGTGTTGTAGAGCTGTCATATTGAAATGTTAGAAAGATAATATTTATTTTCAAATATAAATACTCTTAAAACAGTTTTCATTGACACTAATTACAGAATCTTTTAAATATGCAATGTAAATCTTTGTAAAAAAACTATCTATATATAGTTTGTGAATGTGCCTATGTCAAATATTGTTTTGTGAAGGATTCTGTCACAAGGGTGGATCCAGGAAATTTGAAAGGGGGAGGTCAGCGGCGAGGGGGAAGGGGGGGGCGAGTCCAGGGGGTCTGGACAAATAGTAATTCGAAATAATGGGGAACAGCTACAGAAATAAAAGGTGATTATTTTTAAATGGGATTGAAAAGGTGTCTAATATATGTCACCAAGATTCAACCTGAACAAGAACCCCCAGGTTGCCTGTGGTTTCTACTGATGTGGGATTTAAGTAAGGCCAAATGCTAAATGGTGCAGATTCTTTATGTACTCTAAAATATGTTTTTCAGAAAGAGCTGCCAGTTTCCAAATTCAGGAATTTTTTTCATTGGATGAAGAAATTGGAATTGCAAGTCAAAGTGAACTTCACCTAAAAGGTGATTATTTCTAAAATCTGGTTGAAAGGGTGTTTAATATGTCGGCAACATTTTTCTTGAACAAGAACCCGTGGGTTGCCTAATTCAGGTTGTTTATGATGCAAAATGAATTCAGATTCATTTTGTACCTAATGTTTTTCAGGAAGAAAATTCCAGTTTTCAAAGTCTGGAGGTATATTTTCACTGGATGAAGAAATAATAATTGTGAATCATGGAGTACTACCACAAAAAGGTGATTATTTTTAAAGTCTGGTTAGAAATGTGTCTAATATGTCAAAAAAATTTAACCTAAACAAAAAGCTCTGGGTTGCCTAATGCAGGTGGCTTCTTGTGATAGATATAGTTGGAGAGACGTCTTACATGTCCGGGGAGAGTGAGGGTTGGTCTAGTGGTAGCGTGCTGGGCTTCCAATTGCTCAGTCCAGGGTTGGAATCCAGCTCTAGTTGGGTCACCTTGGCCTATGTTTGATGGCTGTTTCATTCATCCTTCATCTCATTGCCATGTCCTCCTCCTGCCATAATTAGCCTACCGAGTGCGTTAATACAGGACATAAAGCCCCAATTATCCATCCGCCAATCAAACGTGTTGTCAAAATTTAACCTGAACTGGAACCCACGGCTTGCCTGATCTAGGTGTTTTCTATTAAAATGATTAACTTTTAAGTATGGTCAAATGCTAAATGATGCAGATTCATTTTGTATCTTGTGTTTTTTCAGGCAGGAAATGTCAGTTTTTACACTCTGGAGGTTTTTCACCGGTTTAAGAAATGGAAAGTTCAAACCATGGAAAACTGCCATAAAATGGTGATTATTTCGTGATTGTTTTGTATGTTTTATGTTTTAAACTTGTTAACTTGCACTGTAAAAACCAAAAAGAGTTTCTCTTTTTGAGGCTAAAATAAAGTATATCATTATCGACAACATTATATGTAAAATCTGGTCAGAAAGGTGTCTAATGTCTCTAAAAATTTAATCCAGGCAAGAATCTCAGAGTTGCCTAATGTAGGCGGCTTCTTCTGATAAATCCAGTAAGAGAGATGTCTACTGTGTCATGGAAATTTAACCTGAACAAGAACCAGTGGGTTGCCTAATGTAGGTTGTTGCTGCTGATATAATATTTACGTTTCAAGCAAGGTCAATAGCTATATGATGCAGATTCATTATGTATCTCATGTTTTTCAGGAAGAAAATGTTCGTTTTTCAACTCTTGAGGTATTTTCACTGGATGAAGTATTGTAATACTTGGAAAACTGTCACAAAAGGTAATTATTTCTAAAGTCTGGGTGGAAAGGCCAATCAACCATCAATCAATGTAAAGCATTGTCAAAATTGAACCTGAACAGGAACCCACGGCTTGCCTGATGTAGATAATTTAACTTTTAAGTATGGTCTAATGCTAAATGATGCGGATTCATTAAATGTATAATATTATGTTTTTTCAGGAAGAAAATGTCTGTTTTAAAACTGTGGAGGTTTTTTCACTGGATGAATTGTAATTGCAGCCCATGGAAAACTGCCACAAAAAGGTGATTATATCTAAAATCTGGTTAGAAAGGTGTCTAATATGTCAATCCCTGGCTTGCCTAATATAATATTGGCGGCTTCTTCTGATAAATCCAGTTGGAGAGATGTCTACTGTGTAATCAAAATTTAACCTGAACAAGAACCCGCGGGTTTACTAATGTAGGTTGGCCTGATTGGTAAGTGCGCTTGTCAACTGGCTTTGAGGGTGTGGGTTCAAATCTCACCCCGAGAACTCACTTAAGTCTGAGCCCATTGGACATTAAATTGAGGCGGGTTGTATCCAGTATTCTATGCTGGGGCAACTGAAAGACCCTGGGCATCCCTGAATTAATAGGGTATTGGCAGACTCACAGCCTTCTCATCTCATCATCATACGGTGATCGCCTGCCTCGATATAGCCCACTAAGGTGCTGCAGAGGCGTAAAACACAAACAAACAATATATGATGCAGATTCATTATGTATCTCATGTTTTTCAGGAAGAAAATGTTCCTTTTTAAACTATGGAGGTATTTTCACTGGATGAAGAAATTGTGATTGGAAATCATCGAGAATTGTCACAAAAAGGTAATTATTTCTAAAATCTGGTTGGAATGACTTTTATCATGTCATCACCATTGGGAAGATAATAGTAAGCATTTTAAAAAATTAGGTCAAGTGGCACAGCTTGGCCCGATGCTCGGGTAAGTTGAGCTGCATGATGGGTGAGTTGTTCCTGAGGTTTATTCAAGAAGAACCTTGTATTTCACCAAGGGTTCCAGAACAAGGGGGTGGAGGGGGCAATTGCCCCTCCTGCCCTTGTCCAAGGGGGGCAGGGGGGCACGGTGTGTCCTTTTGATCTTATTAAAAAACATTATAATAATCTTATTACCAAAATTATTATTGACAGTCTTTTTAAATGTTGTTATGCAAAATTGACATGAATAAATCCTTTTTCATCCGACCGCCCCTGCTGCCCGCATTTCCTTCCAGTATCCCTGTATTTCATCTGTTTCTTCAGATAGATCATTTGTATCTGGCTTTAGCATATGGCTGATATGCTACATGAAACTAATCAAACACTTAATAGCCATCTTACGCAAAAATTCAAAATTATGCAAAAACTCGAATGTTTTTAGTTTAGAAGGGGGTATAACACTTTCTCACTTACTTGTAAACAGAAATCGATTAATGACAATTAAATCCTATGTTATATCTTAGCCTCATAGGCACAAACTCACTCCAATCCAAACGGCACAAATTAGCCCGTATTGATATCTGGAGAAAACCGGTTGTCAAAAATAAATCAACCATGCAAGATTAAATCTTTCAAAACAATGTCTAGATATACCTTCTAACTCCCGAAACACTTCATCTTATTACAATTACAAATACCAAATGACTGAGAAACAAGAATGTCGGTCCTCGTTACATCAGGTTTTCAAGAAAAATTTAATTTATGATTGTAGCTTTCCATAGCTTTACAGTTGACAGTTTTTTTCTAGGTGCATAATGATGTTGACCTATTGCTTTTTTACCCAGTTCTTAATTTTTACCCCAATAGTGGGGGTGGGGGCACAACTTACCCTGTGGCACAACATACCCCGGTCTCCCCCACATTTACAAATTCAAAATTGCACAATGTGACATGACTGCTAATTGTTACAGATTATGGATGACATGTGAAATAAAAAGGGAAAAACAAGAAACATCACTCGCCACTTCTCCAATATAGAAGGTAAACATTTATTAAATTTTTAAAGTTATTTTTAGTTCCATTTGTCATAATTATAATGAACACTACATAATCAGGGATTGACTGGTTCCTAGTAAGTCCTGTTGTTGCATAATTACTTAGTGCACATTAGGAATACCACACTAACTGGATGTTTTTCTCATAAGCCCAATTTGCCAATCATTGGATAGATGCATAACATATTAAAGGCTCCCATGTATCTCTCTTTTATTGCTCAGGTAAATAATAACAGCAATTTTCAATTTTGCCGTACAAATGGACAGAACTTTTAACGTTTATTTCTTTCTAAAAAAATTATTACCAACCATTTGTTTAAATAATTTCTTTTCTATCATTACAGGTTCTATGCATCATTGGTATCTTACGGGTCATCTGCATCATCAATGTCGTCATCTTGACGTTTCTGGTCGTGATTATGGTGTTTTTATTACTTGAGATAAAATACTCATCGGCGCGCAGATCTGCCTTCTTTGATGCAAATAAGCGATACTGACTTAATGGAACATTTCTTTATTTTTACTTCTGTGACAATTTGACAAAGACACCTTGAACCTTATCCACAAAAGGACAGATGAGCATTCACCTGATTTTCAATGCTCTGATTTGTCCTGTGTTATGCATATTATTCTTATAAACATTTGAGCGCATATCAATATATGAAGTAAAAAATACGATCTAATTACTTCTATGCCAGGTTTTCATCGGAGGAACTAACATTCAATTGTTGTTGTAAAAAATATACATTCACTGTTGTTACACTGAACAAATTTGGGTTGCTTACATAATTTTGAAATATAAAATTGTATTATTTGCAAGCGGTAGTTTTGTGGCGAAGTGTCATCTGAAAGTAGGACCGACAAATGTCCTACATATTCTCCTACAGTTTGGCAAATTACATTTATTTTATGATGAGTTGAACCAGTAAAAACATATATTTTGCATGCCTACTTAAAAAGATTCTCTTTGTTGCTACAGAGTCTGACGCATCCTTGTAATATTTCACTGATGAAAAATTGGAATTATTAAATTGTGAAATTAATGACACCTTTTGTTGATTTTCTATGAAGATGAGCTTCAAACAAGTAGTTGAACAGCTTGGCCTGTTTCTCAATGCTTCAATGATGCATTGCATAGACTTTCCTGGGATGCAGATCTGAAGCTTCCAATAATTCTCTTAAAGCAAAACTAGTGGCAGTTCTGCTTAACTTGATGATGCATGCGAGGCTGGTCACTTTAACTTTTAAAGTTTTTTTCTGCAATGCTTAAAATGAGTGTTCAATATAGAACTCTTAGAAGACAGTGTCATATGAAGCATTCATATTTTCTATAAAGAGCACATAGTTCTACAAAAATAATATTAATGTCAGGTATTAATAAAGCTGCAGTGCTTATTTCCTGGTTTTCATTACCAATAGGGCAAGCTTTAGAATGAAAACCTGAGTTTTGGTGTGTGGTTTTAATACGACCATATTTGGCAAAAACCCCAACAGGTGATAAAAAAGTCAGACATCAACAAGAAATTGTCATACTTGCTTTATGGCATGTGTTTTACTGTATGAACCACAATGTCATTGACTCTGGGATCAATTTACTAATTTTCATTTTCAAGCTATAAACAATAATTTAGTTTTGCTTTTCGTCAATCGTTGAACCTTGTTGAAATTCTATCAACCTGGATAAATGATTAAGGCTTTACATCATGTATTCATGCATTTTGACAGGCTATTGTAATTAGGACAGGAGCAGGGCACAGCAATGATGAGAAGGTTGATTGAAACTGCTGTCCAACATAGTATACCCGATGGTGACATGGCCAGAGCTGGAATAAGACCCAGGAACCAGCAATTGCATTGAAGTCCAGAGCACTACCAACTGAGCTGAGATCCCCTTCCCAGTAAAGTAAGTCAGATTATGTACTTTACCTTTTTAACCTGCTTAAGCAAAAGTGGGGAACACAAAATACCAAAATTTGATTGAAGGAGGTTTTTTTTACAGTGCTGTGCAAAAGTGTTGAGGCAACCCACAATTTTTCTTTGTTTTACATTCCCTTTGAGCACACATGACCCTCCTCTCCATGTTTCCCTTCCTAAGTATCTCCGTACAAGTACTCATAAATGTTTTTTAAAATGGATCTTGGAGAAACATTCCTGAACACTATACTAATAAGAATACAACATCATTTGGACTCAAAACGTAGTTTGGAAATCAAGCATAAAAATTTGGATGTGGCTCGAGACTTTTGAACATAACTGTATTTTTGGCGTTTTATTACTTCATTTCATAGGCCCCCCTCTTTGCTGTTAAGGCATACAAAGGCAAGTAAAATCTGCTCTTACTGTACTTCACCTTTGTGGGGCAATATTTTTCCAGGAGTATTTTTGCCCTAAGGAAATGCCCTCGATAGACTGACAGACAATCCTTCAGACAGACAGACAGACAGTCACACGCAAACAATACCCTCACTCTGCTTGGAAGTTAGCAAAATAATACTATATAAATTGAACAAAGATGCCATTTTAAATTTCTTTACTATCTATTTGAATTTTTTAGTGCATTTACTTTGGGGCAAAACAGATTCAATCATACTATGTATATATGCTATTTTTCACAAGCTAGATGAAGTATAATTAGACCTGATTAGCAGAGAATGCTTGTGGTGATTACTGTGTGTTTGTATACTACTGTTTGGTATTTCTAATCCGACTGATCTCAATGACTGTTTCAGATCAACGCTTCTTCTCCCTTCATAAAGATAAACACCTAGTGTTTATTTTAAAACACTTCTAGAGTCAAAGACATGTTGAAGTGTTTAAAAAGTGTAACAAGCTCATTAGAGTGTTGTCGTGTTTATAATTCATAAACACATCAACATGTTTATCTTTATGAATATAAACACTTCAACATGTTTAAAAAGTGTAACCAAAAAGTGTTTATTTTGGTGTTTAAATAACAACACTTGTTTTTAGAGTGTGTTTCGAGTGCTTTTGGAGAAATTCTGACACTTTTCTGTCTTCTTGAAGCATATACGTATGCCTGCAAACATCTATGTAAAGGTATCTTATTTGATAATTATACACCCATTAAATAGAATCAAGACTGTTGGACTCACAAGGACTTTTGAGGGTTGATACTTATCTGTCAACAGTGTCTTCGGGGCCAGTCAGTCAGAACCAGGGCCTCGGCTTCACTTCGTCTGTCCCTGCTCCACTCTTCTTGCTCCAACCGTCAACTGAACTTATGCAGAATTGACAAGGAGACCATTCCAGCTTTATTAATGATAAAAGTGTCATAACCAGTGAGGTCTGACATATGATAAGCACATATACAGGCTCTAAGTTGTTTTTTAAGGCTGTAAAAGTGATTTAGTAGGGACTTCGAAATGTGTTACCAGGAAGAATCAATCGTCACAGGCAACAATGGCATGCGTCATTATTGAATTTTCATAAACTTAATGACTTGGTACCAAAGATGACTTGATGATGACATTTATGTTTAGGCTTTATGGTGAAATTTGTTATGTTTCTGTACACAGAGAATATTGTACAGCAGTTTTCACTAATTTTGTTGACAATCTGTCATTCTGTACATGTGTGTATTTTTTTGCAGTCGAGATCAACAGACTTAGTCTCAGCAAAGAAGTTTCACTTGTGCTTCTTTCCCACCACACCTTTTAAACCTCATTCATGTTCATAACAGGTATATATATCCTACCCTAAAAGGCACATGAAACTGTATAAATTTTAATAATTAACATTTTCAAAAAATAGTTTGTTTCCACCTGTAGCTAGGGTACAGAACTATAAAACATGTTATTAAGAAGTTTTGCATGTGAAAAAAAAGTTAGTCATCGCTTCACGCTTAAAAAAGAGTTCATACCCTGGTTAAATCTATAACCTCCCCACCAACTATAAACTGGTCAACCCCAAAGCTGAACTTGAAGGCCTGGCTGTTTTCAATGAATAAATTATTAATCTCCTTGGATTCAGTCTCATCACATCAAAACTGAGTCTGTAGTACTCTGTACCCGAGACTTGCATATGCATAACTTGTTTCACCTTCTATGGTGGTATCAGCAGCAACTCGTTTTATCACACTGAATCATTAGAGCAGTATAGAGCACTCAAGCAATTAAATCTACCTTGAAAGAGTGGCAACATTTATATTATCCTTCACACAGTCACACCCATGACCACAGGATGGCGCTTATCCACAAATTCTTAGGCCTTGCTGGTGGTGCCTCTACAGCATGCTGAACATTGGACTTACTTCTGGAGGATATGAAATGTCATTATGAAAACTCTGGCTAACTGTATCTTTCTTGTCTGTGGCCCATAGAATCTACCATAGCTGACAATGCATGTCGTCATTTTAGTTACTTGGATAAGTAACTACATTATAACCTTTGAAAAAAAGTTGTATGGGCCATTCTCAAATTTCGGGACAAAATGCCCAGGAAAATGTGGTAACAAAGTGGACTTTTGATGCTAAAAACTTGCTTTCTGAGAAATTTAGAATTAGAAAAAAATGAAAAAAATTATGTAAGTCTCATTTTCAGAAGTACTTCATCTCGGATCAATCGTTTTTTAAATTAAATATTGATTTTTCGTGGTAAGGGAGTGGACATGAATGGGTAACGGAGTGGACAGGAACGGTTTGGTTTTATCTTAATGGTCCATTCTATTTGGCAGATACAAAGTTATGATTGCATTCTATTGAATCCTGAATGGAGTGGACATTTTAGTGGGATCAAAAAATGTTCCAATGAAATTATGCCTTAATCTGCTGATTAGTGGGCTATATCGAGGCAGGCGACCGCCGTATGATGATGAGATGAGAAGTTTGTGAGTCTGGCACATACCCTATTAATTCAGGGATGCCCAGGGTCTTTCAGTTGCCCCAGCATAGAACACTGGGTACAACCCCCCTCCATTTAATGTCCCATGGGCTCGGACTAAAGTGAGTTCCCGGGGTGAGATTTTAACCCACGCCCTCAAAGCCAGTTGACAAGCGCACTTACCAATTAGGCCACGGGGGAACCCGCAAAGCTGTGGTAGTGTGGCGCATGTGCATCTTACGACATTTAGTGGAAATTGCTCATTAAAACAATAGCGAGCCGACTCAGCCGAGCTATGCCTAGTAACGGAGTGGACAAAATATTAACATAAACTAGTGACACGTCTTTTACATCAATTAATTCAATGAAATGAAACAAGAAAAAAGTTAAATATGATGGATATATTAATTCAAGTCTATATTCTTGTGAACCGTGAATAGAAACTTTGGAAATGATGGTACTTTAGGAGGAAAATTAACACTTGATTTTGTCATGTCAGGTCCAGTGACAGGGAAAAACCATTGATTTGGCACGGATTACTGGACACAATGCACCAAAAACAGTTCTAATAAATGACTTTTTGTTCCAAATGCAGTGGTTCTAAATAGAAATATGAATAACAGATGAAGAGTGACATTTCAGATATTATTTGCATTCAAATAAATGTCGGGTAACTGGAGTGACGCAAATTGTCCCGAAATTTGAGAATGACCCGTATATATCTATTTATGTTGCAAATTACTTGCATGTGAGAGCGAGGTAACAAATGGATTACTGGCTAGATTACATTTAGTTGCTGTTAGGTTTAGGACAAAACATATTTCTCAAATGTTCTACTAAGAATACTGCAATAACATACCAGTGCAGGCGAAAGAATATATTGACTTTGGTCAGACATTTTGTCTTCGGAGAGAGAGTTCACGTCAGACAAATTAATGTTTTGTCAGATAACACAATAAATTTAATCTACAATTTTTCAAGTGGTTGAAATGGTTTTAATGGAATAGTGTTCTTTGATTTTTAAACGTGGTTTTGTGACATTGCAATTAGGTTTCTTGAGGTCTTACAATTCAATTCAACATCAGAGAGACTCAGACAACTTGCCTATTTCCTGTAGAGATTTTTTTGCCAGTAAATTTGTCTGACCTGAATTGGAGAATGGTCAGACATTTGCAAAAAATGCCCAAGTACCAGTAATGTCTAACATGGCTGACCATTATAGCTTGCTCTGTATTATACCCACATTTCAGCTTCAAACTGCAGCAGGATGCCAGGAACACACATTTGTAATAGGGTTTGATGGTTACTGACGGACAGATTTTGTGATGAACAACCTGTCTACAAGTTGACCGCTATTTGCTGCCACCTAGGGTGCAAAATTCGCGTGCTCCTGTGAGCGGTCAACAGAATTTCGACCTCTGGAAGAAACCAGGACAGTGTGGAAGAAACCAGGACAGTTCCATCATTTAGTGATGGTCTAATTTATTTCCAAAAACTCCGCAAGTGTCTAATCTGACTTTTGTTGGCTTCAATTTTAAGCAGACAGCTTGTAAATACCAAAATAAGTTGGAACTTTTTTTTTTTATCATGGAGGATGTATACATTGTAGCTCACATATATTGCCAGTATAGAGGGGGCCACTTGTGGCATGGACAAGACATTTTGCTGAGTGTAACACAGCTTTTATGAAATTGTGTATTATATTGTTGTCCTAGTTCATAAATCTCCATAAAGTAACAGAATAAATACAATTGAGCATTTTTGATATCACAAAACAAAAACATCAGCTTTGTATGGACAAGTGAATAAGTGAGAATGCATTCTTTTTGGACCCTTTGTCTGACCAAAATTTAACATGAACTAAATGGCATAAGTAGAATGAATACCATCAAACTTATGAGTAAAATCATCCCTTTCACAGGCAAAGTGTATGCTAAAGTTTCAAAACTTTCCTTTTGTCTCATGATTTCCAAACATTTTCATTCAAAGCAGTGGACTGGATATTTGCCAGCAACCATGCTTTGTGAAAGTAGTTTGGCATAGTAATATGGACAGCTGTTGTTCGACCTGATCTGGTGATCTGTCCAAAACAGATCAAATTATTGTTGACCCAATTCAATTTTCCAGGGACTGTCAGCATTCTGCTGCCACTTGACAGTCCTGAACAGAGACAGATGAACAACGATGAAAAGTAGACCCAGAACTCAAAATGACACTTTTTTTTCAGTTGTGGCTAGCTTTCAGCGTTTGTTTGCTGCTAGATTATACTTATTCACTGGGCCTGTGAAACTGTATTTGATAACCAATATTTTGAAAAACGGTTTGTTTCCATCTATAGATAATTTACCATTATTTTAAAGTCGTGATAAAGGAAGTTTCACCTGTCATTGAGGTATCAGCAACAACTTGCTTATAAAAACCGGCTCGAATGAGTGGCAACATTATAGTATCTTTCAGCACATACACAACCATCACCACAGGATGGCGCTTATCCAGAAAATTCTGAGGCCTTGCTGGTGGTGCCTCTACAGCATGCTGAACATTGGACTTGCTTCTGGAGGATATGAAATGTCCTCATGGTAATCTCCGACCAGTTTATTTGGTTGCTATCTTTCTTTCTAGTCTGCGGCCTGTAAGTCAGTATTTTATGGTGGTGAACACTGAACATTAAAAAGCTAAATGTATTGGAAAGTGGAAGGAAATAGAGATATGCTAAATTCGAAACCTGATTTTGAAAAGGCACTAAAAACGTAAATAATGAAATAAAAAATTGAAGCTGTCTTGTTCTGAAATAAATGAAAACAAATGTGTTGTAAGGGTGATTTAAAAGCATCAGCACAAGTAGATCAAAGTGATACATGAAAAACATGCATGTAAACTATTTTCACTCAATTTTCTGATGGAACAAGTACTATTGGCAGCCAAGATATATATAGTTTCCCACTCTTGTGCAAATACTGAAGAGGGAAACATTATGATTTACTTTTGCTGACATGCTTATCTATCAAAAGCTTATGTGAGTTCCTCCGTGGCCTAATGGTTAAGAGTGCTTGTTTGCACAACCACTGGCTCTGAGGGCGTGGGTTCGAATCCCACCCCGGAACTCAATTTAGTCGGAGCCCATGGGACATTAAATGGAGGCGGGTTGTATCCAGTGTTCTATGCTGGGGCAACTGAAAGACGCTGGGCATCCCTGAATTAATAGGGTATGTACCAGACTCACAGTCTTCTCATCTCATCATCATACGGCGATCGCCTGCCTCGATATAGCCCACCAAGGTGCTGCTGAGGCGTAAAACACAAACAAACAAACAAAAATCAAAAGCTCATGTTGTTCAGAAACATAAGTTCAGAAGTTGCTTTGTACAAACTTGTGAGTATATATGAGTAGGTACATAATGGCCAGGATAATTTGGAAGATTGAGTGAAAAGCCACTATGAGGGTGCGGCGTTGCTTAGGCCTATAATGGAATTGTATGCAAGTATTGTGTCATAGCTTATGGGGTAACAATTTGGTCTGCTTGCCAGCTCATCAGTCGTCCATTGTCCCCGAGTTGGGATTATTGTGTGGTGTCCAACAAGGTTTCCATCCCCTAACACCTTCAGTTACCATGTATTGTAACCAACAAGGCAGGGTCAGGACTCTCAGGCCACAAGTCTGCATATTATTTCAGTCCAGGCAGAGAGCAGGCGGGTCAGGCTCATTGTGCATGAATGACTGGTGTAATATGCTGCCCCACAAGCAATAACAATGCCATCAGTTGCAGCTTCACAAAGCCAGGTATTTAGTCACGAGCTATGGGATAAAAGGTGACCACATTTCCCCCTGTATATCTTATTAATTAAGTTGTTAAGCTGTTGCTCCAGTTGCCCTTCCACGAAGTGTTTCATCTCAGAAAGGCCTCTTCATTATTTCAGCTCTGAATGTTATTCTTGTGCAGCTCTCTGTATTTTGAAACATAATAGACTACATTATGATATTGCAGTCGAAGGCTCAAACTTACTTCAATAATTAAATTGTACAAAATATGTACAGCGCAGGGGTGCCGGAAGGGTTTGGTTTACTGGTTTGGTTTAGCTTTCAGCCTTGGAAATATACAGGCTAACCAATGTATCATTTTTTCATGAAAAAAAACAACAAAAAACTTCTTTTAAGAGGTTCTGCAAACTTATTATTGTTTCCAGAGCAACGTTTTCTAAAAAGTTTGTTTTGCAGTTGAACCATGACATCAGCAGGGAATCTGTGAATGTGTTTGGTCCAATCTTCAACATGTGACACTCAGTTTGGAGTTTGACATCACAGTCAATGCCAAAGGACTTTTAAACTGTCAGGCAATGTAATTTTTGTGCACGACCACAACACACTTCTTTTGAACTGAGAGAAAGTCTGTTTTATTGTTTTTCACAAGACACCAGTAATTTCAAATAACATTACAGGCAATTTCATTACCATGCTATTCTTGTCATTCACACTTGGCTGTGAGGAAGCAATGCTAAACAGGCACTTCGTACGTTTGATATATCAACTGTGTGACGTTCTGTTGGGTCTGAACCAATCAGATCATCCAAAAATGCTATGTATTTTGAGGGCCAAGAACTTTAGAATCGCGTACTAATGAAATCACCTGTAAACAAATTTGTTATCAGTCATTGTCACTGTCATTTTATTTGAAGATAAGTTGTCTGTTTGATTCAGTAACAGTTCATTGAAGCTTATGAAGCATCTATCAACCATTGCAGATATTAAAGCCAACCAAGCTTAACATACATAAACCATGTATCAATGCATTTAGTCTGTTCTTGAAATCTGCGCTTGCAATGTATACAAAGTTAGGCAACTGAATCTGTGACATCGCAGTCTTTGGATAAAGGAATTACAGTTGTAAACAATTGCTTCTCTTTTGTGATTTAGACTGAGTTGCAGTTCTTTTTGGAATTTGTCCAAAAGCCATTCTGAGGATAAGATCCCTTTTGTTTTGACGGTGCTTTGCAACATGCAGTAGATAGGGAAGAGGGAGGCCAGGGCAGCTGATGTATGGCTGACCTGAGGCGAGGTATTGGCCCTCCAGAATGGCTTGGCCACTGCATCCAGGTTTTATCACAGTCAGGGGACACAGCAAGAAATTGCCTCATACAATTACAATACTCTGTTCTGAATTATGGCAACATGACCATACATTTATATTGGAGAACTAACAGGCGTACAGGCACTTGGGGTGGCCAGGAAGGCGAAGGCGCTCAATTCAAAAGCCGTTCTCAGTGGTCAACCATTAATTGATTTTTTTAAATGAATAACTTCTTGCCTAGTTTTAGTGATGTAAATAATTTCTTTTGGGGCAGACTTGTAATAAATTATTTGTGGTGTTTCTTAATATGGTGTTGCTTGATTCAGAAACGCACATTTAAGGATGTCACGGCTTCTTGCACGCTCAATATTAATATTTTTTGTCACTGTTACTGCAAAATAAATAATTTCCTGTTGTTGAAAACTCCAATCTCCCCCTGATTATCGAATTATGGAATGGTTGCACCTTTCGTTACAGTGCCATCTGAAAGTAAGTGAAATGGTGATGTGTTGCCATTGTTTCAACGCCAAACATCCTTAACTAAACTGCTTGAGGAAGCAAAGATGATCAATTAAATTTATGAATTCCCCTGGTCATGATACAGAAAACAGACATGTTTAGTTCAATGATTACAAAAACTCTACAATGAAACTGAGCTAATCACCAAGTGTTGAGCATTGCAAGGTCCAGTTGAAATTTAGAGGCCGAGTACTCAGAAATAGTACATCCATGTGCTGTTCCTGAGAGTAAAGCAAAATTCACTGGCTCAGCTCTGCACCAGACGAAAGTCACTATATTCGCCTGTAGTGGTTGGGATTATGAGTCAGGGGTCAGTATGATGTAATGGACTATGGGGACTAGAGCTGTCAAATTGCGGCTGATATGAAATAGAAATGTGGATGACAGTCCACCAGAGAGAGATCAATAAACCCAGGGGGCTATAGGTTGACAACCTTGCATTCTATCTTGTTTGACAGATACACAATGGGACCAAAACGAACAAGGTGGAAAGTCTAATGAAAAAATATGGCTTTTTATAAATAATTGAAAGAAATCCCAATATTTTCCTAAATTTCATACTAGCATGTGTGGCTATCAATTTGTAACTCAAAAAGAGCTGAGGTTATCCTGGCTTTTTTTGAAAGAATGGCTGAATGAGCAATAATAACATTGTTGTTACAAGTATGAGTGTTTCCGTAAGAGCATGAAAAACCTTGTCATTTGTCCGAGACGTCCATGAATCATTCAACAAACAGGAACATGTGCTTGGGATCTTGTTCTGTCATAGAATTTTCATCAACAAGTTGTTTGTTTGTTTGTTAAATTTTTATTTTAGTGACATATGCATACAGTCGATAATTATGTAATCAGTATTAGTACAAGTAAAGAGAAATAAATATTTTGGTAAGATTATCAACTTCAGCATCCAGACCACTGGGCTTACAAGTCACTTTCACACTGTGTTTTACTGTTATGAGTGGCGCAAATAATTTGATATTTTATATAATAAATATTAGAAACTATCATAGGATTTTCTATGTAAGATATAAACATAATACTATGTATATACATGTACTTCTGTTAAGAAAAGTGAAAATATAGGAAATATATATATGTCAAGTTAAATTACTATCAGCAACACGCACAACCCAGATTCTTTCAGTAACACAATCAAACAGACGAAATAACTGTTACTAATGGCTACTATATACATAAAAATAAAATTTAAAAAAAATTACTAATGGTTACTATATACAGAGAAATAAAATTAAAAAAAAAAATTCATACAAACGAGGCAGACTTTCTACTTTCATACAATAAGCAAACAAATTTAGCAGTGTGAGCAAAATATTCAGGGGTCATCACAAGTTCCCATTGTTCTTGAACATTCATTACAAGAAATTCATCAGATGTAATATTGATGTCAATGAAGTATTTACTCCTCAGATCAGAATAGAAAGGGCATCCAAAGAGGAAATGGTATTCATTTTCAACTTGACCATGAGCACATAATTTACATAATCTGTCTTGTTCATCAATACTCTTCCATCTACCAGTTTCTATTTCAAGTATGTCAGGTCTTTTGATGAGAGTCACAAGCTAATATATCAGAAGCATTTTTCAGGAAAAAAAAACCATGTACCAGCATAGTCAAATTTCAAATTTCATGCTTGCTTCACCTGGACAGAAAATAGGTCATACTTGGAATAAGCCAATCAGAGAAGTTCTTGCAAAAGTCACATTTGCAAGAGCATCACTGAATGGCTAGTTCAAAACTGAACTATATTCTCTCCAGGAGAAGTTAGCAGGCTCTGTCAGAGCATGGCACCTTTGAATAACTAGGGATAGACTGACCAGTTTCAAAGTGTTTGGGACATTTTTCTTTTCACTTTATATTTAATTTCATGCAATTGTGCATGGTCCCATGATATTGTTGCAAGGAGTAAACCGTCAAATTAAAATTTCTATATTTTGAAAATTTTTATAGGCTTTCTGATGTCATGTGTGGTTCTGTTGACTCCTAATCTAGGTATACCATTCTAACATATTACATGTAAATACTTCAAAATTTAATTCAGTTGAATGATTTTTGTTTTTGCATTGTTTTTATCAGGCAGTTAGACACTGACGGGAGAAGTTGTTCAAGGAATCTTTACTCAGAAAAATCCATTTTGAATTTGGAAAGGTTGCCTTACAATGCCCTGGAAGCTTATCGAAGGCTGACCTGAGACATAGTGGGTGGGCCCTCTAGAGTCCCTTGAGAAAAGGCAAGCTGAGCCTGAGCCTCCCGATCATCAAGCCAGGTCTGATCACAGTCAGGGGATGCTGCAAGAAATTGCTCTTTTACAATTACTGGTACTACACAACGCATAATGCCAGCAGGACCATCCTTCTTTCTCTAGAGTTCACAGAAACAATGGAGAGAAATGGCAGGGCAGCAGAAGAGCTATGGCAATAGACATCTCTGATTATGCCTTGATTGCATGCATATATAACTCACAACAGGCCTCAGTGGCCCCTGCATTGTCCTTATCTGTCCGTCCTTGATTAAGACTTGGCCACTTCCAGCTTGTGCTGATGTATTCATAGAATGTGTAATTGCGTAAGAGTAAGGCGAAGTTACAAGTCCGTGCTTGCTATGTTCATATCACTGCTTAATGAGCTTATGATATTATTTTCAGGAGGAACACAAGTATGCCTTGAAACAACCAAGTTTTTAAGAGCAGGAAATACATCTATGTCATTTAAGGTGGATATCAAAAGTGAGAGATGCTAATGAGCCCTGCATGGGGACCTCATCATTCCTTGCTGAAAATTGGAGCTCCATTTGAATTTTACTGGCAATGGCAGCTGTTGACGCTCACTATCTTAATTGAGACTTCCTGACCCAGCTTGACAAGGAGATATACACTGGTCTCCCTAACTTGTCTTGCTTGGCCATTGATGGTTTACTCGGTGTCCCAGACACTCACTTGGGGTTGGTCAGGACAATTTGCAAATTTATCTTCCGAACGTTCCAGGGAACATGGAGGTATCTTGAGCTGGTCTACCAATCAATATGTGTAATCACCCGCAAAAAGTTATATTTCTTGTTGAGACCTATGTAGAACATAAATTTGTTGAGTGCTACATGCATTGCGGGGGACAGTGGATGTATTACTTTTTGACAATTGTTCAACATAGTTACTTTATGCTGTGTGCCTTATACTGTGCTTGTGTTATTAGCACACAGTCTCTCCAGAGCCTAAGGTCATACTGAGAAACCTTCAGCATCCGACTAGTTGCATTTGTCCAAACAATTGTGTGTAGAACTGTGGATACAAAAAGCATAGGACAATTCATTTTTAGGCAGACAGACCTATGTTGAAGCCATTGCCCTGCCCTATCTGTTTCATGTAACTTAGTGTAGCTACTACAGTAGTGTAATGTTTTGTGGAAAACAACATGGGGTGACAGTGCTTGCCTGTTTGTCGGTCACCTCTGTCCCACATTTGGAATTATTTAGTTTTGTCTGTCAAGGCTCCCCACCTTTCCACTGACACCTATTGTCCAGCATATTACTTCAGCCTCAGTATAGGGCAGGCGGGTCATGCTCATTGGTGCAAATGACCACCCCACATTGGCTCACAAGCAATAACATTTCCAATACTAACAACTTTCCTCAACCAGGTTGTTAGTTTCATTGCACTTGAGGTTCAATCATTTTGCTATTAAGATAGAGTGTCAAGATAATCAGCATTTTCTTGGAGACATGCATTAGAAATTTAGTCTGGAGAACGTGGCGTATGCAGAGACGCGCTTGGCACTGTTAACTTTTTGTTTCTGTATTGAGGCCAACCTCCGCAGAATGTTTTCAAGAACTTAAAAAGTTCCCTTTTAATGCTGCAATGCAATTTAAATGTGTTATCAAAATTGCATGGTACTTTGAGGCTCAGCTTCCTTTTATGGTGTTAGTTTCAAATGGAGCTAAATGGGATTCCATCAGCACTGCCTTGTATTGGAAATTGTTTGACAAACCTGAACCTTCCAAGATTTGCAAAGAAAGTGAAGTTTAAAAACCAAACAACGAAAAAGTGTGTGCTTGTTGACAAAATAAGAAAAAAATTGTCAATGGCAAATAATTCATGTAGTATCTGCCAAAGAAAATATGAGATTGTTTTATCTAAATGTCAATAGAAGTGATGTATGATGTATGATTATCAAAATAAATCGAAATGTTTGTACGATATTTCATAATGTATCGCAGTATCGGGCAATATTTGAAAGATAACTTTTCCAGGTCAAACAAAAATGTCAACGTCACGAGGAGTTTACATGACAAGGATAATTGATTAGACAAAGTCTCATCTCATCATCATCTCTTTTGATCAATGCTCTTATCATTAACAGTGATGTCTCTGGCTGATCACAGACCTTTGCCGCAATATTTGAAAAATGCTTCACATGTCCAATTAATCATGCACTTAGATATAGAGCCTATCTGCTGAATATGTAACCTTAATTTTTAACCACAATGTCAGTCGTGGGGATTGAGAAGATATGGGCGGTTAATTGCTATTACTAAGAACTAAATAATGTCAGCAGGACAATCTGTCTTTGCCAGAGTTAACATAGACACATGAAGAGAAGTGCCAAGGCATTGAGAGAGCTATGGCAATGGACTTCTCTGATTATGCCTTGATTGCATACATGCATAACTCAAAACAGGTCTCTGTGGTCCCTCATTGTCCTTATCTGCCCGTCCTTGATTAAGACTTGGCAACTTTCAGATTATGCTGATGTATTCATAGGATATTATATTCTATTGCATAAGAGTAAGGCAAAGTTACAAGTCTGCAAGCAGTTAAAGAGTCCAAGGAGTTTAGAAGGGACCTCAGCCATTTTTCGTTTGTGAAGAATAGCACAATTATGGCTGACTTGCGTGGTTTGCTTTGGTCTCTGAAACTCACTTTGGCAAATATTCCAGTAGAAAATGGTTACAAACTGATCTTGTCTAACCTAGTTATTAATGCATGTGACAACCACAGTTATATTTTCTGTGAGGCTGAATGTGAACTTTGTATAGTATATTGTGCAGCATAACATTGAAAGTAAATTTCTCAAAACCTTGAGGTCATATTGAGAAACCTTTTGCATCCAAATTGTGTGTTTGTCCAGGCAATTTGTCCAAGCTATTGTGTCCTTTCATTTTTGTCCCTAAGTTGAGAATTATGTAGTGGTGTCTGTCAGGGTTTCCCTCCTTATGGGGTAGGGCAGGCATATCATGCTCATTTTGTGAAAATGGGCAACTCACAAGCAATAACATTTCCACCAGTTGCTGCTTATCAAAGCCAGATATTAGAAGTGTGACCATGGAGGGAGGACCAGGGTTAATTGAAACAGCACTATCAGTTGGCCACTTTGGGTTTCATTTATTTGCCTGAATCTGACATCTGCAGATGATTAAGTCACCAAGTTCATTGAAGGCATAATGTCTGGAGCTACATCAACATTTTTAGAAACATTTCGAGGGAAGGATTTTCTTATTCTTCTCGAGAAATTTGGACACCACAACAATTAAGTACCAATAGTATCACATTGGACTATTTTATTATATAACTTTCGTGGCATCAGACTTGAAAGAAATCTCCAGATGTTCCACCTTAGACGGAAGGTGGATGTTTTCCCATCCTGACGCAATATTTTTGTAAATAAAATAATTTATACAGGCGGAATATTTTACAACATATCGAAATGACTTTAATTGTATTGTAAAGATACATATCAAAATTTATTTAGAGATTTTGCTAAAAAGCTCCCTTAATAGAAGAATATTGATATAATGTATTGTTTTTGCATAAATGTACTTGAAACACCATACTGGGAACATCTGGATTTTCGGAAAAGTGCCTGGAACCGTAAACCTTTCATTTCAGTGTCTACGCCAACCGCTGCAGAATGTTTTCACGAACTTTAAAAAGTTCACTTTTAATGATGCAATGCAACTTAAAAGGGTTATCAAAATTTCATGGTTCTTTGGCATTTGCCTTTTATTTTGTTAGCTTCAAAAGGGATTCCATCAGCTATTCTTTGTATTGAAAATTGCTGTACAAATGTGAACCTTTTCAGAGCTGCAGAAAAGGAAAAAAAAAAAAAACAAACACAGAAAAATTAGGCATCAGTTGATAAAATGCACTTGGCCCGCAAACCCATTTGTCAAAATCAGAAAACAGATTTTTATGGCAACTAATTTATGAAGTATCCGCCGGAGACAATATGTGAGTGCAATAATCAAAATAAATCACAGTAGAGTTGTGTACAATGTTTCATAATTTGTCCATCAATATTTGAAAAATGACTTTTCCAAGTCAACCAAAAGTGGCAATGTCGGGGCCTCTAGAGTTCATTATGACAAGGATGATTGATTAGACAAGGTCTCACCTTAGCATCATCTCTTTTGATTGATGCTTTTCTCATTAACAGCAATGTCTCTTGTGCAGCAATATTTGACAAGTAATTCTCATGCATGTGTAATCACCTTGCATTATATGGAGCCATTTTTTAATGCTCATTACTGACATGTCCTAGTAGTTCGGAGAAATTGGTTTGAGAACGCTGACCGCCAGTTACATATATGGCAGAATGACATTGCTAAAATCAGGATTGGCAACCACGCCCCATTGAATTAGATTTCTTACAAAGGTACATTGAAAGAAATTGGTGGTCTGCAAGAGTGCCAAGAATTTCCCTTCAGCCCAGTGGACACATACAAACATCACCATGGCAACATAAGGGTCTTTTCAGAACCTTCTTCACAATGGGCAGTAATGGTTCCTGAATCATTGCCTTCTTAATACATTGTGAGTGTGACACTCTGGTTTATATATAGATATATTATATAGACATATGAAGTATCATTGCAAGAGCTACATCGCACGTCTTTGTGTCGCAGGCCGTAAAGTGGCACTTCTATGTATTCATTATGGTAGCTGCCATTAAAGTGACGCAGCAGGTTCTACAGTGCATTACACTTCAGAGTAAATGTTGGGTGATAAAGCGATTAAAAGCCCGAAAAGTACTCCAAAAGGCAATGGCTAGCACATTTTGAAAAAAGCCCAGTGGTTTGAAGTGTGTTCATATATCTCAGAAAAGTTCTCAGTGGTGGTTGCACAGCTCAATAGACCTGAATCCTGTCTTTCAAGTTTCAGCTTTGTTTTTTAGATTTGTTTTTCACTGAAATTAAATTAAAATTCCTCAATAGTAGTACTCAGTATAAATTCAGGCTTCCAGACGTCCTTCACCTTAATGCTACAATAATCATGATTAAAAATTGCATGCACCAAATGCGTCTGCTTTGCAGCCAGTTAAATCATGGCCATTACTCTTCATGTGTTCACCATAAGGAATTAAACCAGCCTTTCCTCCTGAGGCAGTTATACACATGATTCAGATTATGAAATAAAGGCATTCTTTGATATATTGTCTACGATGTACATAATGCATTTCTCTCTCACTGCTGATTAACTTATACAATACACATCCACCAGTGCATTAGAAGCTGGGTCAATGCTGAAGTTTGATCAAAGGAGGATTGCTACAAGACAAAGAAACTCAATTAAATGACAGATTGTTGCTCAGAGGCTGTCAGAGCAGAAAGGCAATAATCCCTCATGGACTTCATGACATCCCAAGCATACCAATTACAGAATAAGGAATGCCCTTTATTGATATTACAAGTCGGAGTCTTCCTGCATCACTACAGTATAGGACTATAGGAGCGTATATCCTGTGATAGCCCCTAATGTAAGTTTCAGTTGGGGTTATTTCACTTTCATCTATGGACAATTTTGCATTGAATAAAGCACACTATACCTCTATCTTTCTCTTTCACAACCCTCTAGACAGTAGCACACCTTCAATCTGAATGGCTCCTGTGGTTCTTATGCATTATTTTGCCTTGCCCATTGTCAAGTCTGCATTGATCATTCTCTGCAACTTGTACATTTAATTCACAGAAATACTTGGGATTGGTAGGTATGCCTCACAAATCTGTCTGTCCACAGAAACTTATGGGAGAAACTTTTCTCATATCATGTCAAGTAACAAGCAAAAAGTAATCTCCAATAAACAAAATACTCTGCAACATCAAAACAACTACTTCTGCTTGGTTTTAGTACACAGAATTCAAAGTTGAAAAGTGAAAAAAAAAAAAATCATTGGGCAATGATTTCGTGCATTTATGTAGACGGTACTGAGTGTCAGAAGGAATTACGTCAATACTTAAAGAGGACAAATGAAATGTTGGAAAAAACAGGAAGCAAAGTAATCCGAAATTCAATCAAAAAAGACTAGCTGCTGCCCCCACTGGATAAACCACATATGCAAAAGGCCATCATTTATTAATTTGACTGAAGTACTCCTGGTTCCTTTTCCATTTGACATTAATACAGATCTGGAAATAGAGGCAGAAGAGCCTGCTTCCAGTAACGCTAAAGCTAAAGCTAGATATTTTACATTTGCAATATGAAATTGAAAAATGACAACAACATATATTTCGTATGATGAATAAACTAATGGCAAGTACTTGGACCAATTACCACCCGAACCCACACATAGGGGGTGTGAAAAATTATGGAAGTTTGATCAAATGACCAGCCTGCAGATATCATAGTGGTCAATTTCAATTGTGCCTTGTTATTTCACTCTGTCTGTCTTTCCATTGTCCTGATGTTACTTACTCTGCACCACAACAGTCTTTGTGGTGCAACAGCAGGGTGAACACAATCAATTCTGTTTCCAACTTGGACAAACTACTTCTATTTTAAATAGAAAGTGTTAGGTCTTGTGAAGGATACCTACATATTGCTAGGGATTCCTGAAAGACACTGTTGTGTAGTGAATGAAATGATACGGCGAAATAGAGCAGTTACACAATACTAAATTACAAGTACTTGAACTGTACTTCTATACATTTTCTGTCCGTTTGCAATTTAGAAGACTCTTACATTGTAAAGAGTTTCTCATGTTTACATACTGTTATGCATGTATATATTTGTTGCAGTTCCCCGCATTAAAGCGAGTCTGAATGGTACATATGTTTACTCTGCTTTATGGACTTGTAATGGATTTATTTACTTCTTCAACTCATGATTAGAAACAATATTTGCACAATATTTCATAATGTATCAGTCAATATTCTGGAGATGAGTTTTCCATGTCCAACTAGAGGAGCAATGGTACAAAGTTCATATGACAAGGATGATTAATTAGACAAGGTCTTTTCTCGTCAAAGAATTCAGCAACAATATTCGAAAAATACTTCACATGTCTGAACTGCATGAGATACAGAGCCTTTCTGCCCAACATGTGACCTAAACTCTCAACCACAATGTCCATCTTGGGGAGTGAGAAGATATGGGAGGTTAATTATTATTACTAAGAACTAAATAATGTCGGCAGGACAATCTATCTATGTTTGCCAGAGTTAACATAGACACATGAAGAGAAGTGGCAGCACAGTGGAAGAGCTATGGCAATAGACTTCTCTGATTATGCCTTGATTGCATGCATATATAACTCACAACAGGCCTCAGTGGCCCCTGCATTGTCCTTATCTGTCCGTCCTTGATTAAGACTTGGCCACTTCCAGCTTGTGCTGATGTATTCATAGAATGTGTAATTGCGTAAGAGTAAGGCGAAGTTACAAGTCTGTGCTTGCTATGTATATCTCACTGCTAAATGAGCTTATGATATTATTTTCAGGAGGAACACAAGTATACCTTCAGTTGAAACAACCCAGTTTTTAAGAGCAGGAAATGCATCTATGCCATATATAAGATGGATATCAAAAGTGAGATATGCTAATGAGCTCTGCATGGGGACCTCAACATTTCTTGTTGAAAATTGGAACTCAATTTGAATTTTACTGGCAATGGCTGCTGTTGAGGCTCACTATCTTAATTGAGACTTCCTGACCCAGCTGTACGAAGGGATATTGTGATCTTTGTGACACGGGACTCCCTAACATGTTTTGCTTGGCCATTGATGGTTTACCTGGTGTCCCAGACACTCACTTGGGGTTGGTCAGGATATTTGCAAATTTATGATCAAAATGTTCCTGGGAACATGGAGGCAACTTGAGCTGGTCTACCAATCAATACGTGAAATCACCAGCAAAAAGTTAAATTTCTTGTTTAGACCTTTGTAGAACAGAAACTTGTCGAGTACTACATGTTATGAGGGACAGCGGATGTATTACTTGATTTTGACAATTGTTCAACATGGTTACTTTATGCTGTGTGCCTTATACTGTGCTTGTGTTATCAGCAGACAGTCTCTCCAGAGCCCAAGTTAATATTGAGAAAACTCCAGCATCCAACTAGTTGCATTTGTCCAAACAATTGTGTGTAGAACTGTGGATACAAAAATCATAGGACAATTTACATTTAGGTTGACAGACCTGTGTTGCAGCCATTACTCTGCCCCATATGTTTTGTGTTACTTACTGTGCTACAGTGGTGTAATGTTTGGTGGAAAACAACATGGGGTGACCGTGCTTGCCTGTTTGTCAGTCACCTTTGTCCCGCTGTTGGAATTATTTAGTGGTGTCTGTCAAGGCTCCCCACCTTTCCACTGACACCTATTGTCCAGCATATTACTTCAGCCTCAGAATAGGGCAGGCGGGTCATGCTCATTCTGTGCAAATGACCACCTCACATTTGCTCACAAGCAATAACATTTCCAATAGTAACAACTTCTCTCAACCAGGTTGTTATTTTCATTGTCCACTTGCGGTTCAAGATAGAGTCACTTGCGGTTCAAGATAGAGTGTTAAGATAATCAGCATTTTCTTGGATACATGCATTAGAAATTCAGTCTGGAGAACGTGGCGTATGCAGAGACTCGCTTAGCACTGTTAATGTTTTGTTCCTGCATCGACACCAACCTCTGTAGAATGTTTTCAAGAACTTAAAAAGTTCACTTTTAATGCTTCAATGCAATGAAAATGTGTTATCAAAATTTCATGGTACTTTGAGGCTCAGCTGCCTTTTATGCTGTTAGTTTCAAATGGAGCTAATGGGATTCTGTCAGCAATGCCTTGAATTGGAAATTGTTTGAAAAACATGAACCTTCCAAGATTGGCAAAGAAAGTAAAGTCTAAAAATCAAACAAAGAAAACTGTGTGCTTGTTGACAAAAAAAAATTGTCAATGGCAAATAATTCATGTAGGATCTGCCTAAGAAAATATGAGATTGTTTTATTGAACTGTCAATAGAAGTGATGTATGATGATCAAAATAAATCGAAATGTTTGTACAATATTTCATGATGTATCACTGTGCCAGTCAATATTTGAAAGATAACTTTTCCAGGTCAAACAAAAATGGCAATGTCACAAGGAGTTCACCTGGCAAAGATGATTGATTTGACAAGGTCTATTCTCATCATCTCTTTTGATCAATGCTCTTCTCATTAACAGTGACGGCGACATTTACTTAGCTTTTGGAGGGTTGACAGTTGTGGTGACAAGGAAACCAAGGTGCTGAATAAAAGCTGACATCAAGCTCTAGGTTTCAGCTTTCATTTAGCACCTTAGTTGTTAATATTTTTCAAGATGACTAAACTGAACTAAACTGGTAATTTCTAGGAAATGTTTTTGTGCAGTCAACTTCAATTTCAAATGGACCGCTGTCAAAACCCCATCGGACATTGATACTCCTGTTAACATTGGTTTTTTGTTAAGAAAACTATCTGAATGATATAGATACCTTCCATTAACAAGAAATGCCTCTAACAGAAAAGAATCATATATTGGCTGGACCACTAATAGAAACAAAAGTGACTGAAATTGACAAGACTGCAGAGAATGTTGCGAGAGCTCTTCTTCTGAAAGTATATACAATTCTAAGATATCAAAGTAACGAAAGGAGAAAACTAAGTGTATAGTTCAATTCCTCATGTTTGGTCTTTTATAGAGCTATGATAACTCAATTAGGAGGGGAGATAGGCGTTTTTTCAATTTTCGGTAGCTCGTTGGCGGCCATTTTGTTGTTATGCAAATGAGGGAGTTCATCCCAATATTTTTCTTGGGAACATGTTTCATTTGAAAGACGACATTCCAGGGAACATTTTGGTACCACACTCATACATTCCTGGGGGGGTGCAGGGGGGAGGGTCCCGCTGGCCCCCGGACTACTATATTCGCCTGTAGTGGTTGTGATTATAAGTCAGTCGTCAGTATGATGTGATAGACTATGAGGATCAGAGCTGTCAAATTTCGGCTGATATGAAATAGAAATGTAGATGACAGTCCACCAGAGAGAGATCAATGAACCCAGGGGGCTATAGGTTGACAACCTTGCATTCTATCTTGTTTGACAGATACACAGTGGGACCAAAACGAACAAGGTGCAGGGAAAGTTAAATGAAAAATCTGGCTTTTTATAAATGATCAAAAGAAAACCTAATATTTTCCAAAATTTCATACTGGCATGTTTTTCTTAAGTACAACATATAACAGACAGCAACATTGCAGAAAGATCAATCTTGAGAAAAGAAAAATAACACTTGTGGCTATCATTAATTATTCTCACTCACAAAGAGGTGAGGTTACCCTGGCTAATTTGAAAGACTGATTGAATGAGCAATAATAACATTGTGGTTAAAAGTGTAAGTGTTTCCATAAGAGCAAGATAAGCCTTCTCATTTGACTTCCATGAATCTTTCAACAAACTAGATCTAGAACCTGTGCTTGGGATCTGTTCTGTCAGACTGACCACAGGCCCAAGCCAAATTGAGTCCTTTCTTTCCTTGTCATTGGTATATTCAAGGGTTCCATGCTCTTACAGAATCTGCTTGCTTCACCTGAACAGAAAATAGGTCATACTTGGAATAAGCCAATCAGAGAAGTTCTTGCAAAAGTCACATTTGCAAGAGCATCACTGAATGGCTAGTTCAAAACTGAACTATATTCTCTCCAGGAGAAGTTAGCAGGCTCTGTCAGAGCATGGCACCTTTGAATAACTAGGGATAGACTGACCAGTTTCAAAGTGTTTGGGACATTTTTCTTTTCACTTTATATTTAATTTCATGCAATTGTGCATGGTCCCATGATATTGTTGCAAGGAGTAAACCATCAAATTAAAATTTCTATATTTTGAAAATTTTTATAGGCTTTCTGATGTCATGTGTGGTTCTGTTGACTCCTAATCTAGGTATACCATTCTAACATATTACATGTAAATACTTCAAAATTTAATTCAGTTGAATGATTTTTGTGTTTGCATTGTTTTTATCAGGCAGTTAGACACTGACGGGAGAAGTTGTTCAAGGAATCTTTACTCAGAAAAATCCATTTTGAATTTGGAAAGGTTGCCTTACAATGCCCTGGAAGCTTATCGAAGGCTGACCTGAGACATAGTGGGTGGGCCCTCTAGAGTCCCTTGAGAAAAGGCAAGCTGAGCCTGAGCCTCCTGATCATCAAGCCAGGTCTGATCACAGTCAGGGGATGCTGCAAGAAATTGCTCTTTTACAATTACTGGTACTACACAACGCATAATGCCAGCAGGACCATCCTTCTTTCTCTAGAGTTCACAGAAACAATGGAGAGAAATGGCAGGGCAGCAGAAGAGCTATGGCAATAGACATCTCTGATTATGCCTTGATTGCATGCATATATAACTCACAACAGGCCTCAGTGGCCCCTGCATTGTCCTTATCTGTCCGTCCTTGATTAAGACTTGGCCACTTCCAGCTTGTGCTGATGTATTCATAGAATGTGTAATTGCGTAAGAGTAAGGCGAAGTTACAAGTCCGTGCTTGCTATGTTCATATCACTGCTTAATGAGCTTATGATATTATTTTCAGGAGGAACACAAGTATGCCTTGAAACAACCAAGTTTTTAAGAGCAGGAAATACATCTATGTCATTTAAGGTGGATATCAAAAGTGAGAGATGCTAATGAGCCCTGCATGGGGACCTCATCATTCCTTGCTGAAAATTGGAGCTCCATTTGAATTTTACTGGCAATGGCAGCTGTTGACGCTCACTATCTTAATTGAGACTTCCTGACCCAGCTGGACAAGGAGATATACACTGGTCTCCCTAACTTGTCTTGCTTGGCCATTGATGGTTTACTCGGTGTCCCAGACACTCACTTGGGGTTGGTCAGGACAATTTGCAAATTTATCTTCCGAACGTTCCAGGGAACATGGAGGTATCTTGAGCTGGTCTACCAATCAATATGTGTAATCACCCGCAAAAAGTTATATTTCTTGTTGAGACCTATGTAGAACATAAATTTGTTGAGTGCTACATGCATTGCGGGGGACAGTGGATGTATTACTTTTTGACAATTGTTCAACATAGTTACTTTATGCTGTGTGCCTTATACTGTGCTTGTGTTATTAGCACACAGTCTCTCCAGAGCCTAAGGTCATACTGAGAAACCTTCAGCATCCGACTAGTTGCATTTGTCCAAACAATTGTGTGTAGAACTGTGGATACAAAAAGCATAGGACAATTCATTTTTAGGCAGACAGACCTATGTTGAAGCCATTGCCCTGCCCTATCTGTTTCATGTAACTTAGTGTAGCTACTACAGTAGTGTAATGTTTTGTGGAAAACAACATGGGGTGACAGTGCTTGCCTGTTTGTCGGTCACCTCTGTCCCACATTTGGAATTATTTAGTTTTGTCTGTCAAGGCTCCCCACCTTTCCACTGACACCTATTGTCCAGCATATTACTTCAGCCTCAGTATAGGGCAGGCGGGTCATGCTCATTGGTGCAAATGACCACCCCACATTGGCTCACAAGCAATAACATTTCCAATACTAACAACTTTCCTCAACCAGGTTGTTAGTTTCATTGCACTTGAGGTTCAATCATTTTGCTATTAAGATAGAGTGTCAAGATAATCAGCATTTTCTTGGAGACATGCATTAGAAATTTAGTCTGGAGAACGTGGCGTATGCAGAGACGCGCTTGGCACTGTTAACTTTTTGTTTCTGTATTGAGGCCAACCTCCGCAGAATGTTTTCAAGAACTTAAAAAGTTCCCTTTTAATGCTGCAATGCAATTTAAATGTGTTATCAAAATTGCATGGTACTTTGAGGCTCAGCTTCCTTTTATGGTGTTAGTTTCAAATGGAGCTAAATGGGATTCCATCAGCACTGCCTTGTATTGGAAATTGTTTGACAAACCTGAACCTTCCAAGATTTGCAAAGAAAGTGAAGTTTAAAAACCAAACAACGAAAAAGTGTGTGCTTGTTGACAAAATAAGAAAAAAATTGTCAATGGCAAATAATTCATGTAGTATCTGCCAAAGAAAATATGAGATTGTTTTATCTAAATGTCAATAGAAGTGATGTATGATGTATGATTATCAAAATAAATCGAAATGTTTGTACGATATTTCATAATGTATCGCAGTATCGGGCAATATTTGAAAGATAACTTTTCCAGGTCAAACAAAAATGTCAACGTCACGAGGAGTTTACATGACAAGGATAATTGATTAGACAAAGTCTCATCTCATCATCATCTCTTTTGATCAATGCTCTTATCATTAACAGTGATGTCTCTGGCTGATCACAGACCTTTGCCGCAATATTTGAAAAATGCTTCACATGTCCAATTAATCATGCACTTAGATATAGAGCCTATCTGCTGAATATGTAACCTTAATTTTTAACCACAATGTCAGTCGTGGGGATTGAGAAGATATGGGCGGTTAATTGCTATTACTAAGAAATAAATAATGTCAGCAGGACAATCTGTCTTTGCCAGAGTTAACATAGACACATGAAGAGAAGTGCCAAGGCATTGAGAGAGCTATGGCAATGGACTTCTCTGATTATGCCTTGATTGCATACATGCATAACTCAAAACAGGTCTCTGTGGTCCCTCATTGTCCTTATCTGCCCGTCCTTGATTAAGACTTGGCAACTTTCAGATTATGCTGATGTATTCATAGGATATTATATTCTATTGCATAAGAGTAAGGCAAAGTTACAAGTCTGCAAGCAGTTAAAGAGTCCAAGGAGTTTAAAAGGGACCTCAGCCATTTTTCGTTTGTGAAGAATAGCACAATTATAGCTGACTTGCGTGGTTTGCTTTGGTCTCTGAAACTCACTTTGGCAAATATTCCAGTAGAAAATGGTTACAAACTGATCTTGTCTAACCTAGTTATTAATGCATGTGACAACCACAGTTATATTTTCTGTGAGGCTGAATGTGAACTTTGTATAGTATATTGTGCAGCATAACATTGAAAGTAAATTTCTCAAAACCTTGAGGTCATATTGAGAAACCTTTTGCATCCAAATTGTGTGTTTGTCCAGGCAATTTGTCCAAGCTATTGTGTCCTTTCATTTTTGTCCCTAAGTTGAGAATTATGTAGTGGTGTCTGTCAGGGTTTCCCTCCTTATGGGGTAGGGCAGGCATATCATGCTCATTTTGTGAAAATGGGCAACTCACAAGCAATAACATTTCCACCAGTTGCTGCTTATCAAAGCCAGATATTAGAAGTGTGACCATGGAGGGAGGACCAGGGTTAATTGAAACAGCACTATCAGTTGGCCACTTTGGGTTTCATTTATTTGCCTGAATCTGACATCTGCAGATGATTAAGTCACCAAGTTCATTGAAGGCATAATGTCTGGAGCTACATCAACATTTTTAGAAACATTTCGAGGGAAGGATTTTCTTATTCTTCTCGAGAAATTTGGACACCACAACAATTAAGTACCAATAGTATCACATTGGACTATTTTATTATATAACTTTCGTGGCATCAGACTTGAAAGAAATCTCCAGATGTTCCACCTTTTAGACGGAAGGTGGATGTTTTCCCATCCTGACGCAATATTTTTGTAAATAAAATAATTTATACAGGCGGAATATTTTACAACATATCGAAATGACTTTAATTGTATTGTAAAGATACATATCAAAATTTATTTAGAGATTTTGCTAAAAAGCTCCCTTAATAGAAGAATATTGATATAATGTATTGTTTTTGCATAAATGTACTTGAAACACCATACTGGGAACATCTGGATTTTCGGAAAAGTGCCTGGAACCGTAAACCTTTCATTTCAGTGTCTACGCCAACCGCTGCAGAATGTTTTCACGAACTTTAAAAAGTTCACTTTTAATGATGCAATGCAACTTAAAAGGGTTATCAAAATTTCATGGTTCTTTGGCATTTGCCTTTTATTTTGTTAGCTTCAAAAGGGATTCCATCAGCTATTCTTTGTATTGAAAATTGCTGTACAAATGTGAACCTTTTCAGAGCTGCAGAAAAGGAAAAAAAAAAAAAACAAACACAGAAAAATTAGGCATCAGTTGATAAAATGCACTTGGCCCGCAAACCCATTTGTCAAAATCAGAAAACAGATTTTTATGGCAACTAATTTATGAAGTATCCGCCGGAGACAATATGTGAGTGCAATAATCAAAATAAATCACAGTAGAGTTGTGTACAATGTTTCATAATTTGTCCATCAATATTTGAAAAATGACTTTTCCAAGTCAACCAAAAGTGGCAATGTCGGGGCCTCTAGAGTTCATTATGACAAGGATGATTGATTAGACAAGGTCTCACCTTAGCATCATCTCTTTTGATTGATGCTTTTCTCATTAACAGCAATGTCTCTTGTGCAGCAATATTTGACAAGTAATTCTCATGCATGTGTAATCACCTTGCATTATATGGAGCCATTTTTTAATGCTCATTACTGACATGTCCTAGTAGTTCGGAGAAATTGGTTTGAGAACGCTGACCGCCAGTTACATATATGGCAGAATGACATTGCTAAAATCAGGATTGGCAACCACGCCCCATTGAATTAGATTTCTTACAAAGGTACATTGAAAGAAATTGGTGGTCTGCAAGAGTGCCAAGAATTTCCCTTCAGCCCAGTGGACACATACAAACATCACCATGGCAACATAAGGGTCTTTTCAGAACCTTCTTCACAATGGGCAGTAATGGTTCCTGAATCATTGCCTTCTTAATACATTGTGAGTGTGACACTCTGGTTTATATATAGATATATTATATAGACATATGAAGTATCATTGCAAGAGCTACATCGCACGTCTTTGTGTCGCAGGCCGTAAAGTGGCACTTCTATGTATTCATTATGGTAGCTGCCATTAAAGTGACGCAGCAGGTTCTACAGTGCATTACACTTCAGAGTAAATGTTGGGTGATAAAGCGATTAAAAGCCCGAAAAGTACTCCAAAAGGCAATGGCTAGCACATTTTGAAAAAAGCCCAGTGGTTTGAAGTGTGTTCATATATCTCAGAAAAGTTCTCAGTGGTGGTTGCACAGCTCAATAGACCTGAATCCTGTCTTTCAAGTTTCAGCTTTGTTTTTTAGATTTGTTTTTCACTGAAATTAAATTAAAATTCCTCAATAGTAGTACTCAGTATAAATTCAGGCTTCCAGACGTCCTTCACCTTAATGCTACAATAATCATGATTAAAAATTGCATGCACCAAATGCGTCTGCTTTGCAGCCAGTTAAATCATGGCCATTACTCTTCATGTGTTCACCATAAGGAATTAAACCAGCCTTTCCTCCTGAGGCAGTTATACACATGATTCAGATTATGAAATAAAGGCATTCTTTGATATATTGTCTACGATGTACATAATGCATTTCTCTCTCACTGCTGATTAACTTATACAATACACATCCACCAGTGCATTAGAAGCTGGGTCAATGCTGAAGTTTGATCAAAGGAGGATTGCTACAAGACAAAGAAACTCAATTAAATGACAGATTGTTGCTCAGAGGCTGTCAGAGCAGAAAGGCAATAATCCCTCATGGACTTCATGACATCCCAAGCATACCAATTACAGAATAAGGAATGCCCTTTATTGATATTACAAGTCGGAGTCTTCCTGCATCACTACAGTATAGGACTATAGGAGCGTATATCCTGTGATAGCCCCTAATGTAAGTTTCAGTTGGGGTTATTTCATTTTCATCTATGGACAATTTTGCATTGAATAAAGCACACTATACCTCTATCTTTCTCTTTCACAACCCTCTAGACAGTAGCACACCTTCAATCTGAATGGCTCCTGTGGTTCTTATGCATTATTTTGCCTTGCCCATTGTCAAGTCTGCATTGATCATTCTCTGCAACTTGTACATTTAATTCACAGAAATACTTGGGATTGGTAGGTATGCCTCACAAATATGTCTGTCCACAGAAACTTATGGGAGAAACTTTTCTCATATCATGTCAAGTAACAAGCAAAAAGTAATCTCCAATAAACAAAATACTCTGCAACATCAAAACAACTACTTCTGCTTGGTTTTAGTACACAGAATTCAAAGTTGAAAAGTGAAAAAAAAAAAAATCATTGGGCAATGATTTCGTGCATTTATGTAGACGGTACTGAGTGTCAGAAGGAATTACGTCAATACTTAAAGAGGACAAATGAAATGTTGGAAAAAACAGGAAGCAAAGTAATCCGAAATTCAATCAAAAAAGACTAGCTGCTGCCCCCACTGGATAAACCACATATGCAAAAGGCCATCATTTATTAATTTGACTGAAGTACTCCTGGTTCCTTTTCCATTTGACATTAATACAGATCTGGAAATAGAGGCAGAAGAGCCTGCTTCCAGTAACGCTAAAGCTAAAGCTAGATATTTTACATTTGCAATATGAAATTGAAAAATGACAACAACATATATTTCGTATGATGAATAAACTAATGGCAAGTACTTGGACCAATTACCACCCGAACCCACACATAGGGGGTGTGAAAAATTATGGAAGTTTGATCAAATGACCAGCCTGCAGATATCATAGTGGTCAATTTCAATTGTGCCTTGTTATTTCACTTTGTCTGTCTTTCCATTGTCCTGATGTTACTTACTCTGCACCACAACAGTCTTTGTGGTGCAACAGCAGGGTGAACACAATCAATTCTGTTTCCAACTTGGACAAACTACTTCTATTTTAAATAGAAAGTGTTAGGTCTTGTGAAGGATACCTACATATTGCTAGGGATTCCTGAAAGACACTGTTGTGTAGTGAATGAAATGATACGGCGAAATAGAGCAGTTACACAATACTAAATTACAAGTACTTGAACTGTACTTCTATACATTTTCTGTCCGTTTGCAATTTAGAAGACTCTTACATTGTAAAGAGTTTCTCATGTTTACATACTGTTATGCATGTATATATTTGTTGCAGTTCCCCGCATTAAAGCGAGTCTGAATGGTACATATGTTTACTCTGCTTTATGGACTTGTAATGGATTTATTTACTTCTTCAACTCATGATTAGAAACAATATTTGCACAATATTTCATAATGTATCAGTCAATATTCTGGAGATGAGTTTTCCATGTCCAACTAGAGGAGCAATGGTACAAAGTTCATATGACAAGGATGATTAATTAGACAAGGTCTTTTCTCGTCAAAGAATTCAGCAACAATATTCGAAAAATACTTCACATGTCTGAACTGCATGAGATACAGAGCCTTTCTGCCCAACATGTGACCTAAACTCTCAACCACAATGTCCATCTTGGGGAGTGAGAAGATATGGGAGGTTAATTATTATTACTAAGAACTAAATAATGTCGGCAGGACAATCTATCTATGTTTGCCAGAGTTAACATAGACACATGAAGAGAAGTGGCAGCACAGTGGAAGAGCTATGGCAATAGACTTCTCTGATTATGCCTTGATTGCATGCATATATAACTCACAACAGGCCTCAGTGGCCCCTGCATTGTCCTTATCTGTCCGTCCTTGATTAAGACTTGGCCACTTCCAGCTTGTGCTGATGTATTCATAGAATGTGTAATTGCGTAAGAGTAAGGCGAAGTTACAAGTCTGTGCTTGCTATGTATATCTCACTGCTAAATGAGCTTATGATATTATTTTCAGGAGGAACACAAGTATACCTTCAGTTGAAACAACCCAGTTTTTAAGAGCAGGAAATGCATCTATGCCATATATAAGATGGATATCAAAAGTGAGAGATGCTAATGAGCTCTGCATGGGGACCTCAACATTTCTTGTTGAAAATTGGAACTCAATTTGAATTTTACTGGCAATGGCTGCTGTTGAGGCTCACTATCTTAATTGAGACTTCCTGACCCAGCTGTACGAAGGGATATTGTGATCTTTGTGACACGGGACTCCCTAACATGTTTTGCTTGGCCATTGATGGTTTACCTGGTGTCCCAGACACTCACTTGGGGTTGGTCAGGATATTTGCAAATTTATGATCAAAATGTTCCTGGGAACATGGAGGCAACTTGAGCTGGTCTACCAATCAATACGTGAAATCACCAGCAAAAAGTTAAATTTCTTGTTTAGACCTTTGTAGAACAGAAACTTGTCGAGTACTACATGTTATGAGGGACAGCGGATGTATTACTTGATTTTGACAATTGTTCAACATGGTTACTTTATGCTGTGTGCCTTATACTGTGCTTGTGTTATCAGCACACAGTCTCTCCAGAGCCCAAGTTAATATTGAGAAAACTCCAGCATCCAACTAGTTGCATTTGTCCAAACAATTGTGTGTAGAACTGTGGATACAAAAATCATAGGACAATTTACATTTAGGTTGACAGACCTGTGTTGCAGCCATTACTCTGCCCCATATGTTTTGTGTTACTTACTGTGCTACAGTGGTGTAATGTTTGGTGGAAAACAACATGGGGTGACCGTGCTTGCCTGTTTGTCAGTCACCTTTGTCCCGCTGTTGGAATTATTTAGTGGTGTCTGTCAAGGCTCCCCACCTTTCCACTGACACCTATTGTCCAGCATATTACTTCAGCCTCAGAATAGGGCAGGCGGGTCATGCTCATTCTGTGCAAATGACCACCTCACATTTGCTCACAAGCAATAACATTTCCAATAGTAACAACTTCTCTCAACCAGGTTGTTATTTTCATTGTCCACTTGCGGTTCAAGATAGAGTGTTAAGATAATCAGCATTTTCTTGGATACATGCATTAGAAATTCAGTCTGGAGAACGTGGCGTATGCAGAGACTCGCTTAGCACTGTTAATGTTTTGTTCCTGCATCGACACCAACCTCTGTAGAATGTTTTCAAGAACTTAAAAAGTTCACTTTTAATGCTTCAATGCAATGAAAATGTGTTATCAAAATTTCATGGTACTTTGAGGCTCAGCTGCCTTTTATGCTGTTAGTTTCAAATGGAGCTAATGGGATTCTGTCAGCAATGCCTTGAATTGGAAATTGTTTGAAAAACATGAACCTTCCAAGATTGGCAAAGAAAGTAAAGTCTAAAAATCAAACAAAGAAAACTGTGTGCTTGTTGACAAAAAAAAATTGTCAATGGCAAATAATTCATGTAGGATCTGCCTAAGAAAATATGAGATTGTTTTATTGAACTGTCAATAGAAGTGATGTATGATGATCAAAATAAATCGAAATGTTTGTACAATATTTCATGATGTATCACTGTGCCAGTCAATATTTGAAAGATAACTTTTCCAGGTCAAACAAAAATGGCAATGTCACAAGGAGTTCACCTGGCAAAGATGATTGATTTGACAAGGTCTCTTCTCATCATCTCTTTTGATCAATGCTCTTCTCATTAACAGTGACGGCGACATTTACTTAGCTTTTGGAGGGTTGACAGTTGTGGTGACAAGGAAACCAAGGTGCTGAATAAAAGCTGACATCAAGCTCTAGGTTTCAGCTTTCATTTAGCACCTTAGTTGTTAATATTTTTCAAGATGACTAAACTGAACTAAACTGGTAATTTCTAGGAAATGTTTTTGTGCAGTCAACTTCAATTTCAAATGGACCGCTGTCAAAACCCCATCGGACATTGATACTCCTGTTAACATTGGTTTTTTGTTAAGAAAACTATCTGAATGATATAGATACCTTCCATTAACAAGAAATGCCTCTAACAGAAAAGAATCATATATTGGCTGGACCACTAATAGAAACAAAAGTGACTGAAATTGACAAGACTGCAGAGAATGTTGCGAGAGCTCTTCTTCTGAAAGTATATACAATTCTAAGATATCAAAGTAACGAAAGGAGAAAACTAAGTGTATAGTTCAATTCCTCATGTTTGGTCTTTTATAGAGCTATGATAACTCAATTAGGAGGGGAGATAGGCGTTTTTTCAATTTTCGGTAGCTCGTTGGCGGCCATTTTGTTGTTATGCAAATGAGGGAGTTCATCCCAATATTTTTCTTGGGAACATGTTTCATTTGAAAGACGACATTCCAGGGAACATTTTGGTACCACACTCATACATTCCTGGGGGGGTGCAGGGGGGAGGGTCCCGCTGGCCCCCGGACTACTATATTCGCCTGTAGTGGTTGTGATTATAAGTCAGTCGTCAGTATGATGTGATAGACTATGAGGATCAGAGCTGTCAAATTTCGGCTGATATGAAATAGAAATGTAGATGACAGTCCACCAGAGCGAGATCAATGAACCCAGGGGGCTATAGGTTGACAACCTTGCATTCTATCTTGTTTGACAGATACACAGTGGGACCAAAACGAACAAGGTGCAGGGAAAGTTAAATGAAAAATCTGGCTTTTTATAAATGATCAAAAGAAAACCTAATATTTTCCAAAATTTCATACTGGCATGTTTTTCTTAAGTACAACATATAACAGACAGCAACATTGCAGAAAGATCAATCTTGAGAAAAGAAAAATAACACTTGTGGCTATCATTAATTATTCTCACTCACAAAGAGGTGAGGTTACCCTGGCTAATTTGAAAGACTGATTGAATGAGCAATAATAACATTGTGGTTAAAAGTGTAAGTGTTTCCATAAGAGCAAGATAAGCCTTCTCATTTGACTTCCATGAATCTTTCAACAAACTAGATCTAGAACCTGTGCTTGGGATCTGTTCTGTCAGACTGACCACAGGCCCAAGCCAAATTGAGTCCTTTCTTTCCTTGTCATTGGTATATTCAAGGGTTCCATGCTCTTACAGAATCTGCTTGCTTCACCTGAACAGAAAATAGGTCATACTTGGAATAAGCCAATCAGAGAAGTTCTTGCAAAAGTCACATTTGCAAGAGCATCACTGAATGGCTAGTTCAAAACTGAACTATATTCTCTCCAGGAGAAGTTAGCAGGCTCTGTCAGAGCATGGCACCTTTGAATAACTAGGGATAGACTGACCAGTTTCAAAGTGTTTGGGACATTTTTCTTTTCACTTTATATTTAATTTCATGCAATTGTGCATGGTCCCATGATATTGTTGCAAGGAGTAAACCATCAAATTAAAATTTCTATATTTTGAAAATTTTTATAGGCTTTCTGATGTCATGTGTGGTTCTGTTGACTCCTAATCTAGGTATACCATTCTAACATATTACATGTAAATACTTCAAAATTTAATTCAGTTGAATGATTTTTGTGTTTGCATTGTTTTTATCAGGCAGTTAGACACTGACGGGAGAAGTTGTTCAAGGAATCTTTACTCAGAAAAATCCATTTTGAATTTGGAAAGGTTGCCTTACAATGCCCTGGAAGCTTATCGAAGGCTGACCTGAGACATAGTGGGTGGGCCCTCTAGAGTCCCTTGAGAAAAGGCAAGCTGAGCCTGAGCCTCCCGATCATCAAGCCAGGTCTGATCACAGTCAGGGGATGCTGCAAGAAATTGCTCTTTTACAATTACTGGTACTACACAACGCATAATGCCAGCAGGACCATCCTTCTTTCTCTAGAGTTCACAGAAACAATGGAGAGAAATGGCAGGGCAGCAGAAGAGCTATGGCAATAGACATCTCTGATTATGCCTTGATTGCATGCATATATAACTCACAACAGGCCTCAGTGGCCCCTGCATTGTCCTTATCTGTCCGTCCTTGATTAAGACTTGGCCACTTCCAGCTTGTGCTGATGTATTCATAGAATGTGTAATTGCGTAAGAGTAAGGCGAAGTTACAAGTCCGTGCTTGCTATGTTCATATCACTGCTTAATGAGCTTATGATATTATTTTCAGGAGGAACACAAGTATGCCTTGAAACAACCAAGTTTTTAAGAGCAGGAAATACATCTATGTCATTTAAGGTGGATATCAAAAGTGAGAGATGCTAATGAGCCCTGCATGGGGACCTCATCATTCCTTGCTGAAAATTGGAGCTCCATTTGAATTTTACTGGCAATGGCAGCTGTTGACGCTCACTATCTTAATTGAGACTTCCTGACCCAGCTGGACAAGGAGATATACACTGGTCTCCCTAACTTGTCTTGCTTGGCCATTGATGGTTTACTCGGTGTCCCAGACACTCACTTGGGGTTGGTCAGGACAATTTGCAAATTTATCTTCCGAACGTTCCAGGGAACATGGAGGTATCTTGAGCTGGTCTACCAATCAATATGTGTAATCACCCGCAAAAAGTTATATTTCTTGTTGAGACCTATGTAGAACATAAATTTGTTGAGTGCTACATGCATTGCGGGGGACAGTGGATGTATTACTTTTTGACAATTGTTCAACATAGTTACTTTATGCTGTGTGCCTTATACTGTGCTTGTGTTATTAGCACACAGTCTCTCCAGAGCCTAAGGTCATACTGAGAAACCTTCAGCATCCGACTAGTTGCATTTGTCCAAACAATTGTGTGTAGAACTGTGGATACAAAAAGCATAGGACAATTCATTTTTAGGCAGACAGACCTATGTTGAAGCCATTGCCCTGCCCTATCTGTTTCATGTAACTTAGTGTAGCTACTACAGTAGTGTAATGTTTTGTGGAAAACAACATGGGGTGACAGTGCTTGCTTGTTTGTCGGTCACCTCTGTCCCACATTTGGAATTATTTAGTTTTGTCTGTCAAGGCTCCCCACCTTTCCACTGACACCTATTGTCCAGCATATTACTTCAGCCTCAGTATAGGGCAGGCGGGTCATGCTCATTGGTGCAAATGACCACCCCACATTGGCTCACAAGCAATAACATTTCCAATACTAACAACTTTCCTCAACCAGGTTGTTAGTTTCATTGCACTTGAGGTTCAATCATTTTGCTATTAAGATAGAGTGTCAAGATAATCAGCATTTTCTTGGAGACATGCATTAGAAATTTAGTCTGGAGAACGTGGCGTATGCAGAGACGCGCTTGGCACTGTTAACTTTTTGTTTCTGTATTGAGGCCAACCTCCGCAGAATGTTTTCAAGAACTTAAAAAGTTCCCTTTTAATGCTGCAATGCAATTTAAATGTGTTATCAAAATTGCATGGTACTTTGAGGCTCAGCTTCCTTTTATGGTGTTAGTTTCAAATGGAGCTAAATGGGATTCCATCAGCACTGCCTTGTATTGGAAATTGTTTGACAAACCTGAACCTTCCAAGATTTGCAAAGAAAGTGAAGTTTAAAAACCAAACAACGAAAAAGTGTGTGCTTGTTGACAAAATAAGAAAAAAATTGTCAATGGCAAATAATTCATGTAGTATCTGCCAAAGAAAATATGAGATTGTTTTATCTAAATGTCAATAGAAGTGATGTATGATGTATGATTATCAAAATAAATCGAAATGTTTGTACGATATTTCATAATGTATCGCAGTATCGGGCAATATTTGAAAGATAACTTTTCCAGGTCAAACAAAAATGTCAACGTCACGAGGAGTTTACATGACAAGGATAATTGATTAGACAAAGTCTCATCTCATCATCATCTCTTTTGATCAATGCTCTTATCATTAACAGTGATGTCTCTGGCTGATCACAGACCTTTGCCGCAATATTTGAAAAATGCTTCACATGTCCAATTAATCATGCACTTAGATATAGAGCCTATCTGCTGAATATGTAACCTTAATTTTTAACCACAATGTCAGTCGTGGGGATTGAGAAGATATGGGCGGTTAATTGCTATTACTAAGAACTAAATAATGTCAGCAGGACAATCTGTCTTTGCCAGAGTTAACATAGACACATGAAGAGAAGTGCCAAGGCATCGAGAGAGCTATGGCAATGGACTTCTCTGATTATGCCTTGATTGCATACATGCATAACTCAAAACAGGTCTCTGTGGTCCCTCATTGTCCTTATCTGCCCGTCCTTGATTAAGACTTGGCAACTTTCAGATTATGCTGATGTATTCATAGGATATTATATTCTATTGCATAAGAGTAAGGCAAAGTTACAAGTCTGCAAGCAGTTAAAGAGTCCAAGGAGTTTAGAAGGGACCTCAGCCATTTTTCGTTTGTGAAGAATAGCACAATTATGGCTGACTTGCGTGGTTTGCTTTGGTCTCTGAAACTCACTTTGGCAAATATTCCAGTAGAAAATGGTTACAAACTGATCTTGTCTAACCTAGTTATTAATGCATGTGACAACCACAGTTATATTTTCTGTGAGGCTGAATGTGAACTTTGTATAGTATATTGTGCAGCATAACATTGAAAGTAAATTTCTCAAAACCTTGAGGTCATATTGAGAAACCTTTTGCATCCAAATTGTGTGTTTGTCCAGGCAATTTGTCCAAGCTATTGTGTCCTTTCATTTTTGTCCCTAAGTTGAGAATTATGTAGTGGTGTCTGTCAGGGTTTCCCTCCTTATGGGGTAGGGCAGGCATATCATGCTCATTTTGTGAAAATGGGCAACTCACAAGCAATAACATTTCCACCAGTTGCTGCTTATCAAAGCCAGATATTAGAAGTGTGACCATGGAGGGAGGACCAGGGTTAATTGAAACAGCACTATCAGTTGGCCACTTTGGGTTTCATTTATTTGCCTGAATCTGACATCTGCAGATGATTAAGTCACCAAGTTCATTGAAGGCATAATGTCTGGAGCTACATCAACATTTTTAGAAACATTTCGAGGGAAGGATTTTCTTATTCTTCTCGAGAAATTTGGACACCACAACAATTAAGTACCAATAGTATCACATTGGACTATTTTATTATATAACTTTCGTGGCATCAGACTTGAAAGAAATCTCCAGATGTTCCACCTTTAAGACGGAAGGTGGATGTTTTCCCATCCTGACGCAATATTTTTGTAAATAAAATAATTTATACAGGCGGAATATTTTACAACATATCGAAATGACTTTAATTGTATTGTAAAGATACATATCAAAATTTATTTAGAGATTTTGCTAAAAAGCTCCCTTAATAGAAGAATATTGATATAATGTATTGTTTTTGCATAAATGTACTTGAAACACCATACTGGGAACATCTGGATTTTCGGAAAAGTGCCTGGAACCGTAAACCTTTCATTTCAGTGTCTACGCCAACCGCTGCAGAATGTTTTCACGAACTTTAAAAAGTTCACTTTTAATGATGCAATGCAACTTAAAAGGGTTATCAAAATTTCATGGTTCTTTGGCATTTGCCTTTTATTGTGTTAGCTTCAAAAGGGATTCCATCAGCTATTCTTTGTATTGAAAATTGCTGTACAAATGTGAACCTTTTCAGAGCTGCAGAAAAGGAAAAAAAAAAAAAACAAACACAGAAAAATTAGGCATCAGTTGATAAAATGCACTTGGCCCGCAAACCCATTTGTCAAAATCAGAAAACAGATTTTTATGGCAACTAATTTATGAAGTATCCGCCGGAGACAATATGTGAGTGCAATTATCAAAATAAATCACAGTAGAGTTGTGTACAATGTTTCATAATTTGTCCATCAATATTTGAAAAATGACTTTTCCAAGTCAACCAAAAGTGGCAATGTCGGGGCCTCTAGAGTTCATTATGACAAGGATGATTGATTAGACAAGGTCTCACCTTAGCATCATCTCTTTTGATTGATGCTTTTCTCATTAACAGCAATGTCTCTTGTGCAGCAATATTTGAAAAGTAATTCTCATGCATGTGTAATCACCTTGCATTATATGGAGCCATTTTTTAATGCTCATTACTGACATGTCCTAGTAGTTCGGAGAAATTGGTTTGAGAACGCTGACCGCCAGTTACATATATGGCAGAATGACATTGCTAAAATCAGGATTGGCAACCACGCCCCATTGAATTAGATTTCTTACAAAGGTACATTGAAAGAAATTGGTGGTCTGCAAGAGTGCCAAGAATTTCCCTTCAGCCCAGTGGACACATACAAACATCACCATTAGGGTGCATCAGTTGCCCCAACATTAACCGATCAAGCTGTACCTTTGTCCATAGTTGGGTTTTACCACACAAAATAAGATACTAAAATTTCAGCTTGATCGATGGATATTTAGGGGTGCCTCCGAGAGCATATTTCTTGTGAATTTTTCAGGAAAAGTTACATTTCCGTAGGATCGCGGTTTGCGATAACTTGAGTAATATAAAAGATAGAAAAAAACTAATGACATATTTGGATTCTGCAGAAAATTTCCTTCAAAATGAATACCTGGAACCCATATTTCCATCAACATTATGGTGATCATGTACTGCAAGATATGCTTTTTCCTCTATTATTATGTACAACGTCACTGATATACACAAGTTTCTCTTTATATGACTGCATGGTACTTAGTCTTTGCTTTTCTCTTCATATAAATAATGTTTCATACATATCAGCAGTGATTTACTCAGTATTCCATTTTATCTCTCAAAGCTATTTCAATTATTCATGATGATCTCAATAGACGTTTTATAACTAAGAAGAGAAAAAAAAAACAAGCTTGCTATGCTATGTGTTGATAAGTCCCAATTTATTTAAACCTTATAAGAAACTAGCCCTAATACTTTTTGTGCATCAGGAGATGGGTCCATTTACGATGTACAATTGTACATTAAGGTTCATCACCTATCCTATGAATAACAAAAAATAGAGCCAGGAAGCCGCACTTGCTTGAGTTTGTGTTATGGTAGTTATGGCAGTTAGAACACAAGTACATGCTACTTTTCGGTCTTACTTTTTTTTTTTGCATTTGAAATTATATTCTACTGATTCATTATTAATTTACTACAATATCTTAATGACCATTCTTAACACCTGCAGGATGATTGGTTTTAATCTGATTTAATTTATATTTATGAAAATATCCTTTTTAAAAGGCCTATCCACCTTTGCCTCTCAAAGACTTTTCTTGAAGGTCACACAGTATACCATCTAAAACATTTATGCACTGCAGATATCACACATTCCTAAATATAAAGAAATTTAAGTAGACTAATGTGCAAGGTTTGTACCCTTCTGCATGAGACTGCAAGTAATCAATACCTTTTTAAAAACGCCATGTAAGTTTGAGTGAAAATGTTAAATAAATATTACATTTATTCAATTGCTTCTATTCTTGTCATGGAATTGTGACAATAGATTAAATCTATGAAATAAATTGGCTCAAGTAGCTATTGCTACTTTTACCCTTTATTATTGCAGTTTATAAAGTACAGTGGTAGGAGTGGCAATAGCTACTTGGGCCAGCCCCTGATATAGGCCTACATGTACTCTAAAAATTTTAATGTGGCCTTAAAAAAATGATTCCAGAAAATATACAATGTGCAGACAATATTTGCATTTCATTAATTTGCAGAATATGAATGGTTGATTACCATACTATGTACAATAGTACATGGACCCATCGTCTTGTGCATTATAATATCAGGCAAGTTTTTCTTAGTGTTAAAACAGATAATGACTTATCAATGCATAGCATATTAGTAAGGTTGTTTCTTTATTGTCATATAGTCGTAAAATATTAATCAAGTTCATTGGATCCTTGAACAATAGAAATAGCTTTGAGAGCCAAAAAGAAATACTGAGTAAATTATTACTCATATGTATCAAACAATCAAACATAATAAATAATGAAAGGAACAATTAAAGACAAAGTATCTTGCAGTCATTTAAAGAAAAATGTTTGTATATCAGTGAAGTCGTATAAAATATTCAAAATAAAAACACATCCTGCAGTATGGCATCAACATTATTTCAACGAAAGTATAGGTTCCAGGTATTCATTTTGAAGGGAATTTTCTGCAGAATCCAAATATGTTATTATTTTTATTCTATCTTTTATATTAGTCAAGATATCGCAAACCGCGATTCTACGGAAACATAACTTTTCCTGAAAATGTCTTAGGAAATATGCTTCCGGAGGCACCCCTAAATATTATTTGATCAGGCTGATTTTTTAGTATGTCCATCTGGCTACCATAACACAACTCCATGCCAAGGTACAGCCACCTAGCTCCATTTTTTCTTTTTCATGGGGCGGCTGATGCACCCTAATCACCATGGCAACATAAGGGTCTTTTCAGAACCTTCTTCACAATGGGCAGTAATGGTTCCTGAATCATTGCCTTCTTAATACATTGTGAGTGTGACACTCTGGTTTATATATAGATATATTATATAGACATATGAAGTATCATTGCAAGAGCTACATCGCACGTCTTTGTGTCGCAGGCCGTAAAGTGGCACTTCTATGTATTCATTATGGTAGCTGCCATTAAAGTGACGCAGCAGGTTCTACAGTGCATTACACTTCAGAGTAAATGTTGGGTGATAAAGCGCTTAAAAGCCCGAAAAGTACTCCAAAAGGCAATGGCTAGCACATTTTGAAAAAAGCCCAGTGGTTTGAAGTGTGTTCATATATCTCAGAAAAGTTCTCAGTGGTGGTTGCACAGCTCAATAGACCTGAATCCTGTCTTTCAAGTTTCAGCTTTGTTTTTTAGATTTGTTTTTCACTGAAATTAAATTAAAATTCCTCAATAGTAGTACTCAGTATAAATTCAGGCTTCCAGACGTCCTTCACCTTAATGCTACAATAATCATGATTAAAAATTGCATGCACCAAATGCGTCTGCTTTGCAGCCAGTTAAATCATGGCCATTACTCTTCATGTGTTCACCATAAGGAATTAAACCAGCCTTTCCTCCTGAGGCAGTTATACACATGATTCAGATTATGAAATAAAGGCATTCTTTGATATATTGTCTACGATGTACATAATGCATTTCTCTCTCACTGCTGATTAACTTATACAATACACATCCACCAGTGCATTAGAAGCTGGGTCAATGCTGAAGTTTGATCAAAGGAGGATTGCTACAAGACAAAGAAACTCAATTAAATGACAGATTGTTGCTCAGAGGCTGTCAGAGCAGAAAGGCAATAATCCCTCATGGACTTCATGACATCCCAAGCATACCAATTACAGAATAAGGAATGCCCTTTATTGATATTACAAGTCGGAGTCTTCCTGCATCACTACAGTATAGGACTATAGGAGCGTATATCCTGTGATAGCCCCTAATGTAAGTTTCAGTTGGGGTTATTTCATTTTCATCTATGGACAATTTTGCATTGAATAAAGCACACTATACCTCTATCTTTCTCTTTCACAACCCTCTAGACAGTAGCACACCTTCAATCTGAATGGCTCCTGTGGTTCTTATGCATTATTTTGCCTTGCCCATTGTCAAGTCTGCATTGATCATTCTCTGCAACTTGTACATTTAATTCACAGAAATACTTGGGATTGGTAGGTATGCCTCACAAATCTGTCTGTCCACAGAAACTTATGGGAGAAACTTTTCTCATATCATGTCAAGTAACAAGCAAAAAGTAATCTCCAATAAACAAAATACTCTGCAACATCAAAACAACTACTTCTGCTTGGTTTTGGTACACAGAATTCAGTGGGCAATGATTTCGTGCATTTATGTAGACGGTACTGAGTGTCAGAAGGAATTACGTCAATACTTAAAGAGGACAAATGAAATGTTGGAAAAAACAGGAAGCAAAGTAATCCGAAATTCAATCAAAAAAGACTAGCTGCTGCCCCCACTGGATAAACCACATATGCAAAAGGCCATCATTTATTAATTTGACTGAAGTACTCCTGGTTCCTTTTCCATTTGACATTAATACAGATCTGGAAATAGAGGCAGAAGAGCCTGCTTCCAGTAACGCTAAAGCTAAAGCTAGATATTTTACATTTGCAATATGAAATTGAAAAATGACAACAACATATATTTCGTATGATGAATAAACTAATGGCAAGTACTTGGACCAATTACCACCCGAACCCACACATAGGGGGTGTGAAAAATTATGGAAGTTTGATCAAATGACCAGCCTGCAGATATCATAGTGGTCAATTTCAATTGTGCCTTGTTATTTCACTCTGTCTGTCTTTCCATTGTCCTGATGTTACTTACTCTGCACCACAACAGTCTTTGTGGTGCAACAGCAGGGTGAACACAATCAATTCTGTTTCCAACTTGGACAAACTACTTCTATTTTAAATAGAAAGTGTTAGGTCTTGTGAAGGATACCTACATATTGCTAGGGATTCCTGAAAGACACTGTTGTGTAGTGAATGAAAGGATACGGCGAAATAGAGCAGTTACACAATACTAAATTACAAGTACTTGAACTGTACTTCTATACATTTTCTGTCCGTTTGCAATTTAGAAGACTCTTACATTGTAAAGAGTTTCTCATGTTTACATACTGTTATGCATGTATATATTTGTTGCAGTTCCCCGCATTAAAGCGAGTCTGAATGGTACATATGTTTACTCTGCTTTATGGACTTGTAATGGATTTATTTACTTCTTCAACTCATGATTAGAAACAATATTTGCACAATATTTCATAATGTATCAGTCAATATTCTGGAGATGAGTTTTCCATGTCCAACTAGAGGAGCAATGGTACAAAGTTCATATGACAAGGATGATTAATTAGACAAGGTATTTTCTCGTCAAAGAATTCAGCAACAATATTCGAAAAATACTTCACATGTCTGAACTGCATGAGATACAGAGCCTTTCTGCCCAACATGTGACCTAAACTCTCAACCACAATGTCCATCTTGGGGAGTGAGCAGATATGGGAGGTTAATTATTATTACTAAGAACTAAATAATGTCGGCAGGACAATCTATCTATGTTTGCCAGAGTTAACATAGACACATGAAGAGAAGTGGCAGCACAGTGGAAGAGCTATGGCAATAGACTTCTCTGATTATGCCTTGATTGCATGCATATATAACTCACAACAGGCCTCAGTGGCCCCTGCATTGTCCTTATCTGTCCGTCCTTGATTAAGACTTGGCCACTTCCAGCTTGTGCTGATGTATTCATAGAATGTGTAATTGCGTAAGAGTAAGGCGAAGTTACAAGTCTGTGCTTGCTATGTATATCTCACTGCTAAATGAGCTTATGATATTATTTTCAGGAGGAACACAAGTATACCTTCAGTTGAAACAACCCAGTTTTTAAGAGCAGGAAATGCATCTATGCCATATATAAGATGGATATCAAAAGTGAGAGATGCTAATGAGCTCTGCATGGGGACCTCAACATTTCTTGTTGAAAATTGGAACTCAATTTGAATTTTACTGGCAATGGCTGCTGTTGAGGCTCACTATCTTAATTGAGACTTCCTGACCCAGCTGTACGAAGGGATATTGTGATCTTTGTGACACGGGACTCCCTAACATGTTTTGCTTGGCCATTGATGGTTTACCTGGTGTCCCAGACACTCACTTGGGGTTGGTCAGGATATTTGCAAATTTATGATCAAAATGTTCCTGGGAACATGGAGGCAACTTGAGCTGGTCTACCAATCAATACGTGAAATCACCAGCAAAAAGTTAAATTTCTTGTTTAGACCTTTGTAGAACAGAAACTTGTCGAGTACTACATGTTATGAGGGACAGCGGATGTATTACTTGATTTTGACAATTGTTCAACATGGTTACTTTATGCTGTGTGCCTTATACTGTGCTTGTGTTATCAGCACACAGTCTCTCCAGAGCCCAAGTTAATATTGAGAAAACTCCAGCATCCAACTAGTTGCATTTGTCCAAACAATTGTGTGTAGAACTGTGGATACAAAAATCATAGGACAATTTACATTTAGGTTGACAGACCTGTGTTGCAGCCATTACTCTGCCCCATATGTTTTGTGTTACTTACTGTGCTACAGTGGTGTAATGTTTGGTGGAAAACAACATGGGGTGACCGTGCTTGCCTGTTTGTCAGTCACCTTTGTCCCGCTGTTGGAATTATTTAGTGGTGTCTGTCAAGGCTCCCCACCTTTCCACTGACACCTATTGTCCAGCATATTACTTCAGCCTCAGAATAGGGCAGGCGGGTCATGCTCATTCTGTGCAAATGACCACCTCACATTTGCTCACAAGCAATAACATTTCCAATAGTAACAACTTCTCTCAACCAGGTTGTTATTTTCATTGTCCACTTGCGGTTCAAGATAGAGTGTTAAGATAATCAGCATTTTCTTGGATACATGCATTAGAAATTCAGTCTGGAGAACGTGGCGTATGCAGAGACTCGCTTAGCACTGTTAATGTTTTGTTCCTGCATCGACACCAACCTCTGTAGAATGTTTTCAAGAACTTAAAAAGTTCACTTTTAATGCTTCAATGCAATGAAAATGTGTTATCAAAATTTCATGGTACTTTGAGGCTCAGCTGCCTTTTATGCTGTTAGTTTCAAATGGAGCTAATGGGATTCTGTCAGCAATGCCTTGAATTGGAAATTGTTTGAAAAACATGAACCTTCCAAGATTGGCAAAGAAAGTAAAGTCTAAAAATCAAACAAAGAAAACTGTGTGCTTGTTGACAAAAAAAAATTGTCAATGGCAAATAATTCATGTAGGATCTGCCTAAGAAAATATGAGATTGTTTTATTGAACTGTCAATAGAAGTGATGTATGATGATCAAAATAAATCGAAATGTTTGTACAATATTTCATGATGTATCACTGTGCCAGTCAATATTTGAAAGATAACTTTTCCAGGTCAAACAAAAATGGCAATGTCACAAGGAGTTCACCTGGCAAAGATGATTGATTTGACAAGGTCTCTTCTCATCATCTCTTTTGATCAATGCTCTTCTCATTAACAGTGACGGCGACATTTACTTAGCTTTTGGAGGGTTGACAGTTGTGGTGACAAGGAAACCAAGGTGCTGAATAAAAGCTGACATCAAGCTCTAGGTTTCAGCTTTCATTTAGCACCTTAGTTGTTAATATTTTTCAAGATGACTAAACTGAACTAAACTGGTAATTTCTAGGAAATGTTTTTGTGCAGTCAACTTCAATTTCAAATGGACCGCTGTCAAAACCCCATCGGACATTGATACTCCTGTTAACATTGGTTTTTTGTTAAGAAAACTATCTGAATGATATAGATACCTTCCATTAACAAGAAATGCCTCTAACAGAAAAGAATCATATATTGGCTGGACCACTAATAGAAACAAAAGTGACTGAAATTGACAAGACTGCAGAGAATGTTGCGAGAGCTCTTCTTCTGAAAGTATATACAATTCTAAGATATCAAAGTAACGAAAGGAGAAAACTAAGTGTATAGTTCAATTCCTCATGTTTGGTCTTTTATAGAGCTATGATAACTCAATTAGGAGGGGAGATAGGCGTTTTTTCAATTTTCGGTAGCTCGTTGGCGGCCATTTTGTTGTTATGCAAATGAGGGAGTTCATCCCAATATTTTTCTTGGGAACATGTTTCATTTGAAAGACGACATTCCAGGGAACATTTTGGTACCACACTCATACATTCCTGGGGGGGTGCAGGGGGGAGGGTCCCGCTGGCCCCCGGACTACTATATTCGCCTGTAGTGGTTGTGATTATAAGTCAGTCGTCAGTATGATGTGATAGACTATGAGGATCAGAGCTGTCAAATTTCGGCTGATATGAAATAGAAATGTAGATGACAGTCCACCAGAGAGAGATCAATGAACCCAGGGGGCTATAGGTTGACAACCTTGCATTCTATCTTGTTTGACAGATACACAGTGGGACCAAAACGAACAAGGTGCAGGGAAAGTTAAATGAAAAATCTGGCTTTTTATAAATGATCAAAAGAAAACCTAATATTTTCCAAAATTTCATACTGGCATGTTTTTCTTAAGTACAACATATAACAGACAGCAACATTGCAGAAAGATCAATCTTGAGAAAAGAAAAATAACACTTGTGGCTATCATTAATTATTCTCACTCACAAAGAGGTGAGGTTACCCTGGCTAATTTGAAAGACTGATTGAATGAGCAATAATAACATTGTGGTTAAAAGTGTAAGTGTTTCCATAAGAGCAAGATAAGCCTTCTCATTTGACTTCCATGAATCTTTCAACAAACTAGATCTAGAACCTGTGCTTGGGATCTGTTCTGTCAGACTGACCACAGGCCCAAGCCAAATTGAGTCCTTTCTTTCCTTGTCATTGGTATATTCAAGGGTTCCATGCTCTTACAGAATCTGCTTGCTTCACCTGAACAGAAAATAGGTCATACTTGGAATAAGCCAATCAGAGAAGTTCTTGCAAAAGTCACATTTGCAAGAGCATCACTGAATGGCTAGTTCAAAACTGAACTATATTCTCTCCAGGAGAAGTTAGCAGGCTCTGTCAGAGCATGGCACCTTTGAATAACTAGGGATAGACTGACCAGTTTCAAAGTGTTTGGGACATTTTTCTTTTCACTTTATATTTAATTTCATGCAATTGTGCATGGTCCCATGATATTGTTGCAAGGAGTAAACCATCAAATTAAAATTTCTATATTTTGAAAATTTTTATAGGCTTTCTGATGTCATGTGTGGTTCTGTTGACTCCTAATCTAGGTATACCATTCTAACATATTACATGTAAATACTTCAAAATTTAATTCAGTTGAATGATTTTTGTGTTTGCATTGTTTTTATCAGGCAGTTAGACACTGACGGGAGAAGTTGTTCAAGGAATCTTTACTCAGAAAAATCCATTTTGAATTTGGAAAGGTTGCCTTACAATGCCCTGGAAGCTTATCGAAGGCTGACCTGAGACATAGTGGGTGGGCCCTCTAGAGTCCCTTGAGAAAAGGCAAGCTGAGCCTGAGCCTCCCGATCATCAAGCCAGGTCTGATCACAGTCAGGGGATGCTGCAAGAAATTGCTCTTTTACAATTACTGGTACTACACAACGCATAATGCCAGCAGGACCATCCTTCTTTCTCTAGAGTTCACAGAAACAATGGAGAGAAATGGCAGGGCAGCAGAAGAGCTATGGCAATAGACATCTCTGATTATGCCTTGATTGCATGCATATATAACTCACAACAGGCCTCAGTGGCCCCTGCATTGTCCTTATCTGTCCGTCCTTGATTAAGACTTGGCCACTTCCAGCTTGTGCTGATGTATTCATAGAATGTGTAATTGCGTAAGAGTAAGGCGAAGTTACAAGTCCGTGCTTGCTATGTTCATATCACTGCTTAATGAGCTTATGATATTATTTTCAGGAGGAACACAAGTATGCCTTGAAACAACCAAGTTTTTAAGAGCAGGAAATACATCTATGTCATTTAAGGTGGATATCAAAAGTGAGAGATGCTAATGAGCCCTGCATGGGGACCTCATCATTCCTTGCTGAAAATTGGAGCTCCATTTGAATTTTACTGGCAATGGCAGCTGTTGACGCTCACTATCTTAATTGAGACTTCCTGACCCAGCTGGACAAGGAGATATACACTGGTCTCCCTAACTTGTCTTGCTTGGCCATTGATGGTTTACTCGGTGTCCCAGACACTCACTTGGGGTTGGTCAGGACAATTTGCAAATTTATCTTCCGAACGTTCCAGGGAACATGGAGGTATCTTGAGCTGGTCTACCAATCAATATGTGTAATCACCCGCAAAAAGTTATATTTCTTGTTGAGACCTATGTAGAACATAAATTTGTTGAGTGCTACATGCATTGCGGGGGACAGTGGATGTATTACTTTTTGACAATTGTTCAACATAGTTACTTTATGCTGTGTGCCTTATACTGTGCTTGTGTTATTAGCACACAGTCTCTCCAGAGCCTAAGGTCATACTGAGAAACCTTCAGCATCCGACTAGTTGCATTTGTCCAAACAATTGTGTGTAGAACTGTGGATACAAAAAGCATAGGACAATTCATTTTTAGGCAGACAGACCTATGTTGAAGCCATTGCCCTGCCCTATCTGTTTCATGTAACTTAGTGTAGCTACTACAGTAGTGTAATGTTTTGTGGAAAACAACATGGGGTGACAGTGCTTGCCTGTTTGTCGGTCACCTCTGTCCCACATTTGGAATTATTTAGTTTTGTCTGTCAAGGCTCCCCACCTTTCCACTGACACCTATTGTCCAGCATATTACTTCAGCCTCAGTATAGGGCAGGCGGGTCATGCTCATTGGTGCAAATGACCACCCCACATTGGCTCACAAGCAATAACATTTCCAATACTAACAACTTTCCTCAACCAGGTTGTTAGTTTCATTGCACTTGAGGTTCAATCATTTTGCTATTAAGATAGAGTGTCAAGATAATCAGCATTTTCTTGGAGACATGCATTAGAAATTTAGTCTGGAGAACGTGGCGTATGCAGAGACGCGCTTGGCACTGTTAACTTTTTGTTTCTGTATTGAGGCCAACCTCCGCAGAATGTTTTCAAGAACTTAAAAAGTTCCCTTTTAATGCTGCAATGCAATTTAAATGTGTTATCAAAATTGCATGGTACTTTGAGGCTCAGCTTCCTTTTATGGTGTTAGTTTCAAATGGAGCTAAATGGGATTCCATCAGCACTGCCTTGTATTGGAAATTGTTTGACAAACCTGAACCTTCCAAGATTTGCAAAGAAAGTGAAGTTTAAAAACCAAACAACGAAAAAGTGTGTGCTTGTTGACAAAATAAGAAAAAAATTGTCAATGGCAAATAATTCATGTAGTATCTGCCAAAGAAAATATGAGATTGTTTTATCTAAATGTCAATAGAAGTGATGTATGATGTATGATTATCAAAATAAATCGAAATGTTTGTACGATATTTCATAATGTATCGCAGTATCGGGCAATATTTGAAAGATAACTTTTCCAGGTCAAATAAAAATGTCAACGTCACGAGGAGTTTACATGACAAGGATAATTGATTAGACAAAGTCTCATCTCATCATCATCTCTTTTGATCAATGCTCTTATCATTAACAGTGATGTCTCTGGCTGATCACAGACCTTTGCCGCAATATTTGAAAAATGCTTCACATGTCCAATTAATCATGCACTTAGATATAGAGCCTATCTGCTGAATATGTAACCTTAATTTTTAACCACAATGTCAGTCGTGGGGATTGAGAAGATATGGGCGGTTAATTGCTATTACTAAGAACTAAATAATGTCAGCAGGACAATCTGTCTTTGCCAGAGTTAACATAGACACATGAAGAGAAGTGCCAAGGCATTGAGAGAGCTATGGCAATGGACTTCTCTGATTATGCCTTGATTGCATACATGCATAACTCAAAACAGGTCTCTGTGGTCCCTCATTGTCCTTATCTGCCCGTCCTTGATTAAGACTTGGCAACTTTCAGATTATGCTGATGTATTCATAGGATATTATATTCTATTGCATAAGAGTAAGGCAAAGTTACAAGTCTGCAAGCAGTTAAAGAGTCCAAGGAGTTTAGAAGGGACCTCAGCCATTTTTCGTTTGTGAAGAATAGCACAATTATGGCTGACTTGCGTGGTTTGCTTTGGTCTCTGAAACTCACTTTGGCAAATATTCCAGTAGAAAATGGTTACAAACTGATCTTGTCTAACCTAGTTATTAATGCATGTGACAACCACAGTTATATTTTCTGTGAGGCTGAATGTGAACTTTGTATAGTATATTGCGCAGCATAACATTGAAAGTAAATTTCTCAAAACCTTGAGGTCATATTGAGAAACCTTTTGCATCCAAATTGTGTGTTTGTCCAGGCAATTTGTCCAAGCTATTGTGTCCTTTCATTTTTGTCCCTAAGTTGAGAATTATGTAGTGGTGTCTGTCAGGGTTTCCCTCCTTATGGGGTAGGGCAGGCATATCATGCTCATTTTGTGAAAATGGGCAACTCACAAGCAATAACATTTCCACCAGTTGCTGCTTATCAAAGCCAGATATTAGAAGTGTGACCATGGAGGGAGGACCAGGGTTAATTGAAACAGCACTATCAGTTGGCCACTTTGGGTTTCATTTATTTGCCTGAATCTGACATCTGCAGATGATTAAGTCACCAAGTTCATTGAAGGCATAATGTCTGGAGCTACATCAACATTTTTAGAAACATTTCGAGGGAAGGATTTTCTTATTCTTCTCGAGAAATTTGGACACCACAACAATTAAGTACCAATAGTATCACATTGGACTATTTTATTATATAACTTTCGTGGCATCAGACTTGAAAGAAATCTCCAGATGTTCCACCTTTAAGACGGAAGGTGGATGTTTTCCCATCCTGACGCAATATTTTTGTAAATAAAATAATTTATACAGGCGGAATATTTTACAACATATCGAAATGACTTTAATTGTATTGTAAAGATACATATCAAAATTTATTTAGAGATTTTGCTAAAAAGCTCCCTTAATAGAAGAATATTGATATAATGTATTGTTTTTGCATAAATGTACTTGAAACACCATACTGGGAACATCTGGATTTTCGGAAAAGTGCCTGGAACCGTAAACCTTTCATTTCAGTGTCTACGCCAACCGCTGCAGAATGTTTTCACGAACTTTAAAAATTTCACTTTTAATGATGCAATGCAACTTAAAAGGGTTATCAAAATTTCATGGTTCTTTGGCATTTGCCTTTTATTTTGTTAGCTTCAAAAGGGATTCCATCAGCTATTCTTTGTATTGAAAATTGCTGTACAAATGTGAACCTTTTCAGAGCTGCAGAAAAGGAAAAAAAAAAAAAACAAACACAGAAAAATTAGGCATCAGTTGATAAAATGCACTTGGCCCGCAAACCCATTTGTCAAAATCAGAAAACAGATTTTTATGGCAACTAATTTATGAAGTATCCGCCGGAGACAATATGTGAGTGCAATTATCAAAATAAATCACAGTAGAGTTGTGTACAATGTTTCATAATTTGTCCATCAATATTTGAAAAATGACTTTTCCAAGTCAACCAAAAGTGGCAATGTCGGGGCCTCTAGAGTTCATTATGACAAGGATGATTGATTAGTCAAGGTCTCACCTTAGCATCATCTCTTTTGATTGATGCTTTTCTCATTAACAGCAATGTCTCTTGTGCAGCAATATTTGACAAGTAATTCTCATGCATGTGTAATCACCTTGCATTATATGGAGCCATTTTTTAATGCTCATTACTGACATGTCCTAGTAGTTCGGAGAAATTGGTTTGAGAACGCTGACCGCCAGTTACATATATGGCAGAATGACATTGCTAAAATCAGGATTGGCAACCACGCCCCATTGAATTAGATTTCTTACAAAGGTACATTGAAAGAAATTGGTGGTCTGCAAGAGTGCCAAGAATTTCCCTTCAGCCCAGTGGACACATACAAACATCACCATGGCAACATAAGGGTCTTTTCAGAACCTTCTTCACAATGGGCAGTAATGGTTCCTGAATCATTGCCTTCTTAATACATTGTGAGTGTGACACTCTGGTTTATATATAGATATATTATATAGACATATGAAGTATCATTGCAAGAGCTACATCGCACGTCTTTGTGTCGCAGGCCGTAAAGTGGCACTTCTATGTATTCATTATGGTAGCTGCCATTAAAGTGACGCAGCAGGTTCTACAGTGCATTACACTTCAGAGTAAATGTTGGGTGATAAAGCGATTAAAAGCCCGAAAAGTACTCCAAAAGGCAATGGCTAGCACATTTTGAAAAAAGCCCAGTGGTTTGAAGTGTGTTCATATATCTCAGAAAAGTTCTCGGTGGTGGTTGCACAGCTCAATAGACCTGAATCCTGTCTTTCAAGTTTCAGCTTTGTTTTTTAGATTTGTTTTTCACTGAAATTAAATTAAAATTCCTCAATAGTAGTACTCAGTATAAATTCAGGCTTCCAGACGTCCTTCACCTTAATGCTACAATAATCATGATTAAAAATTGCATGCACCAAATGCGTCTGCTTTGCAGCCAGTTAAATCATGGCCATTACTCTTCATGTGTTCACCATAAGGAATTAAACCAGCCTTTCCTCCTGAGGCAGTTATACACATGATTCAGATTATGAAATAAAGGCATTCTTTGATATATTGTCTACGATGTACATAATGCATTTCTCTCTCACTGCTGATTAACTTATACAATACACATCCACCAGTGCATTAGAAGCTGGGTCAATGCTGAAGTTTGATCAAAGGAGGATTGCTACAAGACAAAGAAACTCAATTAAATGACAGATTGTTGCTCAGAGGCTGTCAGAGCAGAAAGGCAATAATCCCTCATGGACTTCATGACATCCCAAGCATACCAATTACAGAATAAGGAATGCCCTTTATTGATATTACAAGTCGGAGTCTTCCTGCATCACTACAGTATAGGACTATAGGAGCGTATATCCTGTGATAGCCCCTAATGTAAGTTTCAGTTGGGGTTATTTCATTTTCATCTATGGACAATTTTGCATTGAATAAAGCACACTATACCTCTATCTTTCTCTTTCACAACCCTCTAGACAGTAGCACACCTTCAATCTGAATGGCTCCTGTGGTTCTTATGCATTATTTTGCCTTGCCCATTGTCAAGTCTGCATTGATCATTCTCTGCAACTTGTACATTTAATTCACAGAAATACTTGGGATTGGTAGGTATGCCTCACAAATATGTCTGTCCACAGAAACTTATGGGAGAAACTTTTCTCATATCATGTCAAGTAACAAGCAAAAAGTAATCTCCAATAAACAAAATACTCTGCAACATCAAAACAACTACTTCTGCTTGGTTTTAGTACACAGAATTCAAAGTTGAAAAGTGAAAAAAAAAAAAATCATTGGGCAATGATTTCGTGCATTTATGTAGACGGTACTGAGTGTCAGAAGGAATTACGTCAATACTTAAAGAGGACAAATGAAATGTTGGAAAAAACAGGAAGCAAAGTAATCCGAAATTCAATCAAAAAAGACTAGCTGCTGCCCCCACTGGATAAACCACATATGCAAAAGGCCATCATTTATTAATTTGACTGAAGTACTCCTGGTTCCTTTTCCATTTGACATTAATACAGATCTGGAAATAGAGGCAGAAGAGCCTGCTTCCAGTAACGCTAAAGCTAAAGCTAGATATTTTACATTTGCAATATGAAACTGAAAAATGACAACAACATATATTTCGTATGATGAATAAACTAATGGCAAGTACTTGGACCAATTACCACCCGAACCCACACATAGGGGGTGTGAAAAATTATGGAAGTTTGATCAAATGACCAGCCTGCAGATATCATAGTGGTCAATTTCAATTGTGCCTTGTTATTTCACTCTGTCTGTCTTTCCATTGTCCTGATGTTACTTACTCTGCACCACAACAGTCTTTGTGGTGCAACAGCAGGGTGAACACAATCAATTCTGTTTCCAACTTGGACAAACTACTTCTATTTTAAATAGAAAGTGTTAGGTCTTGTGAAGGATACCTACATATTGCTAGGGATTCCTGAAAGACACTGTTGTGTAGTGAATGAAATGATACGGCGAAATAGAGCAGTTACACAATACTAAATTACAAGTACTTGAACTGTACTTCTATACATTTTCTGTCCGTTTGCAATTTAGAAGACTCTTACATTGTAAAGAGTTTCTCATGTTTACATACTGTTAAGCATGTATATATTTGTTGCAGTTCCCCGCATTAAAGCGAGTCTGAATGGTACATATGTTTACTCTGCTTTATGGACTTGTAATGGATTTATTTACTTCTTCAACTCATGATTAGAAACAATATTTGCACAATATTTCATAATGTATCAGTCAATATTCTGGAGATGAGTTTTCCATGTCCAACTAGAGGAGCAATGGTACAAAGTTCATATGACAAGGATGATTAATTAGACAAGGTCTTTTCTCGTCAAAGAATTCAGCAACAATATTCGAAAAATACTTCACATGTCTGAACTGCATGAGATACAGAGCCTTTCTGCCCAACATGTGACCTAAACTCTCAACCACAATGTCCATCTTGGGGAGTGAGAAGATATGGGAGGTTAATTATTATTACTAAGAACTAAATAATGTCGGCAGGACAATCTATCTATGTTTGCCAGAGTTAACATAGACACATGAAGAGAAGTGGCAGCACAGTGGAAGAGCTATGGCAATAGACTTCTCTGATTATGCCTTGATTGCATGCATATATAACTCACAACAGGCCTCAGTGGCCCCTGCATTGTCCTTATCTGTCCGTCCTTGATTAAGACTTGGCCACTTTCAGCTCATGCTGATGTATTCATAGAATGAGCTATTGAGTAAGAGTAAGGCAAAGTTACAACTCCGCGCTTGCTTTGTTCATCTCAATTCTAAGTCTTTAGTGTACTTCTGGTTTCAAAGGTTTATTACTCATGGCATTATTCAAAGGAGGCACACAAGCATGCAGCTAAAACAAAAAAAGTTTCTAAAAGAAGAAACAAAACAAAATTTACTATGCAGTGTATGGTGGAATTTAAAAAGTGAAAGAGGCCAAGGAATTTAGCTTAAAGGGCCTCACCCATTTTCTATGAAGTAGAGCACCACCTGAATTTTACCAACATCAGAAGCAGTTGTAGCTGACTCTCTCGAGAATACCTGTAGCCCAGAGGAGGGAGAGTGGGGATGTTTGTGTCACTGGACTCCCCAATGCATAGGCGTACCAGGAGCGCGATTTTGAGGGGGGGGGCGATCGACATTTGCCCGAACTTAAATTTAATACCATTTCAGATGAAATTGCCTGGAAATCGGTTATTGCCAGGGCAATTTACTATTACTAACATTCCAGTTAGAGGCGGAGCCAAGCTGAGGTGGTCTAACCAGTTATTAATATGTGTAACCACTAATGCAATGTTATTTCTTCTGAGATATTTGTGTAGCATATTGTGTAAAACATGACAGCATGCAGATAGATAGTGTGTGACTGTTGTTCAAACTTACTTCCTGCTGTATGCCTTACTCCGTCAGTCTACATGTGTTGTTACTGCAAAATTTATGAAAAGCATTTGGTCATATTGAGAAACATCTGGCACCCAAATTGTTGCATGTGTCTAAGCAATTGTGTGTAAAACCGTGAATGCAAAATTCATAGAGCAATTTGCATCCAGATAGACACCTTAATGTAGGAGTTAATGCAGTGTCCTGCATGCACTGCGTGGGTCACTGGCACTCTGCTGCAACAGTGTAATATTTAGTGGAAAACAACATATCCCATTTTTCAGTCACATTTGCTCCCCCCTCACCTTTGTCCCCTGGTTGGAATAACTTAGTGGTATCTGTCAAGGTTTCCCCCCTTTCCACCTACACCGTTTGTCCAGTGTAGGGGAGAGCGGGGCACAGTGAGACACTTTTTATTTTCAAGTGTTCCAAAATGTTGACTGTAACCAGTTAAATGAGATCAGGTCCACTTTATATATGTAATGATGTTGGGTATATTGTAAAGTAGTTTCAGGTTCCTACCTTTTACAAGTTTGGAGAAATTTTCAGTTACATCCATGCTCGTTAAGTGTCTCACTGTGCCCCGTGGGCGGGGCACAGTGAGACAGGAGGTGGAGCACAGTGAGACAGGGTATCTGCTGCCATAACCGCCGATCCTCGGGACCTGCGGAATTGTTCTATCAATTGTTGTTACAGAAACTACTGTACTTTTATAAAAGCAGCTGGCTAGGTGATTTTTTAGGTCTGTTTTTGAGCATGTTTCGAAACTTCATCGCACAGGACACGTGCACGACTTATTTAACCTGCCGCACCTGTGACATACTAATCAAAATTCTTTCTGATGCTTCTCTTTGGATATGACTCACTAAAATCAGTAGTTTTTACACTGAATTTTGTTTTTAATGGTGAATTGCGAGCTGTGCATCACATTCAGGTCATTTCAAGTGTATTTAGTGATGTCTCACTGTGCCCCGCCTCAAACTGTCTCACTGTGCCCCACACAGCTTTCTTTTTAAAATTTTTTAATCCTGTGGACCGGATGCCTGCATTATGGTTCATCATCTCACTAAACTAAGACAAATGACCAAGGTTTGAATCCCTGGCAATTTATTAGCATTATCCCATTTTTCTTGGGAATTATTACAAAAAGTTGTTTAGCAAAATTATTTACTTTTACTGGCTAAAAACCAAAATATTGAAATTCCACTCTCGATATGCTGTGTAGGCATTCCGGATATAGGTCAGACTCTCACTTATTTACTTTTTCATTTATACAAATGAGGGTTGATGTGTAAACAGTACCACTTAGATGCTACGGGCTTTGTCTCACTGTGCCCGCCGTCTCACTGTGCCCCGCTCTCCCCTAATACTTCAGCCCATCATAGGGCGGGGAGGCCATGTTCATTTCATGCGGATAACCACTTCACAAGAATTGACATTTCCTCCGGTTGCTGCTTCAAAAAGCCAGATATCTATGACTACAAACCTGATGTTAAAAGTGGGACACCTCTTTCTCTGTGCAGGGAGGACCAGGGTTAATTGAAACATTGCTCTTGGCCACTTTAGGTTATTTGCCTAACTTGCACTGAAGTTCTGCCAGTTCAGTAGGTACCAAGTATAATCACATTGGGTTAGAAATTACATCCAAGACTATTTTATGATATAAAATTCCTGATGTCATGCAGATTTGATAGAAATCTCTGGATGTTCCACCTTTAAGATGGAAGGTGCATTTTTTTCCCTCTTGAGTCAATGTTTTTGTAATAAGATAATTTTGGCTTTTTCCTGGTTGCAATGCGTAAGGCAGAATATTCAACAACATGGTGAAATGACTTTAAACAAATGGATAATTGCGCATCACAATTTATTTAGGATTATGCCAAAAAACTCTCTTAATAGAGAATAGTGATGTAATGTTATTGTTTTTGGAGAAATATATTTGAAACACCACAAAGGGAAAAATCTGGATTTTCAGAAAAGTGCCAGGAACGGTAAATCTTTCATTTCGGTGCCTAACCTGGAGAATGGTTTCAATAACTTTAAAAAGTTCACTTTTAATGCTGCAATGCAATTTTAATGGGTTATCAAAATTTTGCGGTACTTTGAGGCTCAGCTGCCCTTTATGGTGTAAGCTTCAAATGGGATTCCATCAGCAATGTCTTGTATTGGAAATTGTTTGACAAACCTGAACCTTTCCAGATTGGCAAGGAAAGCAAAGTTTAAAAAGCAAACATAGAAGGACATTGCACTTGTTGACAAACTTTATGCAATTGGAAAAGTTATCTTTCAAGTATTGACTGATATATTATGAAATATTTTACAAATAGCGTGATTCAGTTTGATTATTAACACTTATTGATTGTCTCTGGCAGATACTACATTAATTTGTTGCCATTAATAATTATTTTTCTCATATTGACAAATAGATTCATAGGCCTGGTCAAACAAAAGGGGCAATGTCACAGAGAGTTCATGTGACAAAGATGATTTGGACAATGTTTCATCTCTTTGTCATCTCTTTGGTTGACGTTTTCTCATAAGCAGTAGTGTCTCTGGCTGATACGGACTTGTGTAGCAATATCTCAAATAATTCGCATGCGTGATTAATCACTTTGCATTATAAGGAGCCATGTCCGATACACATTACTGAGAGGTTTTGATGGTATTGGAGGAAACAGTGATTGTCAAATACTGACCGATGTAAGTGTGACAGAATGACCTTGCTAAAATCAAGAGTGGCGACCTTGCTAAAATCAAGAGTGGCAACCTTGCCCCATGCAATTACATTTCTTACAAAAGTAAATTGAAAGAAATCAGTGGTCTGCGAGAGTGCTGGGAATTCCCCTTCCGCCCAGCGGACACATTCAGACATCACCATGGCAACACAAGAGTCTTTTCAGGACCTCCTTCACAATGGACTCTAATGTCCCAGAATGTTTGCATGTATTTTCTTCGTACTACAAACTGTCAGATGTTAGAGGCATTATGAGTGGTGACAATCTGGTTTATATATAGATATAATGAACTTATGAGGTATCTTTGTAAGAGCTGCATCGCATATCTTTGTGTCGCAGGCCATTGGGCTCAGACAAGTTTCACATGTGATACTCAAAAATAATCAGTTTACCATCTCCAACATGATTCGATAGTCATCATACACGGGCAGCCAACCACAATTCAGAAATTGTATACTCAGTCATTATAGATTGCTTGGAGAATGGCCAGTGCACTTCAGTGAAAATGTTTAGTGATAAAGGGCGTAAAAGCCTGAAAAGTACTCCAAATGCATCATGTCTTTCAAGTTTGTTTTTCATTGAAATTGAATTTTAATTCCTTACTAGTGGAAAGCAGCATAAATTTAGGTTCCCTGACATCCTCACCACAATCCTACAATATTCATGATTACAAATTGCATGCACCAAATCCGTCTACTTTGCAGCCAAATCATGGCCATTTCTTTTCATGCATTGACCGTAATGAATTAAACCAGGGAACAACTTTTCCCCCTGAGGCAGTTATACACATGATTGAGATTATGAAATTAAGGAATTCTTTGATATATTGTCTACTTGGTACGTAAATACATTTATCTATAACTGTAACTTATGTGTCCCCCAGTGTAACAGAAGCTGGATCAATGCTGATTTTTAATCAAAGGAGGATTGCTGCAAGACAAAGAAACTCAATTAAATGACAGATTGTTGCTGGGAGGCTGTCAGAGCAGAAAGGCAATAATCCCTCATGGACTTCATGACATCCCATGCACTACAACTACAGAATAAGAAATGGCCATTATTGAAATTTGGAGTCGGTCTCTTCCTGTGCCAATATGGTATAGGAGCGTATATGTAATGTTCTTTAAAGTAATCTGTAAAATATCAAAATACTTCTGCAACATCAAAACAACTACTTCTGCTCGGTTTTGTTATATAAAATTCAAAGTTGAGATGTGAAAAAAATCTGTAGGCAACTGTGCAACGACTTTGTGTACATAGGTACATTGCAGACAGTACTGAGGGTTGAAAGGAATTACGTCAATACTTGAAGAGGACAAAAGAAATGCAGGAAAAACAGGAGGCAAAGTAATCTAGAATCCAATCCAAAAGGACAACCAGCTGTGTCTGCAGGAAAAAACTGCTGATGCAAAATGCCAGCATTTATAACAAATGAAATTGTGCCTAATTATTTCATCCTCTGTCTGTCCTGTAAATTATCATGCATCTGACTTTCTCTGCACCAGTTTTGTTTGTTGGACCATCAAGGTGAACAAAAACAAGACAATTTCGACGTTGCATGTTACAACTAATATAAAGTGTTAGGTCTCATGAAGGATATCTGCATGTTTTGAGGGCTTCCTGGAAGGAACTGTTGCGCAGCAAATGAAATGATATGGCGAAATGTAGCCATTGGAGCAGCAGCAAATTCATTAATTCCACTAGAGGGCAGTGGATTGCAAAGCAGGTTAGAAGGAACTGGACGATGGATGAAAGTCTAAGAACAGGAAGACGCAGGGTCAAAAGGAATAAGTAGGAGCTGCATAAACAAAATGTATGAGCTGAGAGACAAGAGAAGTTGCCACTATGCAAGACATTCAGCCAGGTAGACTCTTCCTGCCAACCAGGGCATCATTCCTAATTTCCACCTAATCAATGAAGCTTCCCACTTAAGGACTCAGTTATACTGTGTGTGAGTGCAACAATAGACATATTTATCATTTGGCTTTACCATTTCAATTAACCTCACCTGTACTTTTGTTTGCTTCAAAAATTGTTGAAGTTAATTCCGATATTGGACCAATAAGGAGAAATTCAACTCAATCATGAAGCTAGAATGAGCCAGTAATGATCCATAGTCTTGGCTTGCTATGCTTTCATGAATAAAGCCATTTTAAAAAGGGATGTAATTCCATGAAATTAAATTTGGATAGGTTGGCATCACTCATGAATTTGCATGTCTAGAAAATTAGAAGAATTATTTGATTATATATTTCATGTTCACATGCAAGGCACAGATTTTATATCTATCAAGGCAGCCGCATTACATGGTGTCAAGAAAGTTAGTCAGAGTGAAGACCATGCATGTACGTTATAGAAAGGCAACTAAGTTACAGATGTTTTCCCTCTTAGACATCCAGCCTGAACAGGTTTTTTCCCTATTCTGTGGGGAAAAGTGACATAAAAAATTATAACATGCCCCAGAAAAACAAATTCACATTTAAGCTCAGTGTCAATTATGAAATTGGCTTAAATGTCCTGTCCAGAAAACTTACACTGAAATGATTGCAACCTTCTTTGGACTGGTATCCATGTTGGGCCCAAATAAAGCATGAGAACCACTCATTGAGTGATTCAGTCAATTAACTGAAAGAGATCAAGTGGCCAGTCAGTGTGTCTCTAAGCACTCCTTAGTGATCTCTGTCCACTGACAGTGGATGTCATCAGATGCTGAGGGAGTCCAGGGGGGCACACATCCTCCACTAACCACCAAAAGAAAAGATATTAATGGACATTACGCTATCTTGCTTCCATGAAGAGTGAAAAAAGCAGCATAACAAAATCAAATGTGGGAAAAACAGGACAGAAGAGCAGTAACCTAAAATCCAATTAAAAAGTGCTCAGTGCAGCTGAAAATACCACACGAGGAAGGTTCGCAATTCTTATTCCTTGGAGGTATCTCAGAATCAAATTTAATTGGATGCATGCTAACATCTTTTTCTCAACCAAATATTACATAAAGTGGTTGGAACTTCTCTTGAATTTTGTGTCCACTCACCAGAAGTTATAAACCTGCTTCATGTTCGCAAGACACTAAAAGCCTGATAGATAGCTCTGCAATAACTAAAGAGCTAGTGTGCAAGTCAAGCTAAAGCAGATTATCCCCTAATTTTGACTGAGAAAAAGATGGCTTTTGAATTTATGTATCAATAAAACGAAAATTGTTATTCTTTATCATGAATCAGTGAGATGATGACTATTGTACTTCTTGTTCAACATGCTGCAAGGTTTATGCTCCCTTTTTACCCTCGGCCATGTTCACATGGCCTGGGTGTTGCAGAGGCCAGTGTCGTCCGTCTGTCTGTCCGTCTGTCCGTCTGTCCGTCTAGCTGTCCATCAATCTGTCCAGCTGTCTGTCCACCATCCTGTCTTCTTGTGTAACTCAATTTGTATTGATCCTAGGATCATCAAAATAACAGGTATTATGTATCACTGTAAGACCTTGACGGAGTTCTGACATGAGTGACCTTGACATATTTCTGTGACCTTGGTGGCCATATTTGTGAAATCCTTGTCTGCAAGATAAAGCCCCGTTCACATATTGGCGATTTGCAATTGACAGTGGTCTGTGTCAGGCATTGAGGCTTGACACAGACTGCACACTGCCTGACACAGACTGGACGTGCATATGACCCAGGCAGCAACGCAGTGATACGTAGGGTGGACCCTGCCTACTCAAGCGTGAAACAGGCTATCACAAAGTGAACACAGGGATTGGAAAAAAAATTGGGCAGGTCGAAATTTTCAGGGCCACAGGGCTGCGTCAGGAATGTCATGTGCTGATCACAGGGTGTACGCAGGCACATCGTACACACAGCACAATGTACACGAGTGCACGACGTGCGTATACTCTGCGTCACCATAGATACACTCCACAAGTAGCTACAAGTTGGTGTGCACTTCGCGTCCTGTCTGGGAACAGTGTGCGTGCTGTCCACGTGCTTCTTGTGTCGATATTTGTGTTGCTAAGCAGCATGAGGTCCTGTGCGCTTCTTATTCCCGTATAGTATGCGTCGTCATGGAGACAGACTGATGTCTTTGTAGCGACAGAGAGGCTCAAGTGAACAAGTGATTTGTGACGTCATCTGCACTACACATTCACATCTCAAGAAGTTTTCAGAGCGTCGCACACTGAACGCCACCTTGACCCAGGATTGTCATGGTTGAATGCACATGACCATTACTGATATCTCCATGGCTCTGACGTACAGTTGTCCCAATTAAAATCGCAAAGATGTGAACCAGGCTTTAGTAAATTTTTATTAATCGTAGGATCACTAAACTAACAGGGATTATGTAACACTGTATGAGTATGACCTTGAATGACTTCTGACATGAGTGACCTTGACCTACTTTTGTCACCTTGGTGGCCATATTTGTGAAAAGCTTGTGTACATTATAACTCCAGTTACATTGATCCCATTATCACCAAACTAACAGGGATTGTGTATTCCCATGACACCTTCAAGGACTTCTGACATGAGTGACCTTGACCTATTTGTTTCGCCTCAGCAGCAATATTTGCGAGAAACTATAGTGCACAAGATAACTAGATGATCATTAAATTTGTGTTGAAAAACAAGCAGCATCTATGGCCGAGTGTAGCACTTGCGCCAGCAGGTATTTTTTAAACTAAAGTATAAGCACTGTCAACGGTGTGTACACAAAAAGCAGCTATGGAGGAGACAAATAAAACTATACTACAAAAGCAGCAACTATACAGCAACCATACACATGTCCTAAGGGAAACATATTTTCCTGGCGATTATTGACGGCTGAGTTAGGTCATCTAAGGTTGCCTTCAACTCCACTTGGAATATTTGCAGAGGCCAAGGGGTTTAGAGTGGACCTGGGCCGTTAATGGCTGCTAAACACATTAGGGAGTCCAGTGTCAACCATATCAGCAGATTTCCAGTCTTGTGGGTCAGAAAGTCAGTTTCAGAAGTCAGACACATCATATTTTGTGGCTAGTAAAATTCAGAAAGTAGTGCCACCAAATACTTTCTGGTGATGGCCCCTAAACCTTAGTTTAGGCTAAATTCTGTGAAGTGGCCCTGTTGCTTTACAAATCTCTCCACAGATTGCATTTCTTACTCCGTGTTGATTCTTGTCCCACCTTGTCAGAATGCCTTGACTGATAAATCCAGAAGATTTTACATTTCATCGATTTGATTTATAGGATTCCTTTTAAGCCATGTCAAAGAATGGATTAACCTATGAATACATGACCATTATAGCTGAAGGTAGTCAAGTCTTAATCAAGAATTGGCAAGTGCAGGGACAAGAAAAAAGTTTTGTATAAAAGAAAACAAGACATGGGGCATTCCATTTCTGTTGCTCTTCCATTGTCCTTTACTGTACATGTATGCATGGCATCTGTGGTTCTATGATAAATCAGAACAGAGTACTCACTGGTAATTGTAAGAGGCAATTTCTTGCCATGGCCCCTGACTATGACAAGACCCAGATGCCATTCTGTTGGTGCAATTACTTGAATCAGGTCAGCTGTGAATTAGGCGCCCTGCTTCACTTCAGTCTTACATTAAATTTATAATAATTAATCATTCTCATAAAAAAAGAAATTGTGAGCTCAGAATGTCCAATGGATGTAAAAAAATTTAAATGTATAGCAGTAAAATGGTGCAACATATTACACTCACTCTCAGGAAACCTTATAGAATGGGAAACACATGATTTAAGTGTAATGATAGAACAAATAAATGAAAAAAGCACCTGGGTCCAAAATGTATCTGGTTGATATAACTACTACTTCTACTTCAATGCTTTTAATATGCAGTTGGAGATCCAATAACCCAGATACAGATTCAATAACTCAGATAATACTCTTAGCTTAAGGGTTACAAACAAAAGCAATACCACCATGACAAAATTCCTCATAATTCAGAATGATATCCAGGTTATCGGAATTAAGGTTGTTATCAGAATGACATAACATGACATAACGGTAGGTGGCTATTCCTTTGGGGTTTCTGCCAAACAGAGGGTCACTCATGAGGTGGTGGAGAAGAAGGGTAAACTTGACAACTGCTACTAGACAAGCATCTGCCCTGAACAGGTCTGGGAGGAAACAAGTTGCCCTTGCGATCATTGAAGGCAGAGTTAGACCAGCTCTGGTCGATATCTCTTAACGCAATGTTTGCAAATTGCCAAGAGCAACTCGAAAGTGGATGTCATAGGCCAGGACCATTTGTGGCAATTCCAAACACATTAGAGGCTGTGGTGTCACAAATATCATGGTATTATGCTCTTAGTTGTGCCATTCTCAGGTTGCCAGACACTAGAATTGCAGCTGTTCTGACAGTTGTACCAAATGCAACCAGCAACTCCATTACTGGGCAATTCCGTAAACTCCGATTTACAGATTTGACACTTTAGCAGCTTGTGTAGCCCTACCATTTTATCTCAGCTATTTCATTGTTTAATAGGGTATCAGATAAGCCAACAACCAAATCTATAAGTGCAACAGGAGCTGAGCTACGTCAAAAATATCAGCGTTTCAGACGTACATCACACGATGTACGTCCGAAACACTGATATTTTGACGTAGCTCAGCTCCTGTTTCACTTGCAGCTTTGGTTGATGGCTTGCCTGATACCCCTATTACCTGGCCTCATGCCTGGATAGCAATGAAATAGCTAAGGTATGGTGGTAGGGCTACACAAGGAATTGCCCTACTATAGTTTCTAAGTTTGAATTCACGGACCCCTCTTACATCTAAACTCACATTACAAAATATATTACACCAGATGGTGCTAATTCACCCCAAATTGTAATACATCTCAGCTGATTGTGTTAACAAGGCTGTTGGCAAAGCAATTTGTTATATATAGGTTATTATATTGCCAAATCAAATCAAAACTTAAATTAAACTAGGTTGGTGCATATGAACTGGATTGTGGCTTTTTGTGTGTCATGCATGTAGATTTGCCATCAAGACCTCACCAGAGAAGTAACTGATTTCCTTCTTTTGTCCAGCCCTTTGTGCTCCTCTGTTAGGAGGAATATATATCATTCTGCTGCCATACTGTGGTCAAGTTCATTGGTAATCATAAGCAGCAATTTTTTACTGTGCCCCTGGACTGATAAAACCCAGATGATGTGGCTAAACCATTCTGGAGGGCCAATAACTCGTGAACCTTAGGTCAGACATAAATCAGCCACCTTAACCCTGCTTTGCACTGCATATCACCTGCTCCACAAAAGTATTGTCTCAGGTTAGTCCTTTTCAGTGAAAGTAAATCCACACAAAGACTTTTTTTAGTTGATATATAGACTACAGAAGATATGCAATTAGCTGAGGACCATTGCCTCCCACTTGTTTTCCCTTCAAGACAACACATGATTTGGAAGTGTAAAATTACCAAGTGTTTGTTGCATGCAGAAAACACCATAGAAGCCAACTGCTCAAGTATGACATAGCGCAGAATAATCATCCGGATTTACCTGTCCAGTGTACACAGTTGTGAAACCAATCTTTTGGCTGTGCAAACTGTGAAAACTCCCAAAGCAATTTTGTCACTTGTCCGAAACATGATTATGTACTTTTTTTTTCGCTTCACTTTATTTATCTGTACTGTACTCTGTTGCATTCTTTGGTGCCTGCAATCTGTCATTTTCAAACAAGCTACCAAATCTTTTACTTTTGTGCTTTTCAATAACTTCTCCAAATTGCCTTCATTTCCTTTTTGCTTTCTTTTAAATGGATAAATCATGTTTCTATTTGCTTTTCGTCACTTCATCACACCTTGTGGTTTTTGTAAACTTTTCACTTAACTTTTGATTGCTTTATGTAGGCTTCCACATATTGTCGTTTATATAATCCTTTTTTCCATTGCAAAAACTTTCCTTCTTGTTACTCTGGGTCCCTCTGTGTACCTGTCAACAAAATAGAATGGGCAGGAGCTAAACTGTTACCGCATAACATCTTAGATCTGTCTCTGGTGCACTGTCATCCATATTTCCATTTCATATCAGCTGAAATCTAGGAACGTTCAAAGCAGCTTTTATATTAGCACAGGCCAATTATAAAGGATACATGGCCATTCTAAAACAATAGGAAGTCCAGTGTGAAGCCAGCTGACCAGAGCAGTGCTCTTGTAGGTCAGAAAGTCAGTTTCAGAAGCCCAACACACCTGATTTTGCTACCAGTAAAATCCAGATGGTGAGCCCAGGAGCAACTGAACACGGTCTGGTCAGTGTCCCTTGTGGGGGGGGGGGGGAGACCATTTGGGCCTGCGGTGAATCATGAATATATATACATATTAAAAAACAAAAAAAACAAGACAAAATCAAAACTGTTGGTTGCTGATACTTTTTTATTGAACTCCCCTTGTTCTGCATGTAACAGAGTATTTTTAAAAGATGTTATGAATATAATTCTATGTGATTCCTTAGCATAGTACGTCTGCCTTGTGTGCGGTAGATACAGGTTCAAGCTCCCGCTCCGGCCATGTCCAGAGGTTAACACTATAATGATTGGTATGATTGCCGTTCAGTATGGTGAGCGCCGGTGAGCAGATTTATCTGGAATTGGCGCTATATAAAATCATACTACATGTATATTATTATTATATTATTCTTCTATCATATTCCTTTCCCATTTTTTTAACATTCGGAAGACAGAGAGAAAAAAAAAATCATGAGGTTTCTCAATTTGTGAACAGACACTGCCAATACTGAAAAACTGCAGATATATAGAGTTACCTGTCCAGTGCACAAAACTGTGTAACTTGATACTTTGGATGCACAAATTCCCAAAGCAATTTATTTTGTCACATCTCAGAGTGCATTTTCTTTTATTTTTTTGTCAATGGATAAACAATGTTTCTATTTGCTTTCCGTTACTCCAACAGATAATACTCTTAGCTTAAGGGTTACAAACAAAAGCAACACCACCATGACAAAATTCCTCATAATTCAGAATGATATCCAGGTTATCGGAATTAAGGTCGTTATCAGAATGACATAACATGACATAACTGTAGGTGGCTATACCAAGTGCATTTTCTTTTATTTTTTTGTCAATGGATAAACAATGTTTCTATTTGCTTTCCGTTACTCCAACACACTTTCCATGTCTTCCTAAGCTTTCACTTAATATGCTATTGCATTAGGTTCCCAATATATTTTTCATCACATGCATATTAATTCCCTGAGTTTGAGTCCCTCTCCCATGTCCTTTTCGATCACTTACCACCTTGTCCGTCTTTGGCCCTCAAAGTAATTGTACCAGTGAAACAAAATAGAATCCAAGGTTGTCACCTTTTAGCCACTAGGATCATTGATCTCTCTCTGGTGGATTGGTGTCCACATTTCTATTTCATATCAGCCAAAATTTGACAGGTCTAGTCTCCATAGTCCATTACATCAGGCTGACCTGAGCCTCTGATTCCTTCTAAATTATATGTGGGTCTGGCGTTCAATGAACTGACTGCAAACAGTTACTTCTATACCCACTTTTGCCTCTGAAATTTATCTTGAATATATAAATACCTTAAAAGATTTGATTATTTACTTTGGGATAGAAATTAAATAAGATTCTCTTGATTGCATTTGGAATAGTTATTTAAATATTTATTTAATTTAGTTGGCTATCCTGGTAGATGATCCTGATATTTCTTACAAGGCGATCATATTTTGTGGGCTTCCCAAAAGCAACTGCAGCATAGTTAAGGAATTAATGATGTGACAAAATGGAGCTGCAACATTTTCATTTGTAGTTGCAACAGTTCCTCTAGAAGCCATGGATTGCAAAGTGGTAAGAAGGAGCAAGACGATGGATGTGGCATGTGATGTGGAAGATCCAGGGTCAAAAGAAATAAGGAGCTGCATGACCGAAATAGGATACACAAAGAGACAAGAAAAGTGGCCACTATGCAATACACTAAGCCAGAGACTCTTCCTGTCTTACAGGGCATCAATTGTAATTGCCACGCAATCAAGGAAGCTTCCCACTTATGGATTAAGCATGTTAGTGGAACAACTGACATAAAGATTTTTCACTTTATCTTTTATTTGCTATCTTAATAATTATATCAGGTCAGACATAAATCAGCCACCTTAACCCTGCTTTGCACTGAATATCACCTGCTCCACAAAACTATTGTCTCATCCTAGCCCTTTTCAGTGAAAGTAAAGCCACACAAAAGAATTTTTGGTCTATATATTATGTTGACTATAGAAGAGGTGTGAAGCATGAATTGGTCACTACTTTACCCTTTCCCCAAAAGTCACTTCCTACCTTTACCTACTTTAAACTACCTTCTAAAATTGCATTAAATTTGTATTAAGCCAATACCAATTCAAACTCCTTCACCCCCATTGGTTTTGATTTCTATGATAATGTGCCCCTTGCCAGTTGCAATTACTTTGCCATCTGTCCTTATAGAGTTCTTGATATGGGATAAAACTGTGATGAGGAGTCAAAGGTAGTTGTAAGAAGATTCGGGGTGAAGAGGAGAAAGGAGGGTAAAATATGTAAACAGAGGACTTCTGACACAAAATGTTCTTACTTTATTTTGGGTTGTACGGCATAATTATGTATTGAAGCAAATATAATTCAAAGAAGAACGAAAGTAAATTGGATTTTTATATGATCAATTAAGATATCACCTACCAGCAGCAGACATCTTTTCGAGTGGCAACTCTTTTCTGCTTTCAGTGTCAACACCATCCCCTTGAAATGAAAACTGACAGGAATAGCTTCAACTCAAAATGAAAAGGACAGAGCAGCCAATTTAAGTGCTAAAAAAACAGGAAGAGAAGTAAGCTAAAATCCACTTAAAAAGGATTAGCTGCAGAAGTTCTAAATACCAGACAAAAAGGCCTGGTGTTGCGATTTCTCTGAAGTATTTCAAAATTAAGTTTCAAGTTGTCTCTTAAGTGTTTGTGTCACACAATCCAAACTTAACTTGTTGCACTTCTTTGGCTATTGTTAAGCTCATGTGTGCATCTGTCAGATGTCATAACCCTGCTTTTTGTTCAAGATACTTGAAGGCTGGCACATATACACTATACATAGCTCTACCAAAAACTAAATTGTCTTTGTGAGAGTCTTTTCAGTTTGCAAGTACAAGTGATGATTGTCATTTTTTGCTACTGCGCAAGATCCATTGAGAGGTTTAAATAGATTATATATATAGTATGAGAAACAGTAGATTGTGTCTCCTGACAGATTCCTCTAATATAAACAGTAACAAAAAATGAAAGGAGACAGCTACCACCATATCACATAAGAAGTAATCCTTTTCTAGTTTTAGATGAAAAATGTTCTTCTGAAATCTAAGAACGTTCACCGCAACTTTTTATATTTGCAGAGGCCAATTATAAAGGATACAGGCCATTGTTGGCCATTCTAAAAACATTAGGGAGTCCAGACTGGACTGTCCAGTATGAAACCAGATGACCAGGGCAGTGCTCTTGAGGGTCAGAAGGTCAGTTTCAAAAGCCCAACACACCAGATTTTGTTACCAGTAAAATCCAGATGGTGAGCCCAGGAGCAACTGAACACTTTCTGGTCAGTGTCCCTTGGGGCGGGACCATTTGGGCTTTCTAGGCTTTTCACTTAGATGCCATTGCTTTAGGTTCCCAATGATTTTTTCATCACATGCGTATTCCCTGAATTGGAATTTTTTCTCCCATTTCCCTCTCAATGACTTTCCACCTTGTTTGGCTCTCAATGTAACTTTAATCCAAGGTTGTCAACTTTAGCCACTATAGGATCATTAATCTCTCTCCCATCGATTGGTGTCCACATTTCTATTTCACATCAGCCAAAATTTGACAGGCCTAGTCTCCATAGTCCATTACATCAGGCTGACCTGAGCCTCTGATTCCTTCTAAATTATATGTGGGTATGGCGTTCAACCAATTGACTGCAAAACAGTTGCTTATATACCCACTTTTGCCACTGCAATTTAGCTTAAATATAAGAATACCTTAAACGATTTGATTATTTACTTTGGGGTGGAAACTCAATAAGATTCTCCAAATTGGATTTTGAACATTTTTAAAATCTGTATTTAATTTAATTGGCTATCGAGGGAGATGATCTAGATTTTTCTTACAAGGCGATCATATTTTGTTGGCTTCCCAAAAGCAACTGCAGTATTATATATAGTTAATGAATTTTAAAATGATGTAACAAAATGGAACTGCAACATTTTCATTTGTATACTTGTAACAGTTCCTCTAGAAGCCAGTGGATTGCAACCCTGTCAGCGTGCCTCAGCGGACTGGCGTCGGCCTGGCTTCGGTCCGATGTCAGCAGCATTTGACCGGCTTTGGGCCAACGTTGGGCCGCCGAGGGACGCTGATAGGGAAAGTGGTTAGAAGGAGCTAGAAGATAGATGTGGCATGATGAGGGAGATGCAGGGTCAAAAGGAATAAGTAGGAGCTGCATAACCAAAATAAATTAGCTAAGAGACAAGATAAGTGGCCACTATGCAAAACACTCAGTCAGAGACTCTTCCTGCCTTGCAGGGCATCAATTGTAATTGCCACCTAATCAAGGAAGCTTCCCACTTATGGATTCTGCTTGAACATGGAACAACGGACATATACATTTTTCACTTTTATTTTGACTCCTATAAGAAGAAGAACTAATTCAACTTTTGAAACATGATTTGAAGTTAGAAGGAGAGGTCATGGATTCGAAGCTAGTCTTCATGACTTGCTGTGCAGAAGTCCATTAAAGGATGTTTCTTATATGATATTAACAGTTTGTGTGTCTCCGAATTCCAATTACTGGGGTGCGACCTGGCATATGTGATATATGGCATGGTGATAGACGCCAGGAAATATAACATGTGTACAAAAGGAAATTTTCACGAGGCAACTCTTGCATGTAATTCCATGAAATTAGATTTGGATTGGTTGGTTTGACTTAGAGATTTGCATGCCTATAAAGTTTTAAGAAATCTTTTATCTCAAATATATCAAAGAATGTGCAAAAATTCCTTCCTCAGAAGTGTTATTCATACTTCATGTTCTCATGCAAGGAACATATCTTACTTCTATCAAGGCAGCTGCATTGCAGTGTCAAATCATGTGCAAGCAAGTTAAAGTCAGAATGAAGACAATGCAGTTATTTTACAGAGAAGCAACTAAGTTAATGGCCCTCCCAGAACACTTCACCGAAATGAATGCATGAGCACAAGGTTCGTAATTGTTTTGATAACAAGAAACCCCTATGTATGTTGCTAGTCTAGGCTCTTTAGGAACATATCTTTTCATTGTAAGATTGAGAGGCCTGTACATGTGCACCCAACATTCGAGAAATTTTCAGTTTGGTGTGCTCATCTGACTAGAGTTGATAATGCTATTCTATTAGTGTCAATATTCGACCATTGCATATATTAGGTGTCGAAGCTTGTGTAGCAAGGCATGTAAGGCTGTTATAGATTTTTCTACAATGACAAATTCCTCTTTTGGTAGTTTTCAATCAAGAATTTGCATAATTTGAAAATGGAATCAGAATTATGTTGTCAGGCTCATGATTAAACTATGGAACGTGTAGTGATCATTGACTAAAGTTGTACCTCCTTACACTGTACCCATATAAAGAAAGCCAAAGAGTTTCTGTGAATTTTCTGAAAGAGATCAAGTGCATTCAGTGTGTCTCCAAGCACTGCCCAGTGTCTCCCAATTCCACTGCATGTAGATGTCATCAACTGCTGAGATAGTCTAGATAAGAGGGACACTAAGCACCAACAAGAACATATATTGATGGAAGTTACATTACAGGCGATTTCATTAGTGCGTGATTCTTAGGTTCTAGACCCACCAAATACATGCCATTTTTAGTTAATCTGATTGGTTTAGAAACAACAGAACGTCACACATTTGATTTATCAAACGTAGTAAGTGCTGGTTTAGGATTGATTACTCACAGCCAAGTGTGAATGACAAGACTCGCATGATAATAAAATCACCTGTAACTTGCTTCCATATCTAGCCACATCGATATTCATTTGACAATTGTTTGTCATTTTCCCTTCCTCAGGCCAAACTAAATTTGATTTTTAAATGATGATAATATCAAAAGAGTATAAATACTTCTGTATTGCATCTATTTTAGTGAAAGACTTTATCATGAAAGTGAACTCTATGGGGAATTCTGAATGGATTATAATATTGATATGTTTTATTGATGACTGGACTGCAGAATTAGCACGAGAGGAAATAACAGCTATTTGTGATACTTTGGGATTCCTGTAAGACAAGAGGAGAGAGATAAAACTACTACAAAGCAGAAACTGTACTTAGGTCTCAGAGGTAAAACATTTTCCTGGCGATTATTGATGGCTGAGTTAGGTTATCTCAGGTTGCCTTCAACTCGGTTAGGGACATTTGCCAAGGCCAAGGGGTTCAGAGCATCATCCCAAGTCATACCATGACAAAATGGCCCATAACCTTTGCTAATTCATGAATACTTAATTAACTGACCCAGTTTTGGCTCAAGTTTGAAATTGTTGCTTCTGTTTCACACTGTTACAAATGGAGAAATTGTGTATTGTTGAAAGGTGCTATCACAGTTCCGAAAATTCCATTGAATTATGGTTTTTCACAGTTCTGAAATGAAACTGTTTGAAAGTTTGCTTGTTTTACACTGTTTTTCTCAGTTGCCAGTAATCCTCTAAGTGTCCATAATCGGACTAAATCTGCATGCAAAATGCTTATGACCTAAATAAGCAGCCAATCAAAGAAGAGGTTGAAAATAGCAGAAAACCCTGTCCATTTTAGCAGGGCTTGCGTGGGGAGGATGGGTTCAGAGTGGACCTGGGCCCTTAATGGCTATACTAAACTCATTAGGGAGTCCAGTGTCAACCAGATCACCATGATGCAAGTCTTGTGGGTCTGAAAGTCACTTTCAGAAGCTAGACACAGCAGGTTATGCAGCCAGTAAAATTCAGATAGTGGTCACAGGTGCAACCATATGTTTTCTGGTCAATGCCCTTAAGTCGTTGTACGAGCTAAATTCAGTGACCCTGTGACTTTTCAAATTCCACTTCAGATTGGACAAATTATTTACATCTGATTTCCCAAGAAACCTTGCTCTTCTGCATTTCTTACTTTTTGTTGATTCTGGTCCCACCTTGAAAGAATGGCCTGAGGGACTCTGGCTGGTAAATCCAGGCAACCAGAAAATTGTGTATAGAAGTGATAGGTGATGGAACACAGGAGAGGGAAAATATAAACTCTCAATTCAATTGTGACCACAGGCTTCCTTTCAAACAATATCAAACAATGAATTAATCTGTAAATGCTTCGACGTGATAGCAGAAAGTAGCCCAGTTTTAATCACATATGGGCTGTAGGACAATGGAGAAACTCAGTTTTAAATGAAGGCAATCAATTGCTGTTGCTGTTCCATTGTCCTGCCATCACTTTGTATGCGGTTCTGTGATAATTTGGAATATATGTACATAATATTCAATGGTTATTGTAAGCAGGAATATCTTGCTGGGGCCACTTATTATGACAAGACCCAGATGATGTGGCAAAGACATTCTGGTGGGACAATAACTTGAATCTGGCAAGCATTAGATAAACTGACAAGGAACCTTGCTTCAGTCTTGTATAACGCTGTTGCATGTGTTTTTCTGCCACAAGAGGAATTATGCCCTCTATAGATGAAGGTTGTTTTCAATCAAACTAAAACCCCGAAAGAACATACCTTATACATACAGTAGACCTACCTGGTAAGTGTTAAGCACAATTGCGAAATAAGTAAATTAAATAATAAAGAAATATTTAGAAAACGTGTTTTGAAGCAACATGCTTGTCTGAAACTGTTCTTGCTGCAAAAACATTTCTGAGTTCATGTGTCATGACAAAACAATACCACCGTATGACAGGTGTCAATTTCACATAATTCGGAAGAATACCAAGGTTGTCAGAATTGAGTTTGTTGTCTGGGTGACATGACACGACATAACAGTAGATGACTATTCCTTCAGGATTTCTGCCAAACAAAGAGTCACTAAGGAGGTGGTGGAGAAGAAGAGTAAACTTGACAGCTGCTACTAGACAAGCATCTACCCCACACACTGCGGAGGTCTAAGAGGAAACCAGTTGTCCAAGTGATTATTGACGGCTGAGTTAGGCCAGCTTTGGTTTCTTCTATCTCTGGCTGGAATGTTTGCAAATTGCTAGGAGCCACACCAAAGTGAATGCATGGGCCTGGGCCACTGTTGGCCTTGTTGTATACACTAGCGAGTGTAGTATCACCTAGGTTGCTATGGTACTACTCCCTTTAGGGGGCAACCATTTAATAATTGGGGCATGCTAAGAGTTTTCCTCTGAGGAAATTATATTTATAAATTTTACGATGACAGTGGCAGTAATTATTTATTTCAAGCACGAGAAATCCCCGAATATTCATTCCTAAATCAAGCATCGCCTTCTTAAGAAATACCTCTGGCAGCAATCATTTATATCAAGACTGCTCAAAATGAATTTATTTATTACATCAAAATTGCAAGAAATTATTTATTTAAAAAAATCTCCAAGACCCCCCCCCCCTTGAGATTAAATGGTGGCCCCCTTGGCCATTCTCAGGTTGCCAGAAGCTCAAGTTACAGTTGTGATGATTGTGCCAAGTGCAACCGGAAACTCTTTGACCACAGCCTCTAGATTGAATTCACTGACCTCTCTTACAGACCTACTTGTATGTCACATATCCCATTACAAATTTAATTCTCACTGCACCAAATGCATGGGCTTATTTCTGGCTGTTTCTCGTAACACCGTGTGGCTTCTCTACGACATATCGGCTGCGTGTATGTGCTTATACCACTGGTCTTGATAACGAAAGAACCTGGCTATGCAAAGCTGCTACTGATGGCCAGATAAATTTCGAGGCAGTAATTTCACTGTAGGAGCCACAAGCATGGACTCAGAAATGTCTGATCACGTCATGCTTTACCTGTATCACACCGTTTTTAGAATGGTAATGTCCGCAACAATGTCTGAGTCTGTTGCTGTGTTGCACAATGAGCATGACCTTGATGCCTTTCCATTGGTTTGTTTTGTTGAAATGTGATGACTACATTTGTCACTGTAGGGACATCAAACAAGGTCTATCTTTATTTCTGAATGCAAATTATCTATTGGCAACTATTGCATATTTAGTGTACAAACTAATATGACAGCTTGTGTACAACACGTACACCTGAGCAGCTCTGTCCTATGGATGCACAATCTCCCAACTTATTTATATAGCTTGTGTCAGAGACTTTTGTTTGGGCCTTATTGTTCTGTCTATGTTTCTGCAGCATCATCACATAATCATTTTCATGCTAACAAAAATGGTTTGTTGTTTTCCTACATACTTCCAATGCAAGGCTTTCAGTGAGTGAGGTTAATGTCTTGATTCCCATTGAATGCGAATTTTCTGATGCTGACTTTGACTGTGGCCTTGAGTTTCTTTTTTTTTTTTTGCTTTTCGGTCTATATATGCTGCTTTTTAGAAGCAATACCTGAGTGTATTTATTTTATTTTCTATGTTTCGGGTTAAAATTATCAACATGTAGCCCCCTTGGATCATTGGACTGTCATCCACCTTTCTATTTCATGTCTGTCATAACTTGACACCTCTAGCTCACTGTCCATTTCATTACTTTGAACTGAACAATTTCTACTTTGATTCTCTACATGGATCCATTGTAAATCAAATCCGCCACCGAACAGTTACAGGTGCTACAAATGTGTTTGTGAATAAGTAGGAGCTGCACAACAAAAATAAGATAAGTGAAGATACAAGATAAATAGCCACTATACAAGACACTCAGCGAGAGAGACACTTCCGCCAGCACTGGGCATCATCAGTAATTGGCACCTAATCCAGGAAGCTTTCCACTTCTGGACAGAGTCAGATTGTGTCTAAGTGGAACAACAGACATATCTATCATCTGTGGCTACCACTGTAATTAACCTCACCTTTTTTATTGGCTTCTGAAATGAATAAACAGAGGATATCCTACAAGAAGGAAAAACTCACCTGGAGTCATGAAGTCAAGATGAACCCACACTCCTATCATGGAAGGGCCAACATCACATATTTTATATGGCACAGGCACTGGTTTTTCACCTTGTGGAATACAGGATTGTCAGGTGGTGCCTTCAAAGTACAAGCTTTGTGTTACAGTCATCATAAAAAGGTTTGGACTGAAATGTTCACTGAGCAAATTCTTCTCAACATTCTAATAGTGAGAAACACATCAACCAAGGCTCCACTCAGGCTCTGTTTGAGTATGGGTTCCTTCATTTAAGCAGAAGCACAATTTACTTGAAATTACTAGCAAAATCTCTATTTCATTGTTTGTGTAACTGAGTTAGAATTATATTTGAATGCCTTTGGCATTTTTCGGAATTAGATTGGAAGACACAACAATAAAGGTTCGGTATTAAGACCAACCTCATTGGCAAGTTTAAACATATTATGAAATATGTTTTGTTAGAGTGACCTTCCGAGTAATATGGAAGGAAACATTGTTCAACAGACTGTGGTTCTTATTGGATTACTCAGTGACAAACAGTAGCCAAGGATAAAAAACAACACCCTCTACCTGGGCAGCAATCCTATTCAAGTCTCAGAGAAAACTAGATTTCCCAGATAAATTGTTTTTACTCCCTAAGGAATTTTTTGCTTCGGATGTGGCCATTGATGGCTGTCCTAAACGCATCAGGGAGTCCGGTGTTAACAAGATCAGCAGAGCATCAGTCCTGTGGGTCGGACAGCCAGTTGCAGAAGCCAGACACAGCAGGTTGTGTAGCTAGCAAAATTCAGATTGTTATCACAGGTGCAACCGAACACTGTCTAGCAACAGTCCCTTTAGGCTAAACACAGTAAAATGGTCCTTTAGCCTTTCAAATCCCACATCAAATTACACAGACTCTTTGCATCGAATTACTATTTTCCAAGAAACACTACTCTCCTACATTTCTCACCTCAAGTGGATTTTGGTCCCCCTTGTAAGAATGCCCCAAGTGATAAATCAAGGCAACCAGAAAATGTTTAAAAGTATAAGAAAGGAATGGTTTCAAATAGTGGCAAAAACGTCTGGTTTCAGATCACAATTCAGGAAAAAATGAAATCATCAGCCTTGTAGCTTAAGGTTCCTCAATAAAATCATATGAGGGCAATTAAATGGACAATAAGTAAATTGTTGAGGCCAACTGAGTTACTGACTTGACAGATATCAATTCCACATCATTCAGAAGAATGTCCAGATTGCTAGAATTGAGCATGTTATCAGACATTTTTTTTCAAATTACTTCATCTATCTGATCATCAGATTGCCTCCAAGTATTTGTATTATTGACTTGTCCATACCCCATTGGAATCATATATCTGAATTTGTTTTGAGATACATGCATGTGTTTCCTATATAGTCGATTAAGACTTCTTTAGTTTTGCAGATAGTTTTCCTAATAATTAACACAGATGTGTATGCCTCTAAAAAGTGCTTTGCTTGTCAGTAATGAGTCCAATCAAGGCTGTGTCATCTGAAAATAGGACTAATGTAAATCCATCACTGTCAATCTGAAGGCTGAAGTCTAAACTATAGAGTGAAAAGAATAGATGCAAGAACTGTTCCTTGTGGGGCGGAAACGTTTGATTTGAGCATTGCGGAAGAAAAAAGTTGATGAGGTGTCAGGCCAGCAGTGCTCTGGTTACTTCTATCTCTTGCTGGAATGTTTGCAAAAAATAATTGTACAGCAATTCAAAAGTGGATGTCAGGAGCCAAGGCAATGTGTGCCCATGCTGAACACATTAGCGAGTGTGCCAGTCTAGCGGCACCAAGATTCCTGTGGCACATGTCTTCTCAGGTCGCCTGACAGACAAGCTGCAGTTGTTCACATGGTGTGCATGAAAACTGTGTGCTCATAATCCCCAAGACTGGTCACGCTGCCATTTATTGAGATGCCAGGAGTATACCTAATTGTAAGAGACAATTTCTTGCTTTCCCCCAGACTTGCTAAGGCAGTTGGATGGCAAATGACTTGCCTCGAGGGCTGCAATATATCAGCCACCTTAACCCTGCTTGCACTGCATAGCACCTTTGCCACAAAGATATTGTCTCAGGCTAGCCAGTTTCAGTGAAACTATATCGATAAAAAGTATTCTTTGGTTAATATAGACTACAGAAGAGATGTGACACAAGAAAGGCCAAGTAGCATTAACATAGAGGTTGCATTTGAAGCAAAAAGGATTGTGTACCAAAATTAGAAAGTTTTTAAGTGAAATTGGTACAAAATACAATGCATTTGATGTTATCCATGGTGCGACAATTAATTAGTTTCTATCTCACAGGTTCATTTGGTGGAATTAAGATGTAAAATAAAAGCTAATAATATGAACATATTTGAAAGGGGTGTAATAATGACACCATAAACCATTAGTCAGTAATGACTCATATTTCATCCATCAGAGGTATCTCAAGTATATATCTAAACCCAAAAAAACAGACAACATTTATTTAGAGATAAGCAATGATATGTGTGAGTCAGCCGAAGAATTAATATGGAGCACTTATTCCAGGGCATTCTCTCAATTGAGACAATTCGAGGAATTCTCACAGGCAAACAGCTCACAAGAGTGATAGGGAGATTTGTGGCCACTTTTCAAACTGTAGCTCGTGTCTAAATGCCTGGATTTGCATCGTCTGACAAAGCTTGTGTCCAGTTATTCGGATGGGTCATTTGAACACTATTAGCATAATATGGCCTACCTCCCAGAACTAACCACTGTTTTTCTGTTACAACAGAATATTACTTGAAATGGACAGCAGTTCACTTTCAAAAAGGTGGGCTGGGTAAGTTTCGTTCTACTAAATATCACACCAAAATCCAACTCATATACAACACCCGCTAGTGTTAATGAGTGAACAAGATGTATCTCTCTGAATGCAAATTATTCATGTCATAAACAGTTCAATAAAAATAAGTCCCCCTTTACATAAATGTGAATACCTCAAAGACCTCTTCCCCGATTTCTGTGAAAGTTGGCCAGTTTGTATATGTTATTGCATCAAAGAAACCTAAACTGTAAAACTGTCGCAAAAAAAAGTCCATAGTTATCTTCTAAATACGATTGAGAAATACAATTTTCTCCAGACACCTGGTGGCTCCCTTGCATGATGAAATTGTTCATATCCGTTGGAAAAACCTGGGATTTATGAAAACAGGCATAGGCTCACTCAAAGGCTGTAAGGTCGATACGCGAGGCTATGATTAACCTGACAGTCATAAAATTCAGCGATGGAATCTTTAAGATATTCAAGTTTATGTCCAAAGGGGGTCTTATTTGTGTTGAATGGCTTATTTTGGACATAAGGCAGAATGGACAATTTAGACATATGGGGAACTTCACCTGTCCAGTGTGCAAATGTTTGTAACTTGATCCTTCAGCAGCACAAATTCCCAAAGCAATTTATTTTGTCATATTTCATGGCTCTTTTCCCTCTTCTTCTTTTTTTTTTGTTTTCAATGGATATACGTTGTTTCTATTTCTTTCCCATCATGCCTTTCATGCCTTTTGTAAGTTTGCCTCTTATTTTTCGCAGCATTAAATTTCCATTATTTCCTTTCATCACAATTCCTAGAATTACAGTCTCTTCCACTAGATCTTGTATCACTTTCCACCTTTTCCCTCTGTGTGTCTGTCAAACAAGATAGAATAAAAGGATGTTGAGCAAGGCCTATAGCCTCTTATGTTCCTTGATCTCTGTTTCGTGAGATTGATCACTCTATAGGTGGACTGCCATCAACATTTCTATTTCATATCAGCCACAATTTGACAGCTCTTATCCCTGAGGTCTATCACATCAGACAGATTTGGGATTATTATTCAAATCCATACCAGAATACATTGTTTTGACCAACCATGTTTTTTGTCACTTGTGCCAATCACTTCTATTTGTAGATGCTAAAACCTTACTTCTGAAAGCTTTGCTGAATCAACTTTAATTTTAAATTTGAAAATTTTCTACAATCATTCGCCCTGAAAATCATTGTCGGCCCTGAAAATGAGGGTGATATTGGTCATTGTTGCAGGATTCATCTAATGATAATACCTATACTTATCTCATTGCTGATATAATAATTGTGTTTATTGGAATTTGTCTGACATTCTTCAAGATGCTTTTAAAGATTCCAGAAGGTTAACTGACCAAGAATTTAAATGAACATCAGAATTATCTAAATTGAAATAATTTACATATAATTATGCTATTTCACTTGGGATCCCTCAGATTACTAATTAATCAAGGATGGTGATAAAGAGGAACAACAGGAACACAGAATCCACAACACTAGTTACTATACTCTGCAATTAGACTAGTGATCGCAGAGATTATTGATGGCTGAGTAAGGTCAAATAGGGTGGCCTACAACTCCCCTTCGGATATTTGCAAATTGCCCTTGGCATCCTCTGGTGGGTGTCAGGAGGTCAGGGACCTGGGACATCAATGGCCATACCAAGCAAACTAGGGAGTCCAATATCAACCAAATCACCATATTCACCATATTCACTTCAACTCCGGGCAAAGAGGCTCACAGAGGCAGCAACAACAGCAACTTCAAGTACATGTTGTAGCTGTGGAAGCAAGCAAGCTGTCTAGTCCAAGTCCCGAGGCTAAACTCTGTTGGCTTGTTGCTTTTCAAATTCCACAGAGAATTGCCACTATATTATTTACACTGAATCCTGCCATTCCCAAGTTAATCCTGTTTGCTCATGCTGGAGTGAAATTTAGGTCTTTGATTTATCAATGGTATGAGTGATGCAATATTCAGGTGACTTGGCGTCCCGAATGTGTTTCTAATAGAGGTCCCATCAGTGGTTAAGATGATATGCCCACACAAGGGATACTGAACTTCCAGACAAGTATGAAATATTGAATACATCTGACATGTTCTGTCTACAAAAAGGATGGTCTCCCCCAGGATGTCCTTTTCTTCTTCAATGAAACCAGTGCCCCATAACATAATGTTATGGGGTACTGATGAAACTGAAACCACAACCACAAAAGTATCCATATGGTTCATCAAAGACGAAAGGTCTCCAGGGAAATTCAATCCTGGACAACCAATGAATTGAACTGGTAAGAAGAGAACACGAGGTATCACAGAACAATAGAAATCTCTGTCTACCCTGAAATCTGATGCTTAAAGAGTTCATAATGAAGGTGCTGGAACTGTTCCATGTGGGGCACCAGTGTTTACTCTCAGCATTGTAGAAAAAGCAAGTTTCACGCAAGTATTGATTGCAGAGATATTGGGCCTGCTCTGGTTGCTTCTATCACTTGCTGGAATGTTTGGAAATTGCCAAGAGCAATTCCTTAGTGGATGTCATAGGCTAGGGCAATTGGTGGAAATGCTAAACACATTAGGGAGTGTAATGTCACCAAGATTGCTATGGCACTCGTCCTCCCAGGTTGCCTAATATTCAAGCTCTATAGTTATCTGACGATTGCACGGTGTCCAGCTGAAAGCTGTGTGACTGGTCGTGCCAACGTAATGACGATATGAGCGGGTTTCATAATTTCTTTCTGTGCCCCCAGACTGTTATAAGACCCGGATGCCCTTGCTAAGCCATTCTAAAAGGTCTATGACTTGCCTCAGGGCTGCAATAGATCAGCCACCTTAACTCTGCTTTGCACTGCATAGCACTGTCTCAACAAGAAGATTGTCTCAGATTAGCCTTTTTTAGTGAAATTCGACTCTCAATAACAGAACCATTAACTTTAAAAGAAGATAGCCAGAGATACAATGTACGTTAGTATTAGATGAAAGAGGAAGTGATAGAAAATCAAATGTTCAGTGGAAGACAAGAAATGTAGAATCCAGTCACACAAACAAGGCTTTGTGTTTTGATTCTCCTGTAGTATTCCAAAATCAACTTTAATCTGGCAGTAACACATTTATCCTGTCTGAAGTGTATGATGTCGTGTTTTACACTCATATGCACACCTTCCACAGCCAAAAGTCATAACACTGTTTTATATTCACAGGACACTCAAAAGCTGGCATACATCACTAAGCTAAGTGTGACTGTGTGTGTCAAGTTGATACAGAAACCCAGAAAACAAGTACAAAATTTTTTATGATCTACGTACCTGAGTAACAATTGTCATCTGCAACCAAGAGTGCATCTATAGGCAAAATGGTAGTATTCTCTCTTGAATGCAGAACAGCTTGGAAGAGACAGCAAAGAATAACAAAATGTTAGCCTTTGTGAGCACTATTTGAAATTTCAGAGAGTAGCGATTTCAGAAAATAGAAGTAGTCATTAATTTCATTTATGATCAAATAACAACATCTGTATTTCCCCTATACAAAAATACATGTTGCAAGTCACATACAGTACAACCCAAAATAAAGTATGGAAATTTTCTGTCAGAAGTCCTCTGTTTAACTATTTTGCCCTCTTTTCTCCTCTGCACCCCAAATCTCCTTACAACTCCCCTTGACTCCTTACAACAACCTTAGCCAACACTAAGAACTCTATTTAGACAGCTACCAATGTAACTGCACTTAGCAGAGGTGAAAAATATCAGGTAAATCAAACACAATGGGGGTGATTGAGTTCAAATTTGTGTTGTTCAAATGTGATTTTTATGTAATTTTAAAAGGTAGTTTCAAGTAGGTAAAAGTAGGGTAGTCAAAAGGTGTGAAAGGGTAAAGTAGTGGCTGATTCTTCCTTCCTGCTGAGGCAATCATACTTTATTTTGGGTTGTACTGTAGGTGGTGACATTTTATTTGATCCACAAGTGAACTTACCCTTTATTTCTGGTAATGATTATGTGTTTTTTAATTTAAAAAGAAACAACCTTTTACTTGAAACAAATTGCAGAACCTTTAAGTCTGAGTGACCGAATTAGAAGTAAATTTGGATGCATTGCATTTTTAAAAATATTATATTAGAAGACACGACATCTCATTGTATGTCATTAAGGCCAAGCGTGTCAGGAAGTTTAAATGGATTAGGTCAATGACATAAAATACGTAAGAGAAACTTTCAGAGGAATTTGAGGATGAAACAATATTCAGCAGATTGTTAAATGTTTCTATCAGATTACTCAAGGACAAACAGTAGCCAAGGATCAGTTATACAACACCTACTACCTGGGCAGCAATCCTATACAGGTCTCAGAGGAAAATGGATTTCTTGGATATTTTAGACAGCTGAGCTAGGTCAGCTCAGGTTATTTTCAACTCCCCTTTGATTCTTTTGCTTTAAATATGGACCATCTGATGCCTGCGCAAAACACATTAGGGAGTCCGATGTTAACAAGCGCACAAGAGCAGCACTCCCGTGGGTCAGACAGACAGTTGCTGAAGCAGGTTGTGGAGCTAGTAAAATTCAGATCGTGATCACAGGTGCAACCTGACACTGTCTAGCAAAAGTCCCTTCAGGCTAAACACAGTAAAATGTATCCTTCAGTCATTCACAAGCGGTCGTTTGCACACCATTAGCATTATATGGCCTTCCCACCAGAACTGACCACTGTTTTGCTTGTTGGAAACTTGACTAAAGGTGGAGCTTTAAAACTATCATTGAAATTCCACAGATATTGTTTCAAATGGACAACAGGTAACTTTCAAACAGGCAGGCAGGGCAAGCTTTCTTTCCGCTTACAGTGAAACACTTTGATATAGGAAAAATCCTTTCAGGTTCATGTTGATTTTTGCATTCTGTGAGTCATGATACACCATGATTTGTCATGATCATTACATCAGTATTGGAAAAATATATGCAGCTGATGATTCATGATCACTACCATGTAATATAGTTGTAAATGTGACTAAATATGTGAAACACTTTGACGTGGGATGATGAGTCATCATAGGCATGATTTGTCATAACTGCATAACCACAGCCCATATGCTCAAAAGATTTTGTTAGTCAGCTGTTGAGATCACCAGTGCCAGTCCAAGGCAATTGGAGGCCAACAGGATGATGCCATGGGAGGAGGAGTGGTTATGGATAATATAAAAATATACTTCCATCATAAGCTTGGGTACTGCAATGTTGAATCGGCCTTGGCTTGGCTTGGTGCTTTCTGTAAGGCCAGACATAATTGTTCTTTAGTTTCTCTAATCTTCTCAAGGCACTTTTTCTAGAGTAGGTCGGTAGGACGGAAAAGGAGGTGAAATCTCAGTTTTTTATACATGTCAATTTGATAAAAATTGTGGGTATGATAATTTTTTTTCCATAGGCAGAAAATCGGTTGGTTCGGTCGCTCTGAGAAGCGAAAAATTAAAAAAGTCTGGCCTAGATGAAAATAATGTCCTGTCTAGCTTCAGTAAAAAAAAAAATCGTTCCTTCTTTCTCTTATTTACAATGAGTTGTTCGATCTTGAAATCAAGTTTTGTACAGCGAGTGCTTGAAATAAATAACTGACTCTGGTACATGTATCACAGTGCAGTACTTTCTCCTCCAACCCCCCCCCCTTCAATATGTAATGGTTGACCCCAAATGTACTTACTTATAATTTCCTGACTCTTCCAGGCCTTTCCTTCTTATGGACACCACCTGTTTCTGCATGTAGTTGTACCATTCTATACACAAATCCCTTGCTGACACAAAGGCTTTCAGATATCTCTCGTACGCTTTTATCATGCAAATATTTCAGATAAATGATTCTCCATCTCAGCTCAGATGGATACGCCTTCATTTTGGCAGATGAATAGGAAATAATTATTGTCATCATGAAGGAAGACCAATCACTGCCAGAGCCTGGTTATGACAAATCATCCAAATGATGACCAATCATCCCATGTCAATATCTTTCATACACAGCTTTGGATCTTACAGATTCACAGCTATGGCATGTAATCTCGATCATAAATCATCAACAGCATATAATGCTTCCTATACTGATGCAATGATCATGACAAATCATGGTGTATCATGACTCACAGAATGCAAAAATCGACATGAACTATAAAGGATTTTTCCTATATCAAAGTGTATCACTGTAATATCACACTGAAATACAATTTATATACATCACTGGCTAGTGTTTATGAGAGTGAACAAGATGTATTTCTCTGAATGAAAATTATTCATGACATTTTTACTGACAAGCTTGCAAAAATGCATTGGGTTTTATGCTTAATGTCAGTGAATTATTCCAAAATGGACATAATGCAGAATAGATATTTGGAGTTGCCTGTCCAGAGCCCAAAACTGTTTGACTTGATCCTTTGCCTGCACAAATTCCCAAAGCAATTTATTTTGTCATATTTCTTTCCCTTTTTGTTATTTTTAGTGGATGTACATTATTTCTATTTACTTCCCATCTCACCTTTAATGCCTTTTGTAAGTTTCCCACTTACTTTTTTGGTAGTATTAGGTTTCTATTATTTCCTTTCATTACAACTCCTTGAATTACTATCTCTTCCACTAGATCTTATATCACTTTCCACCTTGCCCATCAATAGGTCCCTCTGTGTCTGTCAAACAAGATAGAATAAAGGGATGTCGAGCATGGCCTAAGGCCTCTTATGTTCATTGATCTCTGTTTCCTGGGATTGATCTCTCTCGGTGGACAACATTTCTATTTCATATCGGCCAAAAAAATTTGACAGCTTTTATCCCTGAGGTCCATTACATCAGGCTGAGTTGTGATTTTCATTCCTTCTACATTGTATATGCACCTATTGTAAATCACATCCATACCAGAATACATTGTTTTGACCAACCATGTTTTTTTGTCGCTTGTGCCAATCACTTCTATTTGTAGATGCTGTAACCTTACTTCTGAAAGCTTTGCTGAATTAACTTAAATTTTCAATTTAAAAAACTTCTACCATTATTTGCCCTGAAAATAATTGTCGGCCCTGCAAATGAGAGCAATATTGATGGTTGTTGCAGGATTCATCTAATGATTTACCCTACTTATCTCACTGCTCATATGATAATTATATTTATTGGAATTTGTCTGACAGTCTTCAAGATGCTTAAAGATTCCAGAAGGTTAAATGACTAAGAATTTAAATGAACGTCAGAATTACCATCATGGAAACCTAAATTGAAATAATTTACACATAATTATGCTCTTTCACTTGGGAACTCTCAAAGTACTAACTAGTGACAGAGGTGATAGAGACTAGCAGTAGGAGTACAGAATCCACAACACAAGTTACTATAGGTATATGCAATTAGACAAGTGATCGCAGAGATTATTGATGCAGGGCCAAATGGGGTTGCCCACAACTCCCCTTATGATATTTGCCAATTGCGCTTGGCATCCGTCGGTGGGTGACAGAGACATCGATGGCCATGCAGAACACATTAGAGAGTCCAATGTCAACCAGATCACCATATTCACTCTCCTCTGGGCCAAGAGGCTCACAGCGCCCCAGACACAACAGCCATTTCTAATAGTGGCTGTGACAGCAGGTCTGGTCCAAGTCCCTGAGGCTAAACTCAGTTGCCTTGTTGCTTTTCAAATGCCAGCTATAATTGGCCATTTATTCACACCAAATCCTTCCTCTCGAAAGTTGATCCTGGTTGTATTTTGCTCAGTGCTCTGGCTGCGATGAAATGTACCCAATTACACGCGTCCTTGTTTTGTATGAGTGATAAAATGTTAAGGTTGCTTGGTGGAAAAGAATGTGTTGCAAATAGAGGTAAGCCCACAAAAAAATCTTTAAACCACAAAGATGAAATGTTTCCACAGAAATTCAATCTGACACAACCTGTGAAGTGAACAGATCATAGACAGAACAGGGAACAAGTAGCATGACAAAACAAATGACATCTCTGTTTACCCTGTAGTCTGGAGTGAAAATAGTGCATAAGAAACGTGCAAGAACTGTTTCTTGTTGGGTGCCAGTGTTTACTGTCAGCATTGTAGGGAATATTTGGCAAGCTCTGGTTGCTTCTATCTCTTGCTGGAATGTTTGCAAATTGCCAAGAACAATTCGAAAGTGGATGTCATAAGCCATGGCCATTGGTGGGAATAGTAAAAAGATTAGTGAGTGTGGTGTCACCAAGATTGCTATGGCACTGGTTAGTCATCTCGGGTTGCCTGACACTCAAGCTGCAGTTATTTGGATGATTGCACCAGGAACAACAGAAAGCTTTATGAGCATGGTCCCTACGACTGGTCATGGAAACTGTTATGAGGATACGAGCAGTATTCATAATAGTCAGAGACAATTTCTGGCTGTGCCCTGTGACTGTGATAAGACTGGATTTAGGCTAAGTCATTCTGGATGGCCAATGACTGGCCCCAGGGCTACAATAGATCAGCCACCTTAATCCTGCTTCGCACTGCATTTCACCCTCTCTACAAAAAGATTGCAATGAATTCTTAGACTCTGAATACACTTATAAAGAAGCTTGTGTTCAGTAATCAATCAGAATTCACAAGTGGTCATTCACACACTATTAGTACGGCAATCCATCCACAACTGATTGCTGTTTTGTTTGAAGAAAACATGATGAGTTAAGGTTGAGTTTGAAAGTGGGAACATTCACAAAAGGTATAGCTTTTTCTGCATGAATATCCAAATCAATTTATTTTGTCACGTCTTAAAACAATATACGTAAACCTAGTTTTCACCTTCTTTTCATCACTCCATCATGCCTCACAGGCTCACATGCCTTGATAATAATGTGTATTTATAAGACTCCAATTCCAGTAGTTCTCAAAAGTGCTTTTTCAGATCAAATCACCATGTTTTCCACTTTATTTTCCACAGTAATATAGGTTTGCATTATTTCTTGTCAAAGCATATTCGTAGAATTGCAATCTCTTTCACTATAGATGTCTTCAATCACTCTCCATCTTGTCCATCTACAGGTCCCTATGTGAGTCTGTCAAACAAGATAGAAGGAAAGGTTGTCAACCTGTAGTCCCATATTCATCAATCACTCTCTCCCAGGATCATTTATCTCTCTCTGCGGACTTTCATCCACATTTCTATTGCATATCGGCCAATTTTAACAGCTCTTGTCCCATAAGTCAGTACATCAGGTTGAGCTGTGATTTTGATTCTCTCTACGTCATATATGGATCTAGTGTAAATCAAATCCATATTTCAAAACCAACCACCTTTTTTTTTTGCGTTTGCCTTCCACCTCTGTTGGTAAATGCTTTAACCTTAGTCTGTATTGAAAGCCTTTATTGAATTAACTTTTAGTATTTAAAATAAGTAACAAATTTCCCCTGGTTGCATTTTTTAATTTCAGATTTTGGAAAGAATCATATCCTTAGCTCTTGCCATCGAAGTGCTCTGATACATGTATATATTTGGTGTACGATAGATTGCTTTTCATTGAAGATATAGTCGTAAGTTGTTGTTTGGCTTTTAAAAGCTTTATGTGTAATTTAATTATACCTGAAGCTCTGGTGGCTTTCATGTTTTGTACCACTTTCAAGAAAATGCTTTTTTATAAATAAAATTTAAATAAAATTATGGCATTGAGTACAATGTGCTGCCTTAGATTCGCCAATGTATTTACATTTTAAGACTCCAGACAGTTCAAATGCTTAAGAATTTCATGAAACCATTAGAATAACCATTATGGAAACAGACATTTATAAAGATAAGATGATGCCCTATATATGCAATTTGATTTGGGATCTCTCTGATTACCAACTGTAGTCAAGGAAGTCAAGGAAGTGAAAGGGATAGGAAGAATAGTAGGAATGCAACAAGCCCAACACAAGTTGCAATATATATAGGGTACAATTCGTGGAGGAAACAAGTTGTCCCAGCAATCATTGACAGCTGAGTTAGGGCAAGTAGGGTTGCCTACAACTGCCCTTTGGATATTTGCCAATTACCCTTGGTATCCTCTGGTGAGTGCCAGGGACTCGGGACATCGATGGTCATGCTGAACACATTCATTAGGGAGTCCCCGATCACAAAATTCACTACTCCCCTGGGCCAAGAGTCTCAGAGACCCTGACACACCATGCAGCTTTAACAGCAACTTTGGGTAGCAGCTGAGTCAGCAACAAAACTGGTCTAAGTCCCTGAGGCTAAACTCGTTTGTCTTGTTGCTTTCAATCCAACCCCCAAATTGACCGATTATTTACACCAAATCCTGCCATTCCCAAGATAATCCTGTCTGCATTTTTTTCGTGTTGCAATGAAATTTATATAGGTTGATGTTTTATCAAAAGTTTGATTGATAAATATTGAGGCAACTTGTGTTGCACATAGAGCATAATAGATATTCCAATAAATGGTCAATATGATAGGGTTATGTGAGGGCTGTTGAACTTTCACGAGAATTAAGTCAGAAATTAGATATCTAATACTTCTTCCTCAATCATTTTGTTGAAAGGCAGAAAGCTTGTTTTGTGTAATGCACATCTTATGGTATGTTTATAAAACCGAGATGCAATCAAAACACATCTCTTCTTCAATGAAAATAAAACCACATACGTTTCCATACATTTCATCAAAGTTGTAATGTGATCAGAGAAATTCGATGTGATGCAACTTGTGAGGTGAACTGATGAAAAGGTAGAACAAGGAGCAAGAGGTGTGCGTGATGCAACAAAAGAAAGACAGAAATATGATTGTTCTTCATGGAATGGTCGTGATTGAGCTTTTCTTAATATTACTGAGAAGATAACAAAATAACTCACTTCTCACATCAAACCAGAGAGCAACAGAGACATGCCAGGCTATTTCTTCCTGCAACCTGCCAACTTAAGTACAAAGTGTTAACACAGGTCTTACTAGTACCTCCCACAAGTTCCATTCTTTCCAAGTTCCATGACAAAAAAGGTCCATATATAAGTGAAACAAATTTGGCTTTATAATATGAATTACTTGTGGAAATGTAATCATTCCAGGTTTCATCGACAGGCTACATGACAAGTCTACTGCAACTTATTGTGCTTTGTAATATTCACATTTGTGCTGCCAGCAAGGAAGACGCATATAATAAGATATGATATCAAATAAAAGACATTTTTGCTTCCAATATGAGATGCACCGGATGCCAAGGAGCCCAATTAAGGATTATTGCCTTTCTCTACAGTGACAACCTTAGAAGAAAATACTGTCTATTTTAACATCAAGGCTCTAATTGCCTTTTCCTGTTTCCTGCAAAATCCTCCATTGATTCAACTTGAATACTGTCTCTTCTCTTTTTACTGCAAAGAAATTTATCTAAGTTCAAAATAATTGGCATCAGGTTGAAACCCATGTTCATATAATATATCTGCTGGATATCTACTTTTGTAATGAATTCTACAAGGAGCTTTCCCACACCCATTGGATGAACAGTTCTATAATGTCACAAATAGTAATTCATATATTTGTTATTTTGTTACTTTTGAATTATGAATTTTGTAATGCTACACACGCTAATGGTGTCAGCCATCCATAATTATACAAATATATATGTATGCATTTGCATCTGCATGTAAAAGACAAAATATACCTGAATAAAGGAGATGGTTCATCTCTCTGACGTTTACTTTTCTGCCCAATAATTTAAAGATTGGCATCATCATATAGTTTGTTTCTTACTTGATTTCAAAAGCATCCTTCAACCAAGGAGATGTGCTGGCCAAGAAATTGTTGGAGAGCAGATCTTGGTGCATGCCATTGTAACCATGGACAATGTGCAGCAAACTTTAGCATTGTGGTGAAGGATGTCCGGAAGATGTTGATAATATGAAATGAAGTTATAACCATGAATTACGATGAAAGCTGAGAGGTAGAATTCATTTCTCAAATACCGTGTAAGTTAGGCCAGCACTATCCATATGTACATGTACAAATAGTACCACACACTTTTTATTCTAAAATTGCACTCTTGGTATTGGTGTTGAGTCTGTTGACACACTTTTTCATTGATTTAGAGCTTTGATGAAATCCCTTTCCCTAACAGACTACTCAAATGTTATTTTACACAACAAACGATAATAATATCTGTCGATACGATCGCCTGTTTCAATATGTACTTTCCAATTAATGTTTAATTATGTTGATATAGCATATAGATGATATTCATATTTGGCTAAAGTATAGACTATTTGTCTGTCTGTCTGATAGGCACCCTGTCTTTACTTGGAGAAGAAAGGAGGTGAAAATCTGTCCGAAGTGCATGGAGGCACACTGACTGATCATCATAAATCTACAAATTCTCCATTAGCCAAAGCAGCATACCAATTTTCTCCTGTATATGACAGCAAATTACCCGTGCTTCAAGCACATGTTTCTGTTGCCTTTGCAAGCTGGGATGACACATAAGATAAGACACGATGTTCATGTCAAATAAGAAACAGCTCTTTACTTTGTCTGCAAATTGGGATGCACTGCATGTCAAGGAACCAAATTAAGGATTATTGCCTTTCTCCTCGGTGACAACCTCTTAGGACCGGTCGGTTGTAACTTGAAAGCTCTAATTGAATTTTCCTGTTTCCTGCTTAATCCTCCTTTGATTAAACTTGAACCCCCTCTCTGCTTCGTCACTGCAAAGAAAGTTCAACTTCATTACAGAATTGTGTTGTAATTATTATCCCATCTACAGGAAGCTAAATTTTTTTGATTGATTAATTCTACTTTGAGATTTCTGCCCAGTCTGTTAATTATGTTGCATTGCTTTACATCGATTCCCATGCATGACAGACACATTGTCACGCTATAATAAAGGGGTGCGTAGATGGCTCCTCTCGTTTTTGTACATTTATTCAGATTAGTTCAAAATATTTGTTTGTTGCCCATGTGTTTTCAAAAGCATGTTTTGTATCAGTGGAACACATGAGATGTGCTGGTCATGACATGGTTGGAAGGTTGATGTATTTTAGTGCATTTAGTTGAAAACGTGAACATTGTAGTATTGTGATGAATGACATCTGGAATTTTTAAGGCCTAAGCACTTTACTATGACTGAATGACTGATCTAATTGAAATCAGCCATTCAGTTTTAGTATAGTGCTTGGGCCATTACACCAGTCATTCCTAATGGCGGAGTACTTTTTAGGACTTTCTGTGGGATTCCACTGTTGATTTCTTTTTAATGGTGTCTTCCCATTCATGTTGGGATAACTGTGAGGTCATTATTTAATGGAAAAATAGCAGAGATTGAATTTTTCAGAACTAATGGCCTCTGGCGCATGGATGTTTTACCAAAATTAGATTTTGTGGCAGTTGTAGCTGTAAAGGATACTAAGGGTGTATGTAAATTATAGATCTACAGTGCCGCCTGTAAGTATGTGAAACGCATGACATTGTGCCATTGCATCAATGCTAAACATCCTCAGCCTAACTGCTTGTGGAGGCATGAATTTTCATCGGATGAAAGGGAAACAAAGTGGGTCATAAAGGCCGATGTGTGAGGCAAGTGGGATAAAAATATCAGCCCATTTGCTTCGCTGTAGTCGGAGTTAGGTATGGGTCAAAGTCTTTGATAAGTAAGTGAACCACCCTTCCCTATCTTTTAACATTGGGTCTGCGTTTCACTTACTTATCAAAGACTTTGACCCATACCTAACTCCAACTACAGCAAAGAAAATTGGCTGCTATTTTTATCCCGCATGCCTCACATATCGGCCTTTATGACCCAAAATGTTTTCCTCTCATCGGATGAGAATTCGTCCTTCCAGAAGCATTTTGATTAAGGATGTTTAACATTGATGCAATGGCACAATATCATGCATTTCACTTACTTACAGGCGGCACTGTACAAACATACTTCCTGTGTTGTAATATTTGCCCATAACATACAGCTGATAGCTTGTAGCCAGACTTAACGAGAAAACGATATGGTACCTAGAGCCATTGTAAAGAAGGTCCTTGGTGCTTTTGGAAGGGGTCTGAGGGGGAATTTCGTAGCGCCCTTAAAGACCGCCAGTTTCTTTCAATCTACCCTTGTGAGGGCTTTAATGCATTCAGGCATTACTGATCCAGCCTTGCTATCTGGTCACACACAGGGTCTGCAATCACCATTCACTTGCAGTAGATTGGCTAATGGGGCATGCAGCTAATAGGCGTATTGGAGGCGGGGGGGGGGGCAGGGGGTGATCTCCATGACTGTAATGGGACAGGAATTGTGATGTAATTTAATCTGAACTCTGTGCAGCATCCTGATCATGCATTTGGAAAGCATGGTTGTCATAAATGAACTGCCATCGATTATTTTGACAGATTTATATTATGCAAATCACATTGCCATTTGCTTTTAATCCTTCTTTAGCTATGCAAATCAAAATCAATTTTCCCCAGTGATTGCAAAAATAATGGTGAGGATAAGCCTTGTCTGACATTGAATAATTGAATCCCAGAGGCTTTATACTAATTTGAACAGAGATGTGCAGGTCTAAAGGAAACATTAGTTACATGGAAATGAAGCACTCTGTGGCTCCTTTGAACAAGTCTCCTTAAATTGTTTTGAACCTTTTGTACAACATCATCTATTTACTTGATAAGGCCGCAAATTGCTAATGGCGTTTCTTGGAATTATTAATTGTATAACCAGGAATGTCTATGGCCTTAAAACTTTACCAACTCTTTTTCAGTAGTGGCTTGTCTTAATATGGCAGAAGTAAGTGAAAGTATTCTGACATTCTTTTAACTGTTTCTAGCATATGTAGCTGAATCGGTCCTCTCTCCATGTCAATTAAATTCATAATAATTAGTTCTCTACTGTTGGTTATTAATTATTTGGATACATATCACTGAACTAGCATTTTTCAGTCCTGATTTTACAGAAAAAAGAAGCATTCAGAGCCTGAGAGCCAGGGAGAGCTGTAGAGGGAAGAGATTGAAGAGGAAGAAAGTGTGTAATGTCCAGACATCAACCCGGGCATTTGAAGATATCACTTGTTATGGATGCTACAGGCTGAGCACTGAGGAGTGTTTGGGCGCACACTGCCAGGCCATCCTTGGTCTCCATTAGCAGAGGTTTTTAAACGCCTTACGGCTTGCACAAAATCTCACCCTGATGGTGGATTTATCTGGATATATGTTCAGTGTAGGGTTGACTGATAGACACCATCCTAGCCTCTTATACATCTTGAGAAGAATAAGTGATTACTTCCAGCTGTTTGTTAATAATATTATGAGAGATCCTATCTCTTAAATATTCTTGCCAGAATGGTTTGTCATTCTAATGTGAATGTGTTTATTATGTACATGTGTTGAAAATGTGATGACTAGCCTATAATAAAACTTTACTTACTCACTATATTAAAAAAAAAGGAGTAGTCAATTTGTCATTGGGAGACTTCAAAATTGGAAGTGACTCATTCATTGACTCGTTCTGATGAAATGACAATTATTGGATATGAGATGTCAAGTACAGAATTTTGGGCTAAAATAATCACTCATATCTCAAAGTCTGTAAGTTGGTATGTTATGCTTAAGAGTCTCTGTATGGCTTTTGTGCCAACGCCATGCTGACAAGCCCACCACCTGGAGATTTTTTCATGCAGAAAGTGAATGTTTCTTGCACGCAAACTTATCACCTCCCACATCCACCATTAGTTGCTTGTTACTGTAACATATGTGCTGAAGGATTTCTAGGCATGTAAATTTGTGATCGAAGCAAACAGGTCCTATATTGAATTACAAAATTGCAACATGTAAAATTGCCATAATGTGTTATGACAGCTGTTCCAAGGAGGAACACAGGCATTTTTGATATAAGAACTTCAGACATTTTTTATTTCCACATGAAGAGGGATTGCATGATGTCTTGCCTTCTGCTGCTCATTATATCCTTTACACTCCCAGATAATTACAAATGGTCTAAAAAGAAAACATTGATAAGGTTAAAAAAACTGTTCAGCAGAAGTGTGATAAGAGGACAGAGTTAACAGAATAAGCTATCTACCTTGAGAGTTGGTTAGTTTTATGCCATCCATTGTTTTATTTGCCAGCTCATGTAATTATTCTAATTCTTGAAAAATCCAATATGATTTGTTTGTGAAATTTTCATCACCTTGTTGCATATATAACAGTATTTGAAAATGTTCGCTTGACAAGAAGAGATGTTGTTTCATTGAATTAAACTGCATCCTCCCTGAAGCATCACATGCACACTTAGCAACTAGTTTACTTTTCTGTGGCATAATGCTTTATAATCTGTGTGGCTACATAACTGTCTTGATGTTTTGTGTCTGAGGATATTGTGGAGACCAACATTTTATACTGTGCTGGCCAAGCACCACATCATCCAGATCTCCATGAATGTAATGGGACAGAGATCGTTATGCAATTCAATCTGAACTCTGCATGTGCAGCATCCTGATCATGTGATGGTAACCTATGGAGGAAGTATTGTTCCTTGCCCTAATCCCCAACTCCAGTATATTGCATGGAACACTTAAATGACATGAAGCAGGCGTCACTTGAGGATTGGCCAACAAAAGAGAAATGGTTGAGTGCCTTCTTCAGATTTCTTGTCTTTCTGCCAGGTTGTTGAGAATTTCTTTAAAGTTCCATGAGCAGGTAACACAAGGCTGTTTCATGGTTTTTGATTTAGTTGTTATACAACCAAGTTTACCAAGAAAGTCCAATGTGATCAAGATCATTTTGATTAAATGTTTTTTTTTTGCAATAAAATGTTTCTAAAATAAAAATTTGATATATACTAGTGGATGGACACCCTTTCACTGTCAGGAGAACTAGAGTAGGCGAGAGAGGAAAGTGAATGTTTTTGTCAAAGCAGCACTTCTTGAAATGTATGTTGTTGACCTACTCATAGCTATAGACAGAAATCTGTCACAAATGCTGAGAGGCACATTGACTGATCATCACAGATAATTCACCATTTAGTTGGCCAAAGCACCATGCCACTTTTCCTTCTTTTGCACTCTTGCTGATATATGTAGCAGTATATAAATGTACAAATAACAATAAATATGGAATGTAGGAGAACACAAAAAGACCAATTGAAATGCTGCTGCCCCATTTAGATTTAATGGTTATAATGACACTTTAAAAGAACCTAAGTCATTCCTAAAGAGTTACTTGAATATTTGGCTAAATAGTTGAAACTGTGAAAGGTCGGAGAAAAGCGAACAAACGAGGCAAAAATAGTCAAACTATGAAGCTAACGTGGAGTTAGAAAAATTTTGCATCTGTTGTCATTGCAAGGAGATGACAAATATGATAAGACATGATTTTCATGTCAAATTAAAGCTAAACATTACTTTGTTCCCTAATTGGGATTCGCCGGATGTCAAGGAACCAAATTAAGTATCATCGCCTTTCTGTGACAACCTCTCAGGGCTGGTCCTAACATCAAGGCTCTAATTGAGTTTTCCTGTTTCCTGCTTAATCCTCCTCTGATTCAACTTGAACCCTGCTCTGTTACTGCAAAGAAAGTTCAAATTCAATACAGAATTGTATTGTAATTCTTATCTCATCTGCAGGATGTCAAATTTCTTTGATTGATTAATTCTGCTTTGAGATTTATGTTAATTTGTCAATTATACTCCATTGCTTTATTTTGATTTCATTACGGAACATGGCCCACATATATGGGAGCATTGTGCATTGGTCATTGATATTGCCCATATGATACACCCAGTCTTGTTTGTGGTGTGGCATTCTTGGAGCCAGCATACACATCCCTCAATCTTGAGAGATTGTTAAGCAAATACAGACACAACTTACGTTGGTACAATGAATACTGTATATTATATACACAACATGGAAATTGAAAGATGGCTTCTCTCAGTGAGATGAGTGTAAAATTTGGCGTTTATTCATTTCATTTTACAAAAGAATCTATTGTATCAATGCAACTCATGAGATGGCCATGGCATGGAGGGAAAGTAGCATGGATTCTGGTGCATGCAATTTGAAATCAGGAACATTGTAGCATTGATGAAGGACATCTGGGATATTTAACCTTCAATGAAAATGGAAGCTGATAAGTTGATCATACAGGCTTCTACTTTAATAGGTTGACAAGAAACTATTCAGAGGTCAGCACTATCAATATTGCACATGTACTAAATAGTTTAACAATCCTTAGTAACTTCAGCCTCAGTCAATCCCTGACATTGCTTTAGAGGTGTCATTTTCAGACATCCAATGATAGTAGAGTGCTGTGGCCATTATACTAGTCATCTATAATGGCTGAATACTTTTTAGGACATTCTGTTAGATTCATGTGTTGGTTTTTCAAAGGCTTCTTCTTTAAATTAATGGTGTCTTCCATTCATGTTGCGATGATGGTAAGGTCATTATTTATGAGAAGAAATGACAGAGATAGAATTTGTCAGAACTAATGGCCTCTGGCACAAAGATGTTTCACCAAAATGAGATGTAGTGGCAGCTGTACCTCTAAAAGGATACTTATATAATTCATAGGTCTACAAACATCCTTCCTGTGTTGTAATATTTGCCCACAATATAGATCTGATAGCTTGCAACCAGACGTAACGAGAAAACAGTGCCATTGGTACTTTGTGGCTGGAGCTGCTGCCGGGGGGGGGGGTACTTATGAAAAGGTGTATATAGAGGCACCGCTGGATGGTAATGGTTTTTTGGCCTTTTTGGATTAAAACAGTTTTGGCTTTTTGACAATTCAGATTAATTTCGTCCCCGGTTTTGCCACCCCAACGTATTTTTGGTATCGTTAGAATCGGCTTGAAAAGACAATTCCAATGGTATCAGAATCATGAGAATTAAAATGGTTGCCAACATTTTTTCTTAAGGATTAAAATGGTTTGTGGTTTTGGTGTTGATTCCGGATTAGAATGGTTCCGGTTTTCAAAATTGCCGTGGCGCATCCGAAAGTAAAAGTCCCTTCCCCCCCCCTGGGAGCTGCTGATGTCAACCATTGTAAAGAAGGCCCTTCATGCTGTTGGAATGGGTGTGTGGGGGAATTTCTTAGCACCCTTACAGTCCACCTGTTTCTTTCAATTCACCCTTGTTAGGGCTCTAATGTATTGAGGAATTATTGACTCAGCTTTGCTATTTAGTCACACCCACTGTGACCCAGGGTCTGCAATCACCATTCACTTGCAGTAGATGGGCAAATGGGGCATCCTCTTGCTAAGTCCTTTCTACGGTGTAAATTAGCTGCACTCATCTGAATGACTGCACCTGCTTAGGTACCCATACAAATTACAATGACAAAGTAATGATTGAATAATTTTATTTCATAGTGTGTGTTTTTCTGTTTAAAGTCCTGGTTTAACTGAATATCATTCAGCAATAACAACATTTGAAAAGTGTAATTGTTATAAATAACTGCCATAAATTATTTTGAGAGATTGATGCTAAGCAAATTGCCTTATCATTTATTTTCAATCCTTCTTTAGCTATGCAAATCAAAATCAATTTTGCCCCAGTGATCACAAACAAAATGTTCAGGATAAACCATGTCTTGCATTGAATAACCGAATGACGAGAACAGTTCTGAACAGCAGGAATTGCATGCAAGTAGTTGCATCCCAGAGGCATGATTCTAATTTAGAAGAGAAATGTGCGGGTCTGAAGGAAAAATGTTCTTTGATTTGAGTTACATGTTAACGAGGTACTCTATGGTGCCTTTGAAGAATTCTCCGTATATTACTTTGAACGCCTATAACAAAATTGCCTGTACAATACCACAAATTGCTAATGTCATCTCTTGGAGTTATGGGTTGTTTTTCAATCGGGGTACATAGTTTTGTCTCACGGGGGTCAAAAATAAAGGTCTTTCTTTTCTGGCCAAATTGACTTTTTTTTTGTTGCTATATACCATGCCGTGGATTTCGGAAAATTTTAGGGCTACAAGTATTCGGAATTTTTTTTTATTTGACTTTTTGATAATTCGACCAAAGTCAATATTCTGCTCATCCCTCTATTACTGGATGTATAGAACACCCAGTTGTATGGGCTTGTGCTGAGTGGATAGATATATATCTGACAATGAAAAATCATCTTACTTGCTTAATTTTGGCCAAGAACTTTGTGTGTGTCAAGGAAAATAGACATTTTGGGAGAGGACAGCATTTTTCGGAGAGGACAGTTTATTTGACGAAAGCTGTTTTTGGTGTTTTCCGCTACGGGCATTGTGCAGTTGGTACAACTGAAATGAAACACTTACCAAAACTTTGTCTAATCTATTGAAGGAGCATTTCTATAAAATAAAAATACATTTAATTTAATGTTATTGCTGTTTTGCCGACCCTCTTTCGGAGAGGACAATATTTGACGGAATTGACCTTCATGTGTTCAATGCAGGATTCTGAAGAGACTAATCATAGTTGCTGCACGTAATTCTAATGTTGAACTCTTGGGACCATGTTGAACGCATATTCACAATTGTTAAAACTTACTGTTAGGTTAGGACTGAAAAATCTGAAGCGATATTTGCCTAATTTGCAAATGAGACAGTCAATTTTGATGAAAATGACACAAATAAATTTTTTTCGGGCTGTTATCAACCGATTTGAATAATTTTTTCGCTACTGTAGGTCCCTCTCAGTATGTTTAATCATTCTGTGTAATGTTTTTTCCGCATATATGCATGGTATTTCTGGTATTTTGGATATCGTGTGACTTTTCAGAGCGTACCCCGATTGAAAAACAACCCTTATTCGGAACATAACCAGAAATGTCTGGTGAAATCTAGCCTTTAAACTTTAATAACTTTTCTTTCGAAGCTGGCTTGCCTTTATATGGGCAGAAATACGTGAAAGTATTCAGATATTTTAAAACTGTTTCTATAATGTGTAGCAGAGTCTGTACAGTTTCCATATTATTAAGACAAAATAGAATGCTCTCGTTTGTCCTTTGGTGACCCCTTTAAATTCAGTTTATACAAGTATCATTATAATATACACATGGCAGTAGCCTATTGTCTTCCAAGGATCTTTGCTGTACTTGCATCGATAGTAGTCCTCGTAATTTTGATTACTTTTTGAATTTGGCTCAATTTGGTTGATGGTGTTTCACTGATAGAAAAATAGATAGATAATGCTTTATAATGCTAAGGTTGATTTGTATAAAATGGGCAAATAAGAAATGTGATTCATAATAATGATGTTATTATCGGTTTAGAACAGATTTTGGTACTTGTGTGTACAAAAGTATACAGTCTTTTTGCTCTTCACCATCTTTGTTGACAGACATCTTTTTTAAAAGATGGATATTTTTATTTGCCAATGAAGTAACATCTTTTTCGTCCTGATTTTACAGAAAAAAGAAGCAGTCAGAGCCTAAGCAAGAGAGATGCTTCCTTCTATATATCAATGTTTGAACTCTGATGGCTATCAAGCTGTGATGACGTAGTTGTAGGGGCTATCCCTGATAAAACTCTTACTCTGACACTGTGTTTAAACTGTGACGCTCAGTTCAGGAGGATCGACATTGGCTAGAAGCTGGGGAATCTGACCCAGTTTGAAATGACATCACAGCTTGTAGTTAATTTACATATATTGCAATGCCAGAATAGAGACTTCTCTGACATCAGAGTTCAACTGCATAGAAAAAAAACTTGAGATTCCACGTAAGTATGACAAGGACTGTAAGACTACCATCTGAAACACCTGCCCAAAAAGCCTTTGATGAGTTTCTTCGACCAGTTAAAAGACCTCAAGGAAGACCAGCAAATACATGGGTGGGAAACATCATGAAAGAACTGAAAGAATTTAATATTACAGATATAGAAGAGGCAAGAGAATTGGCAAGGAACAGAGACACCTGGAGGGGAGTGACTAAATTGGAGAGTGCAGAGTCCTCATGGACGTGAGCACAACAAAGAAGAAGAAGAAGAGTTATGACAGCTATTCCGAGGTGGAACACAGGGATTTGTGACATAGAATTTCTTATTGCCACGTAATGACAGATTGCATGATTTCTTGCCTTCTGCTGCAACTATAGCTCATTGTGTCCTGTATACTTATGGATGTAATATATTATGATCCAAAAAAATAAAGAAATTGATAAGGAAAAAAACAGTTCAGCAGAGCTGTGATCAGCAGACAGAGTTAATAGACTAAACTTTCTTTCTTGAGAGTTGCTTAATTTTGTGCCTTCCCATCATTTTTTTTTACTATCTTGCCAGCTCATGTAATAAATTATTTTAATTCTTGAGAAACCCAATATCATCTTGTTGCATATAAAAATATTTGAAAGTGTTCTCTTGACAAGAAGGGATGTAATTTCACTGATTTAAACTGCATCCTCCCTGAAGCACCACATGTACACTTCATAACTAGTTATTTCTCTGTGCATTATGCTTTATAATATGTGTGGCTGCATAATTGACTTGATGTTGTGTGCCTCAGGATATTGTAGAGATCAACATTTTACATTGTTAAACCTCAAATGCAATTCCTTTTCTGCGATTGGTCAGAATGACGTCACATGACAGGGATCAGAAAAGACTGTTGCCCTGTCAGAGGGCATTAGTTCACCAAATTCACACTGAGGCTGACTGCTGATCAAGATAGCTGTACAGAAGTGGGTGGTGGAACCACAGATGTTACCTAAACCTTTTTCACCTGATGAAAATGCAAGAGAGGATTTGATCCTAAACATTGTTGCAGCTTCACTTGTTTATTTTAACTGATTAACTTTGTATTTGTGACCATTGTGATGCCACTCCATTGTGACGTTATAGAGTTGTGTCGTCACCACTGTGAGGCTATAAATATATCATTGCACTTCACAACATTAAATGACAATAGAACTTGTGGATAACATCATAAATTTATATTACTTTTAAACCTGGATGACTACCGGATCAATGTCGAAACTTTGATGGAGAAATTTCCTGTCTCTACAAAGTTATCTTTTTTGTTAGAATTGCATTCAAGGTACAACAAAGCAATTATTGACTGTTACTTCGGGCAACAGTGCAATCTGTTTGACCCTCGGGAGTGACAGTCACCTTGCTGTTTCCCTCGGCCTTCGGCCTTGTGAAACAGCAAGGTGACTGTCACTCCCTTGGGTCAAACAGATTGCACTGTTGCCCTCGTATCAGTCAACATTTGTATACTGTGCTGCTGGCCAAGTACCACATCATCCAGATCTCTCCGAATGTAATGGGACACAGATTGTTATGTAATTTAATCTGGACTCTGTGCAACATCCTGATCATGCATCTGATTATCTCTGGAGGAAGTATTGCTCCTTGCCCTCATCCCCAACTCCAATATATTGTGTGGAACACATCAATGACACGGAGCAGGCGTCACTTGAGGATTGGCCAACAAAGAGAAATGGATGAGTGCCTTCTTAAGATTTCTTGTCTTTCTGTCAGGTTGTTGTGAATTTCTTTAAAGTTCCATGAGCATGCGACACAAGGCTTTTACAACTGTCTCATTGTTCAAGGTGATGCACTACAAAAAATGGATGTCGGTTTTACAGTCACGCAATCAGATTTTTGATGTTGTTGTTATGCAACCAAATTTACCAATAAAGTCCAGCATGACCAAGATCATTTTCAACAAATGTTTCTTTTGCTTTAATGATATATGTATAAACTTTTCTAGCCATTCATCAATGACAACTGTCCTAAATAATAATGAGCAATGGTTGATAAAATCACTTTATCACTGACAGACAACTCAAATGTTATTTTAATAAAAATGTGATAAGTATACCAGTGGATAGACACCCTGTCACTATCGGGAGATGGAGAGGAGGCGAGAGCGGAAAGTGATTGTATTTGTCTACGCAGCACTTCTTGAAATGTATGTTGGTGACTTTTTCATAGCTACAGACAGAAATCTGTCACAAATGTGTGGAGGCACATTGACTGATCATCACAGATCTCCAAATTGTCCATTTAACTGGCCAAAGCATCATGACACTTTTCCTTCTTGTGCACTCTTGCTCATAAATATGGAATATAGAAACACAAAAACACATGTTCCATTGTTTGTCAAACGATCAAAATAAGCATAATCCCCTCCAGACACCCATATTGGTCCAGCTGAGCTTTTTCTCATGAAATTACAGTTAATTTTGTCAATTTGGACTCTCTCTAAATAAGTATAAAAATTGAAACAAGCATCCTGGTTGCTTTGACATATTCTATATTTATGAGCAAGAGATGACAGCAAATAACCCTTGGTAAACGCAAATGTTTTTGTTGCCATTGCAGGGAAGACATATATATGATAATACATGATGTTCATGTCAAATTAAAAGCACCACATTACTTTGTTCCCAAATTGGGATGCACCGGATGTCAAGGAACCAAATTAAGGATTATTGCCTTTCTTCTCAATGACAACCTCTCAGGACAGGTCGGTTCTAATACGTATCAAGGCTCTAATTGAGTTTTCCTGTTTCCTGCTTAATCCTCCTTTGATTAAACTTGAAACCCGCTTTGCAAAGAAAGTTCTACTTCATTACAGAACTGTGTCGTAATTCTTATCTCATCTGTAGGATGTAAAACATTTTTGATTGATTAATTCCACTTAGCTATTGATGATGAATTTGTTAATTATAGCATTGCTTTATTCTGATCTCATATGTATATATATATGGGAGCATTGTGCATTGGTCATTGATATTGCCCATATGATGCACCCAGTCTTGTTTGTGGTATAGCGTTCTTGGAGCCAGCATACACATCCCTCAATCTTGTTCCAATGAGAGATTGTCAAGCAAACACAGACACAACTTACTTTGATACAATGTATATATTGTATACTGTATATTGCTTATGTAGAAGACCATACACACAAGTGACACAACATGAAAATTGAAAGGCTCACAGATGGCTTCTCTCGCTTTCTTTTTTTGTGACTTTCAGTGAGACGAGTTTAAAATTTGGTGTTTGTTGCATTTCAGTTTTAAAAAGCATATTTTGTATCAATGCAACACATGAGATGCCCTGGCCATGACATGGGTGTAAAGTAAAATGGATTCCGGTGCATTCAATTTGAAATCATGAACATTGTAACATTGTGATGAAGGACATCTGGAAGCTTTAACCTTCAATGAAAGTGGAAGCTGATAGGTTGGTCATAGCGGCTCAGAACTACTCTAATAGGTTAACAAGAACCTATTCAGAGGCCAGCACTATTTATTATAATACTATATACTGTCACTTTGTACATGTGCTAACTAATTTAATACTCCTCCGTAACCTCAGCCTCAGTCAATCCCTGATATTGCTTCAGAGGCGTCATTTCAGCCATTCAATGATAGTAGAGTGCTTTGGCCATTATACTAGTCATCCTTAATGGCTGAGTACTTTTTAAGACTTTCTGTGACATTCTAGTGTTGGTTTCTTTGCAGTTTCTTCTTTCAATTAATGGTGTCTTCCATTCATGTTGGGATGATGGCAAGGTCATTATTTATGAGAAGAAATGACAGAGATAGAATTTGTCAGAACTAATGGCCTCTGGCACAAAGATGTTTTACAAAAATGAGATGTAGTGGCAGCTGCACCTCTAAAAGGATACGTATATAATTCATAGGTCTGCAAACATCCTTCCTGTGTTGTAATATTTGCCCATAATATAGATTCGATAGCTTGCAGCCAGATGTAATGAGAAAACAGTGCCATTGGTACCTTGTGGCTAGAGCTGCTGATGTCAACCATTGTAAAGAAAGCCCTTCATGCTGCTGGAATTGGTGTGTGGAGGAATTTCTTAGCACCCTTACAGACCACCTGTTTCTTTCAATCTACCCTTGTTAGGGCTTTAATGCATTGTGGCATTATTGACCCAGCTTTGCTGTTTAGTCACACCCACTGTGACCCAGGGTCGGCAATCACCATTCACTTGCAGTAGATGGGCAAATGGGGCGTCCTCTTGCTGAGTCCTTCCTGAACCAGGTGCACTCATCTGTAATAAGTGGACCTGCTTAGTAGCGCTTACCCATGCAATGACAAAGTAATGATTGAATAATTTTTTTCCATAGTGTGTGTTTATCTGTTAACTGCAGTCTTGGTATAAACTGTGAATATCATACAGCAATAAAAAACCTTTGGATTCTGTAGTTTGCATACTTAAATTGACTGCCATTAGATATTTTGACTGATAGATGTTATGAAAATTGCCTTACCAGTTGTTTTTAATCCTTCTTTAGCCATGCAAATCTAAATCAATTTTGCCCCAGTGATCACAAACAAAATGTTGAGGATAAGCCATGTCTTGCATTGAATAACCGAATGACGAGAAAAGTTCTGAAAAGCAGGAATTGCATGCAAATGGTTGCTTCCTAGAGGCATGATTCTAATTTAGAAGAGAAATGAGCGGGTCTGCAGGAAAAATGTTCTTTGATTTGAGTTACATGTTAATGAGGCACTCTATGGTGCCTTTGAAGAATTCTCCTTGTATTACTTTGAACGCCTCTAACAAAATTGCCTATTTACTGTACAATGCCACAAATTGCTAATGGCATCTCTTGGAATTATTCAGAACATCACCAGAAATGTCTGATGAAATCTAGCCTTTAAACTTTAATAACTTTTTATTTCGGAGCTGGTGAGTACATGTATTCTGATATTTTAAAACTGTTTCCATAATGTGCAGCCGAATCTGTACAGTTTCCATATCATTTACAGGAATTCGTTTTGAAGTTGACTTGTGATACACAAAAATCAATGAATTTGGCTGTACGTGACGTATGGTAGAAAGCTACTCATGTATGACATATGTCCATTCAATTTTATGTGTATATAGGAGCTGAGAAGAAAATAGCACTTATGTCAGTTTGTCCAGTTTATTTCAGTATATTGCAAAGGTATAAACAAAACAAAACTGTGATAATTCGTGTATCACAAATTTTGAGCGAACTTGTGTAATCTGTCAATCATGAAGTACACATGCTTGTTTGATTGGTCAAAAATCATTGGGGGGCAGGGCAACTCATACCATTTATGAACAAGGATTGACTTAGACCACACTTGAGCATACAAGATCGCATTTTGTAAATGTTCAATCAGCTCTGCATATTCTTGATTGTATAGACAGGTTACATAGACTGCTTTTATAGATAGATAGATAGATAGATAGATAGATAGATAGATAGATAGGATAGATGAATAGATAGATATAGATAGATATAGATAGATAGATAGATAGATAGATAGATAGATAGATAGATAGATAGATAGATAGATAGATAGATAGACAAGTAATAAGACAGATAGATAGATAGATAGATAGATAGATGTAGATAGATAGATAGATAGATAGATAGATAGATAGGTAGATAGATAGATAGATAGATAGATAGATAGATAGATAGATTGATAGATTGATAGATAGATAGATTGATAGATAGATAGATAGATAGATAGATAGATAGATAGATAGATAGATAGATAGATAGATAGATTGATTGATTGATTGATTGATTGATTGAATGCTTGACTGAATGAATGATTGATTGATTGAATGATTGATTGAATGAATGATTGAATGAATGAATGATTGATTGAATGAATGAATGAATGAATGAATGAATGAATGAATTAATTAATTAATGATAGAAAGGTCTTGTGGTAGATCAGAATCAGCATGCTTTAAAATATGCGGTCTGGACTTGTGAAATGTGGGCAAATGGGGGCATCTGATAAAATCATTGGCATCAACAAGACAGGTATTATGGTAGACTGCTTACTTCCAGTATTTCACTGTTTCTGTTTGTTTTTGACATATTTCATGGTCAAGTACTTTGCTTCATTTTTCTGTTAGTAATCTTTCATGCTTGAGCAGACTTCATTCTCTGTCTACCATACGTCATTTGTGCACCATACATCACGAACTTAAATATGTTTTTCTTTATAAATCATCTTTGAATTATTTTTTCTGCGCCAAGACTTTGCAGTATCGTTTCCTGATACAATACCCACCAATTGCTATGCAAATATGCAAATTTAACTGATTAGTTCGTGGACAGTCATCAAAAGCTATCAAAATACAATTTTACCAGCTTTCAATCTCCACAAGTTAACTTCAACACGAATTCCTGTAAACAAAATAGGATCATGATGCTCACGTTTGTCCTTTGGCGACCCTTTTAAATTCAATTTATAGAAGTATTATTACATAATATACATGGCAGTAGCCTATTGTCTTCCAAGGATCTTTGCTGTATTTGCACTGATAGTCCTCTAAATTTTGATGACTTTCTGCATTCGCTTCAATTACAGGTAGGTGGATAGTGTTCCACTGATAGTTAAATCGACGGATGATTCTATTTTTAAATACCCAGTTGATTGGTTTAAAACGGGCAGATAAGAAAAGTGATTCTTAATAATGATGTTATTATCTGTTAGGAAAAGAATTTGCAACAGAGTCTGGTACTTGTATGCACAAAAGAATACAGTATATTTGCTCTTCGCTGTCTTGGATTGCCGGCATCTTAAGATGGATATTTTTATTTGCCTTTTTTGTCCTGATTTTACAGAAAAAGAGGCATTCAGAGCCTAAGAGAGAGGGAGAGGTCTAGGAGAGAGATAGAATAGGAAAGTGTGTGGTGTCCAGACTTCAACCTAGGCATCTGGTGACATCACCTGAGAGGTTGCGATGGATGCTGCAAGCAGAGCACTGAGGAGTGCTGGGAGGCACACTGACTGGCCATCCTTGATCTCCATTAGCAGAGGCCTAGAAACGCCTAATGGCTTGCACAACATCTCACAGGATATATGCGTAGTGAAGAGTTGCCTGAAGGACACCAACCTAGACCCCCACATCCAGGAAACAGGAAAGAAACAGTGATTACATTTAGCTGTTTGTTAATGATGTCACTATCTGTTGATATTGCAATGAGAAGTCAATTTGTGATCAGGAGACCTCATAGCTGGTATGACTCATTCACAGACTAGTGCTGATAAGGGACCGTTCAGAATTTATGACTGGGGGGGTGGGAGTTTTGTCAGAACTTCCCGTCAAAATTGATACACCCCCTTGAGATTCATGCGGATTTTTAGTGCCCCCCCCCTCGACATACAAAGCAATACACACATATAATGTCAAAGATTTACCCCTTGGACGGTCTTGCGCACAGATTCGCGGACTTTTGCGCGTAAAAAAGTGTGAATAAACTGAGTGTATGTGTGTTTTATTACATATTTCTTTAGTTAAATTTTCTTACCCCCTTGGACATCTCGTCAAAAATTAGTACCCCCCTTGAAACACGTGTGAAAAGTTAACTCCCTTGGCCAAAACTCCCACCCCCTCCCCAGTCATAAATTCTGAACGGTCCCTAAAATGGCAAGTATTGGATATATGAGATGTGAAGTAAGAACTAATCACTCATATGTCCAAAATTGTGAGTCTGTAATACTCTGTATGTTATGCAATAGAGTCTCTATATAACTATAGTGCCAAAGCCTACCACCTTGGGAATTCTTCGTGCAGAATGTGTCTGTATGTGTCTTGCACGCAAACTTATCACCTCCAACATCTACCATTAGTTGCTTGTTACTGTGACACATGTGTTGAAGGATTTCTAGACATGTAAATTTGTGAGTGAAGCAACCAGGTCCTATCAAATTATATACATTGCAATATTACAAAATTACCATAATGTGTTATGACAGCTATTCTGAGGTGGAACACAGGAATTTGTGATATGAGAACTTAAAGCATTCCTTTTTCTTACATTAGGATATGGACTGCATGATGTCTTGCCTTCCATTGCAACTCCAGCTCATTGTATTAGGTCTGCATACTTGTAGCCCAATAAAGTATTGCTGCCAAGCAGAACTTTTGAGTTATCATTTCCCATAGGTGGCAGAGTGCTCAACTGGAACTAGGTCCAGTAGAGGGCTTTGACACTCAGATTGCATGCTTGACCGATCGACCAGATCAGAGCAGACACAGCATTTGAAGTGAAAAGCAGCCAGCTACATTCACTGCTGTAATTCATGACTTTGGATAATATTCACAAAATTCTGGTAGGTGATATTTTATGCTTGCATATTCACACATCACACATTTATTATTTAGTCATTACTCATAAAAAACCACTTTACTTATATTTTTAATATATTCTTCTTTAAAGGGATTCATATGTGTTGGAGATTGGAGTTCATATATTCTCATAGGCATAGGACCCCAACTAGGGTATTCTGATTTTCTATATTCTCAATGTTATTAATTCATATTCATATGTTAAGTCTATTGCTTAATAGCATATTAATATGTGTGTAACTAATACATGTATACCAATTCACAGTAATTGATTGTTTATCATTGTTTGTAAAACTTAATTATGACTTACTTGGATGTTCTATGGTAAACCATCATGGATTGATTCATTATGAGAATATGTCACTAATTATTATGTTACGTTAGAAACTATTTGGTTCAGTAATTTATCATGTTTTATGAAGCTCATTATGTATATTTACTCATTTATATTGTTTGACTCATTGTATATATTTCATATTACAGGGTCATTTATGTGGAATAAATTTGGGACGTAAAACCCGTCATTTCTCCTCATTACCTCACCTTCTAACATACTTCTCTGCTGAAAAAACTGATTTAGCCGGCCCAGATTTAATCTGGAATGTGATAAGAGGATTGAACTAATAAACTAAACTTGTTATCTTGAGAAAATTTTTGCTCTATTTTGAGCCATCCTACCATTTTTTAGCACTTCAACTGGTACATGAACATTATACTATCTTGCCTGCCCAAATAATAAATGATTTTAATCCTCAAAAAAAGTGTTTTGTGTGTAAACTTGTCATCATGGTGTAACACGTAACAATATTTGAAAATGTTATTTTGACAATAATTGATGCAATTTTATTGAATTATGTAATCTGCATCCTCCCTGAAGCATGTGTGGTGTATATGACAGAGAACATCAAATGGTCTTTGAATACCAAGTAATTTTTATGCTGTTGAACTATGATGTCGGAGACAACTCTATTCTCTAGCATTAATTGCAATAAATGTAAAAGCATTACATTTTGTGATCCCAATGATGTATTATATTAAATACCCATGACAGTGTGGTTCACAGCTATGAACATCATGAGTGTCAGGTCTGCTCTGAATTAATTGTTACTGTGACACATGTGCTGACCAGAGCAGACCTGACACAAATTTTATCCCGCAATGATTTTGTCAGTAGATTTTACTAAACTTTAGTCTGATAACTTAAAATTCTCCCAAACTTGGAGCAGCAGTTTGTTGTGACGTCACCAGCAGGCCATTGTGACGTCATGACATAAACATTCACTGCCCATTGTCTGCATAACAACGTCAGATAATTTATTTCATTGAGTTCACAAGGATGAACTCAATGTAGACTGGCGGGATTTTTGAAATATGTGAATGGTACGAGCATTTTGGGGTAAAAGTCGGGAACCTATCATTTTAGCGTATTTCAGGTATGCTGAATCCAAAAAAACTGGTTCCCAAGCGATATTCCGAGTCCTTCACCTCCTAATTTGCATAACAAAATGGCCGCCAAATTAGCAATTTTTTGATAGATTTAAAGCAGTAACCTTCAATATACTACTGTTTAGGAAAGCAAAAAAGGCAAACTTAGTGGCTCAATCCATGTTATGAAGACTAGGGAATAACACACACCATTTTAGAATTAATTATACAAGTTTGATGGTCATTAATATGCTAATTAGTAGCCGCCATTATACAATAATGCCTTTTCTTCAATAACTTTCTTACTAATCAACCAAAGTTAACAAATTAAGGTTCTATACCAATGTTTTGAGGGTCAGTGAAGATGATGAAACCATCTATTAAGTCATAACACTCATCCAATATTAATTATGCAGGAATAATGGTCATTAGTATGGTAATTGGCGAAGAAATATTACAAAAAATAACACTCTTCTCAGTATATTCTCTGCTAATCCAGCAAACTTTATAAATTAAAGTTCTGTACTAATATTTTAAAAGTCAATGAAGATATATAATAAACTTATTTAAAAAGTGATAACACTAATGAATTATTAATTATGGAAAAATAATAGTCAGTATGCTAAATAGTGATGAAATATTAAAGAAAAATAGAAATGTTTTCATATCCTCTCTGCTAATCCAGCCTACTTTGCAAATAAAGGTTCAGTACCAAAGCTTAATGAGTCAAAGGATATTGAATTTATTTATAAAGTCATGACATTCATAAAATACTAATTATGCAAGAATAATCGTCATTTGTTCTTATATATATACTATATATATATATATACTAATTAGCAATGCTTTATTACAAAAAAACATGTTTTTCTTGATATCTGCCCTACTAACCAACAAATTTTGCAAATAAAACTTCTATACCATTGCCTTAAGGGTAAAAAAACCCATTCATAAAGCCATAAAACTCATAATATATTAATAATGCAGGAAAAATAGTATTTGTATGATTATAAGCGATGCCATATTTGCAGAAAAAGGAATTTTCAGGGACTCAATGCATGATGGCACATGCCACTCTTGAATTTCAGCAAAGTTCTCATTGATCATATCTTCCTGACTAGGTGTATCAAGATGATATATGCATTATTGGAAGATCCCTCAACTCAGAAATGAAGTCACCTTGCCTTCCCATTATACTCAAAAATATTCTGAGGCAATACTGACACTCCTACTATAATAAAACTGCTACTTTCCCCTGAAAGCCTACATGAAGAGCAGACAGAGTATTCATTCTTTTAATTGAAAAATGGGATCTGTGCATGGAACACTGATAGTGAGAGAGAAAGGTAGGGATGGTCAGGAGATATTCCACTTGACGGAGACAATTGAGCGCCAAGGGAGGAGGAGGGTACCAAGAGAAACTGGGAGCAAGCAGGGATGGAGGAGGCATTTATATAAGGTAGCAGTAGCCAGAGAGTGATTGAAGAACCACTCTGGAGGAGGAGGCAAGAGCTAGTGGAAGCAGACAAAAGAGGGGAGAGCTGATGGGTAGGAGGCGAATGCAGGGAGGAGGAAACCAATATCAGGAAGGGGCTAAGAAGTAGACAGTGAAGGGGGGACAGATGAGCTATTGAGTAGGGAGGCAGGAGTTAGGCAGGAGGCAGGAGCTAGACAGGAGGCAGAGGAGAATGCATAGATGGCGGAGAAAAAAGAAAGATGAGCAGAGAGGTAGGAAACACAATTTGACGAAGCAACTTGGGATGAGGCTGATTGGGAGTAGACAGAGGTCAGAATGAGGAGAGAATGGCTGTTGTGGAGACAAGAGCTAGGAGGAGGCAGTCAGGTGGGAGACATGAGCTATCAGACAGAAGGGAAGAGCTAGGAAGGAGGCGGCGGAAAGGGAGATTATGGAGATAGGGGTCACCAGAAAGGATGGATAATGCAATGAAGCAGGCAAGAGCTTTTGAGAGGAGGCAAGAGCCATTGAGAGGGAAGAGCCATGAAGAAGCCATAATATTATTATATAGAATGTACCTTGGCATGGAGGCAGCAAAAAACCAGAGAGCTTAAGTATCAAATTTGTTTGCTGCATGTGATCCCACACAGAATACCAAATTATAACAATTTGAATTGTTATGCCCTTCTTTCAAACTTTCATGATAACTGTTTAATTCAAAGCATTTGAGTGACTGCTTCATGTTTTGTGCAGCTCTGTAGGCCATTGCTTAGCATGCCTACCCTGCATGGGTACATTGGATGATGGTTCAGACCCCACTATATAACGATATCTAGAAGTCATCACAATAATGATTTGCAGGATTTCCATTTAATATGAGTATGGTTTTCATACTTTACTAATTTGGACACTACATAAAATGATAATACAGTGATTCCTTGTCTTTTATGTTTGAATTAGTGCTTCGGATTGCTTAGAAGGCATTTTGTGCCATCATGCCTGAGACACTGTTGAATTATGGGAGCTCCTGCCTGCCTAACTTTGCCTGCCCCAAAACAGAATTCCAGATACAGCCCTGATCTTCCCTGCTATTCCAGCAAACTTAACAAACAAAACAAATTTAGGTAGATATAACTGATATTATTATGTTAGGAAATGAGTTCATGATCTGCATTGACCCTTGAAGTATTGCAGACTAATTTTGAAAAAACTAAAATTGTTAGAGAACTTCATTTGCTTAAGTTTGCTTGATGCGTAGGAAAGATATAAGAATACACTTTTTTATTTTCAGTTATATGACACTGCTAATTTTATTGACTACCGGTCTTGCATAACTAATATCAGATGAATGTAATGACTTTGTCATTGACTTCTTCATTGACCCTTAAAAAAATTGGTGTATACATTTTTATTTGTAAAGTTTGCAGGATAAGCAGCATCATTATAAATAACGAAAACTGTTCTTCTGAAACATGTCATGCTAATTAGCATACTAATGACAATCAATTTTCCATAATTAATATTTGATGAGAGTTATGACTTTATGAATAAATTCTTTATCTTCATAGACTTTAAAACATTGGTATAGACCTTCATCCTTTAATATGTAAAGATTCCTGCAGAGAAGACACTGAGAAGATTGTATTTTTTGTAATATTTCATCGCCAATTACCGTACTAGTGACCATTATTCTTGCATAATTAATATTTGATGAGTGTTATGACTTAACAGATGGTTTCATCATCTTCATTGACCCTCAAAACATTGGTATAGAACCTTAATTTGTTAATTTTGGTTGATTAGTAAGAAAGTTATTGAAGAAAAGGCATTATTGTATAATGGCGGCTACTAATTAGCATATTAATGACCATCAAACTTGTATAATTAATTCTAAAATGGTGTGTGTTATTCCCTAGTCTTCATAACATGGATTGAGCCACTAAGTTTGCCTATTTTGCTTTCCTAAACAGTAGTATATTGAACGTAACCGCTTTAATACGATCAAAAAATTGCTAATTTGGCGGCCATTTTGTTATGCAAATTAGGAGGTGAAGGACTCGGAATATCGCTTGGGAACCGGTTTTTTTGGAATCGGCATACCTGAAATATGCTAAAAAGATGGGTTCCCGACTTTTACCCCAAAATGCTCGTACCTCTCTAAATAAAGCCATTTTTCAAAAATCCCGCCAGTCTATATGTAATTCAGTGTATCAACTAATCATACGAAGTACAGTACGAAGTACAGTTGTCAATGTGATGGAAATAATATACCATCTGGTTCCTGCAGCTACTGGGTCTGGAACCACTCAGAAAAGGAATATCATATGAAGCACTGGATATGTATACATTTATCATAATAGACATCTGCAAATTACGCATAATAGACGTCTACAGATGCCAATCTGCACAGCAATCCACAACTTGCATAATACAGTATACCTCAACCAAGGTACATGTGGCGCCATCTATAACATAGGTTTACACAGGTAATAATTAAACTGAATTTATAGCTGATCCAGAAGTGACAGAACATCCTCATTTATATGATCCCATAGATATTCCCATATTAAAAGAGTTGTTTTATCTTTTTATGCCATTGGTACATGTTTAAGTCTTGTGATGTGTTCCAAAGATGGACACCAATTTGACCACAATAACCCATTCACATTCTCAATAAATACAACAGGCTAGATTCCCAGTTGTGCCTGGAATTGAGCAGAAATTTTGCATGAACTAGCATGGCAATTTGCGAGCAGGTGAGTCCATATTGCCGTGCTACTTTATCTGCTTAATTTACTTGCATAATTTCTGGGCAAAGAAGGGCCGAGCCTGGAGTCGGTCCCCCTCACGGCCGAATAACCGGACCGATTCTGGGGGGCCAAATATTCGGCCGAACCGAATACCGAGTCCAGCTTCGGTACACCCCTAAATAACAGTGATGTCACTTATAACAATGGCATGACGTCACATCATAGTTAGTCTATTGTGACGTCATGTCTCAGGGCAGTTCCAATATGGCGGATTTGGTGACCTCATCTTGATGTGGCTTCATACAGCCTCATGTCCGTTCTATGTATTTCTATGGTTCAGGTGGATTCACATTGGCTAGATGCCAGGGAAACTGACCCAATTTAAAATGACATCACAGCTTGTAGTTGATTTACATATATTGCAATGCTAGAAAATAGAGCCATCTCTGACATCACATAGAAAAGAACCTCAGATTCCACGTAATTTGATGAGGACTGTAACATTTCTAAGCAAAGATTGTAGTATGCCATGGGGACAGACATTTGAAAGTTGCGATTTCTGGCATGAAGTGGAAGAGTGCATGGTTCTTGAAGTATTTGTTGAAAGAAGAGAGGAAAAACAATTACCAATGAATGTTTGACTTTTATTATGTTTCGTTTTTACCAAACATCAACAGCTACACAATTTAAAACTATTCGGTTTCATAAATTTGTAGAGGATGCATCTGTTGCAGCCCATAGCATTTATCAAAGCAAAAATGCCATTATATGTGGAACCGGTAAAATGTTGGTACCATAATCCTAACATTAAATGTTACATACAACTAGTTTCTCCCAATTTACCTCTGCAATGACAATTTGAAAAGTCATCTGAAGTAAATGGGTTCACTTGACTGAAGTCTTGGCTGTTAACTCCAATTGCTTCGAAACCATCAGCACCGCGATGCAGGTCTTATCATACCCAGAGTATTGTGTAACATGTTGACAGGCAAACATTACTGAAGTGTGAAGGTCGAAATTATTTGCACCTGCAGTTATGTTGCCAATCTGGAGTATCGAGCTCTTCAGAGAAATCAAATATCTGATGCTTGCATGTGAGAGGTCAAAGATTCATTTGAAGTGAAGCATTCCTATTCAAAGTGTGTGACATTATGTCAATGAACAATGCATTTGACTTAGATATTGTAATTAAATTCTAACTTTATAGTTTGCACAAAATTCTTTCTCAAATTATAGAATAGAATAGAATAGAATATAATAGAATATAACTTTATTGAATCCCACCAGGGGTAATTTTGGTACATGCAACACAATGATTCTATATGCATATGTATATATAATGTAAAATACAAAGAATGAATGAGTAAAAACATGTAAAATGTGGCAGTTAAAACATAAATGGTAGAAAAATAATTATCACAGGAGTTAAAAGCATATGATGTAAAGTTTATCTATTAAAATCACAGTTATGTCTCTTTATGGCACGAGGAATGAATGAGGAAGGATGTCGGTTGGTTGCTGCATAGGGGAGCCTCATTCTCCCTGATCTGGGTATTATTTGACTCATGAAGATTTCATAAAGAGGATGATGCTGGTCTTCCATTGTTTTCTTCAGTTTGACAGACAGTTCCTTGTTGTATACAGTGTCCACAGTATGCAGCAACCCACCAACAATCCTTCCAGCTTCTCTGATTACTTTGTCTATTCTGGATTTATCACAGCTTCTTATATTGCCACCCCAACAGATCAAACAGTTACGCCACACACTTGCTATCACAGAATCATAAAACATGACTAGAATCTTAGAACTGACATTAAATTGATGGAGTTTACGCAAACAGTACATCCTTGTGTTAAGTTTCTTAATTACAGTGTTTGTGTGGTCATGCCAGTTTAACTTATAGTCCATTGTGACACCAAGATATTTATAATTTTTTACACGAGCCACTTCAGCACCTTTAATATTGACTGGACAAGGATCATGTGAATTTGATCGAAAATCGATGATCATTTCTTTGGTTTTGGTCACATTCAGTTCAAGGAAGTTTAAGTCACAGTAATTTACAAAAGCATTCAATTCAAACTCATATACCTCAGATTTATCTTTATGGATTAGTCCAATCATAGCAGTGTCATCTGCAAATTTAACAAGAGGACATGTTGGTGAGGTTGATCGGCAGTCTGACGTATACAACGTGAACAGGAAAGGGGCAAGAACAGTTCCCTGGGGGGCTCCGGTGTGATATTGACACAGATGACAAGTTGCCAGACTCCGAGATCTTCACAAACTGAGTGCGATTTGTCAAATAGTCAAGAATCCATGCTGACAGTGAATCTGGTACCAATTTATAATCACAGAGTTTTTTGACAAGTAAGTGAGGCTGTATAGTGTTAAAAGCTGATGAGAAGTCAAAAAACATCACTCTCGCACTATTTCCTGTGCTCGATCTTTCTAAGTGTGAGTATAGGCTTTCCAGGACAGTCAAGATAGCATCACTGCAACTTCTACGACTCTGATAAGCAAACTGCAGGGGGTCTAACATTCCAGAGACATGCTGTAGCAAAGTCTTCTTAAACAGCCGCTCACACACTTTCATAGGAATTGATGTCAATGCCACTGGTCTCAGGTCGTTCATACAGCTGAAGTTTTTGGAATTCACGACAAACATCACTCTCTGTAACTGTGAAAGCAGCCTCTGTTGTTTCTGTGCTGAAGCGATCTCTCAGGCTTGCAATTTCCTCTGAGAAGTCATGTTTATCAAATCTGTTGTAAAAAATATTAAGTTCATTTGCAAAGTCAGTAGAAGTCTGGGGTAACTGACTACACTTTTTTGAACCATTTGAATATCCACTCATGAGTCTCATTCCTTCCCATACTCTTTTGATGTTGTTTTCAGTGAAATTTTGTTCAATTTTATTTTTGTATTTGATCCTTTCTGACCTGATGACACGTCAAATTGAAATCTACTGGAAATGATGTCCAAATATTTGGTTCATTACTAGCCAGTCCATAGATATGAAATTCCATCCATGATCAAGAAAATAACTTCATTGAAAGCCGGAATATTGCATGCTGTGTTAAAGATCAAAATGTCCTGGCAAGTATTAAGAATAGTAAGTTGGAATTCGAAAGGTCTTCCAGGAACTTTAATAAAATGTATGGTAGTCCATAATATCACTATGATTAAGTTTTGTAATATCATCAAGTCCAGCTGCATAGGGGAGAGTGGGGCCAATTGAACCGGCAGGCCGGATGAACCACCCTTGATTTTTCACCAGGTGGAGCAGGCATGGGAACATACATACAACCTTGTGTTAGGCCTTATTAGGTTAGTCTTTTCCACGTGGATCATTTGGCTCTGAGACACATGGTAAAGAAACAATCACACTTTTTTCTTTTTTCTCATGTAAATCTTAGTTTGTCACATTGTGATCGGAGCTTTCATAGCATTTAAGATACATGGTCTACAGGGATGTCATGTCATCATAAGATATTGTCTTATGTGTAGATGGAAACCCACTTCTTTAAAAAGGTGTCCCACAAAAAGGGTGCAGGCTATATATAGATACATGGAGGTTATAGTGGGGCCAGTTGAACCAGAGGAGTTTTTGGCAGGTTATTAATTTTTTTCTTTTAATCAAATTTTTAACAAAATACAAATACAATGAAAGGTACTATTCAGTAAAACTGTTTTTCTAAATGGCCCATTAAAATTGAGTAAAATACATAGAAAAATTTATTATTCAAGTTTAGCTGCTGACTGGTTGAACTGGCCCCAGGCTATTCTTTAAAATGAAAGAAATTTGTGAAACATGTCAAAAATAGCCCAGACATGTTATGGTCCTAGCTGAACTTGTTAGCAAAAATTAAGGACTGCAGCCCCACACTTCATCCATCATCCTCACAATGGTATAATGCTTCAACTGGCCCCCAATGACTCGTTCATCTCGAAATTATTTGCACCTTCAGTTATGTTGCCAATCTGGTCAAGAATTTAAGGTATAATAGGATGCCTGACAAGTGACTGTTCAGCTGTGTTTAGTGGAACATAAAACAACATTATACTGCAAGGGGAAATAACTAAGCACATTAGGGGAGAGCGGGGCCAGTTGAACTAAATTTTAGAAATTTCTCTCCTGTGTGCATTCCTTTACAGCTTTCAAGGAGAACAAAGATGGAAAAGGTAGTTTAAAAAGTTGTCTAAACATCTCAACTTTAGGTTTTAGTGTATATCTTACCACGGCCGACATATGAGCCTCCAAAAAATAAAAATAAAGTGGTTCAACTGGCCCCACCCTCGGGGCCAGTTGAACGAGTCATTGGGGCCAGTTTTCTCTTCAGACACATTTGAGTTAGTCTACAAGTTTATGTTAAATTGCAATTTGAAGTTAGAGTAAGCTTGGATCTCATATGCCACACCAGGGCTGAACGATTCACAGAATGAGAATTGAATAAAATGCAAAGTGCACATGGAACATCAGCTCCCTGCTCTAGAATTATGTCAGATGACAAATACATATATATTGTCTTTATTCACATATGCTAGATTGCATCATGTGAAAATTCCAACATGTAATATATTTAACTACTAGCGCAATTATGTTCCAATTTTAGGAAAGTCTGTATAAAGACACAAAAAAATTGATACTGAAGTTGAAGTTGGACCATCTGACAAATACAATTTTGATGTGGGATGGTTTTTCGATAGTGGCTTTTTTGCCTTGTATTGTATTCTGGTATTTTATCAAGAGTTTTTAATTTATGCCGTGTGATTGTGAATAAACTTTTGTCTGTCTGTCTGTCACTCGTCTCTATGATATACATATATTCAATCTAATTTTTGTGGGACAAGTTTCTGTATTATTCGGCGTTGTTAGAACAACAATATATTTGCTGTTTTTGATGGCAACCTTGTATCTGAACTTTTCAATATCTCTACCCTTGTGGTTATACAAATACGAGCTTTTACGCTCAATCAGAAGGTATTTAGTAGTCTTGTTAGAGTGAACGCAATAGGTAAAGGATAGAAATACAAGCAGATAGTGTGTGTAATGTCCAGGTAGCAACTTTTTCTTATGGTGGCTAATGGAGGATATATCAGTGGGCATCTGCATGATGACATCACTTGCGATGGAAGCAACAGGCGGAGCACCGAGGAGGGCTAGGAAGCACATTGACTAGCCATCCTTGATCTCCATTAGCAGAGGCATAGAAACACCTAATGGCCAGCACAGGGTCCAAAATGGGGTAGCTCTGCTGGCAGATGTATCTGGATATGTGAACAATGTAGGACTGACTGAAAGACACTGACCAAGATAGCTGGAGAGGGAAAAGTTATTACATTCAGCGTTCTTAAGAATGAGTCATACCACAAGTAATGTCACATCCTTCCAGTGACTTCATTTATTTAAAGCATTGTTCCCAGAGGTAAGTGCCGAAGGTTGGTGCTTTTATATGGACCTATACAGGACATATATCCAGATAAACAACCACAAGAGCTGAGGTATGTGAGATCTAGTGTAGGTCATTTGGTGTTTCTATGCCCCTACTATAGTACTAATGGAGACCAAGGATGGCCAGTCAGTGTGACTCCCATCTGTCCTCAGTGGTCTTCCTGCAGCATCCATCGCAAGTGATGTCATCAGATGCCGGCTGACACATCCTCCATTAGTGGCTGTAAAAAAAGTTTCTGGCTGGACATTACGCACTCACTTTCCTCTGGTATATCTCTCCTCTTCCTCCTCTTGTCGCTCTCTTTCCCTCTCTCCCTCTCACTAACTACTGTGAAATCTTTTCTAGGTCAATATTGACTCAATTTCGTGTTATATATATCCGTAATACCAGGAAGGAGATGCAAACTTTCATTGATATACTTGCATCCAGTGCATTTTTAAGTGAATTAAGTGGCCAAAAGAGAGCATTTTATTATCGCCTCACAGAAACGAATGTGTGGCTGCAAAGATTTCAAATTGAAGCGATTCTCACAAATAAATCATTCAAACTGAATGGAAGATTTAAATTCCACCAATTTACCTTCAGTGGTACTGCAAATTGCCATGTTTTCAGTACACTTAAATTTCTTCCTGCACCTGCATAAAACTGCAGAATTCTGCAGTTTCCTGCAGAATTCTGCAATTCTGCAGAAAATTCTGCAGTTCTGCAGGAAACTGCAGAATTCTGCAGTTCTGAAAAAAATTCTGCAGTTCTGCAGGAAACTGCAGAATTCTGCAGGAAACTGCAGAATTCTGCAGGAAGCTGCAGAATTCTGCAGGAAGCTGCAGAATTCTGCAGTTCTGCAATAAATTCTGCAGTTCAGTAGGAAACTGCAGAATTCTGCTGTTCTGCAGCTCCATGAATACCTATACAAGAATGAGGACTGTGAGGAAACAAGTGGGATCGCTAAAATGTCATTTTACAAACTGCTGTATCAAAATGAAATTCCATGGACGTTTTGCCTCTCTGCTCGGCCAATTCTCAACCAAAATTCATTCAGAAAAAAGATTCAGGTACCCTACAACCAGGTCTATTGACTACAGTAGTCAGTCTTTGTCCATCGTTGTTTCTTTTTGCCATACGGCACTTTTTTCGGCGATAGGTGTGCTCGCAAAAATGTCAATCCACAAACTGCTGACAGTGCTCTATCAAAATAAACTTCCATGGACGTTTTGCCTCTCTGCTCGGTCAATTCTCAACCAAATTTCATTCCGAAAAAAGTTTCAGATACTCTGCAACCAGGTTTATTTAATCCAATGGTCAGTCTTTGTCCGTCCTTGTTTCTTTTTGCCGTACGACCCGTTTTTCGGCGATCGGTCAGCTCGCCAAAAATGTCATTTAATGAACTGCTGACAGTGCTCTATCAAAATTAACTTCCATGGACATTTTGCCTCTCTGCTCGGTCAATTCTCAACCAAATTTCATTCCGAAAAAAGTTTCAGATACTCTGCAACCAGGTTTATTTAATACAATAGTCAGTCTTTGTCCGTCCTTGTTTCTTTTTGCCGTACGACCCGTTTTTCGGCGATCGGTCAGCTCGCCAAAAATGTCATTTCATGAACTGCTGACAGTGCTCTATCAAAATTAACTTCCATGGACATTTTTCCTCTCTGCTCGGTCAATTCTCAACCAAATTTCATTCCGAAAAAAGTTCCAGGTACTCTGCAACCAGGTCTATTTAATACAGCAGTCAGTCTTTGTCCGTCGTTGTTTCATTTTGCCGTACGGCACTTTTTTCGGCGATCTGTGTGCTCGCAAAAATGTCATTCCACAAACTGCTACCTGGTAGAACTGCAGAATTTGCTACAGAAATGCAGCATTCTGCATCTTCCTGCAGATTTTTTTGAAACTGCAGAATTCTGCAGTTTTTTTGCAGAATTCTGCAGTTTTTTGCAGAATTCTGCAGTTTTTTGCAGAATTCTGCAGTTTTTGTAGAACTGCAGAATTCTGCAGTTTTCTGCAGAATTCTGCAGTTTTCTGCAGAATTCTGCAGTTTTTTGCAGAACTGCATAAAACCTCCCAGGCTGCATATCTCCTACAGGATTACAGATTTTGCTGCAGAAACTTTTCAGAAATGCTGCAATGACAGAGGACTACCAAGACCCAGACACCCCAAACCACAGCCCCCCAAACCACAGCCCCCCAAACCAACCCCCCAAATCAATGTTTCCTTGGTAGTGGCAAGCCCAATGTCAAAGAAGTCTGAACTGTACACATGCAATACACTGGAGGAAGTAACAGAGGTTCAGAAATCATGCAGTTAGCTGCAGAACTGCAGAATTCTGCAGCTTCCTGCAGAGTTTTTTTTTGAAACTGCAGAATTCTGCAGATTTTTTTGGAACTGCAGAATTCTGCAGTTTTTTGGAAGAACTGCAGAATTCTGCAGCTTCCTGCAGAATTCTGCAGTTTCCTACAGAATTCTGCAGTTTTCTGCAGAATTCTGCAGTTTTTTGCAGAACTGCATAAAACCTCCCAGGCTGCATATCTCCTACAGGATTACAGATTTTGCTGCAGAAACTTTTCAGAAATGCTGCAATGACAGAGGACTACCAAGACCCAGACCCCCCAAACCACAGCCCCCCAAACCACAGCCCCCAAACCAACCCCCCAAATCAATGTTTCCTTGGTAGTGGCAAGCCCAATGTCAAAGAAGTCTGAACTGTACACATGCAATACACTGGAGGAAGTAACAGAGGTTCAGAAATCATGCAGTTAGCTGCAGAACTGCAGAATTCTGCAGCTTCCTGCAGAGTTTTTTTTTGAAACTGCAGAATTCTGCAGATTTTTTTGGAACTGCAGAATTCTGCAGTTTTTTGGAAGAACTGCAGAATTCTGCAGCTTCCTGCAGAATTCTGCAGTTTCCTACAGAATTCTGCAGTTTTCTGCAGAATTCTGCAGTTTTTTGCAGAACTGCATAAAACCTCCCAGGCTGCATATCTTCTACAGGATTACAGATTTTGCTGCAGAAACTTTTCAGAAATGCTGCAATGACAGAGGACTACCAAGACCCAGACCCCCCAAACCACAGCCCCCCAAACCACAGCCCCCCAAACCAACCCCCCAAATCAATGTTTCCTTGGTAGTGGCAAGCCCAATGTCAAAGAAGTCTGAACTGTACACATGCAATACACTGGAGGAAGTAACAGAGGTTCAGAAATCATGCAGTTAGCTGCAGAACTGCAGAATTCTGCAGCTTCCTGCAGAGTTTTTTTTTGAAACTGCAGAATTCTGCAGATTTTTTTGGAACTGCAGAATTCTGCAGTTTTTTGGAAGAACTGCAGAATTCTGCAGTTTCCTACAGAATTCTGCAGTTTCCTACAGAATTCTGCAGTTTCCTACAGAATTCTGCAGTTTTTTGCAGAATTCTGCAGTTTTTTGCAGAATTCTGCAGTTTTTTGTAGAACTGCAGAATTCTGCAGTTTTCTGCAAAATTCTGCAGTTTTTTGCAGAGCTGCATAGAACCTCCCAGGCTGCATATCTCCTACAGAATTACAGATTTTGCTGCAGAAACTTTTCAGAAACAATCCCCCAAACCACGTTTCCTTGGTAGCGGCAAGCCCCATGTCAGAGAGGTCTGAACTTTGAAGATGCATTGCAATAAACTGCAGGAAGTAACAGAGGTTCAGAAATCATGCAGTGAGCTGCAGAACTGCAGAATTCTGCAGCTTCCTGCAGAGTTTTTTTTGAAACTGCAGAATTCTGCAGTTCTTTTGTAGAACTGCAGAATTCTGCAGTTTCTTGCAGAATTCTGCAGTTTCCTGCAGAATTCTGCAGTTTTTTGCAGAATTCTGCAGCTTTCTGCAGAACTGCAGAATTCTGCAGTTTTTTGCAGAACTGCAGAATTCTGCAGTTTTTTTGCAGAACTGCAGGAAGAAATTATATACTCCTCCATGTTTTTAGCAATTTTACATCATAACTTTGACAATCTATTCTGAAGGCTGAGGTGCAAATCACATAAATTATATGACATATTGTTGTGGTAGAAAGTGTCTCTGTTACCAAGTCTTCACATCTTAAGTACTTTTATCTTCCTATTTGACTCACAATACACTGCTTTTCATTGGAAGAGTCATGATTTCTAACTCCTTCCATGCTGGGCATTTTAAACCAATTATGGCTGGTGGCACTGACAAGGACGCTCGTGAAACAAAATCAAGAGAATCCAAGGAGTTATGGGTACAGGCATAATACGTAGAGACGAAAATTAAGAACTAGTGCTGGTCGTACCTATATATCTGGATCTATATGAATGCAGATAGTTTGTTAATCTAATCCAACCCTCACCAGGCTGACACCAGCATCCATATTCTGTGTCTGATTACCTTGGGAGGAAATGTTGTTCCGTCTTTTAATCCCCAACTCCAACAGATTGCATGGAGCAGATCAATGACATGGAGCAGGCAACACTTGAAGATTGGCTCAACAATGGAGTGATGGTTGAGTGCCTTCTTCAGATTTCTTGCCTTTCTGCCAGGCTGTTGTGAATTTTTTCCAAGTTCCATGAGCATGTTACACCAGGCTTTCACCACTATTTCATTGTTCAAGGTGATGCACTGTATAAAAAGATGTCGCTTTTATGGTCTTTGGTTTTATATTCAGGGTTATACGACCTTAAAATCAAAATCAGTGCATTTTGCTTTCCCAGGAAACAAAACATCGTAAAGAGACGCATGGTTTCTTCATATCCCCCTTTGCTTGTGAAACATTCTGTTGAGAATTATGAATGTTGCTGTCAGGCAATAACATTTGACCTCATCTTTCGAAAGTGTTATTCATGATCAGGTATGAACTGATTGTGTTGCAGGAGGTTTTTCATCAGATATCAGCCTTTAACAGAAGCTAACAGCTGTTTGCTAAATCAGAAATGCCAGTAGTGGTTGAATCAAGACCCCATAAATGTTGCTTCGGTGCTATTTGAATGTTTCCCGGGTGTGAAATGGTGGACATTGGTGGTAATCCTAACACCATTACATACAACTAGTTTCTTCCAATTTGCCCTTGCAGAAATTTAAAGCAGTGGGGCATGATTGACCAAGGTTGGCCATTCAGTCAGATCCAGTGGTCTGCAATGACAATTTGACAAGTCATCTGCAGTAAATGGGTCCACTTGACACAAGTCTTGGCCGTTACTCGAATTACTTCCGGAGTCCAGACCACCAGTGCCGTGAAGCTGGTTACATTCGGAATTATGTGTAATTTCAATTCGGGTAAAGATTGCTAAAGTGAGTTGCATTCATAGTTATGTTGCCAATTTGTTCTGGAATTTGGCAAACAGTAGAAGATCTCAATTCAGCTGTGTCAGAAGTTAATATTATTATTATTAATCTTTATTCGTATATAAAATATACAGTTACAAAATAATTAGAAACAAACATAACAATAAAAGACAAATGAAAACAATTTAAAAACAAATAAAAATAATAAAACTAAAATAAAATAGATTACCCTGTAGCTAAAAACTCAATTATATCACAGATTTCTGAATAACTTAAATAAACTCCTCACATAATGCATCTCTAATAAATACAAGTTCTTTAATCTGAACGCCAATATGTTTGTCATTTTCTAGCACCATTGAATAATATTTATTTTTTATCGTTTGACTAATAACATTTGGACTAGACTTCATCACAAAATCTGGGCTAATTCCATATTTCCTACAAATAAATCTATAGTTTCTTGCCATAACAGACTGGTCAAGACCATTACATAATGTAAACACATAGTTAACGACACTATTTTTATGATTAAACCCAGTAGACATATGCTTGAGAAATCTGATATCTATCATGAAATCAATAGGTAAAAGATCAGTTATAACTGGCAAAAGGCCACAATGTGTTCTACAAGGCAGTGGCGTCCCTATGGGGGGGCACGGGGGGGGCACGTGCCCCCCCATATTGGACCTGTGCCCCCCCAGGTGCCCCCCCATATGAACTTTTCAACCTTGGCTAAAATATACAATTAGTATTATGGGTGCCCCCCCAGAGAATCGCGTGCCCCCCCAGGTGCCCCCCCATTCGCGACCCCCTAGTTACGCCACTGCTACAAGGTAGTTTATATAGGCGCCGCATAGCTTTGCGCCAGTTAACATTTAACTTCTTTGCATCTGGATGATACATTTGACTAAACACTACACCATACAAACTCGTACAATACTGTTGAAATAACGACCCTTTAACTTCTGATGTTAGACAAAAGCATTAACCTTCCTATTAAAATCTGAAAGCACTGGCTTTATGAAAGCGTGACTCGTGAAGTATGTCATGCAAATAACCAAGAAGCTGGTATTAATGATATGACATTACTTTGTTTTTAAATTAACACAATGGTCTGCTGTAATTCAGTATTCTGTTTCCGACATTTGCTGGACATTTTGGTTTCTAACTCGATATGAACACTAATATTTCATATTAAAATATTCATAACAAGTTCTCCCTTATTCAGGTAATGGCAAATATGCTAGCAGCATCAGCCAACCATGTGAATTGTGTATAATGTTGATTGTAAGATAAATTTATCATAAAAGGGTTGAAAGTTTTTCAGTTTATCTTCATAGAATGAATTTTCTCTTATAATTCATTGATATACAAATTTTGATACAGACCTAGGTTGATTTGTGACCAGAATTTTATAAGTGCCGGATTCCATTACTGCGAAATATTCATCCCAGCCCACCAAAAATTACGCTTAGTTCTTAATTGGCATAAAAATGTATTTACATAATGGCAGCTCTTATGATATGAAATATCCAAAAAGGGAAATGTTGATAAATGTGATTTGTTTTATTTGCTTCCCAGTCGCAAGATGCTTGTGTTTGCAAACCTTTCCGCATGTTAGTAAATCTTTCAGTTTGCATTACAGGGAATTCTCAATAAAACCCATTTCAGATTGATGCTTCAAAGGCAGATTATCCTCAAGGTCCATGAAATTTTAATAAGCCATTTATTATGTAAGCATTGCAAAAGATGATTTTTGAAAACCAAAACAATCATGGTGCATCATCATGCCATGCAGCACTGCATGGGCTGCTGTTCCTGTCCAAAGTATAATGGCAACTTTGGACCAAACAAATGAGTTTTGCAAGTCGAAAATCGGCATTTTTAATAATGTCATTAATGATTTGAGTTTTTGTTGAGTTTTCCGCCGTGTCGGTGAGAACTGGCTTGTTCCTTGCATTTTTTAATATAAATTTTGCACCAACTTTTAATAAAGGTTTGTATTTTTCATTTCTTATTCTAGTTGGTTTTGACGCAAATTCAGTCCTAATTCAATTCAATCTCCCTTGTAACCACAACTTTGGAAACAATGCTAGTAATTGTACTCAGGAATGGCTTGGAATCTCTGTAAAACTTTGTGCCAGTTTGATACTGAGAAAGCATGCCACTTCAAATGATAATCCTTCATGGAGACACTCAGCCCAAGTCACCCCTGAACTTACGAACATTGACTAGCATTTACAGCTCTAATGTCAAACAAGTCAGAACAATTTGTAGATGGTTGAAACCATGCCAAACATCTCATGTATACGGGTAGAAGCCCGCTAAAAGTTGTTAACTGCTTTGTTACCACACAGTAAATGTTTAAGCTCTATTTTTTTAAAAATACTACACCCAAAGTATGAGACACATTATGATGAAAGCCCAGTGTGGTGTGTGTATGGAACAAACCAGAAATTCACAACAGCCACAGGAGAAAGGCAAGACATTTGAAGAAGGCACTCAACCATTTTTCCTTTGTTGAGCCAATCTACATGTGATGCTTGCTCCATGGCAATTGCTGTGTTCCATGCAATCTGTTGGAGTTGAGGATTAGGTGCCCCTTCCAGAGGTAATCAACACATGATTAGTATGATGCAGGGAGTTTGTATTTAAAAAATAACCTATCAAATTCCTATCTCATTCATGAGGTCCATGTGATATTGCCAAATCCTAACAGTTCCAATGGAAAGTAGTGGATTCACTACTTTGTATTGTCATTGGATGAATAGGAAGATGAAGAAGGTACCTAAGACGTGACAGCTCAGAGACAGACACTTTAATATCACAACAATGTGTCATAAGTGATTTGCACTCCACTCTCTGGTGAATACAGAATATATGCCTGCTTTCAAATAAGGATATGTAAGTCACATTCCAAAGACTTTTTTGCTCTTTATGAAATGTAGACCATACCCACTGTTAACGTTAAAAACTTGTAAAAGCGATGACAATTTTACTCACATAATTGAATTTTTTGCCTACTTATTTTAATTGTCTACATGAGCAGACTAAATATTATATGCACATGTTATCATTGAAAATATCAAATAATAACTAGTATACTAAATTGCACAGCAATTTAAAGGAAGAACTTCCCTTCCCTTCCAATCCCTTCCTTTCCTTTCGAGCCTTTCCCTTCCTTTCTGTTGCCGTACGTTGGATTCCTTTCCCGGGCATTGATGAGTCTGTTTTGGTTGGCCTAGAGCCATAGTTGGTACTTCGAGCTGACTTGCAATAGTGCAAGGAACTGCACAAACAGTGGCACTTACAAAATCATACTTTTCTTAGCATGGAGGGCTTTTGTGGGCAATGGTACAGTAAGGCCATGGCTATTGAAACATTTTGGTCATGGAGCAATTTGTCCAGATACATGAGGCATCCATATATCTCAAGTAAAACCACTAGCACCTCCTATCTGTACATAGTTATCAACACAGTTGAGTGCACAGAGGTCACCTTCTGGCCCTTTTTACCTGTCAATTTGATACTTGGCACAGAGCCAAGATTCACAAAGAGAAGATTTATCAAAGTAGCAGACCATTATAAAACACTCAATTTATATTTAATCTTCATTAAATTTTCAAACTTCTCTCAAGTGATGCACAGTTTATTAATTGATCAATGAAATGTATACATGTAGACAAGGCAATATTCCCAAAGGTTTGAGTAAAGTTTCATGCACAATGCAGCCAGGAGTGCTGTTAAATTGTGAATTTGGAGGACCACACTTAAATAATGTGGTGTACATTTGTAGGCAGACATAATGAGACATTTGCTTTTTCATTGAGTTTATTGATTCATCCACACTTGGAAATGTATAAAAAAAGAAATAAAATAAAACATATATACATGCAGGTGTATGCAGGCCCATGTAACAGGCCTGTGTAAACAGCATGTAAGCTTATGTTTCACTTTGATTCTTTGAATATATTAAGGGCAAAATATAATTAGCATCAATGGCCTTGTGAATAGGTAGCATGATGGTTATTTCGAACATATTTAAAACATCAGATGTTTCAAGTGGCATGCTGGCAGTACATAACAACATGTGGGCCTATATCAATACAATGACAAGCTTGACTGGAATATCAGGCTGATTTAGCTTGCTACTGAGCAGATTATCTAAGCAATAGCAATAAACAAGAATTGTTCTTTGCAAGGTGAGCTGTGTACAAATCCTGGAACTGTACAAATCCTGGAACTGTGGCATTCCATAAGAAAGGAAACATAGCATTGTGAAGCTTTGTTGTAATAATTTGAGCATTGATATGTGTGGCATCCAGTTACTGGAAGTCTGGTTAACTGTGGCCTCATCATGGCACCCTGAAAGCAATGAACTTTGTTGAAACCCTAACCCTAATGACTTGTCACAGACAAACTATAAGAGGTAGGAAGGCATGCTTTTAGACATACATAGGGCAAACAGTCAGCAACATGTCATATCAGTTTTAAGTGATTTGCAGCAGTATTTCACAAGTTATAATTTAATCATAAATGTAATAGAAAAAATATGTGCTTATTTGCAAACAATAGGGCAACAAATAAGCAACATATCATATCAATTTTAAGGGGTTTGAAACATTATTGGAAGAGTTTTAATTGGATTCTAAAATTCATGGTAGGGAGATGTGCTTGCATGGAAAAATAGGGCAGACAATAAGCAATGTTCCATATTAGTTGGACTTAATTTGAAATAATACTTCATGAGTTATAAATGAATAAATAAAATTTTATTTGTAGATGCGGCTATTAGTATAAGGTATATGCCCTTGGAGCACATAAAAGGCCAAAATTTTCCACATTTTTTGGTGTTAATTTCGTGACATTTGAACAAGTAGAAGCTGAGCAATCTACATTTCAATTTTGAAATTAAAAAAATTCCCAAGCAAAAAGTATTTTAAGTAGAACATTTTGCTTTGGAGACATTATGCAGGTGCATAATGGGTACCACACAAAAAATATACATGAACATCCATGAGGAGCTTCATAGTTTTTTTGGGCAAAATAGGTTTTGGAAGGCCCAAAAAGTGACATGAAATTTTCAATGTCCACCGCGATTCTATACCGTACGTCCTAGGGATTATTGCTATACATCATTGCAAAGCTGACATTCTGAGGTTTTCTAAAATGGTCCTGTTTTTTCTCTAGGATTAATATTAAGGGAGATACAGCCCTTCAAAAGTTCGATTTTTGAGGCCCTGTGGAACCTAAAGTATTGGAGCTGGGGAGCCGTACTTTTGGATTTCCACTGTACCCCGGTGGTACTCATTATTTGTGGCAGGACATGAAATTCAGACCACTACATCATGGTTTTTCATGACATGACCCCTTGAAATTTCGGGGTGCCGAAACTTCGAACTCATTTTTCTCGAAAATTTTCTAGGAGGCGTGAGATGATATTCCTTTCCGCACTGCGCATTTCTTTGGAGAATCCAGGGGAAAAATTTTGAGGAAAAGTATGTCAATACTTTTCCCAGAACCGGAGCGAGAAATTTTTATTGAAAATTAGCCGTAATTCCCATGTCAAGCGTAATTCCGATGCGTAATTCCCAACACCAAAGGGCATTTCTAGTGTCTATATTGTGCTGAAGTAGCTTTCTGATATCTTGCCTTGGCCATGTTTTATTCAACATTGAAAAATGACCAAAAACGCGGCGGAAAAGTGCAAATCCGTACAATATCTTCCCAAGGGAAGTTCTTAATAATCTAAGATAGCCACTGATATGGCTGCCACAAATTTGTCAGAAGGTACCGTGTTGCTCACAGCAAACACAAAATGGTTGCATGATACGTCAAAATAGGGGTTTCTGGGTTGCTGAGTCCCAGTATGCACAAATGAACCACTTGCTCTTGTTTATATGAAGATATCCACAAGATTGGCACTGATATATGGCTACCACTAAGCACTCAGAAAATGCACTTGATGCTCACAACCAACACTATACGGGTATGTGAGGCCCAAGCATTAAGCTTTTGTGATTCATAAAAATTGCTATTTCAAGTGGCAATACAGCTGTGTTTTTAAGATGGATAGATAGATGGATAGATATGGTAAGTGTAGCCCTCTAAGCTCAACTCTGGGTGCTCATGAGGGTTGATTGATGAGATGGATGAGAGAGAATTGAGTCCTCAACATGACCTTCAGCAAAGCAGGCGGGCACCTTAACCACTCTGCCACCCACTTGCCATATTTTAAGACTAAATGCAGGACTATGTCTGTTTGACAGCTATGAAGAGTATGAGTATGACAGACTTCACATAAACGAGATTGTGCTTTGAACATTAAAGATGGTCTGAAAGGAAAAATGGGTAATTTGCTCACACTGACACTAGTTTGGTTTCATATCAAAATAAGGGCACTCTGACCTTCTTCATGGCTATCAAACAGGCATGTAGTTCTGCATTTAGTCTTAAATGATGACAAATAAATGATATTATAAGACAACCCAGTGCTATACATAGAATACAATGACTATTGATACTGTAAAGCAAAAAAAAAAGTACAAAAAAACGAATAAATATGAAATGTTCAGAATTTTTTTTGTGAGACTCATTAGAGATTTTACTCCTTTTACATGGAATTACAACTTCATTAAGTTTCCTGGTTGGGAACTATAGGATTATAGTGAATTTACTAATACAAATTCAGACACTATACAATAGTATAGCACATGCTCCAAAAAAGAAAGGATACACCCTTTTTCATTGTCAGAATACATTGGTGAGACAATTCAAGACCATGTGCCCCTCTAAATTTGGTTCAGCTGGAGGTTAAGCAATTTAACTGATTTTGCTTGATTATTCTATTCCTGAATTGCTTGCAAATTCAGACCAAAGTATGGCACTTACTTCCCACATAAAATTTAAGTGTCAAATCAACACCTTAGAGTACTGTACCTACCTGGGCTAAAATGAATGTTTCCTTTGCAGAGTGGGATAAATCTGATATTTTATCAACTTGCTGTTTTGGAACTATACACAACACTTAGGCCATCCACCTAAAGTTGCTTGGCAATTGTGTTGTACAGTAACCTTTTGCTGTGAATGGTACGAGACAGTACATACCTTCTTCTCAAGAGACCAACATTTGTATGATCAATGCTTCCTGAAACTTGCTGTATACAAGCCAGCCTTATAGTTGAAATGCATTGGGAATGGGGAACGGGATGGCTGGAATGCAACCAATTTAGGACACATTCTTTCAAGGGAACAGAAAGTGTCGACAATAATTCTGGAGAATAACTTATTCGTTCTGAAATGCCATTGTACAAAGAAATTGACTGGAATCCAATTTCACCAATGAGAGAAGTCGTGGCACTAAGTCTTGTCAATCGTCGAACCCTGTGCGTGATTAAGACACTCTGACAAGTAATGGTGATCGCTGCCTGGGAAAGACTAATTGCAGGCGCTGACACTGCTATAGTGGCTAAATTTCTTAACCCTTGGATATTATTGAAATATCAAGGCTTGATTGAAATTGTGTCACAAGACGTTGTCAAGAACTGTGCACTGGCCTGCGGATGTTGAAAATTTGCCTGTCTTTGGAAATAATATTACCCTACCCCTGGTAAGTCTTGAGTATCAGTCACTACTATATAAGATACCTGCAACAGGTGTCTACCCTGGTTCTTTTACTGGCTGCAATCTTGAAAATCTCAATATGGATTAATGGAGATATCAAGCATTTTCATGCATGTACATTTGGACTCCAAAAACCCTTTTTGACGTCCACATCAAACACTCATTTTATGTTTGACAACTTTGTAGCAGTCATATCTTGGAAATAGAAAGGAGCAAGAGGTTTCATCTGTACATATTTGGACTCAGCAACCCAGAAAACCCCTATTTTGGTGTATAACATGCAGTGTAGTATTTGTTGTTCAAAATGTTTGGCACTTTCAATTTACGGCAGCAATATTGGTTTAATTTTGCTACCATCCTGATTATCTCCAAAGAAAACACAGTAAGAGGTTTCCTTTGTACATAGTTGGACTCAGCAGCCCAGAAAACCCCAATTTTGATGTATTACACAAGTCTGTAGTGTCGCTGTGAGCAATTTAACAAATTTTTCTCATCTTGGATTTCTCCTAACCTGCCATGCCGCCAGATGTCTACCCTGATTTTTCTTGAAGGCCAGACTATATAGTAACAGAATATGAAGTCAAACGCTCTCCCTCTCTCGGTCACGCTAATGACCCCCAGGCCATGGACTATTCATCAAATTTGTCAATATAAAATTATCAATTAATTTTTTTTTGGCAAAGTAGGCCCTTAGCAGCTCACAAATTGGTTTTAATTACTGGCTGTAGCACCTTATACAAAATTTTCATATCTTGAAATAGTTTTAAACCAACCAGAGGTTACTTAGTGAAAATTGCCTATTTCTGGCACCTCTTACCCTCAAATATTTTTACTTGGTGATGTCTGAGTAAACAATTAGGTCATATTTCGATTTACGATATTTAAATCATCTCTACAAATGCTAAGATAATTTCTAAATCTAAATTTTAATAGCTTAGAACACATTTCTTTTACATGTGAATTGCTCTCACGCCTGCTTTTTTGCCAAATATTGACATGGGCATAACTCAAGTAGAAGTACTCCGTTTTAAGAGCAGTAATTTACAGGAAAATTATCATAATAAACAAAGTAATTAAAAAAGTTGTAATTTAGAATATCTAAATTATTTATGTTGGAGCTGGTATCAATAATGTCAAACTATTCAGTCAAATAATATCATAGACACCTATACATCTCTCTTGAAATGCTTGAAAGGCCTATGGAGCAATATTTGCCAATCTTGATACTTTGCTGGATATTTTCATATCTTCCTTGGCGTAGAAGTTTTCAGTCTCACTGAATCAATGTACCTGATTATAAACGGAATTTGATATTTAATGACTTATGTGTGAGACTGGCTAGCAATGTGCCAACTATTCTGACATCGTTTCCCACAGAATTTCAATTTCAGAAAGTATTCAGTGCAAGCTATTGAATTTTAGTTTAATGTCAGTCTTTGAGTGGAATGATATTGCTATGTGTTTCAAATTTCAGAAGTAGATTGATCTTGAATAGGATCCAAATGCGTGCAGGTATAGATGGAGTTCATTGTCTCGGGGGACTACCAAGCCTGAAAAACCTTGAGCTAAGCCACAATTTTCATGGAATTGACATAATGCTCTACATGCTCTAGAAAGGTGCATGTAAACCTTTAAAAGGCGCCAATATATCGAACCATAGGTTTCTTCTTTGAATCTTTTTAGGGTTCCATGCGATGAACCTTTTTAAAGGTTCATTTGGGAACCTTTTTAAGTGCCATAGAACCTCAATTTTCATTGTTGAACTTTTGGTTAAAGAGTGGATGTTTTAGCAAGATACCACGGGCAGAGCACAGGAAATATTGGGGACTGTCTGATTGACCATCCATCGTTGACCTCCATCAGCAAAGACATCAAACGCCTACAGGTCTGCAGAATGTTGGCTCAACTGCAGGATTTATCTGGTAATCTGGCCAGTTCATGGCCGTCTGAAATACCTCTTTAATGACTCTTTGTGGTAGACTTCCATCACGATGAGTAAGGTAAAGTATCCGATAAAGGTTTTTTCTGACAAATACCTATATTATTTTTTTTTTATTTCTTTATTCAGCCCCCATATTTGAGGAAATATATATATATAACATGTAAACACAAAAAAACATGTATAAGGTTAAAACAGTTGATAAAAGCAGTACATCAGAACATTAGAATCACAACTTCATAAAATCACAGTTAGCTAAAATGACTGAGTAAGTAAATTTAAAAGTATATATTCTGAGGCCCATGGCTTAATATAATTATCGTGCAATGCTAAATATTTAATGGAATCAGACACGCCATTACAATCAAATTGAAATTTTACTTTATCATATTTATATATACACTCAAGAGGGCTAAGACCTTGTGAGGTAATTTTTTCTAACAATGTATTTTTAATGGTTTTACCAGTTAACAGATAATATGACAAAAACCTGGCTTGAATTTGCTGCACAGGTGACTCAACATTAAGAGCTCTATTGTAGAAACTAGAAGAGTTCTTTCTAATGACATCGGCTACCGAGGGGATTTCAAGAGCATTCAGTAACTGCGAGTGGTGGTGCCTTTTACTTAGACCCATAACATTTTTAATAATACTGCCTTGAGCTGATTTTAACAGCGAAATGTCAGACCGAGAAAGTGGAATACAATCCATGGCATACAACATTGTTGGACAGCAAACACTTTTCCATAGATACGATTTAACAGAAGTATGAAGACCAGGGTATTGGAACCCAACAGAAGCTAATTTATACATGCTCCTTCTACTGGCACTTATTCTATTGTTCACATGGCAGGTGTACTTGCCAGCTGAGTTAAACTTGACACCAAGTATCTCCAAGTCTGCTTGTGTAGAAATTTCATTAGCATTTAGAGTAAATTTGGGAGGGTCTTTTAAAGGGCATTTCCCCACGGTACAAACTTGGGTTTTCTTAAGGCCAAAATTAAACTGCCACCTTTTAGCATAGGAGGTACACATATCGATAAGAGACTGGAGACCTGGAGCAGTTGAACTCAATACTGTCACATCATCAGCATAAACACATGTATTAACTTTGTAATCGAAAACTTTATATGGGAAGCTGTCAAGTTCTTATGGTTGTCGGAACACAACAGGTTCAATGTTTTCTCAAGTGTGGTGAAACTTGTTTAGACAATAGACATGAATCATTTTGAAAAATGAACCTCTAATGACACTTGACCACATCTAGAAAATACAGAAATTAACGATTTCTGGACTGTCTAGAATCTAGATCGAGCAAATACAGTCCATCAACAGACGTCTCAAGAAGCCACAAAAGTGATGACTGAAGACACCCTAGACATCTGCAGGACCCTTTTTTGGTCCAGTTTATAGCTGCTTGTTGACGTCCACAAACAGTTAAATGTAGGCTGCAGAATAACACATCTATTTTGAAAGACATATATATATGAGTGAGATACGAATCATTTATGACACATCATTGCAATTATCAGTGCCTCTGTCTCAGCTACTTATCTTAATGGCTCTCCATTTTGATGGGAATAAAATTCTTTGTCTTTCCATTGAAGCTATGATGATCGCTGACCACTCCATTTTGTCAGGAATTCTTGATGATAGTGTTCACCGCACCTGTTCTTGACAATGCCATGGGGCTCAAGGCAGTTATTCTGTGATGGAAATGTGGGGCTTGGTTTGGCTCAGTGGCTTTACGCCATCGAGTCTGCACCCCTGTGAATAAAATGTGTTGCTAATGAGTTAGTAATTTAATCCCATATTAATCATGTCTTTGATTAGCTCTGGAAGAAATGCCCGCTCTCGCCTTAAACTCCAATCGATTGCAAGGAAACACCAATATCGTGATTTGACACCATTTAAGGATTCCCTACAGGCAATTTTACATGTGGTGACGTCAGTACCCCATTGTATCAACGCTTAACATGGGTTATCTTTGCCGTGTTAAGAGATTTAACCAATGTTAGTGACTCACCGTGATGTATCAACAAATCCCTGGGTTAGTTGTCGTGGAAGTTAACCAGGAAAGTTAACCCAGCTTTTTCCTGTGTTAAAAGTTGTGTTAAGCCTCCTCCTTGTCAAAAATGGACTGTAAATCCAATAATATTGACCAGTAAGAAAAACAAAAGGCACTGAAAACACTTGTAAACAAAACAATTGTTGGAAACGAAATGACGTCAGTCCATGACGTCACTTGATGACGTCACTTGATGAAGTCACATGCTGGCCAGTTCATGAAGGCAAAAAAATGGCTCGTCCGAGAAATTGCTGCTGCACAAAATAATTTCTTAAAAATCCAATTTTGATGCAATCAATGTGACAGTTTAACACAGTGTAGGAAACTATTTTCTGCAGCTTCGTGGTGAAGCGCATAAAGATACCTTTGTTAGATTTTATTCGCGAGCTCTATGAAGTTGGTCATACCAAAAACTGTTTAATCTCCGTTTAGAGAGCTGCATAATAAAAACGGCTGACCAGAATTTTATGTCGAGTTCAGCGAAGGCGCATTTGGTATCCAGCAAGATGCTGTAAATATTTCAAGTGTGTATCTTTAAAACTGAGTGAGTTATTCCAGTTTTACTGCAACGAAAATGGTTTTTTCAATCTTCTCCTTTTTCCTGTGTCAAATGGTGCCTTTTACTTAGACCCATAACATTTTTAATAATACTGCCTTGAGCTGATTTTAACAGCGAAATGTCAGACTGAGAAAGTGGAATACAATCCATGGCATACAACATTGTTGGACAGCAAACACTTTTCCATAGATACGATTTAACAGAAGTATGAAGACCAGGGTATTGGAACCCAACAGAAGCTAATTTATACATGCTCCTTCTACTGGCACTTATTCTATTGTTCACATGGCAGGTGTACTTGCCAGCTGAGTTAAACTTGACACCAAGTATCTCCAAGTCTGCTTGTGTAGAAATTTCATTAGCATTTAGAGTAAATTTGGGAGGGTCTTTTAAAGGGCATTTCCCCACGGTACAAACTTGGGTTTTCTTAAGGCCAAAATTAAACTGCCACCTTTTAGCATAGGAGGTACACATATCGATAAGAGACTGGAGACCTGGAGCAGTTGAACTCAATACTGTCACATCATCAGCATAAACACATGTATTAACTTTGTAATCGAAAACTTTATATGGGAAGCTGTCAAGTTCTTATGGTTGTCGGAACACAACAGGTTCAATGTTTTCTCAAGTGTGGTGAAACTTGTTTAGACAATAGACATGAATCATTTTGAAAAATGAACCTCTAATGACACTTGACCACATCTAGAAAATACAGAAATTAACGATTTCTGGACTGTCTAGAATCTAGATCGAGCAAATACAGTCCATCAACAGACGTCTCAAGAAGCCACAAAGTGATGACTGAAGACATCCTAGACATCTGCAGGACCCTTTTTTGGTCCAGTTTATAGCTGCTTGTTGACGTCCACAAACAGTTAAATGTAGGCTGCAGAATAACACATCTATTTTGAAAGACATATATATATGAGTGAGATACGAATCATTTATGACACATCATTGCAATTATCAGTGCCTCTGTCTCAGCTACTTATCTTAATGGCTCTCCATTTTGATGGGAATAAAATTCTTTGTCTTTCCATTGAAGCTATGATGATCGCTGACCACTCCATTTTGTCAGGAATTCTTGATGATAGTGTTCACCGCACCTGTTCTTGACAATGCCATGGGGCTCAAGGCAGTTATTCTGTGATGGAAATGTGGGGCTTGGTTTGGCTCAGTGGCTTTACGCCATCGAGTCTGCACCCCTGTGAATAAAATGTGTTGCTAATGAGTTAGTAATTTAATCCCATATTAATCATGTCTTTGATTAGCTCTGGAAGAAATGCCCGCTCTCGCCTTAAACTCCAATCGATTGCAAGGAAACACCAATATCGTGATTTGACACCATTTAAGGATTCCCTACAGGCAATTTTACATGTGGTGACGTCAGTACCCCATTGTATCAACGCTTAACATGGGTTATCTTTGCCGTGTTAAGAGATTTAACCAATGTTAGTGACTCACCGTGATGTATCAACAAATCCCTGGGTTAGTTGTCGTGGAAGTTAACCAGGAAAGTTAACCCAGCTTTTTCCTGTGTTAAAAGTTGTGTTAAGCCTCCTCCTTGTCAAAAATGGACTGTAAATCCAATAATATTGACCAGTAAGAAAAACAAAAGGCACTGAAAACACTTGTAAACAAAACAATTGTTGGAAACGAAATGACGTCAGTCCATGACGTCACTTGATGACGTCACTTGATGAAGTCACATGCTGGCCAGTTCATGAAGGCAAAAAAATGGCTCGTCCGAGAAATTGCTGCTGCACAAAATAATTTCTTAAAAATCCAATTTTGATGCAATCAATGTGACAGTTTAACACAGTGTAGGAAACTATTTTCTGCAGCTTCGTGGTGAAGCGCATAAAGATACCTTTGTTAGATTTTATTCGCGAGCTCTATGAAGTTGGTCATACCAAAAACTGTTTAATCTCCGTTTAGAGAGCTGCATAATAAAAACGGCTGACCAGAATTTTATGTCGAGTTCAGCGAAGGCGCATTTGGTATCCAGCAAGATGCTGTAAATATTTCAAGTGTGTATCTTTAAAACTGAGTGAGTTATTCCAGTTTTACTGCAACGAAAATGGTTTTTTCAATCTTCTCCTTTTTCCTGTGTCAAATGACGCTCTCATTTTGGGAAACCCCCGGGAATCCCCATCAGTTTTGGGTTAAATATCCCTAACAACAATAAAAAGATAATCTTAACCACTTTTTTGTTGATACAACGCAAGCTAACACAATTTTGTAAAACCGGTTAACTAACCCAGAAAGTCACTAACACAGGTTTGAGTTAACCCACTCGTTGATACAATCCGGTACAGGGGACATCAGCTGATGTCACAGACATTATCCTGATATCTGTCTGACATCAGATGTCCACTGGGTTACTTCCACATTGGGTAGGTGTTGATGTACCCTTTTCAGATAGCCTACCCTTGTGTGTAGATATACCATTATGTTGAATATAGTTACTTTCTTTTCTCTTCTGCACTTTCCAAATAAGTCTGCATTTGATATGAGTGGAAGGAAAAGGTATGTATTTTGGTGCATAGAATTAGTAAAATGTTCAAATACTAATTGATAAAGAATATTTACTCGCAAGCGCATCGTCCCATTGCATGGCCCATTCACAAGATAATACTGAGAACTGAGGATGTGCAAGCGCCTGGTCCAACACAACTTTTCTTTGTCCAATATATCTATATGATGGACTCCTCACCATTCATCATTTGTATAAAATGTATATATATTAGTCCAAACAGTTCCAGGACTTACCTCCTCAGAATATTTCAAACCAATATAGAGTGCATGCACTGCATGGTCTTGGAATGCAAATTTTAAAAGACATTTTGTCATTATAGTCAAGAGGACCATAGATCAGTTTTCTACAGAAGTGCATGGTAGCTTGTCTTCAAATTAAACTTTTATATATTATCTTTTTACATTGACAATAATCTATTGACAAAACCTCCCATTTCACAAAATTTTGAAAGACGATCTTCTGATGTTGCCCTGCGATTAAATTTTCATGCACAGCTATCTCTTCACATGACATTTGGGATGTGACGATTCTTCTTGTTTCCTTGTAGACATTTAAGATCAAATTAAAATGACAAGAAGAAGAACACATGTATGTTTGAGAATTGATTTTCACAATTCTCGTAATTTGTTCACAGCATGGTCCATGTGTTGTCAGTATAGAGCATACATACTTTTTTGGGGCCTTGGAATTCATTCCAAGACCATTGTCGTCATATTCATTTCCTGTCAACAGGCAAAGTTGGTGTATACACAAAAACATTTCACAGACAAAATGAAGACCCGAACTGACGTGCCCTTGTGATTAAAGTGGTATTTCTGCTTCCCTGGCTACAATATTGTGCTTCCCAGTGCCTTAATTGACTTTCATTCAACATATTTCTTCTGATAGCTGTCAACTCTAACTCTTCACACAAAAACTGCTTCTGAATATTTGACTGACAGTACACCACATTATCACAATTGAATGCAGGTTCATTTCATAAATAAAGAAAAAACTAACTTTATAATATCTAATTGTGGCTTATTTAGTTTTCATAAATATTTTAATGAGAATTTTATGTCAAAGTATTTGAAGTTTAGTGGGGATTCTTGTTCAATATAAAAACAATGAAATGTTTACATGTAAATAACAGAAGAAAATACGCTTTTAACATGTAATGTAATCTTCATTTTTTTACATAACTCATTAGAAAATTAATTTGGTGCAAATTATGGAATAACCCAAGGACCCTATGCATGCATTGCATGCTATTTTTTAATTACACATTGAACTCAATACGAAGAGGAATAATAACATTATGACGACAGATTTTCCAAAAGTTCTGTCAAACTTGCTATAAATTTTCCAATGTTTACAGCCAAACACTTTGATATAGAATTAGAGTGGACTGTGGCACTGTGAAAATGGCTCTCCGTGTGTCATCATGCTGATGACTTGTCATGATCAAACCCAGTACTTTCAATGTTAATTTGAATAAAGGAGACTTATCCTACTTGTTGGTGACAGCCAAACGAAAGGATTATGCATCTGATTTTCACTTTAATCTGTTTTGAGAAGTCAAATGGCTTTCCCTTGATCATGACTAATCAAACAGCCTCTATGTTTCCCATGTTGAAAGTAGAGAAGATGACGCTTCATCGGCTATCATGAGTCACAAAGTTTCAGAATGTTCTTAAAATTTTAGTCAGTCGTTAACTTCTATACATACTCACAACATTGTGGGTAATACATTGTACTGCGTATGACTTACCAACTGGGTTATGAGCCAAAAAGTTCATGTGCATTTATCATAGCAAGTATACATAACACAACTCAGGGAATTTTGGAAATCATTCCTGTTTCAGCATCGAATGACCATGAATTTAGCTTTCTTGCAATATACCACGCATACTTTGAAACTGTAGGCATGTACTGTGATTGCTTTACAAAATGTACCAGTACTGTTTGACATTCCCAATTTGTTGATTGTTGTTCAAGAGTTGGTGTTATGGATGGGTCGTAAGATTTTTTATTCTGAAGACTTATGTGTTAATTTGCTATTCTGGCAGGTTTATGTTTAGCTAGTGGCATTTAGCAATTACTCAGACTGCAGCTGTTTTCTGCAGAGGAGAGAATTAAATAATCCCATACCATGTGATATAACATCTACATGTATAGTTCTAAGCTTTTCTGAAATGTCATTCCATTTTCCAGAAACAAACTATGCTGACTTACTAGACAGTAGGGACATTTCTGGAACAATAAACAATTTACAGGTCCTTATTGGCTATTGAATAATACTAAAGGAATGAGGGCCTCATCTTTGTGGACAACTTAGGTGCTTCGCGCAATCAGTAGAGCAATTAAGCTTTAAAGTTTGCTTTGTTTGTTTTATTGTTCTGCTGTTTTGCAGCTGTTTTTATAAACGTATATGATATATGTTGTGATGAAATGTTTCCTGATGAGATTTTCAGGAAATTATCAAGTGATAGTAAATTCTGGATTGGAAGTGCAGCACAATTAAATCATCACTCCTGTGCGAATCGTTTCTCAAATATGGAGGAATAAGTGTAGCTCAGCCCAGGTGTTTGTCTTTTAATGAGGGGAGATCATCAATCAAAGCAAGAGATGGTTGAGATTGGATCATGTCCAATCATTCTTATCTTTTATTTTTGGCACACTGCAAAAAATTCCCGTTAAATTTTACAGTTAAATTAACTGGCAACTTTGTTCCAGGTCTAAGAACTGTAAAAGTACTAATAAACCTGAACAGGACAATGAACCGTAAAATGCAGATTGGTACATTGAACTGTAATTTTGCAGATTCAACAAAGTGATATTACGGTATAATGTACATATATAAAACAGTTTATTTGACGTATATTTTACAGTTATATCAACTGTCAAACATAGAATGTAAAGAATGCAAGGAGCTGTATAATCTACTGTAAAAATACGGATAGCATGTGTTATTCTCACTTTGTGCACAAGTGTGAAACAACAGACTAAGCATGTGATTTAACTGTCGCATTGCTGTAGGGATGTACCGAAGCTGGAATCAGCTGAGAGAGTGAGAGAGCCACTGACTCCAGGCTCGGCCTTGCTCATCTCTTGCTTGACAGCAGGGAAGTAAGTCCATCAATTATACCCAGGAAATAACTTGCACACGTTTGCTCACAAACCATAAAATTGATGGATATTTTCCAAGAGAACCAGTTGTCAAGTTTATCGAAGTATGTTGTATTGATGCAGACTGTGCCTGGGTTATTTTGGTTTTAATAGTGTCAATCTTTAGATCACATCATAAGACTCACACAAATGTCAATGTCATACATAAATATTACAACTTTTGCATAATGACAGCATCTTTAAGATCATATGAATGAGGATGTTCCCTTACCTTCAGATAAGTCATAAATTAAGTTTGATTAACAGCTGTGTAAAGCTTATGTTATAGATGGCACAACATGTTCCATGGTTGAAGTCCATGCAATCTCCTCTTTATAGTTCCTAATCTGACCAGGTGTATTGATTGTTTGGCCAATTCAAATGTTTTGTCTGCATATTACAAGTTGCCAGTAAATTAACGGTTGAAGTAATTGTTCATTAACGTGAACTGAATGTTAAATGACATGTTGCAGAAAATTTATCTTGGAGCCATTTTGTAACTGACAAAGAACTGTAAATTCACAGACAAAGTCTGTATTTAAAAAATACTGGTAAAATAACAATAAATTTACGGTTCTTTTAGCCAGAAAAACACGGTCATTTCTTACAGTGTATTCCTGCATGACTTTGATGGTGACCTTGATATCAACCTTGACATTGACATTGAGATTGGAACTGACATTGACTTTGATCGATGCAATTTTCTCTGCTTCTGTTTATTACTTTTGCTTGTCCTTATTAGCATTGCAAAAAAATATCAAATAGTTTAGGGCCACATTGAATGGTCGATAGCCATTTTAGAAATGGACAATTTTTAGTATTCTTTTTTCATTTTTTCACTATCTTGAAACATAGAACGTTTGAATGGAATCAGAGACGGTCATTCTGGAGATTTTCGGCAATTTGGTTGATTTGGTGTGGGTTGACCCAGGTGTAGAAATGAGGTTTGCAGTTATCATTAGTGAAATGTAGATATTGTTCCTCATCAAATGTATAATTTCCATTATCATCACCATCAATGTGTTGGGAAGATTCCTCAATTTAGGCTTGGTCCTCTGGTCTTGACTCATAACAGATTCTTTCTTATAAAGAATTGGCCTTTCATACATGCATTAAAAAATTCTGTTTGATAACAATAAGCTCATTTGGAGTGAAATCCCTCAGAAGCGATGAGCTTCATTGCTAAACAAGATTCATGTAATTTTTTGCTACTTAAGATAAGCTTCCCACACTGTGATATCCCGAAAGGAAATGATGAATGAGGTTGTTCTTTGAAAATAAGTGAGATGAAATAAACCGATGACCAAAAGCACCACATCAATTACTCACCCTGTGAATGGATTCATTAAATGTTACTGGTTTCACCCATCCAAAAGTGCTCAGACCAGAATAAATAATGGATTGAGAGTAAACGCAGGCTTCCATTTGGACGGGTTGGCTTTCTATTTACTTGTCTGGTGGGACGACCAGGATGATGTATTTTTATTATCACTGCTTATGTGGTGCTGTTTTGGATGTAGACTAAGACTGAGCCTTATAGGTAATAACGATGCAGTCATTAAAATCATAAAGTTTTCAAATGCCTCCAGACATGCCGTCCTCTTTGCCCTGCAGTCGAAAGAAAACATGGAGAATCATCTTACTAATTATACATTTCCGGTTCTAGAAATAAATGTGTCTGGAGGCTGTCATCTTCTGCAGTTTCAAAAAGCATTATTTATGTCGCTCCCAGTCAGGATTATCTTTTGCATCGAAAAAAAAGGCAAGTAAATTCGTCAATGAAGATAACTTGACATCACTGGTGGGTGATTATATTAGACCTCATTCGCTGATATTTGTTCTCAGTTCTCACAACACAGTGGGTATTGGATGTGACTGACCAATCAGGTTATGAGTCATCAAGTAGGCCTACATGTGCATTTTATCATGGCAGCCATACAAATATAACAGTACCCAGAGAATTTTGGTAACCATTCCTATTTCCTCATCTGTAAAAGCACCAGAGACCATAAATATAGTTTTCACACTATAGCTATATCGGGCATACTTTGAAACTGGGGGCCTGTATTGTGATTGCTTGACAAGATTTGGTGTTTTAGATGGGGGGGGGGATTTTTTTTATTGCGAAGACTTATGTCATTGTGCTTGCAATTCTGGCAGATTTATGTTTAGCCAATGACATTTAGCAATTACTAAGACTGCAGCTGGTTTCTGCAGGAGAGCTTTAAATAATCCCGACCTATGTGAAACAACATAGAAGCTTACTGAAATGTCATTCCATTTTCCAGAAAACAAACTTCGCTTATGAAGGGTATTTTTGGTACACAAACAAAACAGGTCTTTATTCGCTATTGAATAACACTTGAAGAATGAGAGCAACATCTTTATAGATGCTTACAAGTTGGATGCTAGAGTATAGAGCAATTAAGCTTTATTTTCTTTGTTGTTTTACCGAATTTAAAAGTATCGATAACGAAGTGTAATGGAACATAAAGTGGACGAATATCGAATACAGATGAATAACAATCCAGATATATTTTAATCTGTATCTTCTGTACGATGTATGTAGACATTGTAATAATACATATCGATAATAATTATGAAATAAAAAGAAGAAAAAAATGACCATTACAGTCATTCGTATAACAGATATGTATATATACTAGAAAAACCCATTGACAACATACATTATGTACATGGCAGCATGTGTAAAAACGTAATTATCAAATAAGAGTATAAGGTAGGTCTATGGTAGATGATTAGGGGTTTATAAAATGAAATTATTCATGTGGCAATAGAATATGAATGCTAAGGAGCTGTGCTGAAAAGGATGAAATATGTTGTTAAATGGTTAATTGTGAAAATGACAGGTGTGTGAAAGTTCATTGTGCAACATGATGGTAACATGAGTGTTATATGGGATAAGCAGGTCATGCATGGCATAAATAGTTGATAGGAACCTTGTTTTTTTACTACAATGAGAAAAATTATTTCAGAAATGTGAAATGTATCTTTTCTAATACAACTGTAGGAAACAGAAAAGATTTGACTGTTTGTTGTGATGAGCTGTCACACAGATTTAATGTGTGACTTGTCATGGCAGATGTGCAAACTCGCCCTCCCTCGGATTCCCAAAGGGAATCCGTCACTCGTATATGCCTAGGATTGTGGGTAATTTTCTCATTGGCCCCCATCCGTTGCAACGGCCGCCATTATAAAACGTTGTAAACAGGCCAGCCATGCTGCCAGAACCCTGCAGTAAGTCTATGATGTGTCAACACTTTCCCACATCGTTTGTGATGACAGATTCAGTCCCTAACTTCGTTGGTGTGTGATGGATAGATGAACCATTCTCTCCAGAAAAGATACATGCAGGGATTGCAGAACTTATTTTCGCGGAAAGGCACATTGTTTACCTTCGTGCTAAGGCCATATCCTTGCACCCTATCAGTGTGAAGCGTCAAATGCGAGCGCCAGTTCTCACGAACTGGCTCTCCGCTAGGGCGAGTATGGCAGATGTGAATGTTTGCATTTCCAGCAGAGGGCAGCTAGGTAGCTTTGTTTATTTTCGTAGTAAATATCTTAAAAATCAACTTGCATGGAAGCATGTGAATTTGGTACAATAATATATGAATCAACACCTGGAGAAAAGGACACTATTGATTGCTGAAAACAGGCTCCCAACATCGAGACTGCATGGTATCCCCGGTAGCCAGATGCGACAACAGGGATACTGCAGCAATCCTTTTCTGAGCAACTGCAGTTTTTAAACATCAAAAAAAAAAAAAAAAAAAAGACTATACTAATACGTTTTTAGCCGGCACCTAATCACGTGACCATGCACCCTGGACGTCGATGTCGAAGACCCTAGTCCAGTAAAACATAGAAGTAGAAGTAGAATATACCTTTGATAGCGGTTTAGAGGTGTACAAAGTATTACTGCTGTAGTTGGAAAATTGAAGGCAGGAGAAAATAATTTGTAAGCTTTTTTGATGACTTGTCATGACAGATTCATGCAATCCTGGATTTGGGGCAGAGGTGTGGTCGAAAGGATGAATAAGGGAGTAGTCAGGAGGTTGATTTCCCTTATCAGAAGGACAGGATAGAAAAAGAGGGATAGGTGGATACTTTGGGTGAGTGAGCTGCCTGGGGGAGACGTTTACTGTGCACAACAGTCAGGCCATGTCAGCTGAGGTTTAGTTTGAATGTTAGAATGATATGCATGAAAAAATCTGCACGTTTATAAATTTACCCATGGATTTCGTGGGGCTGGGTTACAGATCACTCTATTTTAAAATGAGCTGCTGCGAGTTATAATCGTTGCAGGATATTTATAAAGTTAGGCTACAGCAACACCTAGCTGTACTGCTGTTTCGCAGCACTTCTGAAAAACATCTGTGGTCTGTAAAAGTTCCAGAGTGGGTTTGAACCCATGTCTTGTGAAGCCAACAAATGCAAAAACAAACGCTCTAAAACAACAGGTCAAGGGGAAATACCCTGTAGTAATGTAGTATGCCTGCATATAGTTCGAATTGCGGTAAATTGAAACATCAATTATGCATTGACCAATTCCTGAAAACCTGGTTGGATTAAAAATGCAACAGTGGAAGTGAAGCCCAGGAAAGGTTTTTTTCATTTATCTGAAGCAGCGTCCAAGCTGTTTTGATACTTCCCCGAGACAGCTATCATTGTTCAAGATCAAAGCAGAGAGTTATTAATTTTTTAATGGACAGTCAAAAGAATGGAAAAAATTCTTTGATATTTTGAACAATCTTCGGTTTAATCACAAAATTAATGGCTGTTAATTTTCCTACCGTATAGAAGAAATGTAAAATGTATCATGCAACATTGACGCTCAGCCCATTTTGTTGTGCTGTTGGATATAACACTGCTTATGAATGGATTAGATTTCTCAATTTTATGAGTGGTTTGTATCTCACAAGCGGCTTTGGTTGACTCTGGTACAAAATTACACTGTGCCTGGTATGGCATATATGGGCTCAAGACCAGCAATTTAATCCAAATGACTCTATAGTCCAGACCAAAATATTCAAGAAGCTACATCTTTCTATTCTTTCTTTTTTTCTTTTTGAGTTCCATAGGTCATTACTTGTTGCTTGTTTGGAACTGTCATCCATCTCATCTGGCAATTGTTTTGTCATCCTGTGTGAGCCAGAATTCTTACCAAAAGTCCCTTGACAATGCGGAGAGAGTAGGCGTTTAGGAATTACAACATTCAAAAACATTTTAATGTACAGAAGAATGTTATTCATTTTCAGTTAAGGCTATATTACACCAGTTTTATATGAACTGGATAATAAGTCATTTTAACAGAAGTATTTGACAGGACAGTACCAAGGCGTAGGCAAATGTTTCTTGAATTGATGTGTTCTTTGTCTGATAAAAACTTCCTCTCAAAGTCTCAATTATGCCATGGACCATGACCACAATTGAAATCAGATATTTTATGAAAAGTTGTTGGAACTCCTTCCTGTGAAGCTTTTTCGCAGTTTTAGCTTTGGTTTCCATTACATAAGCAATTTAAAAAGAGGGTGCTTTGATATTTTTCCCTGAAATCTCAGAACTTTGATCATCTTCCTCTGGAGAGCTCTCTGTTTCCTGATCAAAGCATTGGACTTATTTAATTTATAATGGACATCCAGAAAGTATGCCAGGGAATTGAAAGCAAATGTGGCTTAAATAGATGTTTCTCTGACACCGTAAGATAATCTGGGCATGTTGGGGAACATTTTCTTGATGCTTTATTAGCACCTAAAAGTCTTTAGTTTATCTGCGAATTCCCAATTCTCAAGCTGATTATTAGTTCATTGTATAAGGTTATAATCCAATTCACCCAGAGACTTGGGAGAGGATTTGCTCCTCTTTGGGGATGCAGAGCTGACAGAATGCCATTATAGGCTTACATATCTACAGAGACAAACAGTACATTGAATTAAAGCCCAGAGTGTAACCTGCCATAGTTACTCAAAGGCCTGTAAAACAAATTTACGGAGCCAATCTATGCGGTACTGATTAAGCAGTTTTGGTGGTGGCAGGTTGAATTTGCATCTGCTTACTTTCAGAACTGTTGCTGACTTCCCTCACGAGTAAATGTCATCTGCCAGAATTAAAAGACTTCTGAGTTGCATAAAAAGATCAAAGCATTCACCACCATCATGAATCATTAATGGCATGTCATTCCAACTAAAGGCAGAATTTTACTGTCAGTGCAGAACTTTTTGTACCACACTCATTGGCAATATGTCAGCCAAATTACATAACTGAAAAAAAAGAAAAGAAGTAAACCACTTCTGCGAGAACAGACCATTTGAAGACAAAAAAGCAGAAAAGTCCCTGCCATTAGCCATCTATCACAGGTGATGCAGGTATGACATGACTGTGGAATGGCCTGGTTGCTGAACGTCTGGCAAACAACAAAAGCTGTGGCACTGAGTTCTAGAGCAGACAAAACAAACACGCCAATGATGGATGCCACTGGAGTTATATCCGGTGATGCTTCATCGTAAGAGCTTATTACATAATATAACTCCCGTAAGAGAATCTAGAATTGCAAGCATATTGGATCTATAGTGAGGCCATTATCATGGATGGAATTTAGTAACTGTACTGTGTTGATGAGTCCACAATGTAAAAACAACCTCATGTGATTTTTCTGTTGTCTAATTTCGCATTCTCTTATTGACACTGTTTTATTGAGTGTTTGCTTGAAACTGCGGCTTGAGCAGAAAGTCATTAATGAATTTTCTATCTTTAAGTGGTCTGCTTAGATTAGTTATTTTACTGTTTGACCTTAGGCTAAGGCTTAGGAAATTATGTAAAAAAAAATGTATGAAGCACAAAAGTATGACCATTGTCAATTGCATGGGTTGAAATTCTGCCTCAATATGGACTTAATACAATGTAAGTGTTACTATTTTTTTGTTAAAACTTCATCCCGACCGTATCTATGCTTTCTCTGGGTGATCAATTAATGGAAGTCATTACCGGATGATTGTCAATGTCCTATTCGCAGCTCTGTAGATGTTGGCAGATCATTACAAGAACGGCAATCTCAGACAAATACTATAATTGCTTTATGACTCTACAGATTAGAGTGGGTCGGGGCAAGAAACCCTGGTTGGGTGAGAGGCCCCCCCAGGGTTATATCTAGACTTACATTTTTGGTGCTTTTTTATTGATAGGACTGAAGCTAGATGCTTTTTAGGTGACGTCACAAATTTTCACTGCAAACAGCACCAAACCATATAAGTAATTAAAGAAACAAAAAGAGGTGCATGGTTTTTGTAACTTTGATTAATTCTTTGAATATGGTTGTCAGAAATAACTTTGGACATTTTTAAAAGTATAATGTATATCTGCATTTCTTTACTTAATGACCATTACATAAATATTATTTTGATAATATTTTTTGCATTTTAGCTCAAAATATAGAGGTCAAATTAAAATATGTGAGTTTGGGGCAAGAGGCCCCACATGGTATGGGGCAAGAGGCCCCCCTTCATTGACGCCTCGAAGCTGCTTCAGGAACCATTTCATAATGTGTACCTTACCGTAAATCTTGATAGAATAGCTATTTGAAATAGAAAAAATTTGGCCGAAATTAAAACAGGGCAAAAAATATTAAAAAGTAAATGTATGAACAGAAAAATTCTGAAGTTCAGAAATTCAGAAAAAGTGAATAGAATGCCTTAAAAATGATAGAAGAACCCCAAGAAATAACTTTCAAGCTGAATGCGCTCGCAAAAAATTTTGCCATAGGATTATAATAGGGGGGCTTCTTGCCTGATGAGTGGGGTAAGAAGACCGTTTTATATTTTTTACAAATAGGGCCGTAACTCCTTTATTAAAATTGGTAGACAATTGTTTCACTAGTTATAAGTAGAGTCAATTGGTCCCTTTCTGACAACATAAGCATTTGAATAATTGACCTCAAAAAGTAGGTCAAATCGGACCTCGAAGTTAAGGGGGGCTGCATGCACTGCGCAACTCTACAATAACAAAAATATTTTCTTGTCTCCAGCTTAAATTCTATTTGTTGGAAGGAAAATACATGCAATTATATATTGCAAATACTACTGACATTCTAAATACAAAGGTGTTATTGTGCTAGCTATTTCAAAGTTGTGGCCTACAGTATCTTTAAATGTTTATTGATTTGATCGCTCTGGGATTTGTGAGATTAATCCAGATTTATTAACAGTTTCTACGTGAAACTTTGGGTGATGCAGATGATTTTATTACCTGACACGTTCTTTTCTCATTTACCAAGGCTCAGGATGATAAGTCTCCACAGGATGTGAATCGTTGTTAAGTGTATGACAAATTGCTCTGGTAGCATATTTTTGAGATATTTGAGAGGACAATACAGAACGGAAAACAATTGTATCTTGAATTAATGAGTTCTTTAAAACAATCATGTGTTTTCATATTTTAATTCTTTAATACATCACGTGTTTATTTTGATATCAATCTGTGTTGGTCCGACCAAAACCATGACTGGAATAGACAACATGCAAAATAGTCCTTGAAAAGTTGCTTGAACTTCACCCGGTGAGTTTAAATGCATTTTTGGCAGAATTTTTCGATTTCATAAAGCAATTTACAAACTGGCTGCTTTGACATTTTTCCCTGAAATCTGAGAACTTTGATCGTCTTTCCCTGGAGAGCTCTCAGTTTGGCTGATCAAAGCATTGGACTTATTAAATCTATAATGGACATCCAGAAAGGATGGTAGGGTATTGAAAGCAAAAGCAGCTTGAATAGATGTTTCTTTGATACCAATTAAGACAGATCTGGGCATATCAACATCTCTTTTGTCTACCTGCGAATTCGCATTCTCTTGGCGATTATTCCAAGTACACTGAATAATGCTATAATCCAATTCATCCAGAAACTCCTAGAGGATTTGCTCCTTATATATCTACAAAGACCATGAGTACATGGGATTTAAAAATTGATGCAGAGAATGACCTACCATAATTATTCAAAGGCATTGAGAAAAAGTCATTTAATAATATGAACCCAAACAAGGCTGTAGGTACTGACTAAGCAGTTTCGGTGGTGGCAGGTTTAATTGACATCTAATATCTTTCAGAAATGTTACTGACTTCTCTGCCAAGTACATGTCCTCTGCCAGAATTAAAAGACTGCTTAGGTCCATAAAAAGATCAAAGCTTTCACCATTCCCATCAAGAATCATTAATGGCATGTCATTTTTACTGAGACAGAATTTTTACTAAAAGGGCAGACCTTCTGTAGCTCACTTTGTTGCAATGCATCAACAAAAAAAACCGCTTCTGTGGGAACCGACCATTTGAAGACAAACTGAAGAAATCCCTGTCATTAGCCATCTGTCACAGTTGAGGTAGGCATGCCATGATTGTAGTATGTCGTGGTTGGCAGTGTTAATGTCTGGACTAGACAAACAAACACACAACTGAATTTACATTCTGTAATGCTAAAGCCTGGGAAAGTTCTAATAACATAATATAACTCCCATCAATATAAGTGACCTTAGAATCACATCATGTCAACTTTGCATTGAGGAAACATCAGCAATTGAATGTCATGCAGTTCATGGTTATGGCAATGGCCTCACAGCAGTTTTTATGTGCAGACTTCTCTTGTGGTGTCAACTTTGTAATTCTCCCATTTGCACTGTTTTACTGAGCGTCTGCATGACGATGCAACAAAGGCATTTACTGACTTTGTCAATCCTGTCTCACCCATGAAAGAATGTATTTTAAAAAGTTCTGTCTTCAAATGGTTTGTGCTTGCTAAGATCAATTGAATCGCTGATGTCATTAAAAAAGGTATGAAATACAAAATATCACTGTAATGGGTTGAAATAATGCCCTCAGTGACAGCCCATTGTCCATTGGTATGATGCTGGACTCATATGCACAAGGTTCAAACCCAGGTGAGGCACACGAGAAATGTGCAGATCGTCATTGAATCACTGCTTCACTCCACTCAGGTGTTATTGGCTACAGGTGGAGAAGGTCCAGATCAATCATAGGTGTGCCATATGAGGCTGCAAGCTGTGTCTCCCCTCAGCCGGGTGAGATTGATAATGAATGGTCAAATTTGTGGGCCTTTTAATCAGAAGTTACTTTGTAAAAATGGCTGAGCATGCAGTTGCAATTATAAGTATGGAAGCCGACTATAAGCCCCACCTTTACCTTTACACGAACCTACGTGTTACCAGTTATGATGGTTGTGGGCCGTACTTTGATCACAAAATTAATGCATTCCTCCGACAGACGTAATAGTTCTTGCAGATTATACCATTTGGTGCTAAGAAATTGCCAGCAGGAGTTCAAAAGGGCTGGAAAATGTCAAATTCTGCAAAAGCCGAACCAGAAGACGAGAAGCTGCCTTGTGCTGAAAATAGCTAATCTCAGTAATTCCATTAACACCAATTGCTTTGAAAACCGAGGATTATTTTATGCTCAGGAAATTCTTTTGATGAAAATAGCATTAAATGGGATTGTAAAAATAAGGATATAAGATACAAAACATATTAAAATAATGTTTACTTCCTTTTTTCATTTTAAAATGACGTTGCACTTCTCCATTCTTCTGTTGGTATCAGGGCTTTGGAGTCGGGTATTAAGTGAACCGACTCCCGTTCCCGACTCCTTTGGCTTTCTGAAAAGCGGCTCCGACTCAGACTCCTTGGGTCTCCTGAATTGCAACTCTGACTCTGACTCGGCTTATCTGCATTGTTGCGGACAAAAAATTACATGGAAGAGAAATTAATTCAACGAAGTTTTCATACAATTTTGTATATTTTGTGTAAAATTAGGGACACATTTCACATTTTTGTTACAGTGTTTTTTGCAAATTTTATTAATTATTTTTAGGATTCAGGAGTAACCAATTTAATTTGCAACTTCGATTCTGACGCCACTTGAAAATTAAAGTTTGACTCCGACTCCACCCAAAAACCTCAATGACTCCTACTCCAGACCCTGACTCTGACTCCTACTCCTGACTCCAACTTCAAAGCCCTGGTTGGTGTCAGTGTCACTTCCAGGCAATTAAAGATCCCTCATGTATGTAAGAACTGAATTGGCTTAAAACAATATTGGCGCTGTAAATGATAAAATTTAAAGAGGTTCCAGAAGCATTGAAAAGACACTCTTCTCAGACATTGTCGGTTTACCAGAGTGCCAGTAGTTTCGAGGAAAACTAAACAAAATGACAACCGAAGGATAAATAATTGCACTCTGTTGAAGCCATGACTATTTCTACCCGAAGTAATAGAAGGCATTACTATTTCTCGTGCAGCCACGTGATTACGTGTGAAATCGCTCTGGTGTTGTGAATTTGGGAACATGCCGCTATTTGTACCATTGCTAAGTCAATGGACGCTTGGATTGCGGGCTCCAGGACAGTAGTAAAACCACTAAAACACTATGGATTGTATCGCCGAGTCTTAAATGGAATGTTTACCTTGATTTCCGACCAAAATCCAGTCGATTGACGACATATATCATCAGTAAGCGCCCGGTGAAGCGGCAAAAATATGGCGGGAATCGGCCAGACGGACCTCTTCGGCCTGAATTTCTGGATTAATCACAGGTATGTTCCGTAACACTGGCAGGATCCAAGGATTAGGTACAGATCTCAACATTGTTGGGCTAATCCAGTATTGTCAGGCTGATTTAACAGTGTTATGGACCTCGGAAAAACCCGGCCCTTTGCATTGTACAGGCCTACAAAATGGCGGAGAGCAATAAAAAGGAGAGCTCCACTAGCGCCCGCCATAGGACAGCTGTATCCAGGCAAGCGAAAGATGATCTTGAATTATCAGGATTTTCTGGGAAGTAAGAAGAGGATAATATACTCATAATAACTAACTTATGCATTGTACTTGATAGGGTAGTTCGTGAGAAAATTATTATTATTTACTACGATACGGTCAATAGCTGTATTTGTCAGAACCAAATAAACCACTTACATTAGTAACACTGGAATAAATTCTGAGAAGCTTTATATTGATTGGTAAAGGTAGTTTGATGAGAAAATTATTATTATCAATACAGTCAATAGCTATATTTGTCAGAACCAAAGAGATCACTTACATTATTAACACTGGAATAAATTCTGGGAAGCCTTATATTGATTGATAAAGATTGAAAAATCATTTATATTTTCGTAGTCACTATGCATCAGAAAGAAAGCAAAAACAGAGTCATATGATTTATCACCATGCGCTATATGTCAACAAGACCTGCTGAGTGGAATTGGATACCTGAGCAAGAACCTGATACACTGATTAATTTGCTTCATTCAGTGTTTGATATGCCTTCTTCTCCTGATGTAAATAATGTTTTTTATCATGTGCAGATAACCAGACATTTCATTTGTTATCTGAGCAGAGGATGCATGGGCCGTGAGTGATAAGAGCCTATGTAACTTCTCAATATTTTAATATATTTGGAGATTTTCAATTCTGACATAATCAAGCATTGGGTGCTATAGATTAATTCATTTGGGCAGATGCACAATTTTCAAATCCATTAAAGTGCATAGAGCTGTATTATTTGATTAAGTGGTTTTTGCGATTCTAGGTTGAACTTGTTACTACTCTCTTCCGTATCATAAATGTTGCTGAATTCCTTCCTGAGCACCTGTCATCTTCAAGAAATAAAGGACTTCTGGGCTGAAGTCTTTAAAAAGATCAAAGCATTCACCACTCCCATTACAAATCATTAATGGCATGTCATTCCAACTGAAGGCAGAGTTTTTACTAATACAAAAGTTCAGAACTTTTTTCTCTCACTTCGTTGCCTAAAATCAGCGTAAGGACATTGACAAAAAGCCTCTTCTGTGGGAACAGACCATTTGAAGGCAAAAAAAGAAGAAAAGTTCCTGTCATTAGCCATCTACCACAGGTGAGGCAGGCATGACATGACTGTGGAATGTCCTGGTGCTTAATGTCTGGCAAACAGCGTAAGCTGGGGCGCTGAGTTCTATAGTAGACAAAACAAACACACCGCAGATGGATGCCACTGGAGCCAGAGCGCTTATGACAAAACATCATAATACCAGTATGAATCCCAAGGACTGCCTGCGTATTTTAATACGACTGTGATGCCATCAGTGGTGGATTTAGACAGGGTCTTCTAGCATGAGCGTTGGTGTGTTTCGACGTTCACGAGACGATTGTCATATATTTTCTTAAAAGTGATAATTATCATCTCTGTGGTCTAGGGGTGAGTGGGTCCAGACCCCCCAACTTGCCATCATCATGGCTGTGAGTGCGAGGTGCATGACCCTCCGGTGTTGATGTGTTTTCAATGTAAAAACAACTTCATATGATTTGTATTTTGTCAACTCTCTCATTCTCAAATTTACACTGTTTTTCTGAGTGTTTGTTGAAAGTCTTTTCCCTATCTCACAACTCAGACAAAGAGTGGTGGAGCTCTCTTACCCCTCCAAAAATAAATGTCATCCTGCAAGATCACAGCTTGTTTTTGAAACGTTAAAAAACTTTGCTAATAATGCCACAACAAAGCCCTTTTTGCGTGAGAACAATTCGCATGTAAAAGAATTGTGTTCTAAGCTATTAAAATTTAGATTAAGAAATTACCTTAGCATTTGTAGAGATGATTTTTTAAAATATCCTGAATTAAAATATGACCCAATGGTAGGGTGGTCCAAAAAACTTTTTTTGTCAATATCAATTCGCATACCCTTTTCTTTTGTGAGAAATGGTGCAAAAACAATGCAGCGTAAATTTTATGAAAATCCAACAAGAGGAAGGGGTCTCCCAAAGGCCTTAAAGTTTCAATGTTTTTTTAATTTTCGACCATTTTCACCAATCCGCGGTTCTCTATAACTTCATCAGTATTATTAGTCATAAAACATTCTAATTGCCATGGTTGGAAAGCTCTCAAAAAGACCTTCAATTCGCATACCAATATCCATAGTCTAGAACGATATCTTGATTCCCATTAGAATTGAATTGAATTGAATTGAATTTATTAATTTATATAGCGCTCCTATTTGAAAAAACATTCTAGGGCGCTGTACAATAAATAAGGATTATGATAGATTAAAATATATAAAGAAATGTAAAAACATGATAATGACTAAAATAAATTAATTACTAAAAATAATTTTACCACGTTAAAAACATAAATTGGTAAGACGATAAAAACTAAGTTTATAAATAAATATTAACAGAATAATTAATTGAAGTGAAGGGTAGACTTAACGCACATAATATGAAAACAGGGATGAAAATATGATAAACCCACTGGCCACGTTTGTTGCCTATGCGTCAGTTATTTATTAAAATATTCATTGAATAGTTGAGTTTTTAGCCCTCCAGCCTGCACTCTTTAGAATGATAATGATGCAGATTGTCTTATCCTGTAAAAAAAAAGGCTTTGGAATTTTCTTCAATGATAATTACAGTGATTCGCATTCTCATAGTTCCAGAATGACCAAACACAAAAAACTTTTTGATTTTTACTATGGGAGTGCCAGGCTTGTGAGTGATGAAGTTTTAATGTTAAAGTTAGCTGAAAACTCGTAAAATGTGAGATGGGACCTGTTGCATTTCATATAATATCTTCGTCAAAAGAAAATACTCTTAGCATTCTCATGGTACCAATGATGTTGTCCTATATTTAATTCTTGTGAAGTTAAAATATGAAATATAACCGCCCCTTCAGGAATTGTTTCAATAATTCCGACAAAATTTTCATTAAAACTTCCAAGCTTATAAAGCAGGATTTTACATAACCAAAAATTTAAAAAATATATTATTTGCTTATTCTGGAACTTGAAGAATGTGAATCACAGCAATTATCGGTGAAAAAAATTCAAAAGCCTCTTTTTAATAGGATTACACAGTCAGCAACATTTTCATTCAGAAAAGTGCAGGCCGAAGAGTCAATTGGAGTCAAGATATCGTCCTAGACCATTGATGTTGGTATGGAAAATGTAGGTCTTTTTGAGAGCTTTCCAGCCATAGCAATTAGAATGCTGTTTGACTAATACTGACGAAGTTATGGAGAACCGCGGATTGGCGAAAATGGTAGAAAATTTAAACATAGGCTGCGCGGCAGCATACCCTCGGCTAATCAGTGGATATTCTGGAGGCAGTGAAATCAAGTGGCCCTCAGGAGGCGCGGGCTTTGAGGGGGCAAGGTCCCTAAAAACTTTAAATTGATGTCCGTTTCCACCAGGTCACAGCAAGTGCCATAATGAAAATCTGTAAAAATTTAAGCGAGAATCAAGGCCAAAATTTGTATTGGTAATTTGTTGAATTTCCATCACCACAATGTTTTTCATGAGTTTCCCTGACTTTCCGTAACTGCAGAGCAGACACTTAAATACAGTTAAAAAAAACTTAAGCAATACTTGATCTGTAAACAAATACAGGGTTTTGAGGGGGGGGAGGGTTGGTCTAGTGGTAGTGTGCTGGACTGCCAATCGCTGGGTCCAGGGTTCGAATCCAGCTCTTGCCGGGTCACCTGGGCCTAGTATGTTGGATGGCTGTTCCAATCATCCTTTGCCTCATTGCCGTGCCCTCTTCCTAGCCTAGTTAATTAGCCTACCAAGTGTGTAAATACAGGATGTAAAGCCCCAAACATCCATCCATCTTAAGAATACTGTACTTTTATTGCATACAGAAGTTCATTTTTAAAATTTCATTAATTTTAAAATTAGAATTTATTGGATATGACTGAAATTTGTCTACACCCATTCTATGAAATCTACAGATCTAATAGTAATGTACAAATACTGTATGTTATTAATGCAATATTAAAATCCAGTTGCACAAGGAAATTAATTATTTGATCAGTCAGTCAAACAATTAATTAAGCAATCATTCAATCAGCAGATCAGTCAATCAAACCACCCTGGTTTTATACCAGGTTGCCACCCTTTAACTTCGGATAAAAACGAGAAATTTGGTTGAATCTGTGATAAGTGATAACACATGGAAAGAGACCTTTTTTTATTTAAAAAAATCTGTTAAAGTCAGTTTAAGGATTCCATTAACGCAGCAATAAATGCAATTGATGTCGGGGAAAATATGGCTGATGAAGCAGGAACAATCATGGAAAAACACAGAGAATTTGCTCCAAAGCTTACTGTGCACTAAATTATATAATTTTAGCTATCTTTATTTAGTTTCATTTCAAATATTAGCTCCAATAGGCCTACATGTAAACTAGAAGAATAATTCTAATTAAGCAGCTTCCAATCAAACACTGGAAAAACCTTGCAAATAGATAATACAAACAACCAGAGCCAGGCGACAGTCAGATTATAGGTCCGAATAACAATAAAAACGACAAAAAGCTCCGTAAAGTGGCACATTCAGTCCCATTTGCTGAATTTAGGTGTTTTTGACACTAAGACAATATGTCTGAATCTTGGATGACATGTTGATCTATCTATCTATCTATCTATCTATCTATCTATCTATCTATCTATCTATCTCTATCTATCTATTTATCTATCTATCTATCTATCTATCTAGTCTATCTAGTCTTAGCTATTCTTATCATAAATTACAAATATGGAATATGGGTCTAAAAACACAAATTATAGATAAGATGTCTCCAACCAAAACCATTGTAAATAGTAAGACTAAAACAAGGTTTATGCCAGTATATATATATCTTTTAAGACTAAAGCAAGTTGCTAGTTAATACAAAGGTTAAATGCAAGTCAAACTTTGAAGAATAACAATAGCTGTAAAGAAAAACAAAACGAAAGAAACATGTCCCAACTCTGTGTACAGCCTGTATGGGTTACAAAAAGTCATATCTCAGCTTCTACTTGGCCTAAATTTTTTTATTCAAATTGGAAATTTCTTTATTTGTTCAATTTAAAACTACAAAGTTGGTGTCAATGCAGTTTGGACATATTTCTAAGAAAAAAGAAAATTTGTTAAAAAGCTGAGGGTGCTGTGCACTGCTTTTGTGCTCCTTTGTTCCTAGCTTTGGTCACAATGTGACACAATGTTACATAACATGAATGGCTGGAGGGGAGGGGTACAATGCAGCACAGACAAAGTGTCTCCACTTTTACCCCCTAAACAATATTTCTTTAAAATGCTAAAAATACAATTGCAGTGAATTTTAGAATGACTTAAAAGACAGATTTATCCAATAATGTCTTAAGATGTAAAATAACACACTGAAATTTGTAGAAATGGGGTTTGCATGCCAAGTAATTTTCTTTAATAACCCTCTTATATACATAATGGTCTTATTGCCATTCTGTCTTATATGTTCATATTTAATTTTCATTAAATACCAAAATAAAAGTAAGCTGACAGTACTTCATATGTTAAAATGTACATAACTGAGGTTAGATTTAAACCATTAAGTTAGAATTGAGAGTTTAAGATCTCTTGTCAAAGGATTAGCAGGGAAGACAATTACCCTGTGACATAACATTACATAATCAAGGCTTCTCCAGTGCTCCATTCAACAAAAGCCAATCTGTCTGATTCATTCACACTTTTAAATTTTCATGAAAACAACTAAATAAAAGGGGCTGACATTAATTTATCTTCTAAAATTTACATCACTGAGTTTAGATATTAACCATAAAGTTATAATAATTGGAAGTTAAAGATTTAGTGTCAACATTTTAAAATATTAACACACAAATGCATGTTTTTGAATATATTTAATTAATACTTTGAAAATCCACAAAATTATACATAAAATTTATATATTTCCTCTTGATAATATTTCATGAGGAGAGGTAGAAAAAGTCAAATTTAGACATTATTGTAGCAAATTTGATTGACCAGGGCCAATATTTACTGACATATGATTGTATGAAAATCCTTAATATTTATCTAATTTTGTTAATATTGACCTCTGCTGCGAATAAAAATTTTCATATTGCTCAAAATCAGCATGATGATGATGTGAAACATGTCAGGTTTATTTTGACAAAAAAATGTCAACAACTGGTATGACATCAGAAGGAAATGGAGAGTATATAGACATTTTAATGATTTTTTGCATTTTTTCAATCATACATTTCAATGGAAAAAATTGCAGCAACTCATGCAATGGCTGTGAATATTAGTCAATAGTGTGTCTAACTACAATAAGACCTAAAGTTAACTAACTTACCCATTACCATTTGGCTTTTCACGCAGAAATGTTGGAAAATTGTGATTTTTTCGAATTTTTGGGTTTTTATAAAAATATATAGGACCAACATTCCAACTGATTAGAGATGTTTAAAGAGGCATAAGTTAGACACCTACTTGGAAAATTTCATAGATTTAACTTCAAAATTGACTGAATCATACTAGTTTAAAATAATAGTATTTTTTCATATTTTTGGTAAATTGTCGCCCGTTCAACTTTCTCAGAGCATTTAGACCCATTAAAAAACACATCTTAGGTATTTAATACATACAATATGTAAATTTCACTGTCAAAAGTACTGCAGTTTTTAGTTCTGGCCCAGAAACAAACAAAAAACGATTTTTAACATTTTTCAATGATTGTGAGAAAAGTATTAATGTCATGGGGATTAGACCTATGAAAGGCTCAACTGGGATAAAAGATACCATATTTACCCAAAAATGATGAATATGCATGCCATAGTTTTGGCTTGACACCCAATACACAAAATAATATTTTTTCATATTTTTCAATAATTGTGAGAAAAGTATTAATCTCATGTGGATTAAACCCCTAAAAGGCACAACTAGGATGAAAGATATAATAGTGAGTGAGTGAGTGAGTTTGTGTTTTACGCCCCATCAGCACCAGTGTGGGCTATTTAGAGGCAACTGAAAGATATAATAATGTCCCAAAAATAAAAAGTATACATTCCATAGTTTTGGCATTACTCCCAATACACAAGTTGGACGCCCGTTATCCGGACGCCCACCCGCCCGCCCGCCCGCCCGCCCGCCCGCCGGACGGACAAATTTTCCCAAAGTAACTACAATACCCGTCGGCAATGTATACATTGCCGAGGATAAAAAACATTGAAACTTTTTATTAAAAGGCATTTGGGAGACCGCTTCTGCTTGTTGGATTTCCTTAAAATTTAACCTGCATCAGTTTTATACCTAACCTCATCAAATAAGAGGGTATGCGATGTGAAATTTCCAAAATAATTTTTTCCCATCTAAAAATGAACCACCCTACCCAATGGTTTACTCAGACTTCTCCGTTGAACTACAAATATTTGAGGGTTAGAAGTGTCAGAAATAGGCAATTTTTACTAAGTGACCTCTGGTTGGTTTATAACAATTTCAAGATGTGAAAAATTTGTATGAGGTGCTACAGCCAGTAAAACCAGAAACATGAAGTGATCGTCATCCTTGTGACACATAGTATAGTACAATCGACATTTAGACAAGCGCTTGTTGCGAAGAGAAGAAATAATTCTTTTGTCCAGTCATGGTTAAAAAGATGAATTCTTTTCCATAATTCATGAAATACAGTTCTCGTGTATTAATTACGTAGAAGTAAACAACTAAGGACGTGAAAGCCAATTTTATCCATCTGCTGGTTCCTGTCAAGACAAATGCAAAGCCCCATCTTTTAAATATGTAATGATTACATCCTCCAAAAAGTCCTTAGTGTCCTTGTTTTAGTGTTTTTACAGGGCTGTTTTAGGTAACTAGTAATACTGCTATACTTATTGTAATTGTGACTTGACGGCCAGATATTGATAATATTCCAAGCTAAAATAGGGTCGCAGTGACCTATAACTTTAGTCCTGCCGGTCTTGGTCTCGGTCTTGACAGCCGATGCCTTGTCCTCGGTCTCAGTCTCTGAGGGTCAATACCCAAGTCTGGGTCTAGGAGACTCATGCCTCAGTCTTAGTCTCGGTCTCGGATGTTCTGGCCTCGACTACATCACTGCTATAGTTTATGTGGATGCAAGAATGACAGAAGCTACTGTTTTCAAATGTAACTTCGGTGAATAATAATTATATAACTTGTCTTCTTCATTTTATTAGGAATTGCATGTTTTTAGCAACGTTTTACGTTTATTGCAGATTGAGACTTTCCTTCAAGTTTCATGATAATCATACTCTTTAGCTATCTCTTTGCAAAACGCCCATAATTTCTCCTACCATCTCTTCTGCAATACAGGGAATTATTGTTAAAGCCCATTTGAAGCTAATGGCACAAATGGCAGCTTAGCTTGAAGGACCATGAAATTTTCATGAGGTATTTATGTGCCGACATGCATTGCTGTGAGAGAGATGACTCGATGGTTTCGAATTGTCGGAGCTGACATGATAGTGGGGGGCATGGAAACTCCAAGCAGGGGTGCCGGAAAGAAACGAGGTCAGCAGGGGCGGTCGGTTGAGAAAAGGGCAAATCTTCAGCGTGCGACAAAAATATAATAATAATGGAAATAATAACTTATATATATATATATATATGTAAATACATTTTTGCCTGAATTTACTGTAAATTAAGGCCTAATAATGTTTCATGCATTGCTGTGAGAGAGATGACTCGATGGTTTCGAATTGTCAGAGCTAACATGATGGTGGGGGGCATGGAAACTCCAAGCAGGGGTGCCGGAAAGAAACGAGGGCAGCAGGGGCGGTCGGTTGAGAAAAGGGCAAATCTTCAGCGTGCGACAAAAATATAATAATAATGGAAATAATAACTTATATATATATATATATATTATATATATATATATATGTATACTTATACATTTTTGCCTGAATTTACTGTAAATTAAGGCCTAATAATGTTTCTTTCTTGAAAAGGGGAACCCCCGCTGTTCCGGCACCCTTGACTCCAAGCATGCAACATTTAAATTTGTAGTAAGGGACTAGAAACTACCAGATAGTTGGCTCAAACTTGTCCACCATGAGAATCGTCTAAACCAGATTTGCTGTTGACCGCTAAATTTTGCTACACTCGAAATAAAGTGTCTCACGGCCCAACTCTCTCCTGCAATTGGTGGTTGAATTAAACTTTGATTGTGTAACTGAGAGTTTACGTTTGAAGAAATTGATTTTCAAAATAAAATATGTCATGTCGTAACGGAAGCGAATTCTGCAAACTGGAATTCGTTAAAATCGGGCTTATTCACTTTATCCAGCATGCAAGCCTAAAAATTGCAAAGCGAAATATCTATTGCATAATACTTCACTGAGATTTCCTAAACTAAACCACAAATTAGAGCGATTTCAGTTCCTCGACAGAGTTAGTTTTAGGCATCGTTTGCATACACCACTGCCACCAGATTTAAAATAAAGCATGCTGCTCACACTGAAATGGTTTCTGAATCTGGCGTCATTATGCAAATTCAAGTGGTCTTGTTATGATATAATGGCTCAGCTGAGTTGAGCCGAGCTCCGTTTTGCATGTGATAATTGTGTTCTTAAGTGAATAAAACTTGGTAAATTCAGTCCATAATATTTCATCATGTGGCATTGTTGGAGTTTCAAAAAAGACATTTAAAATAGGCCTACAAAGGAATACATCAAACCAGTAAAAGGTGACAACAATTAGAGTTCAAGTAATTTGACTTCTTCTAAAACATCTTTTTTTTACAAGACAATGCTATGATTAAACAGAAAACATTACAGCCGCTTCATCTTGACCACTATAAATGCAATGATCTAGACACTACATGTATGCCCTTGTAAAATGTTGGAGCTAAACATACAAGCTTTGAAATGTTTCACTTATATCTTAGTCATATCTTAATTTTTTGTCCAGAATAAATGTAAAAAAACCAATTGAAATCATTACTTTGAGTTTTTCTCAATTTCGAGGAAATTATTGGTGCCTGGATAATTCCATGTTGCTTATTGAATAAATCGCTTGCCAAAGAGCTTATCTTCAAACTGATTGTTGCTTATAACTTGTAAAGAGTGGACCACATTTCACTGGAGGCCAGCCACACATTTCTGGACCACCTATTTACAGGACCATAATTGATACAGATATGTTTTTAAATAAAGGTAAGAGATCAGGTTTCCAAAAGCAAAAATCCGTCTTGCATATTGGTGACATATATTATTATTATTATGACATGTTATAGTACATTATCTCATGCGATTCTAATGCACTTTACAGAAAATTGAAAATTAGATAAAAACGAAATGAAATGTAGAAGTTAAAAGCTAATGATAAAATCTGGTATAAAAGTTCAGTCAAATGCGCATTTAAATAAATAAGTCTTCAGCAACTTCTTGAACTGCTCTAAAGAAGTAATCATTCTCAATTCAGGAGGTAGACTGTTCCAAAGTTGGGGGCCACACACTTCAAACATTCGCCCACCATAAGCTTCACAACTGCAGTTTGGGATGGTCAGTAGATTGCTGCTTGACGATCGTAAAGTTCGATTGGGTCGGTATGGTACTAGCAAATCCTTGATGTAGTCTGGTGCCATGCCATAGAGACCCATAAAAACTAACAGGATAATTTTGTATTCAACCCTAAACTTGACCGGTAACCAATGAAGTTCCTTCAAAATTGGGGTAATGTGGCAACTTTTTGGGACTTGTTTTACAATGCGGGCTGCAGAGTTCTGAACTCGCTGAAGAAGTTGTATAAGGGATGCAGGCAATCCTATCAAAAGGCCATTGCAATAATCCAGCAGCGAGGTGACATTGCTTCGCACTAAGGTGCGTGTTGCACTCTCTGTCATGAATCTTCGCACCTTGTAGATGAGATGCAGCTGGTAGTACGCTTTTTTGCATAGCGATCGAACATGCGTCTCCATCTTCAGCGCCGAATCAAACTCAACTCCCAAATCCCTGACACAGTCACGGCTGTGCACTAATGACCCACAGATGCACACTGGGGAGAGGCTATTTCCTGCAAGCGATGGTTTGGACAGTACCAACAGTTCTGTTTTGTCACCATTTAACTTTAAATAGTGTGAGTTCATCCAAGCACCGATTTCTGTGGTGCATCGATTGATGGTATCCCTGGTGTTATCGATGGACAGAGGACATTTCGGGTTGAAAGCCAAATAAAGTTGCTTATCGTCTGCATATAGATGAAATGACATGTTACATGCCGCAATCACATCTTGGAGTGGTTGAGTGTAGATCGAAAATAACTGGGCCCTAACACAGACCCTTGGGGCACACCATACGGCAAGTGTCGTGGAGCTGACACAAACTTGCCAATCTTAACTGATTGGTAACGCTCACTCAAATATGATGAAAACCATTGAAGAGCTGTTCCCTTTACTCCCATGCGACAATCAAGAGTTCTCAACAAAACCCTGTGATCGATTGTATCGAAGGCGGCAGACAGATCAAGGAGGACCAGAACTGCACCACCCTGTCTGTCCACCGCCTTCAGTAGGTCATTCTGTACCTTCATGAGCGCTGTCTCTGTGGAATGTCCTTTTCGATATGCTGACTGATAGAGCATGTTGACATTGTTGTTAGAACAGTGATCTTGTAGTTGGGAAGAGACAGCATGTTCAATTAATTTGGATGTGTAGGCAAGATTCGAGATTGGCCTGTAATTTTTGAGATTATTCGGATCGAGAGATGGCTTTTTCAGTGCTGGTATAACGTGAGCTTGTTTAAGGAGTGATGGCATATTTCCTTTTAACAGCGAATCATTAACAATGTCGCATATCAGTGGTACAAGTGCAGGACACTTTTTCAATAGCTAGGTTGGGACTGGATCTTGGGAGCCAGATTTGCTGGCAGAAGAAGAAACCAGTTTTCGAATGTTATCCACAGATAGAAGAGAACACATATCAACAGCAGGAATGTGGCTATCCGTGTCACTCACAACATCAAATACTTGTCTAACTGAAGCAATCTTATCCTTACAATAAGTTGCAAATGTCTCTACCAGATCCTGTACATTGTCATGAGCAGGGAGCGGGTGTTCAACCTTTTTTATGCAGAAGCATGTTCAAGATTACATACGTATCTTTATTCGATGTTGCATCATCCAGTTTCGATTGGATGTAGTCAGCTTCCGCATTGTCCCGCAGTGATTTTAAGTAAAGTTTTTGCGATTTATACAGCTCTAGGTCGATCGAGAGCCCTGATTTACGCCACTGTCTTTCTAACTTTCTCGATTGTGTTTTCGCATGCCTCACGCCCTTGTTGCATGTTTCTCAAGCAGACACTTTAATATATATTTACAATCTGATTGCAACTTGCGCTTTTATTTTCTGTGAGAAACTTTTCAGTTGAAGTCTCGAAAATTCAGTGTTTGGTATCACAATTCATTTTCATTTCATTGGTTAGTGTGTAAAATTATTCACTGAATTTGCCTAACTATAGCACTTTTATGCTACAGGTTGGCACAAAGCAAAGGAAAAGATCAAAGCAATTGTTGCTTATTCAATTATCAAAATATATAAGGGAAGGAAAAAATCTGGAAGTCACAAAAAGCAAAAGTAGAAATGTGACTCACATTCTGTCCCGGATGGCTGCATGGTAGTTGTTCCCAGAGCAGACCGTCTTATCAATGTTATTGCAACACATGACAAAGTGTTTCTGGTGTGTGGTCAACCAGGCGACAGACAACCAGGCGATACCATGCCACTACCAACTAGGCTACACAAAATTCTCAAAAAGCTTATCACTTCCATCCAGGCGACAGTCACTTCCATCCAGGCGACACGTACAGCTCTTCTATCCAGGCGACAAACACTTCCATCCAGGCGACAAACACTTTTACTAGGCGACAAGCACTTTTAATTCACTGGGCGACATTTTTCAAGGCAACTCACAACGAAACTTCAGAAAGCTTGGCAGGAAGTCTACATTTTGGTAAGAGGTTTCACAGTTAACTCTAGGGTGCGCCACATACATTTTGGTCTTTTGGCTTGGAATTTTTAATAATTGCTTTGATACACTGCTAGAATTATGACTATTATTATGAATAAAGGACCATTCTTTTAAAAATTTAAATTCCTGGACTTGTAAATTCATTTTGATCTTTGGTTGATTGAGATCATGGAAATCAAGGAGCTTTAAATTACTTACAGAATGGCTGCCGGATTCTTGAGCGATAATCTGTGCTGTTGATTTTGGTGGGTTTTGTCATGTAGATCACCTGGAATTACTGTTTGTCGCCTAGAATCTGGAATGTCTGTCACCTAGTTGGTATGTCACTTAAAATATCTGTCACCTATGTAGTTGGTACTTATTGTCGCCTGGCTGGTCAAAACGTGTCGCCTGGCTGGTAGTGGTTCGTCGCCTGGATGGTTTTCGTCCAGTTAGTAGTGATATCGCCTGGTTGTCTGTCGCCTGGTTGACTGGCAATCATTGTTTCTTGTGCAACTTCTTGCCTCTTTGAACAATTTAGCAGGGGGCATCCTATTTACACCCAGTGCAATGCACCTCAATGCCTCTCAGCAAAGAAATATAAGAGATAGAATTACTGTTGATGTGAAAATAAATTATTGTGCTTCTGCTGAAAACTATGAGTGAGCACTATTTAATTGCAGGTACCATGAACAATAGGGAAACAATGGACAAAATTTCCTTAGTTTAAATGTCAAAAACAGATTGCAAGAATGGCTTTGTAATTTCATCTATTAGTTTGTTTCCTGGATTCTATCTTCTGTAAGTGGAGAAGTAATTTTCCTGACTCATGTGGACAAATACCACAACAAAATATTGAGACCAACTATCTATTTCCTTCAACAGTAAAACACCGCACCATGTGATGAATTTCATACAATATAGTAATATTCTCAAGAATATAATGTTATGTAATAATTGTTGAGGAGTTGGAAGATTAAGCCAGATTTATTTGCTGTCCTCGCTAGATGACTAGTAGATGAATTGAGTGCTGCAGTTCATTCATTTGCAAGCACGTTCTTTTCTCATCCATTTCAGCTCAAGTGTGATGATTTTCAAGTGTGATGTCTCTCCAGAGTATGTGATTTCTTATTAAGTGCATGAAAAATTGCTTTGGTAATTAATCGCTAAAATATTGGAAAAGGCAATGCAGAACCGAAGACGAAGTTAAAGTAGAAGGTGAGGATGTTAGCAGAGCTTCATAGTATCCATAAGTTCCACTGATTGGTTTGAAATAATATAACAGGAACGTTATTCCGAGCAGAAACATAATAATCTGTATAACATCTACCTTTATTTTAATCTGTATAACATCTACCTTTATTTGGTCATCATCAGGTACAGAAGGATAAGAATATAGAAATTTGAAGAACATAGATAGCATTACAGTAGACGAGTCTCAAGTGCTTACAGTGGGTTGCAGAAGTATACACCCCCCTGGAGTGGTCTTCAATTTTCTGTCATATCTTTCTTCAGAAATGCATCATCTATCGGATTCTATCCCCTACTTCTACATGCTCATACTAACCTCTCTTGCAACCTATGTTCACCATAAAATGCTGGGTGGTAAGCCATGGAAGAGTAGAAAAAATTAAACAGCAGAAATTAGTGTTGCGAAAGTATACAACCCCTTGTAAGTTGTTGATGTTTTTTAGTGATAATAATGTTGTTTTGACCTGAACAAGACAAATTATGATATAAATAGTTGATCGCTAATTGGTTTTTAACATTTTGGATTGTTTTACTCGTTTTATGTCAATTCTATGGATGGACAATATCACAAAATCAACCTACTTAAATAGAAATTGTAAAAATCCAATATGAAAATAAAACTGATATCTAATGATGTTCATTAGCTGCATTTGAGAAGTTTAGAGGTTGAATGGGAAAAATAATATTTTGAGCTCTAATAACACATTAGCATCCCCCACAGCAGTGTCAGAATGAACTGACATTTATACCTGACAAAAGGTGTTGGGATACTCTTTCCTTGGAGCTCCTTGGGAAGCCCCCAAAAAGCAAGAAAAAGGCTGGACAGGCAGGGACACACCCTGATGCAACCTAGAAAAAGTTTCAGTTCAGTATCTGCAACAGAAGTGGATAAAAAGTATCGTCACAGGAACCTGCAGTGATACTTAGTTTTGGTCCTCTCCTATTTGATGTCTTGTGTCTTAAAATATGTGTTTTCAATAAAGCCATTATCCATGTATGGTTCCATGAGCATTAAATATAATGTAGATGCAATTTGACTATGCTCAGTCAAGTTTCAGTGATATTTTAACCTGTCCTCCAATTTATGATAAAAAAAGAAAATTATCGAAAAATTTGATCATGCTCATTTATTAATTCTATCAAAGATATCAAACTGGAAAGTGTCTTGGGTTCTGTCAGGGTAAGTATACACCAGTCCAGCTCTTTTCCTTGATATTAACTCACTTATCTGAGAAGCTGGTTCCAAATTTGTATGACAGGTGAAAATGGTAACTGCAGTACAAATTTTGAGCCAGTTTGCACAAGAAGGAACTTTCTAGAAAAATACTTAAAACAGCACAAACTGCTTAAACAATATAAATAATCATTCACATGATGCTTTCTTGGACTTCCGGAAGCTAGAAACTTTTTATAGCTGCATACAATCTCACTACAAGCAGGGGGTGTATACTTTCACAACACCAATTTTCACTGAATTAATTTTTTCTACTCTTCCATGACTTACCATCCAGAATTTTATGGCGAATATATGTTGCAAGAGAGGCTAGCATGAGCATGTAGAAGTATGGGATTGGTGATGCATTTCTGGAGGAAGATATGACTGAAAATTGAAGACCCCTCCAGGGGGATGTATACTTCTGCAACCCATTGTACAAGAAATGCTCTTGCAGGCTGTCAGTGATGTCAGTCCCTATACACTGCATGTTAAATGTCAATGCTTTGTATTACTCATAAAGATGTGACTTACTCATAGCCCATACATACCATGCAACTACTAATCACCTCACACACTTCTTTATGAGTCATAAGCCTGCAAGTGCAAGGTGGCGAACTAAGTCCCAAACATTTAAGTTTTACAAAACTGTTATAATCAGTAGAACATGTATAATTCAATTAATTGTTTCTGATTTGAAACAAGAGAAATACCTGCGCAATGAAGTGGACAGTTACAATACTATTAACATTTTAAAAAAATCAGTTGAAGAGGTGTTGGGATATTTTGCAACAAAAAGGCTTGTCCACAAAAATTCCGGGATGAGTACAGATCTTGCAGTAAATAAAAAAAAATGTTGGGCATTTATTTTTTGTGTGGGTAGGCGTGGGACGAGGGTTTGACTTTATTCTGGAAGATTTTTTTTTATTGGAGGAGGAATGAAAGTATGTACATGTATTTTTTGGGGGGGGGGGTGTGAGCTTGAAGGTGCGGTTTTTTTTTTCATTTGGGGAGGGGGAGTTTGAAATGAAATTCATGTTGTTTTTTTTTTGCCAGAGGGATATGAAAGTTATCATTAAAGGGGGTGCCATTTTTATTTCTCAGGGGTGTGGGGGTTGAAACTGTTTTTTTTGGGAGAGGTTTGCAAACTTTTTGTTTCAGAGAAGGCGCGGGCTTGAAGGTGTATGTATTTCTTGTAGTTATTTTTGGGTGGTTGAAACTCAAAAATAGCAATGAAGTCATTGAAGTGGGACACATTGTGAATAGATGAGGCATTTTTGTTGAAGATCGCAGCATGTTAATTGTCAGAGCATTGAGCTAGAATTGTGACCGTCCAGTGCACTGCTTCTGACTCACAAGCTACCTCTGCTATTCTTTATCATAGCAGTGATACCACGGGTGGATTCGCCTGTAGATATATGGGCTATCATACCTAATAGAACAGAGTCTGAAACAAGTCCATTCAAAAAAGTAAACAAAAGAACTTCTGGGGACTCAACATGATGTTTTAACCATGTTTTGCACACTACCTGCAGTGTTTCATGATCCTTGCAGTCATCTCTCACCATCTAGCACTCTTGTTGGAGCTGACACATCAGTAGTTCCATAAAATCCATGAATTTGTACAGGTATTGCATTATCTCTATAGTCATGGGCCTCAGAACTCAGACTCACTGGGTTGGAACAGGGTCAAGGCCTTAGCCTGGACATGTGAAATTACCAGAAAGGGCAGCGCCTGTCAGCTGCCTGACAAGAAAATCATAGGACTCATGCCATTGAGATTACCAATGAACTGGAGAGTACTAGGCAGTGCTGCCCTCTTTGGCAATTTCACATGTCCAGTCTAAGGCCTTGACCCTGTTCCAACCCAGTGAGTCTGAGTTCTGAGGCCCATGACTATAGAGATAATGCAATACCTGTACAAATTCATGGATTTTATGGAACTACTGATGTGTTTATTCTCATTGATGCTATATTAAAATTTTGTCAACGAAATTGGATTTGCCCCCTGATTTGCTGTTTTTATCCGACTGCCCGTACGACCTGTATTTGCTTCCACGGCGCCTGCTCCCATGAACTGAAATAATATCTTCTATTCCAATGAAATGAATAATGTATGCAGAGCTTGCCAAGCCAAATCTCAGCATACAGTGTATTATCTGGCTTCCTTTTATCTGGCACTTTTTATGTAATTGTTACCTATTATGGTGAAAATATCCTGTTAATTGTCCTCAGTACAGCAACTTCATCCAAGTCATTCCCTGATGCCCAGACAGCAGCAAGCTAAAAAGGGATATTTGATGCCATTAGCCATCTATTAGGCGAGCCAGACATGACGTGACTCAAACAGTGGCTTTTGTGAGCGTGTGTAACACCATAGGCTTAAAATGGACTTTTAGACCATTTTAGAGTTAGCAGCATTGATTTAAATTGCTGGACAAAGCAGATAATTTTTTTTTCTCCAAAATGCATGGTGTAAATAGTACCAGGATTATATCTCTTTAAATATAAAAAGCCCAAAAGCTATTCCTTGTGAGCAGGGTTAAAGCAATATGTGAAGCTCTGTTAAAGTCATATTTTCTATGATTCATTGTTATTTTGCTGTGGAATCGATGTTAAGCGAAAGTGAGGAGGGAGTTTTCTGTCGTCAAAGAAGGTCATCGCGTTGCTGTTCATTCCGCATCCTACTTTGATTCCAAGGTAACATTGAGCAGAACAACATGTCCAGTGTAGTTGTCAGAAACTACAACAACCTGTAATAAGTTTATCTTGGTCCTCAAATTATATCAACAGGTAAAATCAGATTTGACAATCAGAAGATAGCCATATTGTCATTTTATATTTTTTCAGTCACAAACATCCTAAGTTAAACATTAAAACCATTTCAGTGGTGCACACCTCATAGACTCAGACACTTACTTGAATTGAATTGAATTTTATTTTCTTAGTGGAAATTATGACACATACATGTATACAGTTCACAGTGTAACTTAGCATACATTCTATTATTATTATTATTATTACGTTTATATATCGCCACACATTATAACTGAATACATTCTGGTGCGCTTTACAATGTGTGTACAGTCAAATGGACAATGTCTTCTTCTGTACTGGCGTCTTCATGCATCCTTTTACATGGTCTGGGTCCATTGAAACTTGGCTCATCGATTGTCCATGCAGCAATCCAGGTGAAGTCTGGCTGGGGTATTATCGTTGCATACACCAGACAGGAGGATGAATCCTGCCTCCACAGTGGCCACCCTTTCCTGGCCACAAATACCTCCAACTCAATCCAATGAAGTTCCAGGACGGGGATTCGAACTCATGTCCTCTCAGGCCTGTGGATTCAGAGTCAACTGCTATAACCATTAGGCCACAAAGAACTATCAAACATATTTTCCAGCTTCAATTTGATGCTTTGGTTTATTTAACACATTCAACACGCATTCTTACCAAAACAATTTGGGATCATGTTTCAAAAAGAGAAAATGTTCATTGTAATCCAAGAAGATTGCGAATTTGCTTTTCAATGAGTCGTGAGTTATAACAGCCTGTCGTTGCTGGCTTCCTGATATTTCAATATTTGCAGACATGATTAATATCACTGTTGATATATTTGGACCAGACAAAGTATTTGGTGGCATGGACTGATTTGTTCAACAGGCACCCCATTCTCACATTAATCAGAGAGGCTATTTGTCAAAGCTAATATTGAACTTCTAAGTAGCTTGCAATGTATTAAAAGTGCTGGATTTACAATTTATTAATTCACAATCACATGCTATATTGTTCACACTATAGCATATAAGCAGTTCTCACAAAAAAGACAACTTTTGGTGCTGCCAACTACAAATTTTGAATTGCATTTACTATAATCAGCTATTGTTTCTAGCCTATGGACATAATCAATAATCAAATGGATTATTGGAGGTTTATACCTGGAATAATATGGCTTATAAAAATATCATCTGAATGGTATGGCTTATTATCATCTGGCATTTGCAGAGACTGGGGACATCTAGTCTGATAACACTTACTCACAACATACAGGCGAATTTTCTTGTGATTCAGCCACAGAACACTAATCTTGGAGTGTATTCTTCCCTTGCCTTGAGGTATAGTTGCCATGTGCATTAATTTTATTGGAAATTCTTCACTCCTTTAAAAATAGACATTATACACCTAGTGCCAAGTTATTTGGCAAAAATGGTGTTTTCCATAACTCCAAAGTATTTGGAATATTTTTGTATAGCATTATAAAAGAAAGAGTGATTGGAATTTCACCCCACGATTTAAGTTCATAAAAATTAAAATTGATTAAATCAGAATTTCTTATTCAGAAATCGATGCTGATGCAAAGCTTGTGTGCTTTTTGTCAAAGATACTAAATGCCTTGAAACCCAACAAAGAAGTGGCATAGATAATGACATTGTTTGAATGGCTTATTTCCAGTCAAGAAAACGTTCTTGATTTGCATGATTGTTTTCAAAATACTTAATAGTCACACTTAAATGTTCACAAATATGGCAACTTTCAGAAGATAACATTATATTCTATATACGCTGTAAAGTCTAATTATGCTTTTAAAAAGTATGCTGTACAATTGAAGAGTCCTGATTTAGCATAGATGTTATTGGAATTATACTTGTATCACCATTAAACCAACATGCCATGACATCCAAATCTGATGCTGAGTTTGCCAAAGAATATTTACAAAGGAAAAGCTTTCAGGAAATCAGTTCTTTGCCAGTAAATTCTCAAGCAGCAATTCAACAGGGCTGAACAAATTATTGTAGCGTTGCCAAGTAGGAGCCAAACAATTGAAAGGAGCTAAAGAAATTAACAAAGGTACACAAGAATTGCATATCCTACAAGAACCTGAGGAAGGAATTTATATTGTTTTTGCAATTATATGAATAAGGTATTCATTCACCAATATATCCAAAGCATCAAATCCGACAATCCAATTTCACTCATTCAGATCAGCTTTAAAATTGGATGCTGAGTACCTTCAATCTTGAATTTGCACAATTTTTGAGGCATCCCATTTGCGGACAAAAATCTGGACCCAACATTAAATTTGTGCATTGAATGCCAAACTTGTTTGGGAGCCTAGGGTTTGAAGACCACAAGTTTTACCCTTGTAATGCGGACCCAGAAAACAAAGAAAAACACATGCATACATTAATGTGGAAAGTGCAGCCTTCTCAGGCCACATTTTGTAGCTTGTGAAAGATGATTGATGAAGTAACTTCAAAAATAATATCACACTTCCTCCAAAAGTGCAATTATGATAAATTAAATCGATGTTTGTATTGGGGAGTTTCATTAAGATCAACTTTAACTGTAGGGAAATGTTCATCAATAATGGCTTTTCATGTTAAACATAGTGGGTTTATCACTGATCTATTTTAATATGTGCTTCGCATCTTTTATATTCAGATTAGTTTAATCCTCTTAAATGTGATTTTTGCGGAATCACTTTCTGATGATGAAAAAAGATTAGTTTTGAAAGTAATCGTTGTTAATGGAATTTCCAAGATAAGCTCTTTTTCAGCACAAAATAGATGCTTGGCTTCTTAATTTTTTTTTCTAGAATCTTTTGAACTCCAACAGACATTTCACCATACTCTAATCTGCCAGAACCAATACTTTTCTGTTGTTTGCAAAATTTTCAAAGCATTTTCTATATCCATTACAAGTCAAATGGCATGAAATTCCAAATAAAGGCTGTCATAGAAGTTTTCAAAATACAACAGTTCAGAAAACATCAGTTTCCTGTGTTTCACACCATGATGTAATATACATTAACCAAAATGCATTAACAATCCCACATCCTTGGAAAGACAACTGGAGCTAAAACATAGAGCACCTGTCATGAGCTATTTATCACAGACGAGTCAGATGTTATTGAAGAATTTCTCTGGTACTTACTTTCTGGCAAAACAACATCAGCTGGAGTCAGGAGTTGGAGTACCAGAGACGTCAAAGCAAACACAGCATTGATGGATGCCACAAATTTACATCCTGTGATGCTGCAAACAAAATGATGATTGATATCATAACAACACCACAACAGTCATGGTCATGCTCTGAATATTGCTCATATAATTATGACAAAACCGAAACATCCAGTGTCACTATCTAGTTTTCAATTAGCTGCTATGCAAAATATAATCAATGTCAAAGAGAAGAATTGGCAGTACTTATTGTATAAAAAATTGTCCCACAAAAGAAAACTTATTTCGAAATGGCATTTGCTGTTGTTTCTAACCTATAGACATAATTGACAATCACATGGATTACCTGGAATGATATGGCTTTAAAAATATCATCTCATTGATATGGCTTATAAGAAATCTTATATGGCATTTGCAGAGACTGGTGATATCTAGTCGTATTGCACCTCGATCCTCACAACTTGTGGTGAAAAGCAGAAGGACTTTGATGTCTGTCAAAGCTGTCCTCAAGAGGTACTGTTCCTTGGCCATTGAGAACTGGCTTTAGCGGGTCCTGTTTCATCCCTAGCTCAGAACTCTTACAGACTTTGAATGGTGGTTCTTGCCTCAAAGAAATGTCATCCAGCGAGATCAAAGCTTAACAACCTTCAGATGTAGTAATGGCCCACTAGTCTAACCAAACACACAGGCACATATATTCTTATGATTCCATAGCAGAGTACTATTCTGGAAGTGTCTCGTTTCCTTGCCTAAAGTTACAGTTGCCCTGTCCATTACTTTTATTGGAGATTATTCACTACTTGAAAAGTATACCTTATATACCTAGTGCCAAGTTATAAGGCAGCAATGGTGTTTAGCCATAACGCAAAGTATTTGGAATATTTTTCTATAATATTGCGTATAAAAGAAAGAGTATTTGATTGGAATTTAACTTCGATCGTGATTTAAGTTCATTGAAATTCAAATTGATTAGATCAGAATTTCATATTCAAAAATCGATGCTCAGGCAAAGCTTGTGTCTAAGAAACGCATTTGTGCTATTTGTTTTAGATACAAAATGCTTTACTATCTGTAATTTACGAAAAAGGTCAATGCCATTCATCCCAATTGACTGCTTCCTCTTGGTGTCCCTGGATAACTGTCAATTACATTGTATGGCATTAGATAATGGGTCTCCCACCATGTTGATTGTGACTCCTCAGTCTGTCTCTCAGTCTGTCTGCACCCTGCCTGAGTTCTGACAGAATCCATTAAATTTGTGGCATTTCAAGACATAATGTTTATATGCCTTATTTTCAGTAAAGACAAAGTTATTGATTTGCATGATTGTTTGCAAGAAAACTTAATAGTCACACTGAAATGTACACAAATATGGCAACGTTCAGAAGATAATATTATATTCCAGGCAATGCTGTAACAAGTCTAATTATGCTTTCAAAAAGTATACTGTAAAATTAAAGAGTCGTGCCAGCTGATTTAGCATAGATGTCATTAGAATTATATGTGTATCAACTTTAAACCCAGATGCCATAACATCCAAATCTGTTACTGAGTGTGAACAAGAATATTGACAGACGAAAAGCTTTCAGGAAATCAGTTCTTTGCCAGAAAATTCTGAAGCAACAATTCAACAGGGCTGAACAAATTATTGTAGTGCTGCCAAGTGGGAGCCAAACAATTGAAAGAGGCCAAAGAAATTAACAACAATGCACAAGCCTTTCATATCCCCATATTGATTCCCACAAGAACCTGATCTTGTTTTTGCAATAATATTTATGAGGTCTTCAATTACATCTCCTAAACAATCAATCCGGCACTCTATAGTTTCACTCACTCAGATCAACTTAAATTACACAAACGTTAATCTAATATGTTGATTATTCAGTAGGATCAAGAGTAGGCCTACCCTGCTCCTTGAATTAAAAAAAAAAAAGAAGAGGAACACAAAATTCTTGAACCAATGTTGCTTGGCAATGAGAGCCAAACTTACCTGGGAGTCAAGGGATTTGAGACTAAGAACTTCACCTTTAACTTTTAAAATAGATATTTACCCTTCCTCCAAAAGTGCAGCATGATTAAAATTATGATTGTGTCAGGGAGTTTCATTGAGCTTAACTGTAGGAAGGAATACATAGTTCAATAATGACTTTTTGTGTCACATGTAGTGGGTTTATCACTGATCTCTTTTTAATGTGTGCTTTGCACCTTATAAATATGATTTCCATCAAATAACTTTTTCTGGGATGAAGAAGGCTTACGTACAGTAGTTTTGAATGTAATCATTGTTAATGGCATTTCTGAGATAAGCTCTTTTCAGCACAAAATAGTTGTTTGGCTCCTTGATGTTTTCTTTTTTAGAATCTGCCATTTTTGCCAGAACCTGCACTTTTCAGTTGCTTGCAAAAGTTTCAAAGCATTCTCTACATCGTTATTAATGGCATGAAATTCCGAATAAAGGCTGCCATAGAAGTTTTTAAAATACAACAGCTCAGAAAACATCAGTTTCCTTTGTTTCATACTATGATGCAAAATTGCCAATAATTAGCCCAAGTGCACTAACAATCCCATCTCTTCAGAAAAAACAACTGGAGCAAAAAACATAAAGCACCTGTCATGAGCTGTCTATCACAGACGAGGCAGGCGTTACTGAAGAATATCTCTACTTTCTGGCAAACAACATCAGCTGGAGTCTGGAGTACCAGAGACGTCAAAGCAAACACAGCATTGATGGATGCCACACATTTACATCCTGCGAGGCTGTAACCAGCCGATTAATATCATAACAACACCACAATAGTCATGTCCTGGGTGCATTCATGTCATAAATTAAGTATCTTGTATATTTTGGATGACAAAAGGAAACATTTTTCCCTCATACTGCATTGCTTTAATGATGGCAACGACATGAGTATGCTTATGAGCACATGCCCAGTATTATATATAATATGTATGCCCAATATTATATATCATATTCAACAATTGTTAATTTGAACCAGAGCATTTTTAAAGGAATTTCGACTGGGAGACAAACAGAACTTCGTAAAGCAACGTGATGCGCCACATCTATAGATAGATAACCTAAAGATCCATAAGATATAAGTGGGTTTGAACTGTTGAACAGACTGCTAATTTAGGAATTTAGCTGATTAACACCAAAACAAGTTTGACTAATTTCAAATTTATAAATTTAGTGAATTTAGTGAATTTAGTGAAATACTGAACGCAGGTGTTTCCACCTCTATGCTCAGATCAGATTGTCACATTTTTACACAAGCACAAGTAATATTGTCAATCCCAGAATATGTACATAGTCCCACTGGAGTTATTTACAGATCCTGTGCGGCAGAACACTCCAAGACGTCATATGGTTATAATAGTTTATATACACTATGTACACAAGGGTAAAGGAAACCCAATGATGGCTACTCATGCTGCCTTCATCGGTATATCCTCGTCAGGACGAACTGTAATCCGTATAATAAGTATGTTGTATCACAATAATACTGAAAAGAGTAGGATAAGTAATGATATCCCGATAATACTGGAGTAAGGTAAGAAATTTATGTAAATAGATGAAATGTAACTTGAGCACAAATATAATATAATAATCCTGATTTTGGAAGGAACTTCTTATGTACTCCCTGGTTGGTCCAGGCTTCTATAATCCAGTGCAATCCGTAATGATGAAACCATGAAGTTAATAGTGAAATATCCAGAAGACCACTCAATGACTGTCGACAATTTTCGGTCCATTAAGGTTCAAAGTTGGGGTGTAGTTGAGAGAGAGACATTGGCTGCTCATGCTGCCATCGTCTCCCGGATGCTGTGCCAATTAGAAGGATGTCAGTTGAAGAGGGGGTCGTATTTCATGGGGTGTTGTTTCCAGTGGTTGTCTAAACGATTTTTGAAACTGTTGATGCTATTAGCTGACACAACTGATTCAGGCAGACTATTCCACGTTGCAACTGATCTGTTCCTGAATGCGTGCTTTCGGATGTCTAGTCTGGATCTTTCTTGGAATAACTTCCACGCGTGGCCTCTCGAGGTCCTCGGCGCCCTCTGCATCGTGAGTGAAACTTCGCTGTCGTAGAATCCATTCAAGATTTTAAACATTTCAACCATGTCACCGCGCATCCTTCGGAATCTGAGTGTTGGTAGATGAAGTTTCCTAAGCCTTTCCGGATATGTCAGATTTTGGAAGTCATTGATTTGCCTAGTGGCATATCTTTGGACGCTTTCAATTCTCTTGATATCCCCAATATGGTAAGGGTTCCACAGGCTCTGACCATATTCTAGAGCGGATCTGACGATGGCCTTGTAGAGAGGGATGAAGGTGGAAATATTTAAGTAACTTATTGAGCGTCGGATGATCCCCATATTTCTATTGGCTTTTTGGATGATGCTATCAATGTGGTTACTGAAGGTGAGTTTGCTGTCGATGATAATTCCCAGGTCTTTCTCTTGATTTACTAGCTCTAGCGGTACTGGCGGGCCATTTCCAGATTGAAGTATTAATGGCGATGTTCTTGAGTCCTGAAGATTCCTTGAGATGAATAACCGCTTGCATTTAGATGGGTGGAATTTAAGTAGCCATTTACTTGCCCAATGTTGAAGGGTGTTGAGATCTTGCTGCATGTGGTCAATTTCACCATCGAGCGGTGGCTTGCCGATTTTGTACAGTTTGGTATCGTCCGCGAAGAGATAAGCCTTTGAGATGATGTGGTCTGGTAAGTCATTGATGTATATGATGAAAAGCACCGGTCCCAGGACCGACCCTTGTAGGATTCCGCTTTTTACATCTGCCTGGGTCGACATTTTATCATTGACACGTACCCTCTGTTTGCGATTTAACAGGAAGTCTCGGAGCCATTCGAGAAGGTTACCGCTGATTCCATAACTGGCGAGCTTATGGAGGAGTCGTCGATGAGGGACACTGTCAAAGGCCTTTTGAAAGTCCATATAAATGGCCTCAATGGGAAGGCCCTGGTCAATGGCATGTGTCCACTCATCTAGTACTTTTAACAACTGGAGGACGGTTGACCTGCCGGTGATGAATCCAAATTGCCTATTGGATATAAGAGAATTTGCCATCAAGTACTCCATGAGTTCTCCTCTGATTACTCTTTCCATCAGTTCTCCTCTGATTACTCTTTCCATCACTTTGCATACCACGCTGGTAAGACTAACGGGCCTGTAGTTGGTTGGGTCTTTCTTCGCGCCCTTCTTGAAGATGGCGCACACTTCGGCATTCTTCCAGTCTTCGGGGATCTTACCATGTGATATTGAATTTTGAAAGATTTTTGCGAGTGGTTTTGCGATGACCTGGCTGGTTTCCTTGAGGACTCTGCAATGGATCTTGTCTGGGCCTGGGGAGGAGCTGATGTGGAGATCATTCAATTTTTTCTTGACCGTCTGATCATTGAAGATCATTGAAGACAACTGTGGAGAGCTGGTGGTGCGTACGTTTCTCAAACTCAAACATAAAAATTGGAAATCAGAGAGATAACCTATAAATATATAGCAGAAGTATAGTTGTAATGATAGTGAAGAATCTATTTGATATGGAAAGAAGAAGCCTTGCTTTAAATGCTCTGAAAAACTACAAATTATGATTACCAGAATTTTGATATTAATTAAGAGTCTCAGAGAAAGTTGGTCTCCCAATTATACCCATTTGGCAATGACTGGGAGACCCAATCTGTCCACAGGAAGACCATTTGGTCTCCCAGTTACCATGTTAAAAAATGCACTGATTTGAACTGTATGTGTCATCCAGAGTTGTGATGTAATATGTATTCACTAAATGACATGGACTGACAATATCGTTCATATTATTATGACAAAGCCTACACGCTCAGTGAATCTAGTTTTCAATTAGCTGCTTTACAAACTATAATCAATGTCTAAGATAAGAATGTGTATCCTTTCCTTCAGCACTGGATTTAAAATTTATCAATTCACAGGCAGTACTTATTTTATCAACATTTGTCACACGAAAGAAAACTTTTGGTGTTGTCGACCGCTTATTTCGGAATGGCGTTTTGCGTTGTTTTTAGCCTGTAGACATAATTGATAATCACATTTATTACTGGATGTTTATACCTTCAATGACATGGCTTATAAAAATATGAAGTGATATTCTTCTTCATCTTCTTCTCTCGTTATGCTGGTATACCCCGGGTCGCCGGGTAGCTCAACCTCTAATGTGAGGGGGCTGCACTTTTGCTGTTGTTGGTTCTGTAACAGAAAAATTTCATTAATAGTAGAAGTCACTGCTCTTTCTGTTTATGTTTGTTTTTTGTTTTTTTGTTTTTCCTAATATTAGTTTGCACTATTATTTGTTAGTGGTTCATTTCTCCAGGGTTTGCATGAGTATTTTTATTTTTTCTGCTTGTTTTTTAATTACTGTGGTGCTTCTTGCAAATAGCAGGTCTTTGTCTATGCGTATGTTCATCCTTTCTGTTTCTTCACATTCTGAGAATACATGTTCTTGCGTTTCCTCTTCTTGTTTACATAGTCTGCATGTTAGGTCATTTTTATATTTGTTTCTATAGTTGGTTTTGATGTCCAGCATTCTTGTTCTTGCTTTGAATATTAAACTGGTTGTTTCCCTATTCAAGTCGTTTGTGTAGTTCGCTTTTTCATTTCCTACATATCCTCCTGTTAGATATTTAATTTTGTTTTTTTGTTCCGTGTTAGTGAATAAGTTTGTTCTGAATTCTCTATGTACTGCTTTCCTTATATATTTCTTTGCTCTGGTTTCTTTCATTGCAATAAGTTCCTGTTTGTTGATGTTGTACTTCTGCATTAGTTTCTCTGTGTTCTGCAGCCATGCCGTCTTGTCCCCTTCGTTTGTCAGGAAGTTGTTGATTTTGTTTTTGTTGTTCTTAATCCTGTAGTACATGTTTAGTTTCTTCTTCTCTATTATACTGTCGATATCCATCATGTTTGTTTCTATATATATTGCTTCTCTTGGGGTGCTTCTAGGGACCATTAGTATTCTTTTGATTGTGTTATCGAGTATGCCATTTAGGGTTTTCCTGTCCTTTTTACTTGGATTCCATGTTTCGCTAGCATATGTTATTACTGGGATCACGCATGTTTCTAGTAGTTTCCATACTGCCGTCATTCTGATATTACCAAATTCCCTGTTGCCCAAAAGGCTGATTATTGTTTGGTATGCTATTTCGCTTTTGCTTTTGACTGTTGAGATATGTTCTGATAGGTTTGCTTTTTCATTAAATACATATCCGAGGTATCTGTATTTTTTTGTATAGTCTATTGGTAGGGTCCCTACTTTGAATTTGTGTGCTTTTTTGGGATTTTGTGGGTCATTTCCGATTTGTATTATGTTGGACTTTTCTGGGCTAAATTCTATCCTATATCTGCTTGCTATTTCGTTAGTTTGTTGAAGTAGTTTTTCCATATCTTCTATGTTATTTGATATCAGTGCAATATCGTCCATCCATAGGAGTGTATTAATTTCTTGGTTCTGGTCTTGTAGGTTCTGTCTTGTTTCTTTGCTGATCTCATCTATTAATAGAGCATACTGTACCACTGATAGCACTCCTCCTTGTCTAATGCTGTCTTTTATTTTAATTTCTCTAGTTGGTCCATATTTTGTTTGTATATTTGCTGTCAGGTTTTGGTTCAGTTGGTTTACTATAAGCCAAATCTTTTCTTGTAGGCCCTGTTTGTACATTACATGCATTATTGCTTTGTTCCATGCCTTGTCATATGCTTTAGTGACGTCTAGGATATATATGTTGGTTTTCTTTTCTTTTTATTTCTGTCTATGATCGTTGTGATGGCTGCAATGTGCTCTGTTGTCGACCTTCCTTTTCTTCCACCTGCTTGTTCATCTGTTATTGTAATGTTTTTAATAATTCTTTCGTTGATTATTCTTTCATATAGTTTTCCTACATTGCTGCTTAGTGTAATTCCTCTCTCTGAAGAGCATTTCCCTCGTTTTCCTTTTCCTTTATAGAACCTTATTATATTACTAGTCAGCCAGCTTTCAGGTATGGTTATGTCTTCAGTAATCTTGTTCATTATAGTTTTCATGTCATTCAGGTTTGTGTCTGTTAGATTCTTTATTGCTTCGTTTGGGATTTCATCGGGGCCTGTCGCTTTGCCGTCTTTTAGTTTTTTTATTGCTGTTTTTAGTTCTTCCACGGTTATCTGCTCAATTTGTTCCTTTGCTTTCATTTCATCTTCTATCTTCGTATGTTTGTTTTCTATTTGTTCTGTCCATTTTGTGTATCCTTCTTTAGGCTATCTTGCTTGGTATAGTTGTTCGAAATAGGTGTCAATTTCTTCTTTTGCTCTTATAGGGTCTTCGATTATTCTATCATCTTCTGTGACTAGGTCATACTCTTCGTGGTTTTTTTTCATTAGTGATTTGCGTATGTTCCAGAAGTATTTTGATTTAACTCCTCCTTCCTTGGCAAGTTTCTTTGCAATTTTTGTTATCCTTTCTTCTTCGTCTCTTTGTATTATTTGCCTCAGTTTAATGGTTTGTTTCACTAGGCTTTGATATATGTTGTGTTTGTTATTGCCGTTGCTTTTACATTCTTCTTCAAACTTTCTTTTGGTTCTTTTCATTTCTGCCTTTTGCATCTTTGCATCTGTTGATAATTTGGGTTTATTATTCATTATTATTTTTTTCTTTCCAATGGCTTCTTCCAAAGTTTTCTTGATGTTATCTTGTAGTTGTTCGTAGTTTTCTGGTGTCGTTTTGTTCTGCAGTATTTCGTTATATTTTTCCCAGTTTGTGGTTTCTTTTATGTTCCATCTTGTTATCTCTCATTTTTCTTTTTTGCTTGGGATCTTTATTTTCATGGTGATGGTGTTGTGGTCGGTTTCATGTAGGCCTGATGGTCTTCTTATTCCCTTATCATCTATTTCCATGTATTCAATGTTCCTTGCAATGGTTCTTTCTGTTATTATGTAGTCTATTATTGATTTTTCTTCCGTTTTGTTTCTGTTTACTCTGGTCCAGAGTCCTATATTTGGTTTAGTCGATACTGGTTTTAGCCCTGTATTATCCATCATCTGTTGTAGTAGTTTTCCGTTGTTGCTTTCTTCCTGTATTGTGGTTCCTTGGTTGTCTACTTTTAATTTGGCATTGAAGTCTCCTATTATTATTACTGGTCCTTTGTTTTGGTGTCTTATGATATTGGTAGTAAGTGTCGAGTATTCGTTTTCTACTATTTCTCTTTTTTCTGCTTCTTGTTTTCCGTAGTATGCTGCTATGTAGACTTTCATATTATTAGTTTTCATAGTGACCCATATTAGTTCCATGCCTTCTTCCTTCTCTGCTTCCGTTTCCGAGACATTATGTGCTATATCTTCTCTAGCTGCTATAGCTACTCCTCCTGCTTTGTTTGGCTTGCTCTGTGCTATCCATCTGTATCCTGTTATTGGGGGTAGCTGGTTTGTCTTTGTCTCTGTCAGTATTACAATGTGTGGTTGATCTGTTGTTAGTAGTACTTGGAGGCTATTTTTTTTGGATATAATACCGTTTATGTTGTTATACCATATATTGAGGTATTTTCTATTTTTCTTATTTTTGTTACCCCTTCTTATTCTAGTCTTACCTTGGTATTCATGATTGTTATCGTCCTCTCGGATGTTTCTGTGCCTTGTTTCTGTTTGGGCCATCTCTGTGCTTATACTGTCGTGTAGTTGTGGGTCCCTCAGGTCATCAAGTGCTTTTCTTTGCGGTCTTCTGTTTTCTATGTTTTTTACTATTTCTGTGGTTTTTTCTGTTTCTGTCGTTTTTCCTGTTCGTTGTGCTGTTCCTTCTGAAAGATAAGCATACGTTTTTTTAGTAATAGGCATAGTTTATTAGTGCTTGCAATTTTTATTTATTTATTTATTTTTTGTGATTGGTTTTACTCTTATTTATTTCTTTATTTGATTAGTGTGTTGTTCTCTTTCTCTTTTTTATTTTTTTATTTATTTTTTGTTTTTCTCTTATATTTTACCTGTTTACTCTCTGTCTAGTCGCTGGGGCTGTGTTCTCTTCTCCTAGAGTATCCTCGGTTTTTGTATCTCCTGTATTCTTCTATCTGTGCTCGGATTTCTTCTTTCACTGCTCTGATGTCTGCAGGTTTGCCTTTTACTATTATTGTACTGTTATGCGCTATTAGGTGGATATTGTAGTTTTCTTCTAGGCTTCTTCTGTTCTTTCCTTCTTTCCCTATTATTCTGCCTACTGTTTCTGATGTAGCTTCCAGGAGTTCTTTCACTAGGTGTGCTACTGCAGCTGGGGGTATCGCCTGTTGTTCGATGTCTTTTGCTATGGCTTCTGCTGCTGCTTCTATTAGGCTCTTGCCGTCTTCTTCTACTGTTTCTCTCACTGTTAGTTTTCTTATTCTGTCAAGTTTCACTGTATATTTCTCTGGCTGTTTCGTCCTTAGCATTGCATTAAATTTCTCTATTTCGCCCCTTTCTCTGATTTCTGCTGTTGGGAGTTCGCTGATGAGGACTTGCGTCATTGTTTCTCTAGTGATCTTCTTCGCTAATGTTGTCAGTCTGTAGTACAGGTCCCCTGCACTCATTCCTCTGGTGATATCTCTAGTTCCCTGTATGATGATAATTTGATCTGCTTTCATTATTTCAATAAGTCCTTCTTCTGCCATAAGTGTTTCTTCTAGTTCGTTGACTGTTCCTGTTCTAGGGCATTCTCTGTAAATCTTGTCTCTGGTTTTCTGTTTTAGATGTCTCATGATCCTACTTCCGCTCGGTTCTGCTGCTACCATTATGAGTGTTTTCCTCTGTTCTGTGGTTTTTTTCTGTTCGTAGTTCTTCTGTTCGAATGTGACCCTTACCCTGTCATCATCATCTTCTTCACTATCTTGTATTGCTGTCGCTGATGCTTTGCTGGTCGATGCCTTCGGTGGTAGTTCATCTCTTATTGGCCTAGGTTCTCTTTCTTCACTCATTGTCTGGTCTTCTGATGCATCCTGTTTTGTTTTCTTCTTCGGTCTTTCTTCTCTTGTGTTTTCTGCTGTCTGTCTCTTTTGTGCTCTCTTGCTTTCTTCCTTTAGGCGTTTCACTTTTCTTTCCAGGTCTTCATTTCTCTGGTTGGTCTCTTCGATGTATTCACGGTATTCTTCATTGTACTGAATGAGCAGCTGGTTTTCATACTTGAGTTCTTCTATTTCTTTCTCTAGGGCTGCAACTTCTTTTTCATGTTTCTTCTGTATTTTTTCTATTTCGTCTGTGTTTGTTTTCTCTGTTGTGATTTTCTTGATATGTTCTTGGAGTTCTTTGATCTGTTTTAGATTTTCTTCTTCTGTTGCTCTAGCTGCTATGTTCTGTCTGTGTAGGTGTTGCTCTCTCTCTCTTATAATTTTGAATTCTTCTTCCATTTTCTCTCTGTCTTGGGTCTGCTCTTCATTTTTTTCATCTATCTCTCTTTCCAGGTATTGGATTCTCTCTATCATCTCTTCATTTTCTTCTTTCAGTTCCTGGTTGGATTTCTTGAGTTGGCTTATTCTGGTGTCCATGTCAGGTCTGTATTGTTCATGTTTCTTCTTGTTTCCTTTTGCTTGTTTTCCTGATAATTTTCCGTAGTCAACTTAGATATGGCTTGTAAGAAATATTATCTGGTACTTATTTGCTGAGACTGGTGATATTTAGTCGTATAGTACCTCCTCACAACTTGGGATGATAAGCAGGAGAACTTTGATGTATGTCAAAGCTGTCCTCAAGAGGTACGGTTCCTTGGCCATTGAGAACTGGCTTTAGCAGGTCCAGTTTCATCCTAAGCCCAGAAATCGTACAGCCTTTGAATAGTGGTTCTTGTCCCCAAAGAAATGTCATCCAGCGAGATCAAAGCTGAGCAGCCCTCAGATGTAGTAATGGCCCACTAGTCTAAACAACGGCACAGGCACATTTTCCTTATAATTCTGCAGCAGAGCACTATTCTCGGATTGTCCCGTTTCCTTGCCTAAAGCCCTATGGGAGATTTTTCACTACTTTTAAAGTATACAGCGAGTGCCAAGTTATAAGGCAGCTATGTTTTTTTGCCATACATGCTAAAGTAACACAAGATTATGATCAGACTAAAAACATATTATCAGAATAATATTTGCTGAAACTCGCAAAAGATAATAAATTCCAGGTACGGCTTTAACAGACCTGTCCAACTACGCCTAAGATTACATTGTCTGAGTCCTGATTTACCATAGACCCCGCACAAATTTTATGCTCATCAACATTAAACCCACATGCCATAATGTCCAGATCTGATACTGAGTTTATAAAAGAATATTGACTGAGGAAAAGCTTTCAGGAAATCAGTTTCTTGCCAGCAAATTCTCAAGCAGCAATTCAACAGGGCTGAACAAATTAGTGTTGCCAAGTGGGAGTCAAACAATTGAAAGGAGCTAAAGAATTAGCAAAGTTGCACAAGACTTTCATATCCTGCAAGAAACTGAAGCAGGAATTGATATTGTTTTTGCAATTATATGAATGAGGTATCCATTTCAATTATATATCCAAAGCATCAACTCTGGCACTATAATTTCACTTATTTAGAAAACATTGACAAACACAAGCATTAATTATTAATGTAGAAGGTTTATCACTGATCAATTTAAGAATTTGCTTCACATCTTATATATGCACTAGGCCTATATTGTTTTAATCCTCTTAAATGAAAAGAGAAAAAAAAGCTTTGTTTTGGAAGTAACAATTGCTAATGGAATTTCCGAGATAAGCTCTTTTCAGCACAAAATAGTTGCTTGGCTTCTTTACTTGTTTTTTCTGGAATCTGCCATTTTTGAGTCTTTTGAACTCCAGCAGACATTTCATAGTACTCTAATTTGCCAGAACCAATACTCTTCTGTTATTTTAAAAATTATTATAGTATTTTCAACATCCATTTCAAGTCAAACAAGTAAAACATAGTTGCTCAAGTGACATGTGTTTCATATTATGTTATGATCCTAATAATTAGCCAAAGGAACATCCTACCTCTTTGGGAATAGACAATTGGAGCGAAAAAGGAAATGCTCCTGTCATGAGCCATCTATCACAGGTGAGCCAGGCATGACTGTAGAATATTCTGGCAAACAACATAAGCAGGCGTATACAGTCTCTGAGTAGACAAAGCAAACATATGGCTGATGGAGGCCACAAATTTCCATCATATGACGCTGCAACCAAACGACTTATATCATATTGTCACAACTGTATGCGCCGCTGGCTGCAGTTAAATCTCAAGTATCTTGCATATATTTTATGACAAAGGAAATATTTTTCCTTCATACTGCATTGTTTTAATGATGTCAAGGATTAGAGCTTGCATACCAAATATTCAATGTTTGTTAACTTTATTATCTGCCCTTCAGGGTTGTGATGTATAAAGTATTTGTCCAATGGCACGGACTTGGAATATTGTTCATATTAAAATGTATATGAGGGCAAAGCCAACATGCCCAGTGTATCTGGCTTTCAATAAGCTACTATGCAAACAGGGCTGACAAATTATTGTAGTGTTGCCAAGTGGGAGCCAAACAATGGAAAAGGGCCAAAGAAATTAACAAAGATGCACAATTCTTTCATATCCAACATTGATTCCCACAAGAACCTGATCTTGTTTTTGCAATGATATTTATGAGGTATTCAAGTATATGTCCTAAACATTCGATCCGGCAATCCAGTTTCACTTAGATCAGCTTAAATTACATAAACATAAATCCCATATCTAATATGTCGATTATTTAGTTGGATCAAGAGTAGGCCTACCATGGATCTTGAATTTGAAAAAACGGAACAAATTCTTGAACCAATGTTGCTTGATGCAATGAGAGCCAAACTTATGAGGGAGTCAAGTCATTGGAGAAGAAGAGCTTTACCTTTATTCATATCCATAAAACATGGAAAATACACGCATATATTAATTTGGAAAACGCAGCCGTCGCCAGCCACATTTTGTTGCTTGTGACGAAGTAACAAGAGGGAAAGCCATCAACTTTTAAATTTGATATTTACGGTAATTTACTCTTCCTCCAAAAGCGCAGAATGATTAATTATGATTGTGTCAGGGAGTTTCATTGAGATTAACTGTAGGAAGGAACACATAGTTCAATAATGACTTTTTATGTCAAATATGGTAGGTTTATCACTGATCTCTTTTAATATATGTGCTTTGCATCTTTTAAATATGATTTTTATCAAATTACTTTTTTCAGGATGAAAAAGGCTTAGTTTTGAAAGTAATCATTGTTAATGGAATTTCGGAGATAAACTCTTTTCAGCACGAAATAGTTGCTTAGCTCCTTGAATTTTTTGCCATAACCTCTACTTTTCTGTTGCTTGCAACATTTCAAAGCAACCTCTACATCGTTATTAATGGCATGCAATTCCGAATAAAGGCTCTCATAGAAGTTTTTAAAATACAACGGTTCAGAAAACATCAGTTTCCTGCGTTTCATCCTATGATGCCAACAATAAGCCAAAGTGCATTAACAATCCCACCTCTTTGGAAAAGACAACTGGAGGAAAAAACATAAAGCACCTGTCATGAGCCATCTAACACAGACGAGGCAGGCGTTACTGAAGAATATCTCGGGTACTCACTTTCTGGCAAACAACATCAGCTGGAGTCTGGAGTACTAGATGTCAAAGCGAGCAAAACATTGATGAGTGCCACAAATTTACATGCTGTCAGACTGTAACCGGACGATCATAGCAACACCACAATGGTCATGCCCTGGATGCATTCATGTCATAATATACGTATCTTTTATGTATTTGATGACAAAAGGAAACATTTTTCCCCCATACTGCATAGTTTTAATGATGTCTAGGATTTGAGCATGCTTAGGAGCACATGCCCAATATTACATATTATATTTATGACCAATATTATATATTATATTCAACAATTGTTAACTTGAACCAGAGCATTTTTTAAGGAATTTCGACTGGGAGACCGACGGGACTTCATATTGCGAAGTGATGCGCCACATCTATAGGTAACCTAAAGAGCCATAAGATATATTTATATAATAATAATGCTTGCAAAAGTGGGTTTGACCTGTTGAACTGACTGCTAATATAGGACTTGAGCTGATTTTCACCAAAACAAGTTTGACAAATTTTAAATTTATAAAAATTGGAAATCAGCGAGATAACAAATAAGTATAGTTGTAATGATAGTGAAGAATCTATCTGATATGGAAAGAAGAAGCCTTGCTTTAAATGCTCTCAAAAACTACAAATGATGATTACCAGAATTTTGATATTAATTAAGAGTCTCAGAGAAAGTTGGTCTCCCAGTTATACCCATTTGGCAATGACTGGGAGACCCGATCTGTCCACAGGAAGACCATTTGGTCTCCCATATACCATGTTGAAAAATGCACTGATTTGAACTGTATGTGTCATCCACAGTTGTGATGTAAAATGTATTCACTAAATGACATGGACTGACAATATTGTTCATATTATTATGACAAAGCCTACACGCTCAGTGAATCTAGTTTTCAATTAGCTGCTTTACAAACTATAATCAATGTCTAAGATAAGAATGTGTATCCCTTCCTTCAGCACTGGATTTGAAATTTATCAATTCACAGGCAGTACTTACTGTATAAAAATTTTTCACACAAAAGAAAACATTTGGTCTTCTCAACCTTTTGTTTTGGAATGGCATTTGCAGTTGTTTCTAGCCTTTAGACATAATTGACAATCACATGGATCACCTGGAATGATATAGCTTTAAAAATATCATCTCATTGATATGGCTTATAAGAAATCTTATATGGCATTTGCAGAGACTGGTGATATCTAGTCTTATTGCACCTCGATCCTCACAACTTAAGGTGATAAGCAGAAGGACTTTGATGTATATCAAAGCTGTCCTGAAGAGGTACGGTTCCTTGGCCATTGAGAACTGGCTTTAGCGGGTCCTGTTTCACCCCTAGCCCAGAACTCTTACAGACTTTGAATAGCGGTTCTTGTCCCCAAAGAAATGTCATCCAGCGAGATCAAAGCTGAGCAACCTTCAGATGTAGTAATGGCCCACTAGTCTAACCAAACACACAGGCACATATTTTCTTATGATTCCATAGCAGAGTACTATTCTGGAAGTGTCTTGTTTCCTTGCCTAAAGTTACAGTTGCCCTGTACATTACTTTTATTGGAGATTATTCACTACTTGAAAAGTATACATTATATACCTAGTGCCAAGTTATAAGGCAGCAATGGTGTTTTGCCATAACGCTTTCTTTATTACGCAATATTTTTCTATAATATTGCGTAATAAAGAAAGAGTATTTGATTGGAATTTAACTTCGATTGTGATTTAAGTTCATTGAAATTCAAATTGATTAGATCAGAATTTCATATTTAAAAATCGATGCTCAGGCAAAGTTTGTGTCTAAGAAATGCATTTGTGCTATATGTTTTACATACAAAATGCTTTTCTATCTGTAATTTACGAAAAAGGTCAATGTCATTCATCTCAATTGACTGCTCCCTCTTGGTGTTCCTGGATAACTGTCAATTACATTGTATGGCATTAGATAATGGGTCTCCCAACATGTTGATTGTAACTCCTCAGTCTGTCTCTCAGTCTGTCTGCACCCTGCCTGAGTTCTGAGAGAATCCATTAAATTTGAGCATTCAAGAGATAATGTTTGTATGCCTTATTTTCAGTAAAGACAAAGTTCTTTATTTGATGATTGTTTGCAAGAAAACTTAATAGTCACACTTAAATGTACACAAATATGGCAACGTTCAGAAGATAATATTATATTCCAGGCAATGCTGTAACAAGTCCAATTATGCTTTCAAAAAATATACTGTAAAATTAAAGAGTCGTGCCAGCTGATTTAGCATAGATGTCATTAGAATTATATGTGTATCAACATTAAACCCAGATGCCATAACATCCAAATCTGTTACTGAGTTTGAACAAGATTATTGACAGAAGAAATCAGTTCTTTGCCAGCAAATTCTCAAGCAACAATTCAACAGGGCTGAACAAATTATTGTAGTGCTGCCAAGTGGGAGCCAAACAATTGAAAGGGGCCAAAGAAATTAACAACGATGCGCAAGCCTTTCATATCCCCATATTGATTCCCACGAGAACCTGATCTTGTTTTTGCAATAATATTTATGAGGTCTTCAATTACATCTCCTAAACAATCAATCCGGCACTCTATAGTTTCACTCACTCAGATCTAGACAGGTCCGGGCCAGGAAAAAACTGCCAATTTTTCCATTCACGGTTTTCTCAGTGGTTTCTGGTGGTTTAAGATGTGCTCTTCAAAATTGGCCCTGGGGACATCTTGAATTTTGCCTCATATCCAAGATGGCCGCCACTTTTCAAAATGGCCGCCAAAATACATTAAATGGGACCTGGGAGATCCCTATCAGCTGAAATTAATTTTTTTTTTCACTAAAATTTTAGTATAATGACTAGTCAACATGATCCAGCTGGTTGGTTGCCATGGCAGCGCTTTATTTGTGGTTAAATCCAATATGGCCGCCATGTGTGTCAATTCCTAGCTTTTTAGGGGTGGGGAACCTGAATATGCCATCAGAATTGAAATTAGGTCAGTTGGTCATGAGGTTGATCCAAGATGGCCATTAGCATCACTGTCAATAATTGCTCATTACTGATTTTCATGTTCAAGAATGATTCTGAGGGCTAAAGCTGTGAGACAATCTTTTCAGGAGTTCAGGAATATGTTCTGAAAGCTAATTTTCACTCCTGTATCATGGATTATTGGGCTTCTTAATGACACTGACAATAAAACAAGAGTTTCAGATGGAATAAATTTTAATCTTAGCATTACCCAAAGGAGTAAAATGGGTCAGTAAGTTGTACTTATTTGGGATTACCGCTTAAAATCTCATGGTTTGATGAAAGATGGCATCTGCTTGATGGCCACACAGATATAGAAGGAAGACATCCAAGACCAAAGACAAATTTTATAACGATTTTTTAGTGCTTTTGTTGGTTAAGGAGATTGTTTCCAGGTTAAAGGGGGATTTAATCCATGTAAAAAGCAACAAGAAACTATCCAAATTGACATCAGATTGCCTGAAAATGATGTAATTATGAATGACAAGATCTCTTTTTGTCTGAAATCAAGTAATATTGATACGTTTTGGAGTTTTCATTCAGTTTGTTACCACAACTTCCTTCAATCATGCCTTCAGTCTATTGGCAATGCATTGCTGTGCAAATCTCGGAGTGATAACAATTTATATTTGGAGAATGTTTTTATTTGAGATTATTTTAAAGGTGTTAATTTTCATGCGGAGTCTGCCCGGACACTGCAACTGATTGTTGACAATTCACTATTTTGGTTTTTTCTAGAAATTGTTTAAAAAATCATATTTATAATCTTAATATAGCTAATAATGGTTTGTGAGGTAACAATGCAGTGCTTGAATAAAAGTGAGTGAACTAGGTGAAGTTTTGCCATTGGGTAAATGCCAAAAATATCCTTAACCAAAGGCCTTGTGGAAGTATTGATTCTCATCTAATCAGATGAAATCATATTGTGTCATGAAGGATATTTGAAGCAATGGCTGCCAATTTTCTTTATTTAGTTACATATGCATGGATCACAAATCTCAAAATCTTTACAAATAAGTGGAATCTTGATTGAAATTACATTGGTGTTCAGTTTCACTTAAGGCATTTATCAAACACTTTGACCCAGAAAGTACAGCAGGCAAGTCTGGCAGCCATTTTTGCCAACTGACCCAACATATCTGCCTTTAAGTTGCAATGCATTTTCATATCACCAGTTGAGAATCCAGGGTTTCACAAGCAGTTTGGTTGGGGATGTGTAGCATGGACCCAGTGGCAGTATATAACCTGTTTCACTGTACTTTCAAGCATCACTGTACAGTGTACATGTATGTTGATAAGCGCATTCCTGGATATATTTCTATATATTTAAGGCCATTTAATTTAATTATACAGTCTGTAGAGTCTACAGCTGCGGACAAAAATATTCATACAGCTGAGTATTCTGCACATACCTGGTATTTACAGAGATGCGAGGAAAAAAAATTCACTTTTAAGTCATTGCCCTAATCAATTGTCATTGTCAAGCACTGCAAACTTAAGCATATCTCTGTTTTCAAGCTCAGGGGGCGCACAAACGAAAATTTCAGCATGACAAAAGTATTCATACACCTCGAACAAACTAAAGGGGATCAAAAGCTTGAATTTCGATTCCAAATAATTTGTAACTTCTGTGGCTTCTTTGAATAACCTCCTTGGAATTTCTGAATGCTTTTTTGGGTGTTTTTATCAGTTTTGGTCAACCAAAACAGATAAATTTCTGAATGCTTTTTTGGGTGTTTTTATCAGTTTTGGTCAACCAAAACAGATAAAAACACCCAAAAAAGCACTCAGGACTTCCAAGGAGGTTATCCAAAGAAGCCACAGAAAGTTACAAATTATTTGGAATAGAAATTGAAGCTTTTGATGCACTTTATACCCAGCATGTTCGAGCTGTATGAATACTTTTATCATGTTGAAATTTTACTTTAGTGTGCTCCCTGAGCTTGAAAACAGAGATATGCCTAAGTCTGCAGTGCTTGACAATGATAATTGATTAGGGAAATGACTTAAAAGTGAAATTTTTCTCCTCGCATCCCTGAATCAAGAGTAAATACCAGGTATGTGCAGAATACTCAGATGTATGAATATTTTTGTCCGCGACTGTATATTGACATTCACAGAGAAGCCTTTGATCTCAAGCCTTGTCAAAGTTGTAAGCAATTTATACATCCGCTGATCCACTAATGTGAGAGAAACTTTGATGCTTTTCTTTGTCTAGAACCAATACAAGCCGACAATGGAGGTAAAGCAAGTACGTCCATAATGACTCCATATCAGTTCGGCAAAGGTCAAAATACGGCAACGCTGCTGTTTAAGGCATCCCCGATGCTGTTTGAGGCATCCCCGATGCTGTTTAAGGCAACCGTTGCCATATTTTGACCTTTTCAGTGACTAATGAGTAAAATAACACAAAAACTAATAAACTAACATTTATATTTGATGTTGTTACTTTCATGCAATGCAAGAAGAACTTTTAAAATTTAATGTGTTTAAAGGGGACACAATCTGACACAATGTCACAGGTAAGGGGGCAGGGGGGCAGTGACCCCCCCCCCCCCCAAAGTTTGGGAAACAGTGAGATTCCGGCAAAAAGGCTATAAATTTTGGGCAGATGATTAAATAAAAACTATTGAAAATTGATTTCCAGGCAATTTAATTTGAAATGACATTGAAGTTTGATTTTGAAATTTGGGCAATTGTCGCTCCCCCCTCCAAAAAAATCATGCGCGCCGTACGCCTATTTGTAACACTGGTTCAAAGGCAGTATGTCCTGCCATATACACCAGTTGACATAAGGCACCGTTCAGAATTTATGACTGGGGGGGTGGGAGTTTTGCCCGAGGGGGTACTAACTTTTCACATGTGTCTCAAGGGGGGGGGTATTAATTTTTGACAGCACTTCCAGGGGGCGGGGTAAGACATTTTAACAAAGAAAAAATGTTAAAAAACACGCATAAACTCTTCTTATTTGGACTTTTTTATGCGCAAAAGTCCACGAAATGACGCAAATCTGTACACGAGGCCGTGTATAACAGTATATATATGTGTGTATTGCTTTGTATGTTGAGGGGGGGGGGTACTAAAAATACGCGTGAAAGCTAAGGATAGGGTACTAAAAATCCGCATGAAACTCAAGGGGGGGGTATCAAATTTTGACGGGAAGTTCCATCAAAACTCCCAGCCCCCCCAGTCATAAATTTTGAACGGTCCCTTAGTAGGATATATGTAGTATAGGCCTGTTATACCAAAAAATACCATTAGCTGGTCCTAGAGCTAGATCAGATATATTAGACCACTGCTCGTTATATACATTAAAAAGTTGCAGAGGCCTGATTTGTTCTCAGTTCTGCAGGATTTTCGCAATTCTGTTACAATCTGTGAATTTATTTGATTGCACGGATGTAAGTTTGGCAATGAACTTTGCAATTGTTGTCAGTGGCTTTACTAGAAATGAATATTTCCAGGAACGGGAAATACGTTTGTGCGGTGATTGGCGCCCCCTATCATCCTTCTGCTCTTCTTGTGAAATCATGGCGGATTGACTTTTGTTGAGCAGAAGATTTTTTGTTATGTTATATGGGTTACATCCTGCTGTGTGGTTGTTCATCCGGATAGACTTCTCCATTTTGAACCCAGGCTTGCTCTCGACACATCTGGATTACAGTTTCAGGCTGTTTTATGGCCTAAATTCGTCATTGAAGTGAGCTGCATGCCAACCCTCACCTGAAGCCAGGCAGCACGTGTCTGGCATGTCTGCAGCACTTGCTTGTTGGCTCCTGCAAGACAGCTTGCTGTTCGGACTGTTCCATGTTGACTGATGCACCTGGGTCTTGATTTCCTTCCGGATTTTCTGTTCCTACGAATCTACGATCCATAATGTTGTCATTTTATGTCAAGTGCTGGAACTTTTGTCTTCAACCGAACTTTTCCCAAGGGGGCAGACCAGTTCCCAACCTTTGGACCCCTCGCCACCTGGTGGATGCTACGTAACTTGATCTGGAAGACCAACCTGCTGATCCCTACTGTCATGAAGACCTACAGTGTCACCTTTGGTGCCGTCCTTCCTTATCTATGTCACTGTCAGTATAATTATTATTTCACTATCCTTAACTGTATGCCAGTTTATGGCTTAATTTCACTCTGGAAAAGTAAATTGGTAAACTCAGACAATCGATGTTTTTAGCCTGTGGCTATTTCTCTTGATATTCTCATATTTTTCCAACTAATATAAATAGCAGTTTTGTACTGTTTTCTATTGTAATTTTTTACTTCATTCCTACTTTTCTGGTCTCCCATCAGTGTGGGTGCTTGTACTGTCTGGCTCCTGCCAGCTTGCTGCCGTCCCCCTGGTCTGGAGTTTCCAGTCTTTTATATATTTTTGTGTCACACTTTTCATCAGCTGGAGTGCTTTGCAGTGTCAGGCTGTTTGCCATCCTGCCGCCTCCTTTTTGTCTGACCTGGAGTTTATCCGGTCTTATTTTTGTCTGGGCTCCCATCTGTTATGAGTGTTTGAGTGTGTTGCAGTGTTAGGCTTTTTGCCATCCTGCCACCTCTGCCTCGTCAGATCTGGAGTTTTCCAGCCCTTTTAATTTTGTCTGGGCTCCCATCAGGTCTGAGTGCTTAAAATGTTTTGGCAGTGTCAGGCTTCGCGCCATCCTGCCCCTTTGCCTCGTCTGATCTGGAGTTCCCAGTTTCTTAATAATAATTTTGTCTCTAATCCAGCCTAAATGGATTTTTTCCTGTTTTGGTGTCCAATCATACCAATTTTTTTTTGGTTTGTGACTCTTGTCCAGCCACTTTTAGTTTCCCAATGTACTTTTTTGTGACTCCTGATCTCTGGCCCAAGTTTTCTACCTGCAGGTGTCAACCGACTGGACCAGATGCTTCCGCCAAGGCCATCAACACCATCCCCTGATCCGTCGCTATGGCTACCTCCGGGTCCCATTAAGGTTTTCAGCTGGGGCTGGACCTATTTTTGGGATTCCGAGCCAGTCCATCCTTCGCTCGAGGTCCAAGAGTACTGCCCAGAACTCCAGGGGGAGTTGTTGCTCACTTGCCTGCCCAAGAGTTTTCAGCTGGAGCTGGACTCGCCTAACTTTTCGGCAAAGTGCCTTCACCTACGTACCGGACTTTCTGCTGCTGCGATCGCCTGACGACCGGAGTTTTCAGCCTGTGCTGGACTCCCTCTTCCTTCTCCTCCTGCTGGCTGCGGTCCTGTTTGGGTGGGGGCGTTCTTCGAACGGTGGCGTGTGTTGCCCCCACCTTTGTCTGACAACTGTTATCAATATGTGTCATTTGTCGTCATAATAAAATTTATGACATTTACAACTCGAGACACTTTGTTTGTTGTCAGCCAAACTGAGCTTCCAGGACTCTAGCCAGCATCAAGCACAAATGAATATTTCCAGGAACGGGAAATACGTTTGTGCGGTGATTGGCGCCCCCTATCATCCTTCTGCTCTTCTTGTGAAATCATGGCGGATTGACTTTTGTTGAGCAGAAGATTTTTTCCCGCCCTGGGACCCTCCCTCTTTCATCCGTACTTGGACAATTTTTTCTGCAGTTACCTGTTTTATTCCTATGTTTGTTCTGTATATTTCATGTATATTTGCCATGGTGCCATTTCCTTTTTTCTTTTATGTACTCCACCATTATTTCCTTGTGTACTCATGTTTGTTATTTTGTGTTACATTTTTCCTATTCATACTGTATTCTTTTTGCTATTTTTGTCTGTTCAGTGGTGGCGTGTGTTGCCCCCACCTTTGTCTGACAACTGTTATCAATATGTGTCATTTGTCGTCATAATAAAATTTATGACATTTACAACTCGAGACACTTTGTTTGTTGTCAGCCAAACTGAGCTTCCAGGACTCTAGCCAGCATCAAGCACAAATGAAAGTTTGTGGGGGAGGGGAGTGATCGAAGCCCAAAGTTTAAAAGTAAACATAAAATAATAATAATAAAAAATAACGACACTATGTAGAGTAGGTCGGGCAAGAAGCCCGGGTTAGGGGAAAGGCCCCCCCAGGCTTATATCCAAACTTACATTTTTGGTGCGTTTATCTATTGATGGGATTGAAGCTAGAGGCGTTTTAGGTGACGTCCCAAATTTTCAGGGCAAACAGCACCAAACCATAGTAGAAATTAAAGAAACCAAAAAATGTGCATGGTTTTTGTAACTTTGACAAATTCTTTGAGAGGGGCTGTCAGAAATAACTTTGGAAAATTTTTCAAAGTATAATGGATATCTGCGTTGCTTCACTTTATGACCATCACATAAATATGATTTGGATCATGTGTTTTGCATTTTAGTTCAAAATATAATGGTCAAATTAAGATATGTGGGTTTGGGGCGAGAGGCCCCACATGATATGGGGCATGAGGCCCCCTTCACTGGCGGGTGGAAGCTGCTTCAGAAACCATTTAGTAATGTGTACTTTACCTTAAATATTGATAGATTAGCTAATTAAAATAGAAAAAATTTGGCTCGAAATTGAAACAGGGCAAAAAATATTAAAAAATAAAAGTATGAATGGAAAAATTCTGAAATTCAGAAAAAGTGAATAGAATGCCTTAAAAATGATAGAATAACCCTAAGAAATAACTTTTAGGCTGAATGTGTTCGCAAAAAAATTGCCATAGGATTATAATAGGGCGGCTTCTTGCCCGATGGGTGGGATAAGAAGGCCATTTTATATTTTTTACAAAAATGGCCGTAACTCCTTTATTAAAATTGGTAGACAGTTGTTTCACTAGTTATTAGTAGAGTCAAGTGGTCCCTTCCAGACAGCATAAGCATTCAAATTATCGCCCATAAAAAGTAGGTCAAATCGCACCTCGAAGTTAAGGGGGGCCGCATGCCCCGACCTACTCTACAACATACTGTGTACAGTGTCTTTTCATGGGCTCTGGTTAAATCCAATCACTACCACGGCATGTATCATACAAGGTTTTTATTTTTTTGCCCAAGATTTGTTTGGGGGGGGGGGACTGAATTCTCCGTTTGGAGAGCTCAGCCCCCTACTAGCATCCCCCTAGTGATGCCACTGATTGTTGTAAAAACTTCCAAAGACTGGAAATTTGTGAAATTTTTAGCAAAAATCAACCAATTTCTACGGGCCAGTCAAGAAAGAGCAAAGCCATCATTTAGATGATATTTGGGTAGCATCATTTTCATATATATCTCTACATGAAATGTGCCAAATTTTATGACAATACCTGGAAAAATGTAACTTCCACTGCCTTATCAATAGATATGAAATGTTGCAAATAGCATTTTTCATCAGAAGTTGAAAACTTTCAAGATGATGTCAAATTGTAAGTACTTTGAATATGAAAGAAATATTTTACAGGTCTTCTTTACACAATACACATGTGGATATAAGTTTAGGCCTATTACAATTTCATCTTAAAAAATCTGAATACATGATGTTGGAGCTGTTGGTCAATTTGCCATGGAATCATAGGCGTTCGGGACGGATGATTCGACCGGGCTGTCGCTATTTTGTCCGAAAATTTTAACATGGTCCGAATTTGACCAGGGCAATGGATCTGCCCTGACATTGGACAAACCAAGACAGGACCAGTCCCTCGGATGCTTAACTTTTTACACAGGTAGACAGATAGATAGATAGATAGATAGATAGATAGATAGATAGATAGATAGATAGATAGATAGATAGATAGATAGATAGATAGATCTATGGAGAGGCAGGAAGAAAGGAATCAGATGGAGGGGAAGAGGAAAAAGCTAATTGGGAAGAGCTGGGAAAGACGCATTCAGACAGGAGGCAGGGAGAGAATCAAGTTGTCAAATCATAAGCATTGAATTATTTCATGTTTTTTTTTTCCTCAAATTTTTTTATAATGACTTGTGAAATTTCAATTGAGTGACTATCTGTATAGGCATAGGCCTTCAGTCAGCATGCATCAGCACTCCAGATTGCTCAGAATGCCTTTCATACAATCTTGAAATTGTTGGCTTCTAGTGGCCTAAAGCAACCTCTGGATGCCCTGCCTCATTGGGCCCCCATCTCAAAAATCCCAGGTAAACCCCATATAATTATTATGGATATTTCTTTATATTTTATTTTGTATCTCTAGTGCTATATAGGCAAGTCTTGGTGTAATTAACAACAAAATTAGTGGACAGACACCAAAATTAGCAAAGTAGCTCTTAAAAACGGCAAATAAGTCATAAAATCTGGGATAGATTGTCATTTTCCTTGGGCAGATTTAAAGAAATATATATTAACTCAGTGTGGCACTACTGGTACTATCCCCGATCATTAGCGCCACCTGCCGAGAAACGATCGCAGTACGAAGATGCCGAATTCGGCATCTTCCCGATGCCATATAAGGCAACGGTTGCCGAAAATGGCATCGGGGGATGCCGTTTGAAGCAGCGTTGCCGAATTTTGACCTTTGCCGAACTGATATGTATCTTCAGGCATCAATACTCAAGAATATACTTGTATTAAATGAATGCTTTCTTTGTAATCACTGGACTTTTTGAATTCCATTAGGTATTTTACTCAACAAACTGAAACCTACAGCTGTATGTATCAAATGTGACCTTTGTTTTAGTCAATAAAAACCTATATATTAATTGGTGCATCACAGACAATTACAGTTGTAATCTGAGTTGTTAATATGAATTCAGTATGGAGAATGAATTGCTATCACTGAGGGGGATACTTCCACGCTTTTCTCTGCAGCCAAAAATCAGTTAAAGGAGGCAATGCGTCAAATTTACACCAATGAGTTGTAAATAGACTGACCGAAGGCATTTTTTACAAGAGTTATGGTCCCAATCTCACGAATAAATAAAACTACAGCAAAAATTTGCATCATTACTTATCTAGAAAAGTCTTAGCATTCATAATTATGTCATTTCCAGGCTATTTGATATCAATAAAGATAATTTTCTCTGGTCTATACATGATTTCAAGCGGAAAGTTGATTTTTTATTGTAATCAACTTTTAACTTGGAAATAATATCTTTGACCAAGAAAAACACTGAAAAGAAAGTATGTCTTTGGTCTTGGATATGCACATACATTATGTCATTCTACATCTTTGTGGCTGTCAAGGATGCTATCTTCACATCACCCCCTGAGATCTTAAGTAAAACTCCAAAATAAAAACAGCTTACTATTTTGAACTTTTGGGTGACGCCAAGAATCCAATATCTTCTATCTGAAAATATTGTTCTATTATATTATGTTATTTAGGAGCCCAATAATCCATGATACATGAGGGAAAATTAGCTTTCAGAACATATTCCTGAACTCCTGAAAAGATTTGTCTCACAGCTTAGGCCTCAGAATTATTCGTGAACATGAAAATCAATAATGAGCATTTATAGACAGTGATGTTAGAGTCCATCTTGGGATCAATTTCATGACCTACTGACCTAATTTCAATTCTTATGGTATATTCAGGTTCCCCACCCCTAAAAACCCAGGAATTGACACTAATTTCATGAAAATATCTCCACTAGACCGTTACATACAGCTGGTTTCTTGACAAAATTAGGTGCATGGTGGCCATTTTGGATTTACTTAATGACCAACTGAGTTCATCTCAAATCTGATGGCATGTATGGATTCCTCAACCCTGAAAACCTAGATATAGACACCAATTTTGTAACAGTATCTCAACCAGATCAAGAGATAGAGCCTTTTTCTTTTAGTAACGACATTTATGGCGGCCATATTGGACAAAACTGATGACCTACTGACCTAATTTCAAATTTGAGGGCATATTTGGACCCCTCACCCCTGAAAACCTAGGTATAGACACCAATTTTATTGAATTATCTCAACCGGTTCAGGAGATAGAATTATTTACTTAATTTATGGCATCCATGGCGGCCATATTGGATTTAACCACCAATAAAGCGCTGCCATGGCAACCAACCAGCTGGATCATGTTGACTAGTCATTATACTAAAATTTTAGTGAAAAAAATAATTAATTTCAGCTGATAGGGATCTCCCAGGACCCATTAAATGTATTTTGGCGGCCATTTTGGAAAGCGGCGGCCATCTTGGATATGAGGCAAAATTCATGATGTCCCCAGGGCCAATTTTGAAGAGCACATCTTAAACCACCAGAATCCACTGAGAAAACCTTGAATGGAAAAATTGGCAGTTTTTTATTTGATAATACAATGGTTCAGAAAACGTCAGTCTCCTGTGTTTCATACTATGATGCCAATAATAAGCCAGATTGCATTGACAATCCTGCCGCTTTGGAAAAGACAACTGGAACAAAAACATAAAAATCCTGTCATGAGCCATCTATCACAGATGAGGCAGGCTTTACAGAAGAATATCTTGGGTACTTACTTTCTGGCAAAACAGCATCAGCTGGAGTCTAGAATACCAGAGACGTCAAAGCAAACACGGCATTGATGGATGACAAATTAACATCCTGTGAGCTTGTAAACAGACGATTAATATCATAACAACATCACAACAAACATGCCCTGGATGCACTCATGTCATAAATTAAGTATCTTGAATAAATTTTATGATGACAAAAGGGAACATTTTTCCCCCATACTGCATGGTTTTAATTTTTCAAGGATTTGAGCATGCTTAGGAGCAGGTGCCCAACACGGGGAAACTCACCCGGCCTGGACACTATAAGGATTGACAGATTAATTATGTACTGTTTCATATTCAACAACTGTTAAATTGAACTGTATGTGACATTCAGAGTTGTGATGTACAATGTATTCACTCAATGGCATGGACTGAGAATGATAATAAATTAGTGCTGGACAATTTGGATGTTCTCAACCTCTTGAAAACAATTTGGAACGATACGATAACATCACAATAAATTTGTAATGATGCATGATATTTATCGCGATAATTGAGAAGCATCAATCATGCAAAATGCGAAATTTGTGAAATAAATGCTGTCAAAAATATATATGCTGTCTCATTTCCTTATCTAAAGGTATAGTTGCCATGTGCAATTTGCGCTTTACTTCTATGAGAGATTTTTCACAACTTGGAAAGTATACACTGAAGGCCAAGTTATAAGGCAGCTATGGTTTTTTGCCATATATCGCAAATTATATATATATAACAAAACATTGTCATCAGAAACTTTCAAAAGATAATAAATTCTAGGTAAGGCTTTATTAACAAGTCCAACTATGCTTAAGATTACATGGTATAGGTACAGAAATAAAATTACTATACTATACTATACTATACTATACTATACAGAGTCCTGATTTAGCATAGAACCCACTTAAATTTTATGCTCATCAACATTAAACCCACATGCAATAACGTCCAGATCTGATACTGAGTTTGTAAAGGAATATTGACAGATCAAGGAAAAGCTTTCAGGAAATCAGTTTCTTGTCAGCAAATTCTCAAGCAGCAATTCAACAGGGCTGAACAAATTATTGTAGTGTTGCCAAGTGGGAACCAAACAATTGAAAGGAGCTAAAGAAATTACAGTCCGTGTCATACTTACGTGGAATCTAAAAATTTTTTTTCTATGCTGTTGAACTGTGATGTCAGAGATGACTCTATTCTAGCATTGCAATATATGTAAATTAACTACAATACAAGCTGTGATGTCATTTCAAACAGGGTCAGATTCCCCAGCTTCCAGCCAATGTTGATCCTCCTGAACTGAGCGTCACAGTTTCAACACAGTGTCAAAGTAATGCATGGATCTCACGAGAGTGGTTAAGTGACGGCGAAGTTGTAGAGGTGCCAGGAACTCAAGTTTCGCCAACTTTCGGCGTTTCAAGCCATTTTTGGACAATTATATAATCAATTAGAGGTTTTAAATCTTCGTTGATGCTTCCTATTACGACGAGGCTCTCGTTTTCTACGCCGAATGCCTCGTAATTTATGACGAGGCAAGAAGAGACTTGTGTCGGCGAGTTGTGAGGAGCCTCGGTGCAGTTCCATTGCTTCAATGTTAAACTAGATTCGCCCAAGGAGTCTCTTTCTTCGCCCTAGCATCCTCTTGCTTCGCCCTAGCATCCTCTTACTTCATCCTAAACTTCAATTACGCCCAAGCAAATACCTGTTACGGTGAAGCAAGTAGCTGTTTCGGCGTTTCAACAGCCTGTTTGCGTCGGCGAGTTGTTCTCTTTTTTCGCCGAAGTTCCATTGACTCAATGATAAGCCTCGCCCAAGCACTCTCTAGATTCGCCCAATCTTCCTCTAACTTCGCCCAAGCTGTCTCTACCTTCGCCCAATCATTTTGGGGGTCTTTCTGGTCTTTTGCATCGTGGCTTCTTCCTTCGTAAAGATTCAACCGGTTGAATCTTTCGTGAAGCAAGTTCTTGCCTCACCATAAAGTCACGTGACTTCTAGGAACTTTTGGCGAGGAAGTTTAAGATGCGCCGTAGACGAAAATATCGTCGCCGAATTGTTGAACGTAGTTTAAAAACCTCCCACTTTCCTGGAAAAACAAGAAGCGCCGCGACAAGAACCCTCTGTTACATCTCCGTGTGATCAAGGCATAAGAGTTTATCAGTCACAGCCCCTACAACTACATCATCACAGTTTGATAGCCAATGGGCTGACAGTAAACTACGCATCACAGTTCAAACATTGATATATAGAAAGAAGCATTACATTTGTTATCCCAATGATTTATCACAGCAATCACCAGTCTAATCCTACGAAATGGCAGCTTTGTGAGCATTCACAGTAGACAACTGTTATAATCCCCACAGAGTTGTTTGATTAATCTACAAACTAGGTCTGGAAACTCAGGTCTGGTCCAACCAATACCTTGCTATGGTGGATTATAAACTTTGTTAATACGGGGCCTACAGACCCGAACTTGGGCTCATTTTGACTACTGGGCTCTTATGTACATATTTATGTATAGTATACCTGATGTCATCCTCAATAAACCTTTTATTTCTTCGTTTTATTCTCCGCCGCTGCCAGATCACAACACTTGTGCGCCATGATGGATTTGGGACAAGACTAAAATACATGCGCTGCAAACCCTGCAGGAGGGTCGATCTGAGTCACTTCAAATAGGCCTACAGTAGTGGTTTTGGTGTCGTTTTAAAGCTCTTGGAAAGATCTAACTGAATCAGTGGGTAATTTACAAATACCTGCTGTTTCTGATAGAAGATCTCAAGGAAATGTTTTTTTTTTTTCATTATTTGACTATTTAACTTAATTTAGGCTTAAAAATACTGCACTGTGCACAAGTATATATATGACTGTTAGTTCATCAAAGTGAGGAGTGAGTTGTTTGATATATATATAGTTAAAATACAATATATATTGGCCTAATCAATTTATTGAGCTGTCTACCTGGGTATAATCATGTTCTGATGAAATCATGTTAGGGGACCATTTAATATCCGGGGGAGGGTGGTTGAGTTTTTTTAAAAATAAATAATTTATTGCCAGTGCTGGGCAACGCAAACAAAATAGGATTTCCACAAACACAAATCAGCAAACCTCATCCACAACTTCCACAAACGCAAATCCGCAAACTTTTTGAGATTTGACAATAGCTGGTGCAAACGCAAACACAAACGCAAACCATAATCACGATAAATAGGCCTAAGTGTTGCAACAGACACAAATTAAGATTAAATATGAGATGGTTATAGGCATTTGACATTGGCCAATTACTTGACTAGGCTTAAAAAATTGATATTCGCAGAAAATATTACTGTTCATCAATATATAGATATATATAATTGCTTTTTGCAACAAAATCCAAACATATATAGGCCTATAATGCCCTATATACCAAATAAAGCCTTGTGGCAGGTACATTAAATAAATGTCTGACTGCTGTGCAGCCTGTGCTTCATGCTGTGCTTCATCTAGAATATCCATTACTCCAGGGTATTGACAAAATGTTCCTTAGTCTTTCTTAGTCTTTTCTGGGATTTTTCTGGGATTTTTCTGGCACTTACTCATCAGCACTCCATTAGAACGTGTCCACAACTCAAAAGGTACGCTTACCCTCAAGTAGAACGCTTTATGATTATCCCCCGTGTTCATGCAGTATTGATGCTAGCATACCACATGTGGCGCCATCTATACCATACATTAACATGACCTTCTTAAAAAGTTTTTATATTTTTTGTCTGAAGGTATTATGAAGCCCCAAGGTACACCAAATGAAATTGCCTTCTGTGCCACAGGCATTACAATCATTTTGAGAAAAGAGCTTGTCACTGCATGCACTTATTGTATACAGGGTACGTTTCTAAAGCAATGTGAGCTTTTTGTAAGAAATTATAATGCCTGTGTTCTGTACCACACTATTCTGATAGAATCTTAAGCTTGCCAAACTTGTGGAAGCATTGTAATGATGAATCAAATTGGGAATCCAATATGATTCAAAGATTGATGTGCAGTTGCTTATATATTGTCTATCTGGACAAATGAAATGCAGTTTGATAGTTTGCATTTTGCGCAAGTTCATTCCGCAAATACAAAGCGCAAATTTGATTGGCAATCAGTACAAAAACAAACTACAAACGAAAAGCCACTTCCGCAAATTGCGCAGGTTGCGTTTTGCGGAAGTGTTTGCGGAAGTGCCCAGCACTGTTTATTGCTCAGTCAGTGGCTTGTTTAGGGGAGGCCATTGCGCCATGCCCCCCCCCCCCCCGGCCAAAAATTTTAAAACATGGAAGCGATAGGAAACGCTGTGGCCATTTCACTTTTGAATTCCTTGTCCTTGGCCATTTTACTTTTGAATTACCTGTCCCTTGGCCATTAATTATTTTACTTTTGAATTACCTGTCCCTTGGCCATTAATTATTTTACTTTTGAATTACCTGTCCCTTGGCCATTTTACTTTTGAATTCCCTGTCCCTCATAACCCCCATCCAGAGCCTCATGAATAGAGCTTGCAATCAAGGAAAAATGAGTGATAGCATAAATTTTGTCCGAGGACATTATTGATGTCACTGCAGGGCCTCTCTTTTACCAATTCATTGATCCTTAGTAAAGCTAGGCTGTCTGTCAAACTTTTTAAAATTCAGAGTTACTGCAGTATGAAGCAATCTCAGAGGCAAACTTGATGGTTTGGTATATTTCATGGAGATAAATGGATGAAGCCATGTATTTTAAATAATTTAAACCAATTTCAAGCATTCATAACCTGTGATTGGGACACTGTTTCCATGTGAAATTATCGATCAATTTGTCAAGCTTGATTTAATTTCTCCAAGTAGTACCTAAAAAGGTAAAAATGTGGAAGAAAATTCTTGAAAAATATCCCCCTTTGAGAGCTCACATTGCGTTTCAGAAAATCTAAAAACCCAGACTCCCTGCCGTTGTGATTTCGTCCCTTTGGGCCTCACCAGGTCCGCGCCGCCCCCCCTCCCCAACCACAAAAAGAATCCTGGATCCGCCCCTGACCTGTGCCACAGCACTATCAGAAACCCAAAACTTCAATAGAATTTCTAGTGATTTCTAATGATATCATGCAGGCCTCTCAGGGAAGCACAATATATAATATTGTATGTAGTTTTAAGTCTGGAAACACTAGTCTAGGCCATCGTCCAATTTTCTTGAGTTAAAATAATCGTTAGGACATTATTTTGGGATGTTAGCAAACTTAGCATTTCAGGTAGTTTTAGGAGACCACTGATAGAGATGTCACTTGTTGACAAAACCTAAAGGAGGGCACATGAGGAGGTACCAATATACCCGGGTACAGCAATGACATGGGATTTTTAATTTAAAGAAATCTGAAAGATAATGTTTTTAACCATTTTTGGCCATTTTACTTTTTTGATTTTACCCTTTTCTTTTATATATTGTATGTAGGCCTACATATTTTACTGTATTTTAGCTTGTTGTTACAGGACCAATTTTTAAAACAGATATACTCTGAAATTGTTATCCTGTCAAAATATATTTTACTAAATAAATAAATAAATTACCTTTACTAATATATGTAAATGGCACAGCCATGAAATTCGCGCAGAACTTCAAAAAGTTTTGGTAGTGTTACCATAACTTTCAAATTTATTTCATATTCAATGTACACCGCGTTCCCAATCATTATGCAACTATGCTTTTTTGCATTGTCTCAAAAAGAAATAACACTATTCGAATATTCTTTTCACATATAATGATGTTTTGGGGTGTTCCCAATTATTATGCAAATTCTTGGAAAAGCATCCATGGCCACCCAAAATCAACAAAGTTGATTATGAATTGACATTGGAATATACCTCATAACACTAAATAAAAAATGGAACCATCATTTCAAACGTGGATGCCTTCATGATGTGACCAAGAAATCAATATAATACAACTGCATTGAAAAACCATTGAAATTGGCTTTTTTCTCAATAGAGAAGCCTACCATGCTCTTAAAAAATTTAATATCAATAAAATTCCAGCTTAGAATATATCTATAGCACACTACGGTCATACTGTGCGATGAAACACCAAATCTGGTATTTCTGCAAAATATGACACCAATCAAAAACTCACACTTCTGTTTCCCATTGGAAAAGCATAGGCAATTGGATGCGTTCAATTCATTTCAAGATATTTCTCAAATACAGTGGTGCAACTTAATTACCATTGGCTTACAGGAGAGTTCTAAACCTAAGGAAAGTGGAAAATGACTTAGGTAATGATTTTTCATTTTGTCTGGCTAACAGAGGCTTTTTATTGCATTAAAACTGTAATTTCAATGCTATTTCAATGCAGGCGAGTAACATGAATTTCTTGACTATGAATGCATCTATGTTTGAAATGATAGTTATACTTTTTCTTTTGTGTTATGGGGTATATGTTGATGGCATTTTCAGATTAGTTTAGATCATTTTGAGTGGCCATGGATGCTTTTCCAAGAATTTGCATAATAATTGGGAACACACAAAAACATCATTATATCGCATAACACCCAAGTGAGTCAATAGAATTGGACAAAATTGGCAGGATATTAGCTCCATGGTACACTTAATTGTCACTGTGTGAAAAGATTATTCAAATAGCATTATTTCTTTTTGAGATAACGCAAAAAAGCATAGTTGCATAATAATTGGGAACGTAGTGTATGAAAGGCATAGATAGATAGATAGATCAGATAATCCCCGCTAAATAGTAAAAAGACAAACAACACTGAAAGCTACCAAATTTAAAAGTCTATGTTAGATTGTTGATGTTAATTAATAGTAATAAGATAACAATAACATGATTGCATGTAGATTAATTGCTCACTGTTACATAATTATCAGTTTATAACAATAATGCAACTTTAATTTTGTTAAGTATTCTTGTCGCCAGAGTCCGCGAAAAGTTCTTTTGGTGTATAGGACATTCGGGCAGGTCGATTCTGAAGTTTACCTGCCCGAATAAGATTTTGTCTGCCCGAAATTTCATAAGCTAAACCAGTTAAATAAAGTCAACCTATAGAAATATTACATTACTCCAGAATATTGTAGTGTTAAAATTACTTGAATGAGCATGGGCTTTTCTAGTAACCTGATATAGGCCTATATTAGCTAAAGATGACAAAGGTGTGTGTTAGTAAAAGTTTTTATAGGCCTATATGAACGAATGCATCCATATAACGATATCTAACGATAACGATATACTTTATTTCATCTCAAAAAGAGAAACTCATTTTGCTCCTATTGCTCACTGACACATTGCTGTGGTTAATTAAATCTAGAATTAGCCTTTCAAAAATGTACATTTTTTGTTTCTATAATTTTTTGATATTGGACCAGGTATTGTTAAGGAAAATATCATGCAGATTATATTTTGTTTAGTTCATTGGAATTGATCCAAAACTATCTGTAGAATTCACTTGGCAGATAACCCGTCAGGATCCTGCCCTATGTTCTGTTTTAACCTTGCAAGCCTCAAATTCATCTAGTGTAAACCTACAAAGGTAGGCCGTTGCTAATTGCAATAAGCTGAGGTGTTGACCCTGTTTATGTTTAATTGCAATCTAATTGACACTTCTGACACCCATTGTGTCATTGGTGTTTGTCAAGTGCAATCGAGATTTCACAGGCCTGTGCTCACTGCTTTATGTGTTGCATCAGCTCATTGACTCTCCAGCTAACCCATCGGACATTTGGGCAGGTAACCACTCTTCTTCTGCCGGTCATACGCGATTTTTGCCGGTTTTGACCGGCAAACCGGCACTTTTCGCGGACTCTGCTTGTCGCCTGTTTTGAAATTAACTGAATCACATGTAAATAATTTAATTTAGCTTGTCAAGCCTAATAATTTACTATTCCATAAAAATTATAGGTACAGGGAATACTACTGGAGAAAATTGAATTTTTAAGACACTTTTGAGGTGAATATATGTCATGTTTTGTTAAATTCGAAACTAAATCATTGATAAGAAGCTACTACATTAGCAGCAATCAGCAATTTTACCCCTTTTTAAAAAAACTGAAAACTTAGAATAAAGCAGTTATAATATTTATTTTAAAAATAATGTGTTAAATGCCACCAAACATTAAAAAACTAAAAATTTTAATTAATCGGCGTGTTATTTACAAATTTATAGTACCACATACATAGCAGCAATCAAAGCAAGATGATTGGCCAATACCCAATTCTGGCTATCCAATCAGAGAAAAGGTTATTTATTCATTTAAGGATACTGAGCCGTGCTCTGCTTGAGGTAATACTATTAAATGAAGGTACAACTACAAATGACAAAGGTAGTAAGATGAACTCTTCTATAATGAGCTATGAAGGTGTTAATTGCTTAATTGCACTTCAAGTGTCACACACCCCAACTGTCTGTAGTTTGCACAAAGCAATTCAATTAAACAAATCAGCAGTTGAAGCAAAATATCTCAGTTCAAACCGGCAAGAGCATTGCCATAGAGAAGAGAACACTGAAAGCTGCTGGTTGGATCCTGTGAGTCTTTTAGGCGGGAAATGCCAGCCGCTGGAGGCGCTGAACGCAAGTAGGCTTCGCGGGCAGGTGGTTTAGTTTGTGCGGCTGGTGTGACGTCACGAGCGCTGAGATCCAAACATTTGCCTTCGCTTCGAGTTATTAATCGGCCCAAACGAGTAGAAATAATGAACGTACAACATCGTAAGTAGGCTCAAATGTAGATTACTTCAATAGCAACGTTCACCCCCAAGCTTTAATAGATTCATTCAGTGTAGCGGTTGCTAGAGCGTGCTCAACTTTCTGGTGAGCAAACTTCTTAAGAAAAGATGCGGTAGGCTGCTTGGCCGAAGGCTGCTGGTCTATCTACAAACATGCTAACTTACAACTTTAAACTTTGATGGAAGTTGGTATAAACAGAAGGCTTTGACAATTTGTTAGTAAACACACAGCTTATGTTATGTATATTTGTTCTGGCAGCCCATTGGCTGAGAGGCTATGATGTAAAACTTGCATGGGTTTTCCCAGGCACAATTTTCACTCTGATACTGAGTTGAAACTATGATGCTCAGTTTGGTGGATTCGCATTGGTTAGAAGCTGGGGAATCTGACCCAGTTTAAAATGACATTACAGCTTGTAGTTAATTTACATATATTGCAATGCTAGAATCAAGTCATCTCTGACATCACAGTTCAACAGCATAGAAAAGAACTTGAGATTCCACATAAGTATGACAAGGACTGTAACAAAGACACACAAGACTTTCATATTTTCCAAGAACCTGAGGAAGGAATTGGTGTTGTTTTATTTATTATATGAATGAGGTATTCATTTCATCAATATATCGAATTACACTAACTCTAACCAGATGCTGATTACCTTCAATATTGAAATTGCACAATTTTTGAGGCATCGCTTTTGCCAAAAAGTTGTTGTGCCGATATTAAACGAGGTAAAACGTCATGTGGAGTGTTCCTTTGTGCGATGAGTGCGGACCCAAGAGATTGAAGACCACGAGTTTTACACTTATAATGCCTATCCAGAAAACAAGTACAAACACAGGCATACATTAATCTGAAAAGTGCAGCCTTCTCAGGCCACATTTTGTTGTTTCTGAAAGATAATTGATAAAATAACTTCATATACAATATTATATTGTTCCTTCCTCCAAAAGCTCAATTATGACAAATTAAATCAAGTTTGTATTGGGGAGTTTCATTGAGATGAACTGTAACTGTAGGGAAATGTTCATCAGTAATGGCTTTTCATGTCGAATATAGTGCGTTTATCACTGATCTATTTTAATATGTGATTCGCATCTTTTATATTCAGATTAGTTTAATCCTCTTAAATGCGATTTTTGTGGAATCACTTTCTGAGGATGAAAAAAGCTTAGTTTTGAAAGTAATCATTGTTAATGGAATTTCCAAGATAAGCTCTTTTTGAGCACAAAATATTTGCTTGGCTTCTTAATTTTTTTTTCTAGAATCTTTTGAACTCCACTCCAGCAGACATTTCACCATACTCTAATCTGCCAGAGCCAATACTTTTCTGTTGTTTGCAAAATTTTCAACGCATTCTCTACATTCTTTACAAATCAAATGGCATGAAATTCCAAATCAAGCATGAAATAAATGGCATGAAATTCCAAATAAAGGCTGTCATAGAAGTTTTTAAACTACAACTGTTCAGAAAAACCAGTTCCCTGTGTTTCATACTATGAGCCAATAATTAGCCAAAGTGCATAAACAATCCGACCTCTTTGAAAAAGACAACTGGAGCAACACATAAAGCACCTGTCGTGAGCCATCTATCAAAGACGAGACAGGAGTTACGGAAGAATATCACGGGTACTTACTCTCTGGCAAAACAACATTGGCTGGAGTCTGGAGTGCCGGAGACATCAGATCCAACACTGAATTGATGGATGTCACACATTTATATCCTTTGAGGATGTAACCAGATGATTAATGTCATAAAAATGCCACAATGGTCATGCCCTGTATGCATTCATGCCATAAATTAAGTATCTTGAATATATTTGGTGACAAAAAGAAATATTTTTCCCTCAAACTGCATTGTTTTAACTATGTCAAGGATTTGACCATGCTTAGGAGCGCATGCCCAATATTCAACAATTGTTAACTTGAACTGTATGTGTCATATAGAGTTGCCATGTATAATGTATTCATTCAATGGCAATGACTGAGAATGTTGTTCATATTATTATGACAAATCTGACACGCCCAGTGTATTTAGCTTTCAATTAGCTGCTTTGCAAACTATAATCAATGTCTGAGAGAAGAATGTGTATCCTTTCATTCAGCACAGGATTTAAAATTTATAGACTTGTGGGCAAAATTTATAGACTTGTGGGCAAAATTTATAGACTTGTGGTCAAAATTTGAAAACTTTGAAATTTCAGCTGAAAAAATTTTGAAAATTTTTCGTTCCAGAAATGCCTTTTAAAGTTAGCGTTGGGTGGGTCAAACAGTCAGCTATCACCGCACTTTCATGTCCAAGGGTCCCAATGCCCCGCTGATCTGTACTGAGGTGATAAACATAGCTGTAATGTTTTTTGACTGTCATTAAAATCACACTTCTAACTAAAAAATCCTGACCACTTAGGGCTAAACAATATATTGCCAATGATTAGGCAAGTTGCTTGCACATTTTGGGCCAAGTTCCAGGTCTCTAGTGCCAATCATTTTTGAGAAACACGATTTAATCAATTAAAATACCAAATATGTGTGTCATTAGCATCATGCCTATAACTTGAAATCTGTACCACTTAGAGCTGAATAATGTATTACCAACAAATAGGAAAGTGGCTTTTCTGCACACATTGAGCTATATTTCAGGTCTCTATGACCAATAGTCATTGAGATAGAACATGTCCTTGAACCAGAAATTTACAAAAACAAACAAAAACACTCTTTTCATCAATAGTTTGGATTCTGAATAATAAAGATGATCTCCACTACTTCCTCCAGTGCCCAGTGTCTTTACTAAACCATATTTCAGATGCTAGACAATGGTTAAATGTTACTGGCACCCCATATTTGGTTAGTAGTTTCAGAGAAGCATCAAACTTCATACTAAGCATGTCAGGTGCAAGGAAAATGCAAAAATGTTATGTAATAGTCTGTTGAAACATTTATTGGCAATATATATTCAACTGATTTCAACTCCAGTCACCTGCAACAAAATTTTAGTGACGTAAAGGCAATAAGCCATTTTTGACATGATGCTAATGATAATTACAGTAAAAATCTTTGCAGGGACCAGTGGAAAACTGGCAGTTTGGCAATATGTGCATGCAATGACCTTATGAACACCAGACACATGTTCACAGTGATTTTGGTCCAGAAATATGTAGTCAAAATAGAGTAGCAAGACGTTTGCTAATGACAAATTTAGATAGGACAACTGACATGCCAACAGAAATACTCTAATATGTTGGTTTACATATATGATACAGAGCTACAGATAGTTCAGTTATTTTCTTGGGTTCTCAGACAACATCAGACACAAGGTTTTCTCACAGAATGTGTGTCCCTTTAATTTTTATTAAAAAACAAGTCCGGCGTGATGCTAATGACGCAATATTGGAGACATCGACACAACAACCTCCTGCTGTCATACAGAATATTATTTCAGCTATTGGTGACCAGTTTTTAGAAGACTGACAGTCAAGTCTCCATGTATGGAAGAGTTTAATTGAATTAGGATCCTGTACTATTTTTTTTTATATGATCTTTCAAGGAAAATGTTGTTGGAGACAGGCCATTTTCAGGGGGGTAGGCCATTTCAATGCTATTTTCGGATGGGATAAAAATATTCTGCCGCATATTTTTTGTGTTAAAAGTTTTGCTAATATCCTTGTCTATGACAAATGACAACAAGAGGTCCTCTATTGGTCTTCCTGCCATCATGAATTATTGTTAAACACCGGAGACAAGAATTTCAGACTTATCAAATTTTGACCCACTTATTGTATAACAATTTGTCACACAAAAGAAAACTTTTGGTGTTCTCAACCTCTTGTTTCGGAATGGCATTTGCTGTTGTTTCTAGCCTATGGACATAATCAATAATCAAATGGATTACTGGAGGTACATACCTGGAATAATATAGCTTATAAGAAATATTGTCTGGCATTCGCAGAGACTGGTGATATTTAGTCGTATAGCACCTCCTCTCAACTTGGGGTGACAAGCGGAAGGACTTTGATGTATGTCAAAGCTGTTCTCAAGAGGTACGGTTCCTGATGTATGTCAAAGCTGTTCTCAAGAGGTACAGTTTCTTGGCCATTGTGAATTGGCTTAGCAGGTCCTGTTTCATCCCCAGCTCAGAACTGTTACTCACTTTGAATAGTATTGAATAGTGGTTCTTGTCCCCAAAGAAATGTCATCAGGCGAGATCAAAGCTGAGCAACCCTCATATGTGGTAATGGCCCACTAGTCTAAACAAAGACACAGGCACATTTTCCTTATAATTCTGAAGCAGAGCACTATTCTGGGAGTGTCCCATTTCCTTGCCTAAAGGTATAGTTGCCATGTGCATTATAAGGCAGCTATGTTTTGTGTCATATATATGCCAAAGAAACAAAACATTATAATCAGACTAATATGTGCTTACACTTACAAAAGATAATAAATTCTAGGCACGGCTTTAATAGGTCCAACTATGCCTGAGACATTGTATAAGAACAGAGTCCTGATTTAGCATACATGTAGACCCCACACAAATTTTATGCTCATCAACATTAAACCCACATGCCATAATGTCCAGATCTGATACTGAGTTTGTACAAGAATGTTGACAGAGGAAAAGCTTTCAGGAAATCAGTTTCTTGCCCGCAAATTCTCAAGCAGCATTTCGACAGGGCTGAACAAATTACTGTAGTGTTGCCAAGTGGGTGCCAAACAATTTTAAGGATTCAAAGAAATTAACAAATATGCACAAGACCTTCGTATCCTACAAGAACCTGAAGCAGGAATTGACATTGTTTTTGCAGTTAAATTAAAGAGGTATCCATTTCAATTATATATCCAAGGAGTCAACTCTGGCACTCTAATTTCACTTATTTAGAAAACATGGACAAACAGAAGAATTTAATTATTAATGTGGAAATTTAAGCACTGATCAATTTTAGAATTTGCTTCGCATCTTATATATGCACATGTATTGTTTTAATCCTCCTTTAAAAATGTGATTTTCATCAAATCACTTTCTGAGGATGAAAAAAGCTTAGTTTTGGAAGTTATAATTGTTAATGGAATTTCTGACATAAGCTCTTTTTTCAGCACAAAATAGTTGCTTGGCCTCTTGGTTTGTTTTTCTTGAATCTGCCAGTTTTGAGTCTTTTGAACTCCAGCAAACATGCCGTAGTACTCTAATTTGCCAGAACCAATACTCTTCTGTTATTTTAAAAATTATCGAAGTATTTTCAACATCCATTACAAGTCAATCAAGTAAAACATAGTTGTTCAAGTGACATGTGTTTCATTTTGTGATCCTAATAATTAGCCAAAGGAACATCCTACCTCTTTGGGAATAAACAATTGGAGCGAAAAAGGAAATGCTCCTGTCATGAGCCATCTATCACAGGTGAGCCAGGCATGACTGAAGAATATTCTGGCAAACAACATAAGCAGGCGTATACAGTCTCTGAGTAGACAAAGCAAACATAGCGCTGATGGATGCCACAAATTTCCATCCTATGACGCTGCAACCAGACGACCTATATCGTATTGTCACAACTGTATGCGCTGGCTGCAGTTAAATCGTAAGTATCTTGCATATATTTGATGACAAAGGAAATATTTTTCCTTCATACTGCATTGTTTTAATGATGTCAAGGATTAGAGCTTGCATACCAAATATTCAATGTTTGTTAACTTTATTATCTGCCCTTCAGGGTTGTGATGTATAAAGTATTTGCCCAATGGCACGGACTGGGAATATTGTTCATATTAAAATGTATATGAGGGCAAAGCCAACATGCCCGGTGTATCTGGCTTTCAATAAGCTACTATGCAAACAAGGCTGACAAATTATTGTAGTGTTGCCAAGTGGGAGCCAAACGATGGAAAAGGGCCAAAGAAATTAACAAAGATGCACAATTCTTTCATATCCAACATTGATTCCCACAAGAACCTTATCTTGTTTTTGCAATGATATTTATGAGGTATTCAAGTATATGTCCTAAACATTCGATCTGGCACTCCAGCTTCACTTAGATCAGCTTAAATTACATAAACATAAATCCCATATCTAATATGTCGATTATTTAGTTGGATCAAGAGTAGGCCTACCATGGATCTTGAATTTGAAAAAACGGAACAAATTCTTGAACCAATGTTGCTTGATGCAATGAGAGCCAAACTTATGAGGGAGTCAAGTCATTGGAGAAGAAGAGCTTTACCTTTATTCATATCCATAAAACATGGAAAATACACGCATATATTAATTTGGAAAACGCAGCCGTCGCCAGCCACATTTTGTTGCTTGTGACGAAGTAACAAGAGGGAAAGCCATCAACTTTTAAATTTGATATTTACGGTAATTTACTCTTCCTCCAAAAGCGCAGAATGATTAATTATGATTGTGTCAGGGAGTTTCATTGAGATTAACTGTAGGAAGGAACACATAGTTCAATAATGACTTTTTATGTCAAATATGGTAGGTTTATCACTGATCTCTTTTAATATATGTGCTTTGCATCTTTTAAATATGATTTTCATCAAATTACTTTTTTCAGGATGAAAAAGGCTTAGTTTTGAAAGTAATCATTGTTAATGGAATTTCGGAGATAAACTCTTTTCAGCACGAAATAGTTGCTTAGCTCCTTGAATTTTTTGCCATAACCTCTACTTTTCTGTTGCTTGCAACATTTCAAAGCAACCTCTACATCGTTATTAATGGCATGCAATTCCGAATAAAGGCTCTCATAGAAGTTTTTAAAATACAACGGTTCAGAAAACATCAGTTTCCTGCGTTTCATCCTATGATGCCAATAATAAGCCAAAGTGCATTAACAATCCCACCTCTTTGGAAAAGACAACTGGAGGAAAAAACATAAAGCACCTGTCATGAGCCATCTAACACAGACGAGGCAGGCGTTACTGAAGAATATCTCGGGTACTCACTTTCTGGCAAACAACATCAGCTGGAGTCTGGAGTACTAGATGTCAAAGCGAGCAAAACATTGATGAGTGCCACAAATTTACATGCTGTCAGACTGTAACCGGACGATCATAGCAACACCACAATGGTCATGCCCTGGATGCATTCATGTCATAATATACGTATCTTTTATGTATTTGATGACAAAAGGAAACATTTTTCCCCCATACTGCATTGTTTTAATGATGTCTAGGATTTGAGCATGCTTAGGAGCACATGCCCAATATTACATATTATATTTATGACCAATATTATATATTATATTCAACAATTGTTAACTTGAACCAGAGCATTTTTTAAGGAATTTCGACTGGGAGACCGACGGGACTTCATATTGCGAAGTGATGCGCCACATCTATAGGTAACCTAAAGAGCCATAAGATATATTTATATAATAATAATGCTTGCAAAAGTGGGTTTGAACTGTTGAACTGACTGCTAATATAGGACTTGAGCTGATTTTCACCAAAACAAGTTTGACAAATTTTAAATTTATAAAAATTGGAAATCAGCGAGATAACAAATAAATATAATTGTAAAGATAGTGAAGAATCTATTTGATATGGAAAGAAGAAGCCTTGCTTTAAATGCTCTGAAAAACTACAAATTATGATTACCAGAATATTGATATTAATTAAGAGTCTCAGAGAAAGTTGGTCTCCCAGTTATGCCCATTTGGCAATGACTGGGAGACCCAATCTGTCCACAGGAAGACCATTTGGTCTCCCAGTTACCATGTTAAAAAATGCACTGATTTGAACTGTATGTGTCATCCAGAGTTGTGATGTAAAATGTATTCATTAAATGACATGGACTGACAATATTGTTCATATTATTATGACAAAGCCTACACGCTCAGTGAATCTAGTTTTCAATTAGCTGCTTTACAAACTATAATCAATGTCTAAGATAAGAATGTGTATCCCTTCCTTCAGCACTGGATTTAAAATTTATCAATTCACAGGCAGTACACAAAAGAAAACATTTGGTCTTCTCAACCTTTTGTTTCGGAATGGCATTTGCAGTTGTTTCTAGCCTATTGACATAATTGATAATCACATGGATTACTGCATGTTTATACCTTGAATGACAAGGCTTATAAAAATATCATCTGACTGATATGGCTAAGAAATAGTATCTGGCATTTGCAGAGACTGGTGATATCTAGTCGTATTGCACCTCGATCCTCACAACTTAAGGTGATAAGCAGAAGGACTTTGATGTATGTCAAAGCTGTCCTCAAGAGGTACGGTTCCTTGGCCATTGAGAACTGGCTTTAGCAGGTCCTGTTTCATCCCTAGCTCAGAACTCTCACAGACTTTGAATAGCGGTTCTTGCCCAGAAGAAATGTCATCCAGCGAGATCAAAGCTGAGCAACCTTCAGATGTAGTAATGGCCCACTAGTCTAAACAACGACACAGGCACATTTCCCTTTTAATTCTGAAGCAGAGAACTGAGTTTCTCGCTTCCACGCCTAAAGGTATAGTTGCCTTGTGCATTACTTCTTTGGGAGATTTTTCACAACTTGTAATGTATACACCAAATGTCAAGTTGTAAGGAAGCTGTGGTTTTTTGCCATATATCCCAAAGTAAAAAAAACATATTATCAGAAAAATATTTGCTTGAACTTTCAAAAGATAATAAATTCTAGGTAAAGCTTTAATGTTTAACCAGTCCAACTAAGCTTAAGACTATATTGTAAAAGTACAGAGTCCTGATTTAGCACAGACCCCGCACACATTTTATTATCATCAACATTAAAACAACATGCCAAAACATCCAGATCTGATACTGAGTTTCTTCAAGAATATTGACAGAGGAAAAGCTATCAGGAGATCAGTTTCTTGCCAGCAAACATTCAAGCAGCAATTCAACTGGGCTGAACAAATTATTGTAGTGGTGTTGCCAAGTGGGAGCCAAACAATTAAAAGGAGCTAAAGAAATTAACCAAGATGCGCAAGAATTTCATATCCTACAAGAAACTGAAGCAGGAATTTACATTGTTTTTGCAGTTATATGAATGAGGTATCCATTTCAATTATATATCCAAAGCATCAACTCCGACACTCTAATTTCACTAATTTAGAAAACATGCACAAACACAAGCATTTAATTATTAATGTAGAAAGTTTACCACTCATCAATTTTAGAATTTGCTTCTCATCTTATATAAGCACGTATATTGTTTCAATCCTCTTAAATGTGACTTTCATCAAATCACTTTCTGACCGTGAAAAAAAAAGCTTAGTTTTGGAAGTAATAATTGTAAATGGAATTTCTGAGATAAGTTCCTTTCAGCACAAAGTAGTTTCTTGGCTTCTTGATTTGTTTTTCGTGAATCTACCATGCAGTTTTTGGTCTTTCGAACTCCAGCAGACATTTCGTAGTACTCTAACTTGCAAGAACCAATACTTTTCTTTTGTTTGAAAATTTATTAAGGCATTTTCAACGTCCATTACAAGTCATTAATGGCATATAATTCCTAATAAGGCTGTCATAGAAGTTTTTAAAATACAATTGTTCAAGTGATATGTGTTTCAAATTATGATGCCAATAATTATCCAAAAGGCATGAACATCCTACCTCTTTGGGAATAGACAGATGGAGCAAAAAAAGAAAAGCTCCTGTTATGAGCAATCTATCGAAGGTGAGGCAGGCAGGACTGAAGATTATTCTGGCAAACAACAAAGGTTGGGGTTTTGAGTACCTGAGTAGACAAAGCAAACATAGGTCAGATGGATACCGCAAATTTCCATTCTGTGACACTGCAACCAGACAACTTACATTTTAATGTCACAACTGCATGCCCTAGCTGCAGTTAAATCGTAAGTATCTTGTATATATTTGATGACAAAGGAAATATTTTTCCTTCGAACTGCATTGCTTTATTGATGTCAAGGATTTTTATCAGAACAGTTAATATGTAAATGGCACTGCCATGAAATTCGCGCGGCATTGTCTTAGAACTACTGCATTATCTTCAACTTTCCATGCAGAAGGCCAATTTATCTTTTTTTTTTTAAAGGACTGGGCAAATTGGCAGATAGATAGAATAGATAGATAAGATCAGATCTATAGATAAGATTAGATAGACATAGATAGACAGATAGATAGCTATATTGGAAGATATTTTGGGTATTTTAATTATTTACCAAATTAAACTGACTAAACTACTAGTTCCGCTTTTATGGCAACATTAGGCACTTCCTGTTCAGGCAGTCACTGTAGACAGGAGCACCACTCAGAACGAGCTATCCTTGTGCTAAGAGAGCTTCGCTCATATTAGGTAGGGTATTGATTTGACAATATTGATAGCGATATCTATTTAAAATAAATAAATTTAAATTGTGATAGGACGATGTTGAAGTTCATATTTCAAGTCGTTTTCATCATACTGTACAATGATTCCTTCAAGTGATAATGTATCGATAACTTGAGGAGCACATTTGTGTTTTTTAATCAACATTGTGGATGCGAATGCAGATCCAGGGAAAATTCCTCCTGCTGCCATTCTTGTGTTCTCTGTCTCACTATAAATTAATACATGATTCTATCATATTTTAAATTCAAGATCAGACTGCAATTAATCTTCATTAACAAAGGCGCTTTCCATTGGTGTCAATTTTTCTTGCAAAACAGCGTACATTTGCCAATTTCACTAAGAAAGGTACTGATCTATATAAGATTGTTGCAACAGTGTGCAATATATGTCTTTGGACCAGAAGGATGTCAATCGACTAAGTCTGAGGCATTCCTGACAGTTTTCAAATGATACACAGACAAGATGTGCATGCCTTTGACAATGCCATGTGGTCCCAAAGGAGTTATGTCAAGATGGAAATGTGGGGCAATGTTGGCTGAGCAGTTGCCTGCAGTACCCACACAGTGTGCACACCATACTATCTGGACCACTACCAAAGTAATATGATGAAGATTGGCAGGTAATCTAATCCAAACCTTCAGCAGCATCTTAATCATGTGTTTGATTACCTCAGGAGGAAATCTTGTTCCCTGCCTTCATGCCCAACTCCAACAGATTGCATGCAACACATCAATAACACCGGGCAAGCGCCACTTGAGAATTGGCTTAACAATGCAGAGATGGTTGAGTGGCTTCTTCAGATTTCCTGCCTCTGAGCCTGACAGCCAGCACCAATGTTTCCTGCTGAGTTCCTGTTATGCAGCTTGTGCATGTCACACCAGACAATAAGCAAAGCTTGTTTTGGACTCTTCTTGTGTTAGTTTAATAGCCTGCATAAAACATCTGTTGTAATTTATCGACTTTGATATACATATGATTATCTTATCTATTTGGCTAAGAGGTCACATAATCCGGTGTCCAGTTGAGGGTTAGAATAACCTTATCTTTACCTACCATCCACCTTAAATACCCACCTACCACTCCCCTACCACTACCATGCTGTCCATTGAATGACCATCTAAACTTTGAGTTGTAGTACTGTCTGTCACTGTTTTATTTGTGATCACAGCAAGCTTGAACAAACTTGGGAGTTTAAAAAAATTGACCAAGAAAGCGATTAATGTAGTGATATAGAGGAAGTTCAGACGAACATTTTGATGTATCATGTGAAAAAATCTGGTGGGAATATTTTGAGATATTTGAGTTTTAGATATTTTATTTATCACACGTACCTATTCTCAGCATGGAACCTGCATCAAAAGTGATCAAAATTGTCGATTTTTCATTTTAGGTAATATCTAAGATAAAAGTTATTATGCAGAAGAAGAAATATGCAGTCATTGCCACAAGAGCAGGTACATACCACTTCATCAAGACTGACAGAGTGTGATAAACCTATAAAAGTAAACATTTCTGAGAAAATGAATAAAATATGTTTATTTGCCAGCTTTTCTGCAGTTTCATTATTCTGATGAATAATTGTAGTAGAATCTACCTCAATTTTGAACTCTATGGTGTATTATTGAGGTCTTTATGTGTTTTTAAAAGAAATTTCACCACTGTGAAACACATACTTTTACAACCATGTAAAGTGTAGCAAATGTTGAGTGAATCAGAAAACACATAGATAGAATGTTTGGAAACATTTAACCCTTGTAGCCGCAATGCGGGCCTCCGAGGCCCCCCTGGGACTTTTCGCTTTAATATCTCACACAATATTTGGTCAATCACTTTGCAGATTTCATGTAATCCTAGTCCAACTAATCGTTAACAACATCCAGACGTTGTGAATTGATTGATATTGAACATAGTCACTGACGATAGTTTGAGCATTTTTCCATCACAAAGCCGCAATGGGGGCCTCGTAGGCCCCCACCCTTGTGCATGTCATATGAGTTTTAGAAAAATACTGCAACTGTGTTGCCACTTATTACATATCAGATTATGGTCAATACAGTCACTTTTGTATGTTTGGAGAGCTGATATTTGTCTGTCAGTCCATTTCAAAACAATTAAAATTATATATATTATCATTTCGAGTAAAGTTCTCATTAATTTACCTAAAAAGGGACAAAATTGACCTCTTAGTGATCTTAAACCAACAAAAATGAATTCAGCATCATCAAAAACTCCTACAGTGATGATTTTGTAAATGTAGCTGGTATGATAGAAGTGCAGGCCCTTCATTCTCAGAAAGAAACTGGCCCGAAATGGACACCGGAAGGGGTGGATCTTGCAGAGCAAGGGCCAAAATGGCCATTTTTAGTGCTCATTTTCTCATCTCTTGATATTTTTAGGGCACAAAATGGTTTATAATGAAATAAAAAGACAATCCCGATACTTTACAGAATAATTTGGTCTCAAAATAACTTAAAAATACTGAATATTCCAAAAATGCATCAGAATGGACAAAAATTACGATAATATAATGAAATCTTGATATCGTATTTTTATCAATAAGATTACATTTTTTTCCAATTTCACTGCCACTATCCTCCATTTTGACTTAATTTAAAATACTCATACTATTTTTGAAGTACATTTTTTAAACCACTGTATATTTGAGGCTTGAGAAAGGGAGGGGGCCTCAGAGGCCCCCATTGCGGCTTTGCGTACTCAAAATTGGTTGCGGCTACAAGGGTTAATTAGTTATGGAACAAAATACTAACATTACAGTCTTAATTTGCAATAGTCGTATATGTTTGTATTAACTAAGTGTTCACCTAATTTACTGAATTTATGCGATTTTTGTTGTTCTCTACAATTAAAGATTGATTGATACTTGATGCCAGATAACCTACGTCACCATTAAACACCCAACATCCATTTTAAGTACTCAGAAAACATTAAGTGTGAATATAACTGTTTATTTATAGCTTTTAATGCTGTTTTTGTATATTGGCCAATAGCAAAGACGGTTCATGTGATATCAGGGAATTCAACTTCATAGTGAAGCAGATACTTACAAACATTATATGCATGCGTTGTACGATAATTTGCTCAACTTTGTCTATCCTTTTACATTGCTATGAAATGCTTGCTTACAGTGGCCAAATTTGTGATTAAATGCACAAAAAAAACTCAAGAAAGCCTGTTATAATGAAATAATGCGACCGAATTTGCTAAAATTATTTACCAGAATTATGTAACTGACAGAACCTGGTATTGCAAACATTTTCCCAGGCCTTTAGTCAGAAATGTTAGCTGTTATAGGTTTATCACACCCTGTCAGTCTTGATGTAGTGGTACATACTTTCTGCATTGACAATGACTGTATATTTTTACTTCTGAATAATGACTTTTATCGTAGATATTATATTACCAAACAGGAAAAATAGGTCATTCTGATCACGTTTTGGTGAAGATTCCATGCTTAGAATAGGGTTTGATAAATAAAACATCTAAAATTCAAATATCTCAAAAAATTCCCAACAGATTTTTTCATATGACACATCAAAATGTTTGCCTGACCTTCCTCTACATCTTGCGCTAATCGTTTTCTTGGTCAATTTTGTTAACCCCAAGGTTTGTTCAAGCTCGTTGTGTGATAGATGCTCCACCAGAGGCACTTTTCACCACTGCAGAGGGTGGCACTGTTTTCAAAGGCATACATTTTCAGTGCCCAGTCCACCTTGTCACATTCACAAATTATAAATCATGAAAGGTCATGCAGGGAAAGTCTTAGATTAAGGTAAATCGAGGAGTGTGTAGAGGAAGTCCGACTTTGTTTCAGAAGTAGGAATTGCAATTAATAAATTCTATCAAGTCATTGCATGCCTTGCCTTGCTGGGATTTCCTGGATTTATCTTCATAATGTTCAAACTGTAAGCCTTTTCTACAAGAAATCACAGTGGAATTAGTAAAAAGACGATGTTGAATTTGAGATTTGACAAAAGGATTATTTGGTGCCCTAAGAGCTAATACATGTACATTCACCCTGAAGGCAAACTGCTTTCTGGAACACTAGTCTGTCAAATATTCTTAGCCCTAATTGCTGTGAGTGTCCTTACTTATTCAACTTGCTGGGATATTGATTTATAAGAACGCAAGTTCTGCACTACATTTCAACAGTTACTTTGAACATACCAGAACTGTCTTAACGAGAACCTTATTAACATATCGGCCAGAGAAATTGATTTATAGTTCTCAGCATTGCAAAGTAACTCCAGTTTTAATGCCAAACGCTGAAGGCAAGACTATTTTTGTAGATGTCATAAAAGTCACTTCCACACAACTTTTGCTCTCTCTAATTCTATTTTCTGCAAGTGAGTTAAAAATTGCTGACTCAAGTAGATAAATGCCACGTCTGCAAATTGAGACAAACATTATTTTGGCAACATTAAACCATATCCCGTATGCTTGGCTCAAATGGTGTTTGTTTTTACACTGATATACTTTAGAAATTTACTTATCCCAAAACCTGTTCTATAGTACGGGCAAATAAATCAAAGCAATAAGGCAATTATTAACAACTTGCTGTGGACCATTAGTACACAGTTATAACCCCCTTCCAATGACAAAGGTTGGCATTGTCAACTTTGAGTATTGTGATGGAAGTGCCAATGTCTTTCTTTTGTAACTGCAGATTCAGTAAGTATGAGTTGCTATGACTTGTTTCTCCCTGTCTACGTAGCTTTTTCAGCTTACCTGATTGGCCTATCAGCAAGTCAAACGTCCTCCAAATCCTCAAGTTGAACACAGACAGAAATGAAAAGCGTAGTATCCTTCTTCAGTGAGCAGCTGAGCTTTGTAAGTAAATCAGATTAGCAGGAAAACAATTCCTGCCCCTCCAGACACATCACTGAGCTTTGAAACACGTGTTTATGCTATTTAAATTAGATTTATGCAACGTAATTCAGTCCCTTAACCAATCACATGAACTATATCTGCTACGTTTCGCTATCCTTCAACAGAAACTCATACTTCTTGAAATTGCAGTAATCCAGGAATGCCTCTCAGGGAATATTTGCCACATTACAGCAAAAGCTTGTATTTCTTGTTCATGAAAGCCTGCAATGATTATTGTCAAAAAGTCTCTGGACAGCTCAAACATATTTGTCCTTGTTTCGGATCATGCTGGAAATGAAGACTGGCAGAAGATTCTGTTTATACAGATGTAGGATGGAATTATACCTTGTGAAACTAACTGCTAGGAGGCTGCTCATAAGTACCACCGTCAGGTATCTGGTGTCACTAATTCTAAGTCAAACAGTAAAAATTTGTAATCCTTTTTATCTCCCAAGATTGCTGTCACCTGAGGATCCAACAAACACTTAATCTAAATTTGACACAGTTTTCTCACTGTTTGCATGGACAGGAAATTGGATTTTTATAATAAGAAGTTTTATAGAAAAGCATACTACATTTTATCTACGTTTAACGTCAAATCTACATGTATCTGCATGAGCCACTCAGAGCTAGTGTTGCCTGACTACAAAAATCGTCATTTTTCAATGTGTTCCATTTCAGCTGTATCCAACTACAGTATACACCTAAATGAATTTTCCAATCTCAGGTTCACGTGACCCCCACATGCCCCAGCGCATACACGCCTTTTACACTTCCAATTCTTCTGTATCAAAATTTTAATTAAACTGAAAAATAATAAAGCACTGTTTGGACTACGCTTCCATACATACGCTAATTTGAAGTAATTTATTTAAACAATCTGTGGACGCATTGAGGGGTGAGGATCAGAACTGAAGGGTGAGGAAGGGTGCAGCATATATTTTGGATTATACTGCACCACGGTCTCTCTTATTCTGGTGCTGTTGTTTAGCCTTCATTGCAATCTGAGGTTTTGTTCTTCGATAAAAGAATGTGAATAAAACACATCCCATTGCTGCTGCCTCCACATCATGTTATAATTGCATATTTGATTAATCACCGTTAGTTTAATGTAGTCGCAATTGCACACTGATGAAGTACTGGTTGATGCCGACTCATTCATCTGGTGGAAACAACATTTTCCCATTTGTCAAAAAGGCTCATTTTTATTCGCAAAGGCTGGTCTGCAGTCTCTCAATGGCCACTGTGAGTCATTTCATTTTCAGGCCCAGATTTTATATGCTGGAGTCCGCAATTGCCATTAAATTACAGCTGTGGTTTTTTTGTATGAATCCTGGCTGGCAATAAGTGATCTTGGGTATAAAATTAGTATTTGAAATCATTAAGAAATAAAAAACAGTTTAGATCAAAAAGCATGAGTGGCATATTAGCCTTTACATGTAACCTATCGAAAATAGTGAAAATAGGTCATATCAGAAGTTAAATAATAATGTCATTGTTTGCTTTGCAGACATTAGAATTTTTAATCTAATGGCTCTCTTTGAATCTAGAAATCTAGGAACGAAACATGATGTTTGCTGGATCCATCCACTGGCAAGCCATTCCTAGAGCATAAAGGAGGCCAGACTGGTCCTGTTTCTTCCAAGTCTCAGAATTCTAACTCTCAGAGGGACGCTTGTCTAGCATAGGGTCTGTCATCCAACAAGATCAAAGCTGAGTACCTCTCAGATGGCATTATGGGCAACCAGTCTAAACAACAATAGAATAAGATTTCCTTATGAGACAGGAGATTATATGCAGTGTGTCCTTCACTGCCACAAGGCATTTTTTGCTGTGTTGTGTGTACCTTTATGCCATTGATGGTTCGCAACTATGCTCGTAATTAACCAAACTCAAGGTTACCAAGTTTTTTCAAAGAAGTTAGGGAAAATTTAGAATCATTAGCCATTCATTAGAGGCGCAGAATGTCCTTGGTACTTTTGGAATTTTAATCTGTCAGAAGTGCATTAATTTCATGAATTGGCATGCTTGCTATGGATTTGAATTCATGGAAATAATGATTAGTATCATTAAAAGAGAATGTAATTGCTTCTAAGGGATATAATTTACTCTAATTCTTAGGTAGTCCTGTCAGTATTCAAATTGTTGCCCAAATATCACATGCCTATAAATCCTGTTGTGCCAAAAGAGTTATGTCAAGATGGAGATGTAGGGCCATGCATGTTTGCAGCAGTTGTCTGCCGTGGCTGCCCAGTGTGCACACCATACTATCTGGACCCCTACAAAAGTAATATGATGCAGATTGGCAGGTGATCTAATCCCAATCTTCTGCAGTATTTCATCATGAGTTTGATTACCTCAGGAGGAACTGTTGTCCCCCGTCTTAATGCCTCACTCCAACAGATTGCATGGAACGAATCAATAATACAGGACAATTGTCACTTGGGAATTAACTTCACAATGGAGAGATGATGGAACGGTCGCCTGAGATTTCCTGCCTCTCGGTCTATTATGCTCTTATGCAGCATATGCATGTCAAACGTGACCATAAGAAAAGCTTGTTTTGACTCTTCTTGGTTACCTGTATGAAGAGTCTGTTGTAATAACTTGGCTTTGCTATCTGTGTGTTTATTTTGCTGAGAGCTAGCTTGGTCCTCCCTGCGGCTGATGGCAAAAACACCTTCCACTGGTCCCTCTTAACTGTCAAACTACCAATCGTCTACCTTACTGTCCTCAGAGCGAGTATCTAAACATTGCCACTGGTTTTACATCTTACTTGGTAATATAAGGCCAGTCCACATTTGTCGCATTCATGTATGAGTGCATGTCAGGCGGTGCTCGAAAATATCTTAATTTACAACATGGCTAATTGAGGAATGCTAGAAATCAAGCAAGGACAAGCATTGTCTCAGAAGTGGAAAATCGTGATTCTGCCAAGTCACTCCAGAGTCAGGGCCACTAGAACACATTTTTACAGGATTTTAAATTATGAATCTGACTAATTTACAAAGGGTACGCCTTTTATATAAGAATAATCTCAGTTGAATGATAAAAAAGAAAAGAAGCTTAATTTTGATTCAGAATCAAGAATTATTTTGTACCCTAGGGGTGCATTATATCACCTTATATGAAAATGTTGCATTTGTCTGTTACAGAAGATAACCTGCTGCATCAGGCCTGATATTCAGCTTTTCTCAAGAAATTAACTGAAGGTAATTTCATACTGGAAGACCCTTTTTTTTGCCTATAATTGCTGTGAGCATCGTTTTCAAATCACCAGAATTGAAATGATGATAAGGCAAGTTCTGCAACTACCTACAAGTTTAAATAACTTTTGATAACTAAGCCTCGACTAACTTCGTTCCTTGGTAAACCAATAATTATAGTTTTTATTTTTATATCAACTTGAGCTTAAAATTTTTACCTTTTCTGTTTGTGTAATTTTTTCCAAGAATTTTAAACCTAAATTTTTGTACCTAGAAGAGACAAACACCTTCATTTATCAGACAGACAGACAGACAGACAGACAGACAGACAGACAGACAGACAGAAATATTTATTTGACATGAATATACAGTTACAATGAATAAAAAACATAGTTCAATTATTTTAATGTCAGGAGACATTTACTTTGCCATGAATATGGCGCTACCATAAATGCCACCTATTAGAAAAAAAGAAAAACAAGATTACACTTTTAATTAATTACCACGAGTTCATACATTATGTCAAATAAATTGAAATCAAAAATTTTCTTAAAAATAAGTGTTGATAGGTGAAATGATAAATGAAGGTGAAGGGGGATGAATGAAAATGGTATGAGGGTCGATGGGATGAAGTGAAATGGTCAGCAAAAGAAAAGGGATGAAACTATATATTTGAGGATTGACATATAAAGCAATTTTGTATGGAACATTGTTCCTGGTATTGATGGATCAATGCATTTTTGATATACAAGGAGAAGCCAAACTCACTATGAGTTGTGACTTTTTCCAGAATGGAATTTGAAGTACTATTTAATAACTTGGGTAGCTGGTATCTGACACTATTTTCGGCATAGGCATGATATAGACGAGGTAATCTAAAATTCTTATTTCGTGTATTGTATGGATAATCATTCTGTGGTTTTATTAAGATATTTGTCACTAAAAAATATTTGGGAATTTGATTATTTATTAATCTATAAAAAAACTTATATAATTTTACTTTCAAAATATCATGAACAGTACTTTACTTGTGAAAATTTCTTGAAATCAGCCAGATCTGTATCAGTTATGCTAGAGGTTACCACACAGCAAATGTGAAGGTCAAAGCAACTGTTGCAAACTGAATTATCCACATTAAGGGAGACCAAAAAGGTAGACATTCAAAATAAAGCCACACAAAGAGAGTACATCACTCCAGCAGTTCGACTACCACTCTGTCCTGGATGGCTTCTGGTAGGTGTTCCCAGGACAGACCTTCTCATCAATGTTATTGCAACACACAAAGAAGTGTTTCTCCTGCAGCCTGCTTCCTCTCTGATTAATGTTGTAACTATAGACCTGGCAGTATCCAGCGGGAAATCCCTTGTCTCCCTCCAACGTCTTCACCTGTAGCAGCAGCAAAGTCGAGGCAAGGTGCAACAGATGCAGGGGGTATTCCTTTAGCTCCGAGTGCACCTTCATGCCTCTCAGCTCTGCAAAAGATACAATTACTGAAGATGTGAACTTGGATGGCATTTGCAAGTGTGCAGTGTTTTCAGAGATATTGAGTGATAGGCCGAATCCACAAAGGGTGATGTAATTTTGAAATGTTCTTGAAATTACATAACATTACTTTATCAGCTTCTTCTGACATATCAGAATTGAATACTTGCAGTTGTAGACATTAATATATAGAGTCTCAGAATTGCAGCTTGTGCTCTGGAAAAGTGCAATGCTTCCAGTGTTTTTAAATGTCAAGAACAGATTATGAGAAAATTTCTGGAGATGTCTTAATTGATCTTTATTGTGTTAATCTTCTTATGAAAACAAGGTTTCTCTTGAAATTAATGATTGTTGATGGAATTTCTGAGATAAGCTCCTTTCAGGAAACGACAGTTGCTTGGCTGCTTGAATTGCATTTTGCAGTTCTAATCTGTCACTTTTTAGTCTTTGGGACTCCTGTTCTTATTGTCAATAAAAATCAATGTGTTCTGTGCACTGAATAAAAATTGTTAATGGCATGCCAGTACAAATAAAAGCAGACATCTTTACTGATACAAAAGTTCAAAACTTTTGTGTCTCATACTTTGGTGCCAAGGCAACGATGAAAATCTCATCATTGCAAGAACAATCTTTTTTGTTTAAAGAAGAAACTTTCTGTCATTAGCCATCTGCCACAGCTGAGACAGGGATTTCATGTGTGTACGTTGTCTTTGGTGCTCAATGTCTAGCAAACAGCAAATGCTTGATCACAATACCAGAGCAGACACCACAGATGGATACCGCATATTTTGCATCCTGTGATGTTGCGGCTGACGATATATCTCTGAACATCGCAACTACCCTGCACTTGACACAGCTATGTATCAGTAGTATATTATGAAATATATTGGGAAAAGGAATCACTAATCATTCCTTTGTACCGAATTTCCCTCGTTGATGTCAAAGATTTTAACATGCTCCAGAAGAGAGTAGCCTATGCCTGTGCCAACTATGTAGGTGCAGGTTGTTTTGGAAACATATATCTATCCTAAGCTTGATTATGTATCTACAATAAGAAAATAATCCTATCATAAATGTACAAAGCCAATATGCCTTGCGTAAGCTACCATGCAAAGAGTAATCAATTTCAGAGAAGAGTCCATCGCTTTTGGAACCTACTCAATGTCTTTACATTTCCAATGATTTACAGCACTATCTGAATTGATGCTCTAATTCTACTGTATCTGCTGTTGTGAACCAGTAAAATATATTACATACTGAATAAACCCCCCCCCCCTCCTTTAGTATGATAGTTTGTTGTGTTACTTTTGATGTCCTTAACAACTAAATCCTAGTGATTCTATGTGGCCCAGACACAAGCAAGCTAAAAGGGATATCATTAGCCGTCTATTAGGTGAGCCAGACATAACGTGACTCGAACAGCGGCTTGAGTGGATGGTGGTAATTTGGATTTAAAATGGACTCTTTGATTTTCCATTTTGGCATTTGGAAGTAGTGATTCAAATTTGGTTGACGAGCAAAGTAAGTATGATTGTTCTCCAGTAGATAACTCGAGAAAATATAAATATATCTTTTTAAAAATATCACAATGGCAAGACACTAATTCAGTATTTTTTTGCTAAAATATCTGGATGTTAGAATTTGATGTTTGGAGTCAACATCAATCATTCTTATTTTGGATAAAAATGCTATAATGTATAAGAGAGTTTCTTATGGCAGACCAATCATTCTCATATTCATAAAACAGGCTATTTGTCAAGTGCAAGTATTTAATTGGAGCCATTAGGGCATGCTTCTTTCGTTGGCCATTGTTAAATAATTTAAAGAATTGTGTTCATAAAGCACATAATCATAGATCAAAATTTAAAAATTTGTGAAATCATCGATGGCAAGCCCACTGCATAAATGGAAAGAGAGTTAACATCTCCTCAAGAGTGTTTCTTCGTTGCAAAGAATAACTAATATAGTAGGAAAAAAAGCAACCAAACGATGCTCATACCAGGAGAAATATGTGGCACATAGAAACATAGGCTGCGCGGCAGCATACCCTCGGCTAATCAGTGGGTATTCTGGAGGCAGTGAAATCAGGAGGCGCAGGCTTTTAGGGGGCAAGGTCCCTAAAAACTTGAAATTGACGTCCGTTTCCACCAGGTCACAGCAAGTGCCATATTGAAAATCTGTAAAAATTTAAGCGAGAATCAAGGCCAAAATTTGTTTTGGCAATTTGTTGAATTTCCATCACCACAATGTTTTTCATGAGTTTCCCTGACTTTCCGTAACTGCAGAGCAGACACTTAAATGCAGTTCAAAAAAACTTAAGCAATACTTGATTTGTAAACAAAGACAGGGTTTTGAGGGGGAGGGTTGGTCTAGTGGTAGCGTGCTGGACTGCCAATCGTTGGGTCCAGAGTTCGAATCCAGCTCTTGCCGGGTCACCTGGGCCTATGTTGGATGGCTGTTTCAATCATCCTTTGCCACATTGCTGTGTCCTCTTCCTGTCCTAATTAATTAGCCTACCAAGTGCATAAATACAGGATGTAAAGTCCCAAACATCAATCCATCTTAAGAAATACTATTCTTTTATTGCATGCAGAAGTTCAATTTTATTAATTTTAAAATTAGAATTTACTGAATATGACTGAAATTTGTCTACACCCATTCTATGAAATCTACAGATCTAATAGTAATATAGAAATACTGTATGTTATTAATGCAATATTAAAATCCAGTTGCACAAGGAAATTAATTATTTGATCAGTCAGTCAAACAATTATTTAAGCAATCACTCAATCAGCAGATCAGTCAATCAAACCACCCTGGTTTTATACCAGGTTGCCACCCTTTAACTTTGGATAAAAACGAGAAATTTGGTTGAATCTGTGATAAGTGATAACACATGGAAATACCTTTTTTAATTAAAAAAAATCTGTTAAAGTCAGTTTAAGGATTCCATTAACACATCAATAAATGCAATTGATGTCAGGGAAAATATGTCTGGTGAAGCAGGAACAATCACGGAAAAACACAGAGAATTTGCTCCAAAGCTTACTGTGCACTAAATTATATAATTTTAGCCATCTTTATTTAGTTTCATTTCAAATATTAGCTCCAATAGGCCTACATGTAAACTAGAAGAATAATTCTAATAAAGCAGCTTCCAATCAAACGCTGGAACAACCTTGCTGACCACATTTACAAATAGATAATACAAACAACCAGGGCCAGGCGAAAGTCAGATTATAGGTCCGAATTTATAACAATAAAATCGACCAAAAGCTCCGTAAAGTGGCACATTCAGTCCCATTTGCTGAATTTAGGTGTTTTTGACACTAAGACAATATGTCTGAATCTCTTGGATGACATGTTGATCTATCTATCTATCTATCTATCTATCTATCTATCTATCTATCTATCTATCTATCTATCTATCTATCTATCTATCTATCTATCTCTATCTATCTATATATCTATCTCTATCTATCTATCTATCAATCTATCCATCTATGTATGCATCTATCAATCTATCTATCTATCTATATATATATATCTATCTATCTACATGTGTCTATCTATCTATCTATCTATCTATCTATCTATCTATCTATCTATCTAACTATCTATCTATCCATCTATCCATCTATCCATCCATCTATCTAGTCTATCTAGTCTTAGCTATTCTTATCATAAATTACAAATATGGAATATGGGTCTAAAAACAAATTATAGAAGATGTCTCCAACCAAAACCATTGTAAATAGTAACACTAAAACAAGGTTTATGCCAGTATATATATATATATCTTTTAAGACTAAGCAAGTTGCTAGTTAATACAAAGGTTAAATGCTGGTCAATAGCTGTAAATAAAAACAAAACAAAAGAAACATGTCCCAACTCTGTGTACAGCCTGTATGGGCTACAAAAAGTCATATCTCAGCTTCTAGTTGGCCTAAATCTTTTATTCAAATTGGAAATTTCTTTATTTGTTCAATATAAAACTACAAAGTTTGTGTCAATGCAGTTTGGATATATTTCTAAGAAAAAAGAAAATTTGTTAAAAAGTTGAGGGTGCTGTGCACTGCTTTTGTGCTCCTTTGTTCCTAGCTTTGGTCACTGGACAGGATTAGTGACACAATGTTACATAACATGAATGGCTGGAGGGGAGGGGTACAATGAAGCACAGCCATAGTGTCTCTAGGCCCATTCAACAAAAACTGGACCCCTTCCAATGATGACACTTTTACCCCCTAAACAATTAAAATGCTAAAAATACAATTGGAGTGAGTTTTAAAATGAATTAAAAGACAGATTTATCCAATAATGTTTTAAAATGTAAAATTATACGCTGAAATTTGCAGAAATGGGGTTTGCATGCCAAGTAATTTTCTTTAACAACCCTATATATATACATAGTGCTCATATTGCCAGTCTGTCTTATATGTTTTTCATTAAAGACCAAAATAAAAGTAAGCTGACAGTACTTCATATGTTAAAATGTACATAACGGATGTTAGATTTAAACCATTAAGTTAGAATTGAGAGTTTAAGATTTCTTGTCAAAGGATTAGCAGGGAAGACAATTACACTGTGACATAACATTACATAATCAAGACTTTTCCAGTGCTCCATTCAACAAAAGCCAATCTGTCTGATTCATTTACATTTAATTTTCATGCAAACCACTAAATAAAAGGGGCTGACATTTATTCATCTTCTAAAATTTACATCACTGAGTTTAGATATTAACCATAAAGTTATAATAATTGGGAGTTATTGATTTAGTGTCAACATTTTAAAATATTAACACACAAATGCATGTTTTTGAATATACTTAATTAATGCTTTGAAAGTCCACATAATTATATATAAAATTTATGTATTTCTTCTTGATAATATTTCATGAGGAGAGAGAAGAAAAAGTCAAATTTAGACATTATTGACCTGGGCCAATATTTACTGATATATGATTTTCTGAAATTCCTTAATATTTATCTAATTTTGTTAATATTGACCTCTGCTGCGAATAAAAATTTTCATATTGTTCAAAATCAGCATGATGATGATGTGAAACATGTCAGGTTTATTTTGACAAAAAATGTCAATGATTGGCATGACATCAGAAGGAAATGGAGAGTAAATAGACATTTTAATGATTTTTTGCATTTTTTCAATCATACATTTCAATGGAAGAAATTGCGACAACTCATGCAATGGCTGTGAGTATTAGTTAATAGTGTGTCTAACTACTATAAGACCTTAAGTTAACTAACTTACCCATTACCATTTGGCTTTTCATGCAGAAATGTTGGAAAATTGGGATTTTTTCGAATTTTTGGGTTTTTATAAAAATTCATAGGATCAACATTCCAAATGATTAGAGATGCTTAAAGAAGCATAATTTAGACACCTAATTGGAAAATTTCATAGATTTAACTTCAAAATTAACTGAATCATACAAGTTTAAAATAATAGTACTTTTTCATATTTTTGGTAAATTGTCGTCCGTTCAACTTTCTCAGAGCATTTAGACCCACAAAAAACACATCTTGGGTATTTAATACATACAATATGCAAATTTCAGTGTCAAAAGTACTGCTGTTTTTTAGTTCTGTCCCAGAAACAAAAAAAAAACAATTTTTCACATTTTTCAATGATTGTGTGAAAAATATTAATGTCATGGGGATTAGACCTATGAAAGGCTCAACTGGGATAAAAGATACCATATTTACCCAAAAATGATTAATATGCATGCCATAGTTTTGGCTTGACACCCAATACACAAAAAAATATTTTTTTACATTTTTCAATAATTGTGAAAAAAGTATTAATCTCATGTGGATTAAACCCCTAAAAGGCACAACTAGGATAAAAGATATAATAATGTCCCAAAAATAAAAAGTATACATTCCATAGTTTTGGCATTACTCCCAATACAAGTGGGACGCCCGTTATCCGGACGCCCGCCCGTCCGCCCGCCCGCCCGCCCACCCGCCCGCCGGACGGACAAATTTTCCCAAAGTAACTACAATACCCGTCGGCAATGTATACATTGCCGAGGGTAAAAACGTCATCTTGCATTTGCAGATATTGTTATTTTTGAAAAATCTTATGGCCTTTTGTTACACCTTGGTGTAAAAAGGCAGGAGAATTTACCCGTGTGAAAGTCATTCTCAAGAAATATGGTGCTTGGGCATTGACAACTAGCATTTGCAGATCCTGTTTTATCCCAAGCTCAGGCCTCTAAGTGTTGCGAAGGTGACCTACTGTTACTTCCAATGATCAAAGGTGGTGTTGTTACTTTGATTATAGTGATGGAAGCGTCAATATCTTTTTTTATTTGTCAATGAATGCCTCCTAAGAAATATTGGAACAGTACTGCAACAACCTCTTTGTCTTTTTCTTACAAGGCTGCAATGCTTATGTATTATTATTATTTTCCTGAAGTCTCTGGACTTATTTGTCCTTGCAGCAGATTATGCAGGAAATGAAGACTGGCAGGAGATTTGTGTTCACACAGATGTAGGATGATAAACTAACTGCTAGCAGGCTGCTTATGTATAAGTATCATTATCTATGGTACCAATACATGTTAATCTATAAAAAAAATTGTAATCATGAGTTTCTCTCATTGACTGGAATTGCAGCTTTCACCTGAACGATCCAAGAAATAACTTACCTAAATATAGTGTGGGCTACTCACTTTCGCAAAGTAAAGGCAGGAAATTGAATTTGAAAGTTTCGTAGAATACTACAAATAAACTTCATAGTATGTATACTAGCATTTTTCTCCCAAGAATCTACATTTAGCAAAAAAGTAAAGCTTGAGCTAGGGTTGCCTGATCATAAAATCATCATTTTTCCATGTATTGATTTAACAAACTCCCCAATGTCTTTATAAATCTGGTGCTGTGAATTAAGCACATCTTTTTGCTACTGGCATCAAAATTGTTTTATTTGACTAATCACCATTAGTTTAATGCGTCCTGATGGAGCAATAGTTGATCTAGACTCATTCTGCGGGAACAACATTCACCCCTTCATCACAAAGGCTGCACTTTTTATCCACAAAAGCCGGTCTGGCTTCTTTCAAAGGTTATTGTCAGTTATTTTTTGGAGGATTTTATTCACTTTAGACTCTTGCAACCTAGGATTTGTCATCCAAAAAGATCAAAGCTGAGCACCGCTCTGATGGCATAATGGCCAGCCAGTCTTAACAGTGACAGAAGAAGATTTTGTTTTGAGACTGCAGATTGTGTGGTGTATCCTAATCTTCTATTATCAGAGATTGTAATATTTAGTCTCATAGCCTTTCATTACAATTTGGGGTGAAAAACTAGAGATCAAGGCCATCATCAAGCAGAATAGTTCCTTTGGCATTAAGAATTGGCTTTGCTGATCCTGTTTCTTCCCCAGCTCAGCCTCTTAGACTCAGAATAGTGGTTACTGTTTGTTTTTCCCTAAAGAACTGTCGTGAAAGAAGTACAAAGAGAGAATGCCTCAGATGCGATAATGACACCACAGAGTATTATTACATTGCACCTCCTTATTTCTATATCAACAGGACATCCTCCACTAGTCAGCATATGATATAGTAAATCTCAGGACACAAATCATAAAACAATCATTACACCATTGAAATGTATTTACAATTACCATAAATCCACAACTCATCAAAATATATACAATACAGAGTGTAAAAACAAATCGAAATTTTCAATGTACTTATTGTATCGAATCATCTGATGGAAATGATGCTTAAATATCACAGATTTGGCATTTCAACCAAGTTTGAAATGCCAGGAACTGTTTCAGAGGTTCCATGTCAAGAATTAACTCAATCAAGTCTATAATAAAGAGCAACAGTGACATAATAAAAATCATCATCCATATATTACATGAATTTGGATTGGAAAATGAAATAATTTCTGAAGTCAACTCAATTAGGAGAACATACAGAATGATGAAATAATTGATATCTTAAATTATGTAGACATAATTATTAATAAGCATGACAATTTTATATGGACATTAATAAAAAATGAGAGTATGTCTGTACAATTATAAATGTGAATGAAGAAAAAACCCTGTAACAATTATGTACAGTCATATCAGTTAGGAAAGTTCTCCTATTTATTACAGAAGAAACAAAACTTCCAAACTAAAACCATTTCAAGGGATATATCACAAACTGCTGTCAACTATGCAGGGCCTTTGTTCATTAGTTCCATAAGGCAAGGCAGTTTTGTCGTTCTTTGATGTTTCCGTTTCATGCGTGAGGTATCACTCACCTCATTACAGCATCATGCTGGAATAAATTAATTCTTTACCATTCTGATATACACTTCGCCTCTATGTCACTTCAAATATTCCAAATGGGCAAAGACACCAATGTACGCCAGGTCAGACAATTGCAAAATGATTTTAAAGAACTCCTTGATCATTGACCGCAGTCATCCTGTTGTCGATGCATTTCTAAGAGATTCATAGAGAGAAGGTATATATAATCCAGAGGCATGGGGAAACATTGTTGTGTCGATCCAGAAATATTATCCAATTACTGAGTTAAACTCTCATTGGGTCAAGTTAATATATGAGAAAGTATCCTGTAAAATTGCAGGCAATGTATTGACAGATAGATAGATAGATATGGTAAGAGCAGCCCTCTAAGCCCAGTTCTGGGCGCTCACATTATTGAGGCACAGGTCTTCTGGTAACACAAAGGAGCATGCTGTCAGTCTGTCATCCAGGTCCTGGCCTAACGATAGCTATGCACTGTCGTCTGGATCATCACTCTCGATGTCCCCAGGGCCCTCAATCACCAGGATCTGAGTGTCTGTGGTGGGAATTTTATGCTCCTACAACTTGGTCCAAATCGCCTCATCACCAAAAGCAATATACCAACAAACACTGCAACTAATGCCAAGGAGCCAATAACTACTATGCCGATAACCTGTAAGGTGGTCATCCTCCAGATGAGAGAGGAGCGCAGGTAGTCCTGCGGGCCATCCTTCAAGCAGTGGTACATTCATTATGATGTTCTATAAATCCATAAAGTTGTAAAAAAATGTTTGCTGTTCAATCAACTAATTATGCATTATATCTAGAATCTGGAAAATTTCACTTTGCCTATCTATAATTGGGAAAAACATCTCATATGAAACTTGACAAGCATTTCTTTGATTTTCCTTTCAAATAACATTTACTTTTTCATATAGTAAACTTCGATATTTTGAGATAAGACTCAAGATTGGCTTCTGGTCTCTAGCAACATACCGGTAAACAGCAGAATTTTTCACAGCAAGTGTGGCGACATCTGGTGTTCATTTCGATGCCCTTACACCACCGCTCACTGCAGTTAGTTTGGCGTTCAGCTGACAAGTGGTGCATCTTTGGCTCCCCCAAGGGTGTATTCGTATCATGAGAGAGATTCGTTGGTAGAGTCCTCATCTCCTGTCTGAAATGCTGAACGAAGAAGAAAGCGAAGTTATAGCTGCATCTGCCGGTAATTTTCAAAGAACGACAGGGGGACTATGGGCTATATATAGAAAGATTACTTACCTTTGGGTGAGGAGCAGGAGGCAAGGAACACTTGAGTGGTTGATTGGCCAAGACAGCTGCCACGACACTCTAATCAAAGGAACAAAGATAACGAATAATCATTAAATTGGCACTTATAAAGGGAGTTAACTTGGCTTTGGCAAGCTGGCTATATTTAGTTTGTCCTGGTGACTGAAGTGATGCATCTCATACTCAGAATATTAGGATATTTTCACAGATTCTTTAAAGCTGCTGAGTGCTGAGCTCATCAGATTCACTATTCAATTTATTTTGCATATGAATGAATACACCATTATTTTGATTGATAAGACAAGACTTTATTGGGATGCACTAGAAAATTAAATAGAGTTATGTTTAAGAAAATATCATTGACAATTTTCAATTTAGATTTTGTGTTACTATCTACTATGTTGGCTTATCCTGCATTGCTTGTGAAAGCACTGGACCCAGTTATTGCAACCAGCCTGACATTTCTAGCCCCCACCATGCAATCTGTGGTTGCAGGTGTCCATGGCCAAGTGCTGGACACAACATCCTCCACAACAGAATCGCCCCTGGTCAGGGAAATTGGATGTCTCCATTTGAGTCCAGTGGCTGCCCTCCTGCTGAATCACTTGCCCAGAGCAAAATGCTGAAAGAAAGAAGTGAAACTAGTGGATGAAAGTTATTGAGATTAACATCATATTCTTGAAAAAAAAAATTCAATGGACGTGTGTACTAAATTACTGATATGATTCATTAAAGTGTCCTCAATGAAATTTACCTTATTGAAGCAGGAAGAATCTGATAAAATTGTGTACACAATACTATCTGGACCCCTACCAAAGTAATATGATGCAGATTGGCAGGTGATCTAATCCAAACTTTCAGCAGCATCTTAATCGCGAGTTTGATTACTTCAGGAGGAATTGTTGTCCCTAACCTCATCTCAAACAAACAGATTGCATGGAACAGATCAATGATACAGGGTAATTGTCACTTGAGAATTAGTTTCACAATGGAGAGACGGTCGGATGGTCCCATGGGGATGTAATGGTTTCCTCAAATTTTCCACCTCTTGGTTGGTACCCTGAATTGCTATTATGCAGAGTGTGCAAGTCACGCCAGGTCATTATAAAAGTATGTTTTTGAACATATTACTTTTACTTGGCTTTCTTTCCTAGATTCATCCAAAATAATGTACAGATTGTAAGACTTTTATACAAGAGAGACCCCAATAGAATGATAAAAAAATAAAAGAAGCTGAATTTCAGATTCAGAATCAAGAATTGGTTAGTGCCCAAAGAGCCATTATGTCACATTAAAATGTTGTATTTATTTTGCAGGGAAGATACTACCTACTTCAAGCCTGATATTCTGGTTTTGTTTATAGAAAACATTTACCAAAGACAATTTTGTCCTGGAAGCGATTTCCCGAAGAAACATTGATCTGTGAAACTCTTTACTTATAATTGTTATGAGTGCCATTTTCAAATCACCCTAAGGGGCGTGATGAGAAAGGCAAGTTCTGCAATTACCTAAATGTTTTAATAACTTTGAACAACTTGGAAATCATGTATAATTTGTTCTTTAATAAAAATTCTAAAATAGCTACAGTGCCGCCTGTAAGTATGTGAAACACATGATGTTGTGCCATTGCATCAATGCTAAACATCCTCAGCCTAACTGCTTGTGGAGGCATGAATTTTCATCGGATGAAAGGGAAACAAAGCGGGTCATAAAGGCCGATGTGTGAGGCAAGTGGGATAAAAATATCAGCCCATTTGCTTCGCTGTAGTCGGAGTTAGGTATGGGTCAAAGTCTTTGATAAGTAAGTGAACCACCCTTCCCTATCTTTTAACATTGGGCCTGCGTTTCACTTACTTATCAAAGACCTTGACCCATACCTAACTCCAACTACAGCAAAGGAAATTGGCTGCTATTTTTATCCCGCATGCCTCACATATCGGCCTTTATGACCCAAAATGTTTTCCTCTCATCGGATGAGAATTTGTCCTTCCAGAAGCATTTTGATTAAGGATGTTTAACATTGATGCAATGGCACAATATCATGCGTTTCACTTACTTACAGACGGCACTGTATATGTTTTTGCAATAATTCTTTTTTTTATTACTTTTCCAACTTTTAGCTTAAAAATGTGAGCTTTATAGGTTGTTTCTATTCTTTCCTTTCAGCATTTTCCTCAATCATGTTAGAAACAACCTAATAGCCTAATTCATCTACTTTTTTATTGGTGAACAATTGTTGAAATCAGCCAGGTCTTGCACCTGTTATGCTACAGGTAACTATACACTTTACTTTTAAACGTCAAAGCAATTGTTGCAAATTTATTTATCTAAATAAGGGAAAGAGAGAGGAAAACGAAGCCGCAAAAAGAGAGTATGGCAGTAAGGCTTACACTCTGTCCTGGATGGCTTCTGGTAGGTGTTCCCTGGGCAGACCTTCTCATCAGTGTTATTGCAACATACAAAGAAATGTTTCTCCTGCAGCCTGCTTCCTCTCTGATTAATGTTGTAACTGTAGACCTGGCAGTATCCAGCGGGGAATCCCTTGTCTCCCTCCAATGTCTCCACCTGGAGAAGCAGCAAAGTCGAGACAAGGTGCAACAGATGCAGGGGGTATCCTGTTAACTCCAAGTGCACCTCCATGCCTCTTAGCTCTGCAAAGAAGATATACAATTACTGAAGATGTGAACTTGAATGACAATTTGAACTTGGATGGCAATTTCAAGTGTGCACTGTTTCCAGAGACCTCAAGTTTGAGGATGAATCAACAAAGAGTGATATTATTTGAAATGGTTCTAGATACTTATTCCTTTGTCAGGTACTTTGAACACTCCAAATTGATGTCAACTTATCAATACTTCTGTTGTAGATATAAATATATATTTTGTTCTCAACATTGCAAAATATGTTCAGGAAATTTGCAATGTCAAAAGTAGGTGACAAGAGCATTTTGTAAATTTTCTTCAAGAGTATTTTTTAAATGCTGGTTCTGTTCCTCAGAGACCAGCAACTTTTTCTCAAAAAGAATGCATTGGTCAAAATCAACTTAAATATGATTTTCTTGTATAAAACGTTTCCTTCTGAAAGTAATATTATTAATGGGATTTCTGAGATAGGCTCTTCTTAGGAAATAATAGTTGTATGGCTTCTTGATTTATTTTTGCAGAATCTGTCAGTTTTCATTCTTTGAGAACCTGTTATCTGCCAGTACTAAGTCCTTTCTTTGGTACATAAAAAAATCAATGTATTCTTCGCAGAATTTTTGCTGATACAAAGGTTCAACACTTTTTCGTCTCATACTTTGATGCCAATATTCGGCCTTAATGCAACAGTAAAAAAACTCATCAATGTAAGAACAAGGAAAGCCCTCGTCATTAGCCAAATATCACAGCTGAGGCAGGAATGACATGAGGATGTCTTCTGTGCTTAATGTTTGGCAAACAACATAATCTGAATCACAGAATGCCAGAGAAGTTACAACTGAGACACCGCTGATGGATGCTGCATATTTTACATCCTACGATGCGGCAACCAGGGAACTTCTCTCATATCGTATTTGCCTTGCCCTGGACACAGGTGCATTTTATACATTACATTTTAGTGAAAATGCATCACTGATAATTGCTTTTATTGAATTGCTTTTTGACGCCATAGATTCTAAACATGCCTCTGCCTACCCTTATCAGTGCCCTTGTTGGTTTAAAATATATCTGTCTTTGGGAATTGGTTTTTATTGGTTCTATGACAAGACATGACAAGATTCATATCATATAAGGACAAAGCCAATATGCCTTGCGTCATGTGTATCTAGCTTCCAATAAGCTGCCATGCAAACAGTAATCAATGTCTTAGAGGAGTAGCTGTCTATCGTTTTCTGAACCTTCTCAATGTCGTACAATTTCTGATGATTTAGAGCACTATCTAAATTAATTCTCTATATCTGCTTGTGAACCAGTACAAGAATCTAAACAGGCCTACTGAATGAATAAATGATGTATATTGAACCAACATGGCACATGGGCACATGCACCCCCCCCCCTCCCCTCTCACTCTGTGGGATAGTTTGTCCTTTTGCCTATGATGTCCATCGTATCCTGTTAATTGTCCTTAGCAACTAAATCCAAGTCAAGAAAGCGAGCTAAAAAGGGATTTTTGACCCCATTAGCCATCTATTAGGTGAGCAGACATGACGTGACTCTGTATTGATTCAAAATTGGTTGATGGGCGAAGCAGATGTGAATGTCCCTAAACCAAATTTACATTATTTAAAACTCCAGTTTTAAATATATCTCTAATTATCAAAATGGTAGGATAGGCCTACAAACACAGTTCTTTTTTTAAGCTGGTTTTCAAGTTGTGGCATTGCATTGATGCTATTTCCCTTAAACTTGTATCCAGGTAGAACATAGAAAGAGCTTCATGCAGTGTATTTGTCCGAATACATGTATGCAAACAGCAAAAATCTGGATGTTAGAATTTGAACTTTGGGCTTAATTGTCTCATTCAACGTTCTACTTTGCAGTCAGAAGCTGTTCTGTTTCTCAACAAAGGAACGTGAAGCAGTGAATAAAATCTTATTGCTATGGCCATCACATTTATTTGATTAATCACCATTACTCATTTGGTAGGCAGAACATTTGCCCATTTGTCACACAAGCTTTGCTTTTTGTCCGTAAAAGCCAGTCTGGCTTCTTTCAAGAGTCGTTGTCAGTCATTTTTTGGAGGATTTTATTCACTTGAGACAGCAATTGCATTTATTATTTTTTATACAAATCATTGCTGGCATTCACTGGCATTCACTGGTTGTAATCAAATAAAACAAATAAGAAAAAAAAAACATGCAGATTGTATTTGCAACATCAGAAGGGACATCATAATGTACTAGCCCTTAGCATTAGACACAATAATATGAACATCCTATATTCCTTATATATCTAGAACTAAGACATATCAAGAACAAATGAAATATCTTCTGACTTTCCAGATATTAGTATTTTTAATCTAATGGCTCTCTTTGAATCTGGGAATCCAGGTATGAAACTTTGATTTTTGCTCTATCATCCTTCGGAAAGTAGTTCCTAGGGCATACAAGAGGCTTGACAGTTCCTGTCTCTTCCAAGTCTCAGAGCTGTTGCGCTCAGAATGAGTGCTCTTGCAACCTAGAATCTGTCATCCAGCAAGATCAAAGCTGAGCACCTCTCAGATGGCATAATGGCCCACCAGTCTCTACAACGACAGAAGAAGATTTTCTTATTATAAGACAGCAGATTATGCAGTGTATCCTTCCCTGCCACGAGACATTTTGCACTGTGCATTTGTATATCATCAAGGTATTTCTGATCCAGCCATACCCGTAATTAATCGAAAAATCAGAAATTCCCTGTTGCAGGAAAATATAAGCAAATTTAGCTGTGGTTTACCATGCATTAAAGAGGCAGACACAATATTGTGAATGTCCTTGGCAGCTTTTGCAATTCACATCTGCATGAAATGCATTCATTTCATGAATTGGAATGCTTTCTATTGGTTTGAAAGGAAAATAATGATGATGAGTGTCATTAAAGAGATTAAGCCTATAATTAAGGGAACTAGTCGCCTATATCAAAGAGTTACAATGGCATTTTCATTATGAATGACTGCAGGCAAAGATACAATTAGATGCATGTCTCAACTACTTATACATAATTGCTTATAATAACATGGCTGATCAGACATTTTGTTTCTTAGGAAAGGCCTAGACTAACCAATAGTAATTAAATGAAACCGCCTGAAGCAATTTTAAACTCTACCAACAAAAGGCAATGATAAGTACACCATGCTACAGTAGGGTGAGGTGATGCAAAGCAGTAATAGCACCACTGTTGCAGTAGAACCCTGGCAAAGCCTCCATAGAATTTCCCCCCAACATTAGCAGAACATTTCGATTTGATCAAGTCCCAAATTCTAAGCAAGCTTTGCCAGGATTCTTATGCAAAATCTTGCTTCAAATTGCTTTCAGAGCTTTCGCTAAATCATTGTTGGCTAACTTACGACTTTCTAAAACAGTTTTGCACTCGCCAAGAGATATTACAGTGGTGCAGTACATCGGCATGGTTCAATGGTGATTGCAAAAGACCTTTTGTCCGAGATTCTTCTGGCCGAGATTCTGCTAGTTATCGGCATTGTAATGGAGAATGACCTGTTCTAAATGATCCACTCATATCTTTGTAAAAATTAATTATGTAAAAACATCAGAATGTAATCACTTTTTCCTTCATTGCCTGGAATCTATAACATGTTTGAAGTCTGTGTGGAAACATCATTAGAATAGATTTCTTGCGATGTGCTTCCTAACAAGGAAATGGAGCATGTATTTTCTTGGTTTTATAGAAAGTTTTTACCAGCATTCCCTTTTGACATATTCATACACTTGATTCATTAATTTCAGGTCTGCCAAACTGAAATTATATACTTTCTATGAAAGCAAGGGCCTGCGAATAAACATTTTGATGATACTGGAAACAGTCACAGTGGCTCCGTCCTGTCTTACCTTGAAATGGATGAAATTAAGATAAGAAGAAGATTGAACTTTTGATTGGGAATCTGCAGACTGGAGCCTGAACAAGATGAAACATAGTTGAGACATGAAAGCTCTTGAAAGGCAACCACAGCGTAAAACACAAAGGATGTTGAAATCATGTGATTTCCAATAAAAATGGCAACTACCTTTGATTTCTCAGTAATGCTTGAGCAATTTCATGTCAGCTGCTTTTGTCAGAACTTGTGTAAGCCTGTTGGATGTTGACAGGATGTGGACCTCCAGTAAAAGTAGAAAACAAAATGGAAGAATTGTTTACCATGTCATTATCGCTTTCATTGGCCTCTCATGGTAATGGGGTATTACAATTTCAACAAGGCGGTAGGACTCTGTAGAGTGCGTAGGTCAGCCACCACACTGAAAAAAGGATTGTCTGACATCAGACAATTAATGTCTAATATGATCAAGTGATTGTCTATTCCAGACAATCAAATTGTTCAAAATGTCAAAGAACTTGTTTTTTTCATTCAATCAATTCTCTGGTTCAAACAGTCAATTGAATGAAACAAAAAAAAAATTTAACATTTCCCCCCCCCCCCCCCCACTCGAGACCCCCCAGTTACGCCACTGCATATTAGACATTGATTGTTTGATATCTGGCAATCCTTATTTTCAGTGCAGGAAAGAGGGGGATTCATGTCCTTTTCTCATTTGCTACATAAGTAATACAATATATACACAGTGTTGACTGTGTTCTTGAAGCAGGCAGTGGCTCAGTCTTTGTTATGCCTGTAAGACAGACTTTTCTGAGAAACCGCTTCATGTGCTATTTATGGCTCAGGATCACTGATGCACGACACACTGTGCATTAATGCAGGCTAGGTAGTTATCAGTGTCTGCATATAATATAAAGCTGTAAAGCTGTATCTGCTGATTGTAAGAAACCTGGTGAGTTTCAATTGAATTCACAGAGCGGGTTTTCCTCAATCGTGCTGACAGAAGGACAGACGGATGGAGGGATGGACCGATGGACAGACACATGCGAGTGAGGACATTAGGCCCTTCCTATGGCTTTAATTTTGCATATTTATCAAAGAATGAAGGCTGTATAAAACATGCATTCATCTATTGGTAATCTAAAGAGGCCTACTGGTGTGCCAATGAAATGAAAGAGTTTTCGTCAACCAATACTTTATTTGCGTGTCACATATGTGATTACGAGAAGATTTGGATGGTAATACATTGGGGAACAAGTTGCCTTACACAAAACTCGCTGAAAAGCAATCCAAGGATTGCCAACTTCATGACATCGGCTCTTTTCACTCTCTTTTCACTCGCAGATAGTAAAATGTGTGTTATTCTCGCGGAATGTGTTCATTGGAGCTATTTCTTTTCAGTAGTTGAAAATGGTACATTTTATGGAAGATGTATGTATATATATACGAAACTGAGTAAACTATGCAGTTGTTGACTTTTGTTGTACGCAAAACTTACAACAAACTGATTTTTTGGTAGTTTGTAGTTGCGATGTTGTTTGTCAGCCAAAAATGTTAATTATAAGTTCAGATTGTGAATCATTACAAACCTGTGCCTATCTTTAGGTGAAATGAGGCACACATAGGAAACAAATACAGAAAAACTGTTTAATCCTTCAACATTATTTTCTAATTTTGGTGTGAAAGAAATGTAGACTTTCATGTGCGTCAGAGCTACCCTCAAACAACACAGTTCCTGTGGCTTCAAGAACTGTCTTTGGCAGGTCCTGTTTCCATCCAGCTCTGAACTCGGACTAAGAAGGGTGTTTCTTTTTTCCAAAGAACTGTCATTCAGCAAGATCAAAGCTGAGCACCCCTAAAATGTCATTATGGCCCACCAGTCTAAACAATGAAGGCGGCAGGGGCAGGCTGCTATTCTGTCGTGTATCCTTCCTTCCTTCCTCCCATGTCTTAAGGTGTTATGTATGGCAGTCAGTATTATTTCTGCAGGATATCTGCCTCTGTACGTAGTACGTAATAAATTACAAGCAAAAGTTACCAAGTCTCAGCTTCAATGTAAAAAAAATGCAAGAAACATTTCATGATATCAGCCATTCATTAGAGGAGGCAGGTATCTCTAATGTGGATAATGTCATTGGTGCCTGAGAATCAAGCGCTTGATTATGGATGAGAATGGATGAGCTTCTAATGGGATTGAGAAAAATATTTCGTGTATTTTAGATCAGAATGAACAATGTCATGCAACATTGTGTACTTGAGATACTGGATTTAGGCAAATAGATATTCCAATCCAGGGCGCACATCAATCACATAGCATTGGGAATTCAATGAGCAATGAAGCAGAAAGTTAAACTTTCCTATAATTTTTGTGTTTAATAGGACGGTCGAATCGTCACTGATTCACTGGGTTTTTTTCATCGCATTCAGCAAATGCATAATTGCATAACTTATATGCTGTCGTTCAGTCTAAACATTGAAGAATCTTTCTACTATATCAACTTTTACAGCAAGGTTGTAATTGTCCCGCGGCTACAAGAGCATGCCACACTTATTATAGATAAGTGTCCTTGCTGCCATTAATACTGAGAATGAAGATTTGTTGCAGGCAATATGTGGTTGGTGAAGATGGTGGGATTTGCCTTTGACAAACTGCAGAAAGTGTACAATAGTAGTGATCACGACTAATTCAGTTGACTAACTAAGATTATGATGACTGATCCTTTAGTATATTAAGATCACTGTCACCAATCAAAGTACACAAAATATTTTTGCCCTGACTTTCCTAGCCAAAACGTTCTGACATGATCTCTTGGATGTCAACCAGTTAAACAGAAGAATTAAGATTCTTGTTTCAAACATTCGCATTACATTGATATAATTATTATATACCATATCCCTTAAACTTGTTTGCAACTTTTCTTACCGGTTATGATTAAAAAGAGCAGTATGTACTGTATTTGCCAGTATTTATCTGTTTGTATCAAAAACCTCTGGATGTTAGAACTTGATCTCTGGAATTTATTTTATTCAGCGCACATATTCTTGTATTGGAAAATGATGTGTTGATTAATCGCAGATTAAATTTTACAATTCATAAAATCATTGATTGCAGAGTCATCATATACATCTAAACTAAAGACAAGAAAGTTCTCCTCAAAGTATTTCTTGGTTGCTATTAATAACTTCATCATTGTTGGAAAAAAATGAACCAAAGTTGTTTGCCCATTAACCCTTTCCAGACTGAGGAGAAAATTGCAAATTTGGGGTTTTTAACCCTTAAACCTAAATTTTCTCAATGAAGACTTGTGAATTCACGTAGATAACCATATATCAATATAAAGCTGGGATGGTGAGCTTTACAATGACATGATAGGGAAGACACCTGAACACATATGAAAAGCACACCTGCCTTAATTACAGGTGAGATGATTAAAAAAGATCAAAGGCAGTTAAGCATGTTTCTTACAATGAGGCCTATAACATGAAAAATAAGCAAGACTTTTGATGGACCCCAGCACCAAAATATCACTAAATATGTTTGCAACAAATTAGATATAATTCCATTTGGTTATAAAGCTCAGGTATGTACAGGTAAGTCAATTATGATTACCTGTGAACCATTTGGCTAGCGGCCGAAAATCGGACTAATTTCTCAGGCTGACAGCAATTCATTGCATAGACCATTATTTCACTGGTAGGTGCCAGATTTTGATAATACTGGGTGAATCTTTTATAGGTGAAGTTACAGCATGTATAAATCCAACCTGAACCCCATTACTCCTTTACCTGGCCTAATTACAGGTGTGTTAATTAGTGATAATTGGCAATATATACCTAAAATTGAATGTTTCCTAGAAGACTTGCCTCTAGGGGTCCAACAGAAGAGTATAAATATCAGGTAATGAACTAAACCCTTCTTACAAACATGGCAAAGAAGTTAAGAATTAATAAAACATAGTCTCCAATGGTTGCAAAGCTCAGGTATGCACAGGTAAGTAATTCTTAATTATCTATGTACCATTCGACTAGTGGCCGAAAATCTGACTTGATTCTCAGGCTGACAGCAATTCATTGCATATACCATTGGACCATTACTTCACTGATAATTACCTGATTTCTGTAATACTTGGTGATCTTATACAAGTAAGGTTACAGCATCCATTCTATCCATTCCTTAATTCACATGTTTGAAAGAAACTTTAGTGTCACTGATATGTGTACTCCCATCACAGCACCCTCGACATGTCATGAGGTGTTTTGGGAATTGTAGAAATGTTTGATTTTACATTTATGTTGCTAATTAACATACCAGTAATTAGGTCAGATAAAGGGGTAATGGAATTCAGATAATATGAATAGATGCTGTAAGGCTATCTATATAAGATCAGCAAGTATGTTCAAAACCTAGCAATTACATGTACTGGTGAAATAATGGTCCATGTAATGAACTAAAATGCAATGAACTAAATATTAGTCCGACTTTAGGATGTTAGCGTAATGGTCCGCAGGTAATCATAATTGACTTACCTGTACATACCTTAGTTTTATAGTCAATGCAAACTCTGTTTTATTTATTCTTTACTTCTTTGCAATGTTTTAAGAAGGTTTTAGTTCATAACCTGATATTTATACTCTTCTGTTGGACCCCCGGAGGCAAATACTGCAGGAAATGTTCAATTTTGCGTATATTATGCCAATAATCACTGAACAACTCACCTGTAATTAGGCCAGGTAAAGAGGTAATGGGGTTCAGGTCAGATGTGCAGATGCTGTTACCTTACCTGTATAAGATCACCAAGTATGGTCAAAATCCGGCAACTACTAGTGAAATAATGGTCCATGCAATGAATTGCTGTCAGCCAGAGAAATTAGTCCGATTTTCGGCCGCTGGTCAATTGGGGCCGAAGTAATTATAAGTGACTTACCTGTACGTACCTGAGCATTGTAACTAAGGGAAACCATTTCTAAGTTATTCTAAACTTTTTTGACATGTTCAAAACTAAGTTTTAGTGTCATAAACTAATATTTATACTCTCCCATTTAGGTGTATAACCTGAAACGTTAGATTTTTGCAAATTTTGCTAAATATTGCCAATTAACACACCTGTAATTGAGCCAGGCAAATGGGTGATGGGGTTCAGGTAGGATGTATAGATGCAATAACCATACCTATATGCGATATTAATACTCCCCTAGTGTAAGTTATGGCAGGGAGTGTTTGATTTTGTGCCTTAAATGCTCAAAAACAAAGCTTAAGGTTGTTTTGCTCTGAGATGATATGTTCAGGGAATTCCCCAGGATTCCCCTTTTCAGATCCCACTTGGATTTCCCGTTCTCACGGGATGAATTTTTGAGAAAAAAAAATGGTGATGGGCTGAATGAAAAGCTTATTTCCTGATGCACATTCTGTGTGAATTTCATGTTAATATTTCCATTCTAAGGTACTGTACAGGGTGCTTGAGATCGTGGCCCAAATTTGGGCCACGATCCTGGGCACAGTCTGGAAAGGGTTAAGACATTATGGATGTTCATACCAGGAGAAATATAATAAGAAACATCATCTTGCATTGCAAAAATACTGATGTTTGGTCTTATAGCCTTTTAACTTGGTTTGAAAGGCAGGTAGATTTCCTCCGTATGGTTCCTTTAGCAGTGAGAAACTTTTACAGGTCCTGTTTTATCCCAAGCTGAGGCCTCTCACTGTTACGGTGGTGTTTGCTGTTACTTTCAATGCTCGCATTGTTACTTTGTTTATGGAGATGGAAGTCTCAATCTCTGCATTTATTAATCAACTAATGTTTAAGTAAGTTTCGCTCAAGATTGCTGTCACCTTAAGATCCAATAAATGCTTGATCTTAGTGTGGTGCAGCACTTTCACAGGGCAGGAATTAGAATTTGTATAAGAAAGTTTTGTAAGATACCAAATATATAGCTACTACACACACGTACTATACATATTAAATTTCTTCTCATTTAGAATCTACATTCAACAGAAAAAAGCTACTTGAGATACTGTTTCAAGAATATAAAATCATCATTTTTCAATACATTCCATTTCAGCTTCATTCAACATGGACCACAGCATAATTATTAATCCAGTTTTGTGAGCCTAAATTGCAATCAGAAGTTGTTTTGTTTTTTGATAACAGAACGAGAAACTGAATAAAACAAACCTTATTGCTACTGCCATCAAAATTATCTTATTTGATTAATCACCATTAGTGTATTTCACACTGTTGAAGTAACAGTTGATGTTGACTCATTTATTTGGCAGGCAGAACATTTGCTGATTTGTCAAAAAAACTACACTTTTTATCCACAAAAGCCAGTCTGGTGTTCTCTCAAAGGCCATTGTCAATTTCTTTGCATTAGCAATTTTTGATACAAGTAATGGCTGGCAATCACTGCTCAGATATAGTATTTGCTGCATCAGAAGAAGGAACATCATAATATGCTAATGTTCTAGCCTTTAGCGTTAAACACGATTATATGGACATGCCCTTCCTTTTATCTAGAGTAAAACATGTTAATATTGATAAGAAATGAAATACATTTGGCTTTCCAGACATTAGTATTATAAATCAGAATTGCTCTCTTTGAATCTTGGAATCTAGGTATGAAACATTGATGTGTGCTCAATCAATTATTTGGCAAGCAGTTTCTGGGTCATTGACAAGGCTTGACAGTTCCTGTCTATTTTAAGTCCCAGAGCTGTTGCGCTCAGAAGGGGTGCTCTTGCAACCTAGGAGCTGTCATCCAACAAGATCAAAGCTGAGCACCCCTCGGAAGGCATAATGGCCCACCAGTCTAAACAACCACAGAAGGAATTTTCTTATAAGAGAGACAAGTTTCTTGTGCATCCTTCCCTGTCAAAAGACATTTTGCATGGTGCTGTGTGCACCTCCTTAGTATTTGTGATCCAATGATTCATGTTAACTGAATTATATATTATACAGCTTTAGGAAAAAATAGGTAACATTTTGTGCTATTAACCATTCATTAGAATGGCAGACATTGTGAATGTCCTTTTTAGAATTTGTTACTTTTAGCACATAACAAAATTAAGGAATATGAGTTATTGGTGTTAAATTTGTTCATATTAGACAAAATATACGGCAAATAAGAAATGTTATCTGGCATTTTCCGAGATTGTGATATGTAGTCACATGGCCTTTTATTACAACTTGATGTGAAAGGCTAGAGATCAAAGCCATCTTCAAGCGGTATAGTTCCTTGGGCATTAAGAACTGGCTGCTATAGATCCTGTTTCCTCCCTTGCTCAGGTTCTTAGATCTGATAATGCCCACTCATCTAAACAACGGCAGAGGTGCATTTCTTATAATTTCTAAACAAAGCATCGGTACGACATCCTCCACCGGCCAGCTTGTGGCGCAGCTAATCTCAGGACAGTAATCATTCATAACACCAGATAACACCATTGAAATTTATTTACAGTTACCTTAAATCCACAATTCATCAAAATAAGTACAATGCAGATTGTAAAACAAAAAGAAGATACACTTAATGTGCTTAATTTATTATAATGAATCATCTGATGGAACTGATTCTAAGATATCACAGGTTTGACATTTCAACCAAGATTGCAATGCCAAGAACTGTCACAGAGACTGAAATAATTTTCTCAATGATCAAGTCCATTGTAAAGAGCAACAAGATAAAAAGCATCATTCATATTAATGTGCATGACATTGTATAGCCTTGAGAAGGAATACATATTCAAATAATAAATTCAATCAGGTGAAGATACAATGTACAGAATGGTGAAATCATTGATATTAGTGCATATAGTAAATAATCTAGACATGTTACAAGTAATAAACATGACAATTTGATACAAACACTCAAAAAATTTGATAATGTATGTACAGCAATAAATGCGAATGAAGAAAAGCACTTTGTTTGAAATATGTATTATAGAGAGGTCTTGCTGCACCTCAAGTATGCCATGTATGTATACAAGTGCTATCTAATAGTATTGTTGGCATGACAACCCAAACATTCACAGGACCCATATACGTGTTGCAAAACCTCTCTATTCATACAAATCTTTTAGGAGAGTTCTCCCATTTCTGTTCACAAGAAATAAACTTTCCAAAGTAAAACCATTTCAAGGGATATATCACAAACTGCTGTCAACTATGCAGGGCTCTGTTCATTAGTTACATAAGGCAAGGCAGTTTTGTCATTCTTTGACATTTCAGTGTTTTGCGTGAGGCATCACTCATCTACCTCATTGCAGCATCATGTAAGAATAAATTAATTTGTGACCATTCTGATTATCACTAGACTTCACAATCACTTCAAATATTCCATGTAGATAAAGACACCAACGTACCCCAGATCAAACACTTCCAATATGATTGCATTGAACTCCTTGATCATTGACTGGAGTGATCCAGTTGTCGATGCTTATGTGAGAGATTCATAGACAGAGGGAATAAATAATCCAGAGGCATGATGAAACATTTCGTGTCAATCCAGATATATTATAAAATTGCTGAGTTAAACTCTCATTGGGCCATCAAGTTACTAAATGAGAAAATATATTGTAAAATTGCAGGCAATATATTGAGGCACAGGTCATCTGATGACACAAAGGAGCATCTTTACAGTCTGTGATCCTTTGTAAATTGATTTACAAGCTGCAGTCACTCTCTCCAGCACTGTCACTGTCCAGGACCAGGTCCTGGCCTAGCTATAGCTATGCACTGTCATCTGGATCATCACTCTCGATATCCTCAGCGCCCTCAATCACCAGGATCTGTGTATCTGTGGTGGGGACTTTAATGCTCCCACAACTTGGTCCAAATCGCCTCATTACCAAAAGCAAAATTCCGACAAATGCAGCAACTAATGCCAAGGAGCCAATGGCTATGCCGATGACCTGCAAGGTGGTCAGCCCCCAGATGAGTGTAGAGCTGAGGTAGTCTTGCGGGCCATCCTACAAACAAAAGCACAGTCATTATGACTTTCTCTAAATCAATAAAGTTCTGTAAACATGTTTATTGTTTACTTTGATCCACTCATTACTCATCAAAATTTGGCCAATTTAAAACTCGTTCTGTCAGTGATAATGGGGAAAAACATCTTATATATATTTACCAGCATTTCTTTGATTTTCCTTTCAAATAACATTTACCTTTTCATGAAGTTAAATTTGATATCGTGAGATAAGACTTTATAATTTCAAGTTTGACTTCTGGGCCCTAGCAACATACCGGTAAACAGCAGAATTTTTCACAGCAAGTGTGGCGACATCTGGTGTTCATTTCGATGCCCTTACACCACCGCTCACTGCAGTTAGTTTGGCGTTCAGCTGACAAGTGGTGCATCTTTGGCTCCCCCAAGGGTGTATTTGTATCATGAGAGAGATTCGTTGGTAGAGTCCTCATCTCTTGTCTGAAATGCTGAACGAAGAAGAAAGCGAAGTTATAGCTGCATTCGCCTGTCATTTTCCAACAACGCCAGGGGGACTATGGCTATATATAGAAAGATTACCTACCTTTGGGTGCGGAGCAGGAGGCAAGGAACACTTGAGTGGTTGATTGGCCAAGACAGCTGCCACGACACTCTAATCAAAGGAACAAAGATAACGAATAATCATTAAATTGGCACTTATAAAGTGAGTTAACTTGGCTTTGGCAAGCTGGCTATATTTAGTTTGTCCAGGTGACTGAAGTGATACATCTCATACTCAGAATATTAGAATATTTTCACAGATTCTTTAAAGCTGAGCTTATCAGATTCACTATTCGATTTATTTTGCATATAAATGAATACACCATTATTTTGATTGATAAGACAAGACTTTATTGGGATGCACCAGAAAATTAAATAGAGTTATGTTTAAAAAAATATCATTGACAATTTTCAATTTAGATTTTGTGTTACTATCTACTATGTTGGCTTACCCTGCATTGCTTGTGAAAGCAGCGGACCCAGTTATTGCAACCAGCCTGACATTTCTAGCCCCCACCATGCAATCTGTGGTTGCAGGTGTCCATGGCCAAGTGCTGACCACAACATCCTCAACAACAGAATCGCCCTTGGTCAGGAAAATTGGATGACTCCATTTGAGTCCAGTGGCTGCCCTCCTGCTGAATCACTTGCCCAGAGCAAAATGCTGAAAGAAAGAAGTGAAACTAGCGGATGAAAGTTATTGAGATTTACATCATATTCTTGAAAAAAAAAATCAATGGACGTGTTGTGAGCTCCAGGTGTCTACTGGTTGACAGAGACAATCATAGACTACTAGTCACACTTACAGACTAAATAGTCAGTCCTCAATTAAACAGCTTCCCAAATATATTCTTATCACTGCAGTTGAGGGAGCTCAGCTAGCCAAGGATATGGCTATCACAATTCCAATAATTCAAAGACCAGATAGACTGGGATTTCAAGATGGTAACTTGCAGATGGTAATAATTACAAACAAGATAGTTATGGTTCACAGATAGACTAAAAGATGATTTATTGTAGGTGACAGCAGGTTATATAGTAAAATGTACAAACAGGTAATTGGTGGATGGCAATCAGCCAATCGGAGAACAGTATTAAGACAATGGGACAGTGCCCTCATGCATTGTATAATCAGTATGTGGGTTCAGTGATTCTGGACTCCAGGTTTCACAACCAGAAAGGTGCTAATTGTTAAAGTGCAATTAACTTCCCTTAGATAATTGTTACAAGCTTTTATCCCCCCAATTTATCTTAATTCCCAATAGAAAGAATGCTGGATCACAGAGAATTGTCAGATGCCTTGGTTTGGCAAGGCCTTTGTGTTGGGGCTTAAGGTTAGCCCAGCCTAATAAATGGTACAACAATATAGAGGATTAAAATTAGGGCCCTTTGTGTAAGTTGCTGTCACAAAGGGCAAGCCATGTGTGAATGGACTTTAATTATATGGTCTCTTAAATGTGGACAATTCTCTGGACTGACAAACTTGTATAATGCATTAAATGCATGGAAATTACTCTTGGCCAAAAATGTATCAACTTAAATGTAGACAAAAGGATATTACCCAACTTTTGGATCCAAGCCTCACTGATCAAGGTAAATACATAGAAATGCTGTAGGGAAGCTCTAACCACTAGATCTAAGAAATATACCTAATATAATACACATAATTGCATGTCTGATTTTACAGTGTGTACAGTCAACACAGAAATTATTTGCACGCTTTGATTTTTCATCATATTTCACAGAAAAATGGTAGTATGATAAAAAGAACTGCCCTATGTTTCAGAGTGGTGTTAGTAGGTTAGGTTCCCAGGTATTTCATTTTTTACCCAATTTCACTTTCTTGGAAAATGTGAAAAAACTGAATTTTGAAAACCAAAAAATATTTTCACGCTTCAGCAAACTGCCAGAAGCTGAATTTTTAATGATGATACTCAATTTTTTCTTTGGATCTACTGTTTTTTATGGTATATTTAGTTCATTTACATCAATCAGACATTATTTGGGGTTCACAGGTGGGATTGCAGGTGTTACTCAAAGAGTACAGCCATTCCCATGTTTTTCTCCTACGTACATTTAGGTATAAAAATTACTTAAAAATAGCATTGTCATGAAATTTGGCCGTGAAGTCCTTTAAAATAGTCAAATTGTGAGAAAAAGATAAACTATGCAGGTTTTTGTGAAGAACTATGTTCAATATCTCATCAGGAAATGTCCAAAAATAAGGCTCTTGGTAATTTTGTGCTGAGGTACAACTGATGATTTGCCTCTGACCAGTTATTTAACCACTGTCTTATCAATAGTTGTTAAGAAAGAATATTTAGAGTTGTTTTTATTAATATTTGCTTACAAATTAGGTTAATATTCGATTTTAGCATATATGTAAGTGTAGCGTATTCAATGTGTTGTCATGCATCGATTATTAAGATCCACCCAAGCTTGTCTATACAATAATTATGGCCTAAATTATTATTACAGTGAATAGTTTTCATTGTTCAAAGGAAACCCATTATAGTGAAAATTTCACTCATTGAGGTCCTCCATGGGGGTACCCTATGAAGCAACACTTGTTGTAGACTGCATAATGGTAATGATATAGTGCAAAATTCGAAAACGACTTGTCTTAATTATCTCAGCTGTCTTTCTCGAAAATTATTACAACCTATTGTTCACAGCTCACAGTCAAAATAGTCCCCAGGGGCAAAATTGAGTCCCGTAATTAAGATTTTTTCAGTTTGAGTCTACTCGTATTACTGTTTTCTGGCATTTTGTGGTTGCATGTAGAACACAATTACCTACCAATAACTGCCAAATTACTTTTTTAGACAAATAGACACAATTATGGAGTTTACTAATCAGTCTCATGTGTGTTGCTCGTTTCTAGCCATATTTCTATAGCCATGCATTGAAAAAAAAACATGGGATTGAGTGCTTTCCTTTGGTAACACCTGCAATCCCACCTGTGAACCCCAAATAATATCTGATTGATGTAAATGAGCTAAATACACCATAAAAAAACAGTAGTTCCAAAGAAAAAATTGAGTATCATCATTAAAAATTCAGTTTCTGGCAGTTTGCTGAAGCGTGCGAATATTTTTTGGTTTTCAAAATTCAGTTTTTTCACATTTTCCAAGAAAGTAAATTTTGGTAAAAAATGAAATGCATGGGAACCTAACCTACTAACACTACTCTAAAACATTGGGCAGTTCTTTTAATCACACTACCATTTTTCTGTGAAATATGATGAAAAATAAAAGCATGCAAATAATTTCTGTGTTGACTGTAAAATTACTGATATGATTCATTAAAGTGTCCTCAATGAAATTTACCTTATTGAAGCAGGAAGAATCTGATAAAAGTGTGTACACAATACTATCTGGACCCCTACCAAAGTAATATGATGCAGATTGGCAGGTGATCTAATCCAAACCTTCAGCAGCATCTTAATCGCGAGTTTGATTACTTCAGGAGGAATTGTTGTCCCTAACCTCATCTCAAACAAACAGATTGCATGGAACAGATCAATGATACAGGGTAATTGTCACTTGAGAATTAGTTTCACAATGGAGAGACGGTCGGATGGTCCCATGGGGATGTAATGGTTTCCTCAAATTTTCCACCTCTTGGTTGGTACCCTGAATTGCTATTATGCAGAGTGTGCAAGTCACGCCAGGTCATTATAAAAGTATGTTTTTGAACATATTACTTTTACTTGGCTTTCTTTCCTAGATTCATCCAAAATAATGTACAGATTGTAAGACTTTTATACAAGAGAGACCCCAATAGAATGATAAAAAAATAAAAGAAGCTGAATTTCAGATTCAGAATCAAGAATTGGTTAGTGCCCAAAGAGCCATTATGTCACATTAAAATGTTGTATTTATTTTGCAGGGAAGATACTACCTACTTCAAGCCTGATATTCTGGTTTTGTTTATAGAAAAAAATTTACCAAAGACAATTTTGTCCTGGAAGCGATTTCCCGAAGAAACATTGATCTGTGAAACTCTTTACTTATAATTGTTATGAGTGCCATTTTCAAATCACCCTAAGGGGCGTGATGAGAAAGGCAAGTTCTGCAATTACCTAAATGTTTTAATAACTTTGAACAACTTGGAAATCATGTATAATTTGTTCTTTAATAAAAATTCTAAAATAGCTACAGTGCCGCCTGTAAGTATGTGAAACACATGACATTGTGCCATTGCATCAATGCTAAACATCCTCAGCCTAACTGCTTGTGGAGCACGGGCCTAACCAACATGAAAGATAAATGTCTTTCACTTGTTCTAATTTCATGATGCCAATCTTCACCATAGTAAATACAAGGGTGAGATATTCAAGTCATGCTTCACTGGTCATGGGTTGATTCCAAGTCAGAAATGAGCTGAAATAACTGCTTCAGCAATATCCTGTGCATTCCACAGGCACATCAGTCCAAGATTTGCCTATAATCTAACATTCCTAGCACTTTCAATGGTTTTAAATACCTTCTAAGTGTCCAAAATCAGTCTTCATTCTTCTGTTTATCATTGGGAGCAAGGCAGCATAAGAAGGAAGTCAGCTGGCATTTACAGAATCATCAGGATTGGCCCCTGGATTCAGTCACATGACTCATTTACCTTATGTATGCATGTCAATTAAGGACCATATAAGGAGTGTGTGGGGAAGACTAAAGCTCATAAGTTTGCATCCATAAGAATGATGCTATGTTTAAATAGCATTTAGCAAAGCAATTACAGATGTCTTAGCTTCGTACCACTGCTAAACACAAAGATTAAGAAATGAAAACAGTGTAAAGGGATTAAAATAGATCCACCAAAAATAGAGACAAAACAATTTCAATGACACAGTCATGTGCTAACACCATCAGCAATACAATGGCACAAAATTACACATAGTCAATGCCATGTTGAAGGTGGGGGTGGGGGAGGGGGCCAGGTTGTTGGGCTGAGCCAATGTGCACCCACTCCCTAAATGTGGATATATTCAATACTTAATATTTGTATTTAACAAAAGTCACAAAAATTTACACACCCAATGGTACATAATGTCCTGCACATGCCACTGATAGATCTATATCTGTGAGAAGTATTGCAGTTGAGAACTTGAGATTTGCCAAAAATAGTGGTCATTTAAATCACAAATTATAATACTTCTTAATTTTTGAGTGTATTTGAATTGGCACTTATTTAATGCATTGTCTAAAATGAAGGGTTTAGTTACTCATGTTTCAGTAGGGGAGGGGATATTTCTGATAACTTTATTTCTTGAATATTGAATTTTCTGTAGTAATTATTATGATGTTTTATAAATTTGCTTAATTTTTCAATTACTTCATGGCTCAATTTCCATAATCAGTTATAAAATAATACACAAGGGGGCAGCAGCTCCTTGCACTGTAATTCAACTGGATATGGGCTTTCTTCATTTATAGTCGGATGTTTGCCTTATAGTTTGATGTGTATAAAATGCATTGAGCAGGGAACATGGAATGGCAATTTGGAGGAGGATGGATCAAAGGCCTACAGTAAAACTGCAAATATTTTAATTTGGTAAAATGTGTGAACCAGATCTAGAAAGGCGACACTAAAACTTGTGACGTCCTTAAACAAATTTATGTCCCGTCTACCATAAAAATTTTGATCCAGAATTTAGGATTTTGGACTCTAGTACTGGAAGGAAAAATCACAGCAGTAAGTCCGCTTTTCATGCTCGAAGATTGATGTGCAAAACAAATCCAATATCAATTTCATCAGGGTATTAAGACAGCAATTTGTACCACAAGAAAAAGTACAAATCAGTTATGAATTTATTAAAACTTCATTGTTGCAGTCAACAAGAAAATAAAAAAAAGTTAAGTTTATCACAAATCCAACTGTAAGTAGAGAATAAATATTGAAACAAGAAATCTGTTGTTTAATAGAACAACATCATTGATGGTTTTCTATTAGGCAACCTCAAAGGAAAATATTGCCGGTTGTTTAACTAGCAGGGATATATCAGATTTTTAAAAGTTACATAATGGTTATAAATATGCACAACTAGATTTCCGGAGCAGGACAGAACACACACAAGCTATGCAATAGTAGAGATCATCAATCTGAAAATACAAAAATGAAATCAGTTAGAATCTGATCAATTAAACGGAATTGTAAAAAAAATTTGAATTTATTTGTATTTAATTGACGAGGCTCCTTGGCCACATTACTTTTGAATTCCCTGTCCTGTCTGAAATTTGTTTAATGGAATTTAGAATTCTCTGTCCCTCAGCTCTGGGTGGGGTCTTTTGGTCCCCCATGTTCTTTGGCCATTTACTTTTGAATTCCCAGTCCCCGATAACCCCAATCCACAGCCAGGGGTGCCGGAAGGAATAGCGGGCGGCAGGGGCGGTCAGATGAAAAAAAAGGGCAAATCATATTCACGCCAATTTCGCATGACAAAATTTAAATAGTGAGTCACAAGTAATTTTGAATATATGCTTACTGAAACTTACTAATTTGTGCCTATAATTAGTAAAATAAGGCCTAATAATGTTTTTTACTTTAAGATCTAAAGGGCACCCTGTGGATTGGACAAGGGCAGGAGGGGCAATTGCCCCTCCTGCCCTGCTGTTCCGCCACCCCTGTCCAGAGCCTCGTTGACAGGTTATGATGCTTTCATTAAATTTATTTTCAATTCAACCAGTACATATTCTGTGCAGTTATTTATCATTCCTCAGCAAAACATTTGCACCACCGGACATAACAATCTGATCATTGCATGTATTTGCAGTTTGATTGCATCATTTTTATCTGCACCAGTATACCCTGCGTGAGTGTACCTCTATTAAAAAAATTGTTTAAGTTAAAATTACCAGAACGTCCTCAATCCAAATTATTTCTCTGATCTCACCAGAAGAGGCCACATAGCAGGTTACAAGAGAAGAATACACTTGTTGACTATATAGTATCAAAAATTAAACTTTCACTATTCACAGGATTGAAAAATTGGCCGGTTGGTGGCTCCCCCTCATGGTAAATGGTCATATCCATTTGAAAGACTCCAATTTTTTCAAAACAGGAATAGGGTCAATAAAATCTGCAGGCTCAGGCTGGAGTCACCATAAACATATGAATAAGAAGGGGGCAACCATTTAACATCAAAGTGATTTTGGAGTAATTTTTTTAATTAATAAGTTCTTGCTCTGTTTTGCTGAAATAAATGAATTCGTTTTGACCAGTCTTGAAATAAATCATTTTTGGAAGGGGTATTTCTGAGTAAACCTCCAACCCCCCTTGGGATTAAAACATCAGACCCTAAACATTAGATTCGTTTTCAAAATGCAGTACTATAAATTAAACGCAATGCCTTTGAGATATTCAAGTTTATATACAAGGGAATATCTTTGTTGATCTATGTTTTATTTACCTTGTACATGTAAACCAATAAAACATTTATAATTTTTCTTTCTCACATACCGTTCCCAAAAGCACTTTTTCCTTCACAGGAATAAAAAGCTGTCATCACTTCAGCGTCCTTTTGAAGACTATTAATAAGAGGTTGCAGTTTAGCAATGACTACCTGAAATTAAATATGTTTTTATTTGTAGTGTTACACGAGTTTGCTTGTACAAAAAGGTATATGGTTTTAAGCAGTTTATTGAGACCTTACAGCTCAGCTACAATACAGCAAGCACACAAATACAATTTACTGATCGGCAAAACAATTTTAATGTTTTAACTCATAATTTGTCATTATTCCAAATAATACACTTATATAAACAGGTACACTGTTTAAAAAACAAACTCACCTTAATTTTAGAGCAAGGTGCTTGCTGGAATTATTTGTTGTCTCTTCGGGTACATTTAATTCCTCAGCTCTTCCAGAAGAAAATTATAGCACACCAGTAACCTGAAAATATGAATTATTACAATTAGAATATCTATTTAACAAAAGAATACAACTGTTATCAAAAAGGAAAAATCAAGAGTAATATTTTATATTATTATATACTATAATCTACACTTGCAAATATCCAACCGCACTAGATGAACACTCACTTATGATACTTCAGTGGGCCAAATTACAGACGTTTGTCTAAGCGTGCCCAGCCTCCAACTTTGTAACATCTTATCGTTGGAAACCAAATAAATTACAAAATTACAAAATATGATGTCCATTTGCAGAGAATTTATCTTCATTCCTTACTTTTATACGGAAGCCTGCAACAAATAATACAGAATTGTATAAGCGTATTATAGCCAATGTCCAAGAGTTGCAATTTAATTTTCATTGGGATATGGCTTAGAGGAAGATACAACGACATAATAATTTGTATGCAATAAAATAATGATGTGTCACACATCTCGAATCTGACCAGATATAGATTAGAAATGGTGAAGAAGGGTTTCACTATACTTTTTGGTGGGAGGGTACAGTGAATCAGTGCCGTTTTGAAAAAATTAAACTCTTAAAAATGTTTTCCCACCTTCAGAATAACTAAGATAAGTATTTGAACTGTATTTCCACCAGGTTCAATGACTGTTTTTTCTGCAAAAAAACATCCCGTAGCACCAAGAGTTGCTTGTCATTACTACGGAGAATAAAGTGATCATGGTACCCTGAATGGCTCCCAATTCGCTGTGCCCTGTTGAGCGCCCATCAAACAAATGAACATTAAATAAATATGGCCATTTACCATCCAAAGAAGTTTGTTATTCACAGTGCCCCATGATTCACTGCAACCCTGCTCCCCCGTATTAATCTCACTGAGACAAAAAGTGTATCTCAATGATGAAAACATAGATATAGAAAATTATATTAATATTTTTGATAATTATATTAATATTTTTGATTGTATATCTTACCCACTGTTAATGTCCACTGTGTTTGAAATCCCTATATACAGTCCAAACCTGTTTTCCAAGGCACTGTCACTGCATTATTGCAAGTCTAGAAAAAAAAATACTCAAAGAAAAAACATGCAATTAGCATCCCTGTAGTGATAAAAAAAATATACTAGCACTGAGACAGAAAGTGTTGCTCAATGATGAAAAAATAGATGTTTATATAAAATTATATTAATGTTTAATAGCATATCTTACCCACTGTTGATGTCCATCATGTTTGAAAGTGATGTGTATACTGTCTAAACCTGTTTTCCAAGGCACTGTCACTGCATTGCTGCAAGTCTAGAAAAAATATGCACAACGAAAAAAGATGCAATAAGCATCACCATAGTGATGAAAAAATATAAGAGCAACAATCTGCATGATAAAAATATGTGCATTAATTATTATTTTTCCTTACTGATCGACCCAATCGAGAGAGACTTCAATCAGGTGACAATGCAGTTTATAATTATACTATGTTATTGTTATTGCACCAGAAGGAATGCTTAATATACTAGACAGTTGTAACAAAGTGTCAGATCACAGTAAACTGTGAAGAGTATTGTCTGGCTTGATATGTTCTGCTGCAATAAATGAACAAAAACAAAACATCAAAACAGAGCAGCACTCAAAGCTGAATAGTCTATTTTCTGATATGACATTCATAATTACAAAATAGCATTGAAAATTCTGACTGGCATGTCAACACATTCAAAATAAACTTACCAAGACTCATAATCCTTTCAGTTCCTTTCTTCCACAAGTTATTAGAACTTCAAAAATAATGGATTCGAATGTTCTTGCAGGCAAAGGTTATGGATAAATGTTTCTTCTTGAAGATCACACACAGTTATCCACAGTGCAATGACTTCTCAGGCTGCTGGCTTAGGTGTTTTGATGGTTGGTCTAGGTTGATGGGGGGAGGGGGGGAGGGATCAGTGACATCAAAAAATAATCTCTAAACAGTCAGAGGCAGCTTAGGCTGTGTTGCTCTTAGTGTTAGGCAAATTCAAAGGTAAGATTTCATGTATTAATGATATATTATTGCAAAAATATATTGTGACCAAAGACAACCTTAATCAATATATTAAGGGATGCAGTAGTGCAAAAAAATATAAAAGCTGCAATTGAGGGAAATATTAGCTGTTTCTGCATGATTGCATTCCCAAGCCATTCCAGAGTGTGACACCCTTACCTAATATGTCAACAAAGCAGGACAGGACTGATCTTACAGATGTGAGAGTTAAGTATCTTTTAATAGCTGGTTGGGCCCGTGTTGTGGAGGCATGAATTTTCATCGGATGAAAGGGAAACAAAGTGGGTCATAAAGGCCGATGTGTGAGGCAAGTGGGATAAAAATATCAGCCCATTTGCTTCGCTGTAGTCGGAGTTAGGTATGGGTCAAAGTCTTTGATAAGTAAGTGAACCACCCTTCCCTATCTTTTAACATTGGGCCTGCGTTTCACTTACTTATCAAAGATCTTGACCCATACCTAACTCCAACTACAGCAAAGAAAATTGGCTGCTATTTTTATCCCGCATGCCTCACATATCGGCCTTTATGACCCAAAATGTTTTCCTCTCATCGGATGAGAATTTGTCCTTCCAGAAGCATTTTGATTAAGGATGTTTAACATTGATGCAATGGCACAATATCATGCGTTTCACTTACTTACAGACGGCACTGTATATGTTTTTGCAATAATTCTTTTTTTATTACTTTTCCAACTTTTAGCTTAAAAATGTGAGCTTTATAGGTTGTTTCTATTCTTTCCTTTCAGCATTTGCCTCAATCACGTTAGAAACAACCTAATAGCCTAATTCATCTATTTTTTTATTGGTGAACAATTGTTGAAATCAGCCAGGTCTTGCACCTGTTATGCTACAGGTAACTATACACTTTACTTTTAAACGTCAAAGCAATTGTTGCAAATTTATTTATCTAAATAAGGGAAAGAAAGAGGAAAACGAAGCCGCAAAAAGAGAGTATGGCAGTAAGGCTTACACTCTGTCCTGGATGGCTTCTGGTAGGTGTTCCCTGGGCAGACCTTCTCATCAGTGTTATTGCAACATACAAAGAAATGTTTCTCCTGCAGCCTGCTTCCTCTCTGATTAATGTTGTAACTGTAGACCTGGCAGTATCCAGCGGGGAATCCCTTGTCTCCCTCCAATGTCTCCACCTGGAGAAGCAGCAAAGTCGAGACAAGGTGCAACAGATGCAGGGGGTATCCTGTTAACTCCAAGTGCACCTCCATGCCTCTTAGCTCTGCAAAGAAGATATACAATTACTGAAGATGTGAACTTGAATGACAATTTGAACTTGGATGGCAATTTCAAGTGTGCACTGTTTCCAGAGACCTCAAGTTTGAGGATGAATCAACAAAGAGTGATATTATTTGATATGGTTCTAGATACTTATTCCTTTGTCAGGTACTTTGAACACTCCAAATTGATGTCAACTTATCAATACTTCTGTTGTAGATATAAATATATATTTTGTTCTCAACATTGCAAAATTTGTTCAGGAAATTTGCAATGTCAAAAGTAGGTGACAAGAGCATTTTGTAAATTTTCTTCAAGAGTATTTTTTAAATGCTGGTTCTGTTCCTCAGAGACCAGCAACTTTTTCTCAAAAAGTATGCATTGGTCAAAATCAACTTAAATATGATTTTCTTATATAAAACGTTTCCTTCTGAAAGTAATATTATTAATGGGATTTCTGAGATAGGCTCTTCTTAGGAAATAATAGTTGCATGGCTTCTTGATTTATTTTTGCAGAATCTGTCAGTTTTCATTCTTTGAGAACCTGTTATCTGCCAGTACTAAGTCCTTTCTTTGATACATAAAAAAATCAATGTATTCTTCGCAGAATTTTTGCTGATACAAAGGTTCAACACTTTTTCGACTCATACTTTGATGCCAATATTCGGCCTTAATGCAACAGTAAAAAAACTCATCAATGTAAGAACAAGGAAAGCCCTCGTCATTAGCCACATATCACAGCTGAGGCAGGAATGACATGAGGATGTCTTCTGTGCTTAATGTTTGGCAAACAACATAATCTGAATCACAGAATGCCAGAGAAGTTACAACTGAGACACAGCTGATGGATGCTGCATATTTTACATCCTACGATGCGGCAACCAGGGAACTTCTCTCATATCGTATTTGCCTTGCCCTGGACACAGGTGCATTTTATACATTACATTTTAGTGAAAATGCATCACTGATAATTGCTTTTATTGAATTGCTTTTTGACGCCATAGATTCTAAACATGCCTCTGCCTACCCTTATCAGTGCCCTTGTTGGTTTAAAATATATCTGTCTTTGGGAATTGGGTTTTTATTGGTTCTATGACAAGACATGACAAGATTCATATCATATAAGGACAAAGCCAATATGCCTTGCGTCATGTGTATCTAGCTTCCAATAAGCTGCCATGCAAACAGTAATCAATGTCTTAGAGGAGTAGCTGTCTATCGTTTTCGGAACCTTCTCAATGTCGTACAATTTCTGATGATTTAGAGCACTATCTAAATTAATTCTCTATATCTGCTTGTGAACCAGTACAAGAATCTAAACAGGCCTACTGAATGAATAAATGATGTATATTGAACCAACATGGCACATGGGCACATGCACCCCCCCTCCCCTCTCATTCTGTGGGATAGTTTGTCCTTTTGCCTATGATGTCCATCGTATCCTGTTAATTGTCCTTAGCAACTAAATCCAAGTCAAGAAAGCGAGCTAAAAAGGGATTTTTGACCCCATTAGCCATCTATTAGGTGAGCAGACATGACGTGACTCAAACAGTGGCTTGGATGAAGTGTGGTAAAGTAGATTTAAAATGGACTCTTTTTGTGGTTGTGCATTTTGTATTGATTCAAAATTGGTTGATGGGCGAAGCAGATGTGAATGTCCCTAAACCAAATTTACATTATTTAAAACTCCAGTTTTAAATATATCTCTAATTATCAAAATGGTAGGATAGGCCTACAAACACAGTTCTTTTTTTAAGCTGGTTTTCAAGTTTTGGCATTGCATTGATGCTATTTCCCTTAAACTTGTATCCAGGTAGAACATAGAAAGAGCTTCATGCAGTGTATTTGTCCGAATACATGTATGCAAACAGCAAAAATCTGGATGTTAGAATTTGAACTTTGGGCTTAATTGTCTCATTCAACGTTCTACTTTGCAGTCAGAAGCTGTTCTGTTTCTCAACAAAGGAACGTGAAGCAGTGAATAAAATCTTATTGCTATGGCCATCACATTTATTTGATTAATCACCATTACTCATTTGGTAGGCAGAAAATTTGCCCATTTGTCACACAAGCTTTGCTTTTTGTCCGTAAAAGCCAGTCTGGCTTCTTTCAAGAGTCGTTGTCAGTCATTTTTTGGAGGATTTTATTCACTTGAGACAGCAATTGCATTTATTATTTTTTATACAAATCATTGCTGGCATTCACTGGCATTCACTGGTTGTAATCAAATAAAACAAATAAGAAAAAAAACATGCAGATTGTATTGCAACATCAGAAGGGACATCATAATGTACTAGCCCTTAGCATTAGACACAATAATATGAACATCCTATATTCCTTATATATCTTGAACTAAGACATATCAATAACAAATGAAATATCTTCTGACTTTCCAGATATTAATATTTTTAATCTAATTGCTCTCTTTGAATCTGGGAATCCAGGTATGAAACTTTAATTTTTGCTCTATCATCCTTCGGCAAGTAGTTCCTAGGGCATACAAGAGGCTTGACAGTTCCTGTCTCTTCCAAGTCTCAGAGCTGTTGCGCTCAGAATGAGTGCTCTTGCAACCTAGAATCTGTCATCCAGCGAGATCAAAGCTGAGCACCTCTCAGATGGCATAATGGCCCACCAGTCTCTACAACGACAGAAGAAGATTTTCTTATTATAAGACAGCAGATTATGCAGTGTATCCTTCCCTGCCACGAGACATTTTGCACTGTGCATTTGTATATCATCAAGGTATTTCTGATCAAGCCATACCCGTAATTAATCGAAAAATCAGAAATTCCCTGTTGCAGGAAAATATAAGCAAATTTAGCTGTGGTTTACCATGCATTAAAGAGGCAGACACAATATTGTGAATGTCCTTGGCAGCTTTTGCAATTCACATCTGCATGAAATGCATTAATTTCATGGATTGGAATGCTTTCCATTGGTTTGAAAGGAAAATAATGATGATGAGTGTCATTAAAAGATAATAGGCCTATAATTAAGGGAACTAGTCGCCTATATCAAAGAGTTACAATGGCATTTTCATTATGAATGACTGCAGGCAAAGATACAATTAGATGCATGTCTCAACTACTTATACATAATTGCTTATAATAACATGGCTGATCAGACATTTTGTTTCTTAGGAAAGGCCTAGACTAACCAATAGTAATTAAATGAAACCGCCTGAAGCAATTTTAAACTCTACCAACAAAAGGCAATGATAAGTACACCATGCTACAATAGGGTGAGGTGATGCAAAGCAGTAATAGCACCACTGTAGCAGTAGAACCCTGGCAAAGCCTCCATAGAATTTCCCCCCAACATTAGCAGAACATTTCGATTTGATCAAGTCCCAAATTCTAAGCAAGCTTTGCCAGGATTCTTATGCAAAATCTTGCTTCAAATTGCTTTCAGAGCTTTCGCTAAATCATTGTTGGCTAACTTACGACTTTCTAAAACAGTTTTGCACTCGCAAGAGATATTACAGTGGTGCGGTACATCGGCATGGTTCAATGGTGATTGCAAAAGACCTTTTGTCCGAGATTCTTCTGGCCGAGATTCTGCTAGTTATCGGCATTGTAATGGAGAATGACCTGTTCTAAATGATCCACTCATATCTTTGTAAAAATTAATTATGTAAAAACATCAGAATGTAATCACTTTTTCCTTCATTGCCTGGAATCTATAACATATTTGAAGTCTGTGTGGAAACATCATTAGAATAGATTTCTTGCGATGTGCTTCCTAACAAGGAAATGGAGCATGTATTTTCTTGGTTTTATAGAAAGTTTTTACCAGCATTCCCTTTTGACATATTCATACACTTGATTCATTAATTTCAGGTCTGCCAAACTGAAGTTATATACTTTCTATGAAAGCAAGGGCCTGCGAATAAACATTTTGATGATACTGGAAACAGTCACAGTGGCTCCATCCTGTCTTACCTTGAAATGGATGAAATTAAGATAAGAAGAAGATTGAAATTTTGATTGGGAATCTGCAGACTGGAGCCTGAAAAAGATGAAACATAGTTGAGACATGAAAGCTCTTGAAAGGCAACCACAGCGTAAAACACAAAGGATGTTGAAATCATGTGATTTCCAATAAAAATGGCAACTACCTTTGATTTCTCAGTAATGCTTGAGCAATTTCATGTCAGCTGCTTTTGTCAGAACTTGTGTAAGCCTGTTGGATGTTGACAGGATGTGGACCTCCAGTAAAAGTAGAAAACAAAATGGAAGAATTGTTTACCATGTCATTATCGCTTTCATTGGCCTCTCATGGTAATGGGGTATTACAATTTCAACAAGGCGGTAGGACTCTGTAGAGTGCGTAGGTCAGCCACCACACTGAAAAAAGGATTGTCTGACATCAGACAATTAATGTCTAATATGATCAAGTGATTGTCTATTCCAGACAATCAAATTGTTCAAAATGTCAAAGAACTTGTTTTTTTTCATTCAATCAATTCTCTGGTTCAAACAGTCAATTGAATGAAACAAAAAAAAAAATTAACATTTCCCCCCCCCCCCACTCGAGACCCCCCAGTTACGCCACTGCATATTAGACATTGATTGTTTGATATCTGGCAATCCTTATTTTCAGTGCAGGAAAGAGGGGGATTCATGTCCTTTTCTCAATTGCTACATAAGTAATACAATATATACACAGTGTTGACTGTGTTCTTGAAGCAGGCAGTGGCTCAGTCTTTGTTATGCCTGTAAGACAGACTTTTCTGAGAAACCGCTTCATGTGCTATTTATGGCTCAGGATCACTGATGCACGACACACTGTGCATTAATGCAGGCTAGGTAGTTATCAGTGTCTGCATATAATATAGAGCTGTAAAGCTGTATCTGTTGATTGTAAGAAACCTGGTGAGTTTCAATTGAATTCACTGAGCGGGTTTTCCTCAATCGTGCTGACAGAAGGACAGACGGATAGACCGATGGACAGACACATGCGAGTGAAAACATCAGGCCCTTCCTATGGCTTTAATTTTGCATATTTATCAAAGAATGAAGGCTGTATAAAACATGCATTCATCTATTGGTAATCTAAAGAGGCCTACTGGTGTGCCAATGAAATGAATGAGTTTTCATCAACCAATACTTTATTTGCATGTCGCATATGTGATTACGAGAAGATTTGGATGGTAATACATTGGGGAACAAGTTACCTTACACAAAACTCACTGAAAAGCAATCCAAGGATTGCCAACTTCTTGACATTGGCTCTTTTCACTCTCTTTCCACTCTTAGATAGTAAAATGTGTGTTATTCTCATGGAATGTGTTCAATTGAGCTGAAAATGATACATTTTATGGAAGATGTACGTATACACAAAACTGATTAAACTATGCTGTTGTTGACTTTTTGTTGTTCGCCAAACTTACAACAAACTGATTTTTGGTGGTTCGTAGTTGCGGTGTTGTTTGTTAGCCAAAAATGTTAATAATAAATTCAGATTATGAATCATTACAAACCTGTGCCTATTTTTAGGTGAAATGTGGCACACATAGCAAACAAATACAGAAAAAACTATTTAATCCTTCAACACTATTCTCTAATTTTGGTGTGAAAGAAATGTAGACTTTCATGTGCGTCAGGGCTACCCTCAAACAACACAGTTCATGTGGCATCAAGAACTGTCTTTGGCAGGTCCTGTTTCCATCCAGCTCTGAACTCGGACTAAGAAGGGTGTTTCTTGTTTCCAAAGAACTGTCATTCAGCAAGATCAAAGCTGAGCACCCCTAAAATGTCATTATGGCCCACTGGTCTTAACAATGAAGGAGGCAGTGTCAGGGTGCTATTCTGTTGTGTATCACTCCTTCCTTCCTCCCATGTCTTAAGGTGTTATGTATGGCAGTCAGTAGTATTTCTGCAGGAGATCTGCCTCTGTACGTAGTACATAATAAATGACGAGTAAAAGTTATCAAGTCTCAGCTTCAATGTAAAAACAATGCAAGAAACATTTCATGATATCAGCCATTCATTAGGGGAGGCAGGTATCTCTAATGCGGAGGATGTCCTTGGGGCCTGAGAATCGAGCGCTTGATTATGGATGAGAATGGATGAGCTTCTAATGGGATTGAGAAGAATATTTCGTGTATTTTAGATCAGAATAAACAATGTCATGCAACACTGTGTACTTGAGATACTGGATTTAGGCAAATAGATATTCCAATCCAGGGTGCACATCAATTACATTGCATTGGGAAATCAATGAGCAATGAAGCAGAAAGTTAAAGTTTCCTATCATTTTTATGTATAATAGGAGTGTCGAATCATCACTGACTCACTCTTATTTTTTTCATCCCATTCAGCAAATGCGTAATTGCATTACTTATATACCATCGTTCAGTCTAAACATAGAAGAATCTTTCTACTATATCAACTTTTACAGCAAGGTTGTAATTGTCCCGCGGCTACAAGAGCATGCCACACTTATTATAGATAAGTGTCCTTGCTGCCATTAATACTGAGAATGAAGATTTGTTGCAGGCAATATGTGGTTGGTGAAGATGGTGGGATTAACCTTTGACAAACTGCAGAAAGTGTGCAATGTGCCTGCTATTGAATAGTAGTGATCACGACTAATTCCGTTGACTAACTAAGATTATGATGACTGATCCTGTAGTATATTAAGATCACTGTCACCAATCAAAGTACACAAAATATTTTTGCCCTGACTTTCCTAGCCAAAACGTTCTGACATGATCTCTCGGATGTCAACCAGTTGAACAGAAGAATTAAGATTCTTGTTTCAAACATTCGCATTACATTGATATAATTATTATACATCATTTCCCTTAAACTTGTTTGCAACTTTTCTTACCGTTTATGATTAAAAAGAGCAGTATGTTCTGTATTTGCCAGTATTTATCTGTTTGTACCAAAAACCTCTGGATGTTAGAACTTGATCTCTGGAATTTATTTTATTCAGCGCACATATTCTTGTATTGGAAAATGATGTGTTGATTAATCGCAGATTAAATTTTACAATTCATAAAATCATTGATTGCAGAGTCATCATATACATGTGAACTAAAGACAAGAAAGTTCTCCTCAAAGTATTTCTTGGTTGCTATTAATAACTTCTTCATTGTTGGAAAAAAATGAACCAAAGTTGTTTGCCCATTAAGACATTATGGATGTTCATACCAGGAGAGATATAATAAGAAACATCATCTTGCATTTGCAAAAATAGTGATGTTTGGTCTTATAGCCTTTTAACTTGGTGTGAAAGGCAGGCAGATTTCCTCCGTATGGTTCCTTTAGCACTGAGAAACTTTTACAGGTCCTGTTTTATCCCAAGCTGAGGCCTCTCAGTGTTACGGTGGTGTTTGCTGTTACTTTCAATGCTTAATGTTCGCATTGTTACTTTGTTTATGGAGATGGAAGTCTCAATCTCTGCATTTATTAATCAACTAATGTTTAAGTAAGTTTCGCTCAAGATTGCTGTCACCTTAAGATCCAATAAATGCTTGATCTTAGTGTGGTGCAGCACTTTCACAGGGCATGAATTAGAATTTGTATTAGAAAGTTTTGTAAGATACCAAATATATAGCTACCACACGTACATCTATACATATTAAAATTTTTGTCATTTACAATCTACATTCAACAGAAAAGAGCTACTTGAGATACTGTTTCAAGAATATAAAATCATCATTTTTCAATACATTCCATTTCAGCTTCATTCAACATATGGACCACAGCGTAATTATTAATCCAGTGCTTATCAGAGCCTACTTTGCAATCAGAAGTTGTTTGTTTTTTTAATGACGGAACGTAAAACTGAATAAACAAACCTTATTGCTACTGCCATCAAAATTATCTTATTTGATTAATCACCATTAGTGTATTTCACACTGTTGAAGTAAAAGTTGATGTAGACTCATTTATTTGGCAGGCAGAACGTTTGCTGATTTGTCAAAAAAACTACACTTTTTATCCTCAAAGGCCAATCTGGCTCCTCTCAAAGGCCATTGTCAATTTCTTTGCATTAGCGGTTTTTGATACAAGTAATGGCTGGCAATCACTGCTCAGGTATAGTATTTGCTGCATCAGAAGGAACATCATAAAATATGCTAATGTTCTAGCCTTTGGCGTTAAGCATGATTATATGGACATGCCCTTCCTTTTATCTAGAGTAAAACATGTTAATATTGATAAGAAATGAAATACATTTGGCTTTCCAGACATTAGTATTATAAATCAGAATTGCTCTCTTTGAATCTTGGAATCTAGGTATGAAACATTGATGTGTGCTCAATCAATTATTTGGCAAGCAGTTTCTGGGTCATTGACAAGGCTTGACAGTTCCTGTCTATTTTAAGTCCCAGAGCTGTTGCGCTCAGAAGGGGTGCTCTTGCAACCTAGGAGCTGTCATCCAACAAGATCAAAGCTGAGCACCCCTCGGAAGGCATAATGGCCCACCAGTCTAAACAACCACAGAAGGAATTTTCTTATAAGAGAGACAAGTTTCTTGTGCATCCTTCCCTGTCACAAGACATTTTGCATGGTGCTGTGTGCACCTCCTTAGTATTTGTGATCCAATGATTCATGTTAACTGAATTATATATTATACAGCTTTAGGAAAAAATAGGTAACATTTTGTGCTATTTTACCATTCATTAGAATGGCAGACATTGTGAATGTCCTTTTTAGAATTTGTTACTTTTAGCACATAACAAAATTAAGGAATATGAGTTATTGGTGTTAAATTTGTTCATATTAGACAAAATATACGGCAAATAAGAAATGTTATCTGGCATTTTCAGAGATTGTGATATGTAGTCACATGGCCTTTTATTACAACTTGATGTGAAAGGCTAGAGATCAAAGCCATCTTCAAGCGGTATAGTTCCTTGGGCATTAAGAACTGGCTGCTATAGATCCTGTTTCCTCCCTTGCTCAGGTTCTTAGATCTGATAATGCCCACTCATCTACACAACGGCAGAGGTGCATTTCTTATAATTTCTAAACAAAGCATCGGTGCGACATCCTCCACCGGCCAGCTTGTGGCGCAGCTAATCTCAGGACAGTAATCATTCATAACACCAGATAACACCATTGAAATTTATTTACAGTTACCTTAAATCCACAATTCATCAAAATAAGTACAATGCAGATTGTAAAACAAAAAGAAGATACACTTAATGTGCTTAATTTATTATAATGAATCATCTGATGGAACTGATTCTAAGATATCACAGGTTTGACATTTCAACCAAGATTGCAATGCCAAGAACTGTCACAGAGACTGAAATAATTTTCTCAATGATCAAGTCCATTGTAAAGAGCAACAAGATAAAAAGCATCATTCATATTAATGTGCATGACATTGTATAGCCTTGAGAAGGAATACATATTCAAATAATAAATTCAATCAGGTGAAGATACAATGTACAGTAGGGTGCCTCATTTCAGAAAAAGTTCTGCAAATCCCACTACCTGGTATTTCATGGTGTTACTTATGTCAGAACACAAGTCCGTGCCAATTTTCAACAAAAAATATTGATATTTAAAGGGTGCTCAAGAGCTCTGAAGATAACATGTATGTATGTAAATATTTATTTAACGTCGTTTCTCATCACAAAGTACATGTACTTCTGTACGACAAAAGAATAAATAGGAAAATAAATTGACAAATCAACTAGTGTCCATATTCTACAAAAATGTTCAATGTTCACATGGGTTTTTTCACCATAAAGTCCATATCCATAAAATTTAATAGTCCAATTCAAGATCAGTATCCGACAGTAATAAAAATATAATCCAATCTGTTTGTACTTGAGTCAGCTGCTTTCTGTTTGCATCTGGAACAAAAGAGAAAGAGAAGGTGCAGCATCGGTAGCAATTTACATTGGTTTGATGTCAACTGATCTCAGAGATGTTACAATTGAGCAGCCACTTATCTATACCAGATTTGAAGGTGCTGAGCGAGGGACTATTTTTTATGGCAACAGGTATATTGTTCCATAATTTAGCACCAAAATATCGAATGCTTTGTTTGCCATATTGCACAGTTTTGTATTTTGGTAAAGAAAACCTTTCATTATCCCGCATTTCATATTGAATCTCATTTTTCGTGAATAACTCATATACATATCTAGGGGCTAACTTGTTACTAACTTTATACATTGTCACTGCTGCAGATTTTACACATCTTCTGTAGATGTTCAACTGATTCTCCTGTTTGCAAATTGTCTCATAATCTAAGTGGCCTTTGCTAGTAACAAACCGTATAGCCCTTTTGTTTGTTCTTTCTAACTTTTCTAAGTTTGTCTTATTTGTAAGCATCCATATCAATGAACAATAACTGAAGACACTGTTGATATAGCTATTGTAGATAGTCATCTTGCCTGCCTTGTCCAGATATTGCTTTATTCGTTTTAATGCATTTACTTGCTTGCCTGCCTGACTGCAGACTTGATCTACATGGAGATTTAATTTAAGCTTGTTATCAAGTTCAACTCCTAAAATATCTATTGACCTAGTTGAGTCAATAATGTTGTCATTTATTGCAATTGACTCACCCATAAAATCATGATTTCTTGAGAGAAACATTAATTGAAATTTACTGGCATTTGCCTTCATGCTATTCTTTTTAAACCAATCCATAGATTGCAGACAGTCTAATTGCAATTTGCATTTGAGCGCTTCAATATCTGAGTCAACACAACATAGGGTGTTGTCATCTGCATAGTTGTACACTTTGCTATTAAATTTTACATTTAGAAAATCATTTATAAATATGTTAAATAGAAGTGGGCCAAGAATGGAGCCCTGGGGAACCCCTTTGATGTTACATATCCAGTCTGAGACTGTTTCACCTATCTTCACTCTTTGTTCTCTTTCCATTATGTAAGATTTCATAAGCCTACATGAATCTTCACTGAAGCCATAGGCAGAAAGTTTAGCTAGAAGAAGCCCATGTGGCATACAATCAAAGGCTTTTGAGAGGTCAATTGCAATTAGCCCTATACTTAGGCCCTTGTCTAGTGCTTCCCTCCAATCCTCTGTCATTCTCAATAAAAGATCTTGACAGGAGTGTCCTTTCCTAAATCCAGATAAATAGGTATGCAGAAAAGGATCCATGTATTCAATTATTTGATTAAATAACACTTTTTCCAATACCTTAGATAGCACAGGTAGTAAATTCACGGACCTATAATTATCTTTGTTAAGCTTATCTTTCTTCTTATAAAGAGGCACTATATTTGCTTTTTTCATCATCTTTGGAAAAGTGTTTTCTAATATACATCTGTTAACCAACAGCGTGAGTGGTTTGACAAGTTTCACACTTATCTTTTTTAGAAAAAGAGCTGGAATTTCATCATATCCTGCAGCCTTCTTCCCAGACAGTGACTTGATTATTTTTACAATTTCTCTAGAGCTAACAAATCGGAAAACAAACTGTCTGTCATCACTTTTCTTTATTTCCTGGAATATTTTTCTTTACACTAAGGTGATCTTTGTATTGAGCAATGATATCAGTCATTGGCCTTTTATTGTTTTCTGCATATCCTATGTTTGATCCTATGTCTTTGAAAAAGGTGTTAAATATACTACACACTTTAGAATCATCAGAGACTAACTCAGCATTTTCTCGAAGTGTTATGCTGTCTGATTTTGTCCTAGATTTAGAAAACATTGGTTTTATTGCTTTCCAAAAATCCTTGTTCCTTGTGCCTTGTTTACATTTATCCTGAAAATACTTGGTTATTTCTTGCTTTTTAATTTCATTTACTTTGTTTCTTTGCTGCCTATAAAGTGCAAGGTCTTCATTTGAGCGAGATTTGAAATATTTATTTCTTAACCAGTTCCTATTGAACATGGCTTTTCTCAACTTCTTTGACATACAAGGGAAGTCTTTCTTCCTTATCACTACCCTTTTCTTTGGAGCGTGTTTACTCAACACTTTGTTTAATTGCTCAATGATGGCTTAATAAGCTTCATTTGCATCTGAGCTAGCCAATACTTGTTGCACTAAATTTGGTTCGGATATTTCTCCTATCACTTTGCTGTAGTTGATTTTGGAAAAACTTCTTAATGTTACAACTTTAGTTTGTGGGTGAGGCTTGTGAACTCTGAGGACACCACCTATCAGATTATGAAAATCACTAATCCCGTGTTTTTTGAAAAGCTTTTCAACAATTTCCTTCTTTTTGTCACTAACATAACATCGATCAATGTGGGAGTGCTAGACTTACAGCAAGTTGCTTCCTTTATGACATTAGACAGACCAAAGGGTGGTATCAAAGATGATAACATATTATCATGGAACATATTAAAGTTGAGATCACCAATTATTATTATGTTTTCATATGCATCACACACCTGTTCACATGTTTCCTCAAAGTACTTTTTAAACCTAATGGGATCTGTCTTAGGGTTTTTATACATGCCTAATAACATTGTTTTTTCTTCTGCAACATTGAGTTCAACTGATAGACATTCTATCTCATCATTGCTTACACTATTACTTCCTAAGGAGAAGGGGATGTCATTTGCAATATAAATCAATAGACCACCGCTGTTTGATCTTTTGTCCTGTCTTACACATGTGTATCCATCAATATCCATGACATCTTGTTTAAATGAGTCATCTAATTTTGTCTCGCTCAGCACCAACACATCAAATTTACAAATTCTTTGTAACTCTTTGATCTCTGCAATTTTTGATCCCAAACTATTTACATTTAGATGGCTAATGACTACGTGCTTTGCATATTCATGTCTGATTGCTTGTATCTCCTTAAACATAAGCTCATCTTCATCATTATTTCCTCTTTCATTGATTATTAGCTCATTGTTCATACTGCTTGTAACATCTGTTTCTGTATCATTTCGGGAATCACATGGGTTCTCAATCAATGAGATATCATTTTCAATTAGAGGAAAATTAGTACTTAGCTTTTGTGCACTTCTGTTCTCTAGCTGACTGGGTGCGGCCGACGTGTCATGGCCGAACTCCTAGTAGTAGTAGTAGCGGTCACTTCGACTCCTCACTTGACAGTGTTTTTGCTTGTGTCCAGTTCGTCCACAGGTCCAGCAGAAGATCTCATTTCCGTGTCTGCATTGGTCCCGGATGTGTCCTTCCTCACCACAGCTGTAACAACGCGGCTGGTGGTTTCTTGTTGCCCATCTCTTGTTTGCTTTGGGTGTCGGTTCCTTGAACATTGATGGGTCCTCACGCATCTTTCGTCTGAACATCATCAGGATCTTTCCCATCATGTTTTGGCCATTCCCATCTGAGCCACATGCCCAAAAGGGATGACCAGTGTCCTCAATGATCTCTGATGTACCAGAATTCAGCAGAGTGTCTCTTGCATCTTTACAGACTGTCAGTTTAGCATGGATGATCGATTCCATTATCTTTGACTTCTGTGTCTGCCAGTCCTCATTTGCTGTCACTTTGGATCCCAGATTCATGGCTTTGATCCCTGTCTTTGAAACCAAGATCTGTTTCGCAATTCTTTCATTGCCCATCAGTTTTGCCTTTTGAAACTGATAAGCAGCCTCACTTGTGCTAAAATAGTTCCCTTTGTGTTTTAGTCCATTGACAGGGTAGAAATTGGACAGAGGGTTTTCATGACCTCTGAACAGTAACTTTGGGGAGGGTTTGGTGTATCTCTTTGGGGTGTAAGGGGATCCTTTTGTCGAGATGCCACAATTAGCAATCAGAGTTTCAACTCCTGGTTGAGAGAGATGTAGTCCATCATGGAGTAGGAGTGCTCCATTCGCTTTTCCATTCAACAGATGGAAAGTTGGATCATGATCTACAAAACCATGTCCTTCAGAGTTACACATACTTTTCAAATCATCATTTAGGGATTTGATCTTGTCTATAACATCAGTATCAGTCCTTGGCAAGACACTGCTAATTGTTACTTTCTCTGTTTTGTCCTGAGCACACACACACAGTACTTGAAAAGCGTTTTTCACATCAGGAATTGTGGCAGATTCCACATCAATAGATCCTGCGACAACAATAATCTCTTTGTACTTTGTTGTTGAATCCATAGCAGAGAGCATCTTGCTAATGTCATCCACTTTAGCACCACCCTTTGAAATTACTTCACAGTCAATCAATTTTGAGGGGTTAACATTTCTGAGCAAACTAGTGCCAATCAGAAGGGTCTTAGTTGGCTCAGGTGGGGCAGGGGGTGTGACTTTCTTCTTGGGGGAGCAGATGACGTCTTGGTGTTTGTCTTGGTGACATCAGAGGCAGGAGGGGCGGGGTTAATCCTCTTGGGGGAGGGATCAGGGTGAGCACTTGTCCCCATCAGTCCCTTATTGGTCAATGTACTCAGCTCCTCCACCAATTCTTTGAACTGGCCTCTCAGCATCCATATCTCCTGCTCTGTGTTTTCCCTATTTTCTCTCTCCTTTTTCAAGTCTTCTTTCAAAGTAGCAAGGAGGTCCAGTAGCTCTTTGTTTGTGGCCTTTATCTCAGCCACCTCCCCATGCATATTTCGAATCAAAGAGGTTGCCTGAGAGCAACTAGGGCAAGTCCAGACCATGCTGGTAGGGGGTTCCTTTACACAGTCATTGTGATGCCAAATGTTACATAACGTGCATCTGACTTGTTTCCGACCACCTGGCTGCTTTGGGAAGCTGCATTTGCTGCCCAGGCAGTGTCTCTTTTCATCCTCCATCTCTTTGGAGTCAAGGGATGCGGGTCTCCCAGCAGGGGTGCAGACAATCCTTCCTTTCAAGTGCAATTTTACCCTGCTCTACAAATCCAGGATTCTAGCAAATTTAGCTGAGATTCGACTAAAAATGCTAAATAATTCATCAAAGTATCCACAATTTTTCATAAAAAGGTGAATAATCCGTGGTGGCCAATGTGCTTAATCCATGCATATCAAGTTCATCTTGATTGAACAATCCAATCCATGAATAATTCCATATTCTGCAGGAGCTCCAAAAACACGTCTGCACCCCATGAAAGCTACATCCATTTCAACAGGGTTGAAATGGGGCGTTTTTGGCCATTTTCGTCCAGTATACATGTTGTTATTCTTATTCTTAACATTGTAACAGCCAAAATCATCTAAAATGTCCGGGTTTGTAAGTTTGAAAATATGTAAACTATATTATGAGGCAAAAAAATTTTTTTTATTTTAATCCTACCAGTATGTAAGTATTTTATCTTGATTTTTGGTGAGAATCGGCCATTTTAATGCTGAAAGGCTGTAATACACATTAAGATTGGATCAGTTCTACTTTATTTCTACCCTCAGCAGTCTCGGAGGGTCAACTGTAGATGCTAGGCCCCTAAATGGTTTAATATCCACCCTTGCAGAGACGGTTTGGTAGCTTGATCTGTATTCACCCTAAAATCAAAATACGACTTCATTTATTATCCAACTCTTTTCGTCAACCAGTTTAATAAATATCATCTAAACTTTCTGAATCACTGCCAGCTAAGGCAACTTTCTGAAATTAGTAAATGTATAAGATTACTTAGTTTTCAGATTGCAAAGCATTTTTATATATGTTCATACACCTAATTCCTGTATAAATTATGCCAAGGCAAATAACTTAATATTCGGAAACTGACAAATTTAGTCTAAAGCCTTATTGTATGGCTGGTTCTGCTACACAAAAATAACTCATTTGCATAGTTTGGCAGCATTACAATCAGCAGCAAATTGTACCAAAAGGTGACAAGATTAAGCAATATGATACAAGTTGAGGGTACTCATCTCAGTCACCAATTGATGTGCACATCAAGACTGACTCATCAGTGCAAAAGTTTATAATGTGCGTGTGTTCTGTGGATAGTGAGAAGATGACAGCTTCTTGTTCATACTCCGTTTTCTCACATCTCTGAATAACAAGCAACTAGGTTATATTCAAGGTGCATCCAATAATTTGTAAGCAGTACCTTGCAAACAAGTATGTTGTAAAATAAAATATTTCATTGCTTTTGAGCAACCTGCCTACAGGTGTATTCAGTGAGACCAAGCGATCCTTCAATGTACAATAAGCTCTATCAAGCCAGTCATGGACCATGCTACACATATTGGTAATTCAATGCAACACATACATGTTCAAGCCTGGCAATGGATGGTGGACAACACATTTATATTCAGTTCTGTAAAGTTCTGTATTAAAAAGTGAAAGTCATCATGTAAGAAAAGAAAATAGTGTCCGGGATGTGCTCTTAAACCCAAAAAAGGACAATAATTTTGAACTATAATTAATGCAGACTGCCAACTTTTTGCCCTACATTCTATCTTTTCTGAGTCAATAAAGGTAAATGATTGTAATCACTGAACTTTAAAAAAAATCTAATCTGGTTCAAGCATGTTATTAAAAAGCTTTGGCATACGTTCAGAATCTTCCGAGATTTTTGGTCTTTGGAATTCTTTCAATTTCTGTTTACCTTTAACCAACTGTCACATTTACCTTGAAGTTATGATATTAGAGATTGTAGCTAATCCCATAATATTTTACAAGTTATACCTTACATTAAATACACAGGATGTTGACCTAAGCGCTTGAACTGCTCAGGCCTAATGAATTGTGGTAAATACGAAATTGAAAACTTTATGGTATTTAAGCCTCAATCTGCAATAATATGTTCCCAAGAAAACTACTGAGAAACCTACAAAGGTTGATAATAAGCTGCTGTTTCAGTATAGTACCGCAATTGAGGCATCACATAATGATTCACATATACAATTACGAAGGATTTATTCACTGCTGTGAAGATGGCAAATGAAGGTGTCACGCTTCTTCCATACCTTTTGGATATGTCACAATAGTCTGATGAACATTTTCCAGCAGGCTGCCCCTTGCAGATAGATCAATAAATGAGTGTCCTAGTCTGTTGAGGGTTGAAAATAATTAGAACTGCTCCAATCTTAATGTGTATTACAGCCTTTCAGCATTAAAATGGCCGATTCTCACCAAAAATCAAGGTAAAATAGTTAAATACTGGCAGGATTAAATTAAAAAAAAATTTTTTTGCCTAGTAATATAATTTACATATTTTCAAACTTATAAACACTGACATTTTGGATTATTTTGGCTGTTACAATGATAAGAATAAGAATAGCAACATGTATACTGGACGAAAATGGCCAAAAACGCCCCACTTCTACCCTGTTATCTTCAGAGCTATTGAGCACCCTTTAAATATCAATATTTTTTGTTGAAAATTGGCATGGACTTGTGTTCTGACATAAGTAACACCATGAAATACCAGGTAGTGGGATTTGCAGAACTTTTTCTGAAATGAGGCACCCTAATGTACAGAATGGTGAAATCATTGATATTAGTGCATATAGTAAATAATCTGGACATGTTACAAGTAATAAACATGACAATTTGATACAAACACTCAAAAAATTTGATAATGTATGTACAGCAATAAATGCGAATGAAGAAAAGCACTGTGTTTGAAATATGTATTATAGAGAGGTCTTGCTGCACCTCAAGTATGCCATGTATGTATACAAGTGCTATCTAATAGTATTGTTGGCATGACAACCCAAACATTCACAGGACCCATATACGTGTTGCAAAACCTCTCTATTCATACAAATCTTTTAGGAGAGTTCTCCCATTTCTGTTCACAAGAAATAAACTTTCCAAAGTAAAACCATTTCAAGGGATATATCACAAACTGCTGTCAACTATGCAGGGCTCTGTTCATTAGTTACATAAGGCAAGGCAGTTTTGTCATTCTTTGACATTTCAGTGTTTTGCGTGAGGCATCACTCATCTACCTCATTGCAGCATCATGTAAGAATAAATTAATTTGTGACCATTCTGATTATCACAAGACTTCACAATCACTTCAAATATTCAATGTAGATAAAGACACCAACGTACCCCAGATCAAACACTTCCAGTATGATTGCATTGAACTCCTTGATCATTGACTGGAGTGATCCAGTTGTCGATGCTTATGTGAGAGATTCATAGACAGAGGGAATAAATAATCCAGAGGCATGGAGAAACATTGTCGTGTCAATCCAGATATATTATACAATTGCTGAGTTAAACTCTCATTGGGCCATCAAGTTACTAAATGAGAAAGTATCTTGTAAAATTGCAGGCAATATATTGAGGCACAGGTCATCTGAAGACACAAAGGAGCATCTTTACAGTCTGTGATCCTTTGTAAATTGATTTACAAGCTGCAGTCACTCTCTCCAGCACTGTCACTGTCCAGGACCAGGTCCTGGCCTAGCTATAGCTATGCACTGTCATCTGGATCATCACTCTCGATATCCTCAGCGTCCTCAATCACCAGGATCTGCGTATCTGTGGTGGGGACTTTAATGCTCCCACAACTTGGTCCAAATCGCCTCATTACCAAAAGCAAAATTCCGACAAATGCAGCAACTAATGCCAAGGAGCCAATAGCTATGCCGATGACCTGCAAGGTGGTCAGCCCCCAGATGAGTGTAGAGCTGAGGTAGTCCTGCGGGCCATCCTACAAACAAAAGCACAATCATTATGACTTTCTCTAAATCAATAAAGTTCTGTAAACATGTTTATTGTTTACTTTAATCAACTCATTACTCATCAAAATTTGGCCAATTTAAAACTCTCATTCTGTCGGTGATAATGGGGAAAAACATCTTATATATATTTACAAGCATTTCTTTGATTTTCCTTTCAAATAACATTTACTTTTTCATGAAGTTAAATTTAATACCGTGAGATCAGATTTTATAATTTCAAGTTTGACTTCTGGGCTCTAGCAACATACCGGTAAACAGCAGAATTTTTCACAGCAAGTGTGGCGACATCTGGTGTTCATTTCGATGCCCTTACACCACCGCTCACTGCAGTTAGTTTGGCGTTCAGCTGACAAGTGGTGCATCTTTGGCTCCCCCAAGGGTGTATTCGTATCATGAGAGAGATTCGTTGGTAGAGTCCTCATCTCCTGTCTGAAATGCTGAACGAAGAAGAAAGCGAAGTTATAGCTGCATCTGCCGGTAATTTTCAAAGAACGACAGGGGGACTATGGGCTATATATAGAAAGATTACTTACCTTTGGGTGAGGAGCAGGAGGCAAGGAACACTTGAGTGGTTGATTGGCCAAAACAGCTGCTACAACACTCTAATCAAAGACACAAAGAGAAACATTAAATTGGCAGTTATGAGGGAGTTCACATGGCTTTGGCAGGCTTGCTATATTTAGTTTGTCCAGGTGACTGAAGTGACCCATCTCATACTTAGAATATAAAGGATATTTTCACAAATTCTTTAAGAGCTAATCAGATTCACTATTTGAATTATTTTGCATATAAATGGATACACCATTCTTTTGATTGATAAGATATGACTTTATTTGGATGCACCAGATGATTCAATAAAGTTATGTTTAAGAAAGTATCGTTGGCAATTTTAAATCAGAGTTTGCATTACTATCTAATTTGTTGGCTTACCCTGCATTGCTTGTGAAAGCACTGGACCCAGTTGTTGCAACCAGCCTGCCATTTCTTGCCCCCACCATGCAGTCTCTGGTTGCAGGTGTCCATGGCCAAGTGCTGACCACAACATCCTCCGCAGTAGAAGCGCCCCTGGTCAGGGAAATTGGATGACTCCATTTGAGTCCAGTGGCTGCCCTCCTGCTGAATCACTTGCCCGGAGCAAAATGCTGAAAGAAAGAAGTGGAACAAGTGAATGAAAGATAATGAGATTTATAACACATTTGAAAACATTCAATGGACGTGTGTAAATTGCTGATATGTAGATTCATTAAAGTGGACTCAATGAAATTGACTCTGAGGAAGGATGGCACAATCTATTCTCTAGCATCGAAGGAAAATTACATGCGAAGTACTTATGACCCTTAGTGAAGCAGGACGAATCTCATTAAAGTGTGTACACCATTCTATCTGGACCCCTACCTAAGTGATATGATGCAGATTGGCAGGTGATCTAATCCAAACCTTCAACAGCATCTTAATCACGAGTCTGATTACTTCAGGAGGAACTGTTGTCCCCTGCCTTAATCCCAAGCTCCAACAGATTGCATATAACAAATCAATATTACAGGACAAGTGCCACTTGGGAATTAGCTTCACAATGGAGAGATTGTGGGATGGCTTCCTGAGATTTCCTGCATATCGGTTGGTACCCATGTTTCCTGCTGAGTTGCTATTATGTAGCTTGTGCATGTCAAACTGGACCATAAGAAAAGTGTGTTTTTGGACATTTTACTTTTGCTGGGCCTTCTTTCCAAAATGGATCCGAAAAATTTACATAGTGTGAGTCTTTCACATGAGAGAAATTCCAATAGAACGATTTTTTTAAAAAGTCGAATTCCTGTTTCAGAATCAAGAATTGATTAGTGCCTGAAGAGCCATTGTGTCAAATCAAAATATTGCATTTAATTTAAAGGGAAGATGCCACCTACTTCAGACTTGCTATTCAGGCTTTATTTTTAGAAAGAAATTTACCTAGACAATTTCACCCTGGAAGCAATTTTTTTTAAGAAACATCGATCTGTGAGGTACTCTTTACCTATAATTGCTGTGAGCATCATTTTCAAATCACCCAAAGGGAAATGATGAGGTAGATAAGTTTTGCAATTACCTACATGTTTTAATAACTTCTAGCAACATGGAAAATTTTTCTAACTTTGTTCCTTGGCAAACATTCCAAAGTGGCTACGTGTTATACAATAATTATTTTTTATTACTATTTCAATTTTGGGCTGAAAATTTGTGAATCATTGTTCATGTCTATTTTTTCTTTTAGAATTAGTTTAAGCATCATTTTTTCTTCAATTAAGGCTTAATTCATCCCCCTTTTTTATTAATGAACATTTGTTGATGTCCTGCACCTGTAATGCTACAGCTAACCACACACTTTACTGTAAAAGTCAAAGAAATTGTTGCAGAATGAATTATGAAAATTAGAGGAGAAAAAAGGCACACAAGCATAATGAAGCCATGGAAAAAAGAGTAGAGGTGTGTGACTTACACTCTGTCCTGGATGGCTTCTGGTAGGTGTTCCCAGGGCAGACCTTCTCATCAATGTTATTGCAACACACAAAGAAATGTTTCTCCTGCAGTCTGCTTCCTCTCTGATTAATGTTGTAACTATAGACCTGGCAGTATCCTGCGGGGAATCCCTTGTCTCCCTCCAACGTCTCCACCTGAAGAAGCAGCAAAGTTGAGACGAGGTGCAACAGATGCAGGGGGTATCCCGTTAACTCCCAGTGAACCTCCATGCCTCTTAGCTCTGCAAAAGAAGATATAGATTTACTGAAGATTTTAACTTGAATGGCAATTGCGAGTGTGCAGTGTTTCCAGAGACCTCGAGTGTGAGCGTGAATCAACAAAAAGTGACATTATTCGAAATAGTTCTTGATTCTTATTCCATATCAGCTACTTTAAACACACCAGAATTGATGTCAAGTTGTCAACTTATCAATACTTCTGTTATAGATATTAATATATAGTTCTCAACATTGCAAAACATGTTCAGGAATGGTCAATGTCAAAAGCAGTTGACAAGAGCATTTCATAAATTGTCTTCAAGATTATTTTTTAAATGCTGGTTCTGTTCCTCAGAGTCCAGGTCACTTTTTCCCCATAAGTTTGCATTGGTATGCAATAAACTTAAACGTTATTTTCTGATACAAAAAGGTTCCTTCTGGAAGTAATATTGTTAACGGTATTTCTGAGATAAGCTCTTCTTAGGAAGTAATAGCTGCATGGCTTCTTGATTTAGTTTTGCAGAATCTGTCAGTTTTTCAGTCTTTGAGAACCTGTTATCTGTCAGAACTAAGTCATTTCTTTGGTCCATAAAAAGATCGAAGCATTCTTCACAGAATTTTTGCAGTTACAGACGTTCAACACCTTTTTGTCTCATACTTTGATGCCAATATGCGGCCTAAAGGCGACAGTAAAAATCTCATTGACGAAGAACACTCTTTCATTGAAAGAGAATAATTTGTGTCATTGGCCACCTATCACAACTTCAGGCAGGTATGACATGGTGTATAGGATGTCTTTGGTGCTTAATGTCTAGCAAACAGCATAAGCTGGATCACAATTATACCAGAGTAGACAAAACTAACACATGGATGCTGCATATTTTACATCCTACGATGCTGCAACCAGAGGACTCATTTTATGATACCCTAACTGCCATGCCCTGGTATTTCTTACACATTACATTTTTATGGAAAGGAAATCGTTGCTTTTACTGAATTGCTTTCCTTGATGTCAGAGATTTTATATGCTCCAGAAGAGAGCATGCCTATGCCAACTCTTATCAGTGTTCTTGTTGGTTTGAAAGGGTTTGTATTTGTTCTATGACAAGACATGAGCATATTCATATCAAATAAGGACAAAGCCAATATGCCTTGCATAAGGTGCATCCAGCTTCCAATAAGCTGCCATGCAAACCGTAATCAACGTTTTAGAGGAGTTGCTGTCCATCGCTATCGGAAGCCACTCAATGTCTTTGCAATTTCTGATGATTTAAAGCACTATCTGAACTGATGCTCTAGACCTACTTCCATCTGCTCTTGTGATTCAATGCAAGATCTTAAATACTGAATAAATAAATAATGTATATGAACAACCTAACAAGGAACATTGGCACATGCACATCCCCCCCTCATTTATTATGATAGTTTATCGTGTTACTTATGATGCCTACTATATCCTGTTTTCATTGTCCTTAGCAACTAAATCCAAGTCAGCCTTTGTGGCCCAGACGAAAGCAAGCTAAACTAATAGACGAGCCAGACATGACGTGACTATATTCAGTGGCTTGGATGGATGGTGGTAATGTAGATTTAAATGCACTCCTTGATTGTGTATTTTGCATCGATCCAAAATTGCTTCATGAGCGAAGCAGATGTGAATGTTCTCTAAACCAAATTTATATTATTTACTACGCCAGTTTTAAATATATGTCTAAACATCAAAATGGTAGGATACGAACGCAGTTTTCTTTAGATGGCTTTCAAGTTGTGGCATTGCATTGATGCTATTTCCCTTAAACTTGTTTCCAGTTAAAACGTAGAAAGAGCTTCATGCAGTGTATTAGTGTATTTGTCAGACTGTATGCAATCAGCCAAAATATCTGGATGTTAGGATTTGATGTTTGGACTTAACCATTTCATTCAACATTGAACATTGCAGTCAAAAGCTGTTCTGTTTCTCAATAATGGAACGTGAATCGGTGAATAAAACACATCGTACTGCTACAGTCATGATAATCATTTTATTTGATTAATCACCATTACTCATTTGGCAGGCAGAACGTTTCTCATTTGTCGCAAAAGCTATGCTTTTTATCAATAAAAGCCAGTCTGGCTTCTCTCGAAGGTCATTGTCAGTTATCTTTTGAAGGATTTTATTCACTTGAGACAGCATTCACATTTATATATATATATATTATTTGTTGCACTCCATGTAAAAATGTACAAGGGTAATACATACATTTTAAATAGTCATACATAATTATGAATATATTTTGAAAATCAAAAAGTGGACATAAAGTCCAGCATTGTCTCTATCTCAGAGTCTGTAAATTTGTCAAGATTCAATGTCCTCTCTTTGCAGGAAACCAGTTCTCTTATGACTTTGGCACGATCTTTATGATTTTTGATACAAATCATGGCTGGCATTCACTGGTTATAACCAAATTAAACAAAAAAAAACAGACAATTGCTGCATCAGAAAGAACATCATAATGCACTAGCCTTTAGCATTAGACACAATTATATGGCCATCCGATTCCTTATACATCTTGAAGTAAAACATATCAATAACATATAAAATATCTTCTGGCTTCGCAGATAGAAGGATAAATCTTTTAGATTTTTAATCTAATGGCTGTCTTTGAATCTAGGAATCTAGGTATGAAACTTTAATGTCTGCTCTATCATCCTTCGGCAAGTAGTATAGGGCATAGAAGAAGCTTGACAGTTCCTGTCTCTTCCAAGTCTCAGAGCTGTTGCGCTCAGAATAGGTGCTCTTGCAACCAAGAATCTATCATCCAGCAAGATCAAAGCTGAGCACCTCTCAGATGGCGTAATGGCCACCAGTCTAAACAACGACAGAAGAAGATTTTCTTATAATAACACAGCAGAAGATGTGGTGCATCCTTCAATGCCGCGAGACATTTTGCACTGTGCATTTGTATATCATAAAGGTATTTCTGATCCATCCATACATGTAATTAATCGAAAAATGAGAAATTCCCTGTTGTAGGAAAATATAAGCAAATTTAGCTGGGGTTTACCATGCATTAAAGAGGCAGACACAATATTGTGAATGTCCTTGGCAGCTTTTGCAATTCACATCTGCATGAAATGCATTAATTTCATGAATTGGAATGCTTTCCGTTGGCTTGAAAGGAAAGTAATGATGATTAGTGCCATTGAAGAGAACAAGCCTATAATTAAAGGAAGTAGTTGCTTTTGTCAAAGAGTTACAATGGCATTTTCATTATGAATGACTTCAGCCAAAGATATATGGTTCAACTACTTATGTATCATTGCTCGGAGCATGGTTAACTGGGCATTTTTTTTTTTTAAGACCTGGACTAAACCAAAAAGTAATTAAGTGAAGGGGCTTAAAGCATTTTTAAACTCTACCGCCAAGAAGCAATGATCAGTACACTGTATTATACTAGGCTGAGGTGATGCAAAGCATCACAGTACCTCTGTTGCAGTAGAATCATGCCAAAGCCTGCTTAGAATTTCCCCCAAACATCAGCAAGCATTTAAAGTTGATCAAGTTGCAAATTCATAGCAAGATTTATCGTGATTCTTCTGCAACAGGGGCACTCTGACTGCACTGCAACACCTTGGTCTATGGCAATGTAGTGTACTTGTCATAACCTCTTGCTGGCAGAGTCTCAAACGACTTTCAGGGCTTAATTTCACTAAATCATTGTTGGTTAGTTTAGGACTTTCTAAAAAAAGTTCTTATACTCATTGACACTCATGAACGTGATATTATAGTGCTGCAGATCGGCCTCATTCAATGATGAATTTTTTTATTTGCACACAGTGGCAATCTAAATATAAAAGTGCTAACTCTCTTGGCTCCATGTCTCAAGCATAACTCTGTCACAATTATCTGCACACCTATCAAACTTTGCATGTGTCACATCACCGACATTTACTTTGTTTAGCAATAGTCTACTTCCTTTGAAATCCACTTTCATTTAACACCTTCTGCACCAATATTTCACCAATGTGCATAAATGGGTCATAGGCTTTCTGGCAAGCTCCCCAGGTGGCAACATAGGGCAGCCATTCCAGACAACACATGCAGGTGCTGCCACCACAGAACGCTTATTTAAAATAAAAATTGTTCACCTCACCAAATTTGCATGAACAAAATCAACCCTGTTTTTTTTATTACTCAAAGGCCACAACTGTGTATATAATACTGTACCCTTTATGATTATCAGCAGCATGCCCTCATATTGCTCACAACCGAGTCTAAGTGGCTCAAATACCCGCTTGCAACGGATTTTCTAGTAACTATTAAAATTCCCATCACAAGTTCATTACATGGGGTCTTACTAGGGGAGACAGCATAGGCGTACGGCGCGCGCGATTTTTGGGGGGGGGGTGAGCGTCATTAGCCCGAATTTCACAATCTAAATTTATAAACATTTCAAATTAAATTGCCTGGAAATCGTTAATTTTCAATAGTTTTTATTTAATCATCTGCCCAAATTTTTTAGTCTTTTTGCCCGAATCTTACTGTTTCCCAAACTTTTGGGGGGGGGGCGATTGCCCCCCTGCCCCCCCCCCTCCGATACGCCTATGGGAGACAGGAGTTAGTTGAAGCACCAATTTTTTGTTGGGTTCTACTGAGCTTATGGTAGTAGATGCAGGTACGAAATGAGTTGGAATACCACAGGTAGCACACTGGTCAACATTATTTCAAATCAAAAAATTTACTTCAGGAGCACAAAAATCAGACTTACAGCCTTATGAGGTACAGGATTTGAAATAAAGCTCATGTAGGAAGTGATGTCATGTCTTGATGAGTGAACATCTACCAGAAGTCAAACTTTGGAAAATTATTCAACCCCAGGGAATACAGGTGAGAATTCAACTAACCCCGTGCTTGAAATAGCCGCGGTCTCCTCTAGAAAGACCAGCCTCATGACAGTCAAAAATAGTGTCTCTCGTGTCTTTTGATATATATATTTTTCAACTGCGTATCTTCGAAGTGAAGAAACTACTTGAGCATTCTGAGTGGAGAAAAAAAATTAAAATAGATGCTTGATCGCAAAATAAGAATCAGTTACAACAGTTTTCAAGGGCCCACAAAGTAACATTTTGATCAACAGTAAACAATAACATTAGCTCCATTCCGTCTGTCCATGAAATAAATGAAATCAAAATAAGAATACAATTGAACTTTTGATTGTGAATCTGAAGACTGGAGCCTAAGCAAGATGAAACATATTTGAAACATGAAAGCTCTTGAGAGGCAATCACAGCGTAAAACACAAAGGATGTGGCATTATGAGATTTCCAATAAAAATTGAAGCTACCTTTGATTTCGAAGTAATGCTTGAGCAATTTCATGTCAGTTGCTTTTGTCAGAACTTGTATAAGCCTGTTGGATTTTGACAGGATATGGGCATGTAGCATTTATTTGTTATGCGTATTTATCAAAGAATGAATGGTTTATACAAAATGCATTCATCTATTGGTAATCTCAAGAGGCCTGCCGCTGTGCCAACGAAATGAATGAGTCTGTGGCAACTGATACTTTGCGTGTGCAACTCTACTGTGTCAATTAATCATATATGTGATTACAGGAAGATTTGGATGGTAATACATTGGGAAACAATCACACAACTCACTGAAAAGCAATCCAGAGACTGTTAACTTCATAACATTGGCTCTTTGTTATTCGCAAGAGTTATTCACTATCTTTCCTCTGTCAGATAAGAGGGTCAAATGCCTGTTATTCTCATAGAATGTGTTCATTGGAGCGATCTTTTGTCAATTATTTAAACACATTTCATGGAAGATATACAAAACTGGGTAAACTATGATGCTGTTGATTTTTTGTTTCATGCAAATTTATAACAAACTGATTTTGGTGGTTCATAGTTGTAGTATTGTTGTTTGTTGGCCACAAATGTTATTAATAAGGTCAGATAAAACTATATTGTGAATCATGACAAACATGTGCCTATTTTTTGGGTGAAATGTGGCACATATACGGAGGAAATAAATACCCTTAGGCGGTTACTGAGAATTGCTATTTAATCCTTCAACAGAATTCTCTGATTTTTGGTATAAGAGAAATGTAGACTTTGATGTGCATCAGAGCTACCCTCAAATAGCACAGGTCCTGTGGCATCAAGAACTGTCTTTGGCACGTCCTGTCTCCATCCAGCCCTGGTCTTGGACTAAGAAGGGTGGCTCTTGTTTCCAAAGAACTGTCATTCAGCAAGATCAAAGCTGGGCACTCCTCAAATGTCATTATGGCCCTCCGGTCTAAACAATGAAGGAGGCAGTGTCAGGGTACTATTCTCTCGTGTATCACCCCTTCCTTCCTCCCAAGTCTTAAGGTGTTATGTATGGCAGTCATTATTATGTCTACATGATATCTGCCTCTATACGTAGTACGTAATAAATGACGAGCAAAAGTTACCAAGTCTCAGCTTTAATGTTAAAAAAATGCAAGGAACATTTCTTGATATCAGCCATTCATTAGAGGAGGCAGGTATCTCTAATGTAGAGAACGTCCTTGGTACCTCATGCAAGTTGCGTCTGCATGAGGAGAATTGAGCACATGATCATGGATGAGAATGGATGAGCTTCTAATGGGATTGAAAAGAATATTTCGTGTATTTCAGATCAGAACGAACAATGTCATGCTACATCGTGTACTTGAGATACTGGATTTAGGCAAATAGATATTCCAATCCAGGGTGCACATCAATCACATAGCATGGGAAATCAAAGAGCTGTGAAGCAGGAAGTAAAGTGATTATGATCTCCTTTCCTGTCATTTTTATGAATAACAGGAGTGTCGTATCGTCACTGACTCACTGTTTTTTTGGCGAATGCATAGTTGAATTACCTATATACCATCGTTCAGTGTAAGCATTGAAGAAATCTTCTACTATATCAACTTTTACAGCAAGGTTACAATTGTCCCGCGGCTACAAGAGGATGCCATACTTATTATAGATATATGTCCTTGCTGCCAGTAATACCGGGAATGAAGACTTGTTGCAAGCAATATGAGGTTAGTGAAGAAGGCAGGATTTGCCTAAGACAAACTGCAGAAAGTGTGCAATGTGCCTGGCTTTGTATGTATGTATTTTTATGAATAAGCGTTTATTGAGGTAGCAAGAGAAGCTGGTCAGCTGATCGAGTTGGCACCTGACAAGACAATTGGAATTACTCTAAATTAAATGTGATTGGAAATCACACAAAATTATTGATGTCTCTTAAATATATGTTAGTTAGGGACCAATCATGCAGAACTTATGACTGGTTTAATTATCGCCCAGTTTTAGGCGAGGGAAACTTGTTATTCACAAGGTAGATTTAGTGAGATAGTTATGGTTAATATGAAATATAAGCTTTATTGGCTCATATTTTTCTTTGTTATTTCCTTAGCCACAAAATCATTCATTCCACTCAGTTTTATTACCTGGTAAGATAAATTTATAGCATAGGAGTCTACTTTACCTGTTTGTTTATTTGGCCAAATACTCTTTCTTTTTTTCGGCAGATTAACAGAGAAAAGGAATGAAGAATAGGCCTTCTCTGAAGCTTAAAATGTTGAACACTACGCTTGTGTCATATATCAGGGAAGCTGTCTCAAACAAGCCAAGAGTCTACCACTATATAGGGGGCGCTGCTCTGCTGGCGACCTGTACTCTCACTGTGTGCTCGTTTTTTCTTATTATGCTAAACAACTACCCCCTTTGGGGTTATCAGATCATGTAATGTGTCAACTAGTTCCAGTGTACAAGTCAAAGTTGAAGCGCTTTAAACCAACCAAGCGCACTGTATTTGAGTGGAATGATGATGTTAATGAGACTCTAACTGGTTGTATGGAGTGTACTGATTTCGATGTTCTGTTTGATGGAAATTCATCTGTAGATCACAATGTAGATGTCCTTACTGATTACATTAACTTCTGTACTGACATCATTGTACCATCCAAAGTTGTAACATGTTATAGCAACAACAAGCCCTGGGTCACAAAAGACCTAAAAATCCTGTTAAGCAAAAAGAAAAGCTTTATCGCTGTGAAAGACAGAGATCAGTTGAAAATGGTACAGAAGGAAATTGACAAGGCTATCGTTGATTGCAAAAACAAATATAAAATTAAAGTTGAAAATATGTTTAAAAGCGATACACGATCTGCTTGGAAAGGTATCAAACAACTGACTGGTATGAGTAAAAGCCAGCACAAACCAGATGTTGACGATGCAAAAAAGTTTTGTGATGAACTTAACACCTTTTATGCACGTTTTGATAAATTAGATTTCTCTGCTGTGCGGAGAGACATTATTGATGGTATTAAAAATATCACTGACTGTGATCCAATTGTTATCTCTGAGGATGAGGTGAAGGCAACACTCAGGTCAGTCAAGATCGGAAAGGCTGCAGGTCCAGATGGTATTGGCTCAAACATTTTGAAAAAGTGCAGCCAATCCCTGGCACCCATTCTGCGTAATATTTATCAACAGTCACTTGATCAAGTAAGAATTCCAGCAATATGGAAAACATCTGAAATAGTACCTGTTCCAAAAAGAGTACCACCAACCTGCAACAATGACTATAGACCTGTCGCCCTCACCTCCATCATGATGAAGTGTCTCGAAAAGATTGTGAAAAACTTACTTCAGTCAAAGGTTGCTATGTATACTGATCCTTACCAGTTTGCCTATGCATCAAAGCGTTGTGTTGATGATGCCACCCTGTCAATGGTGGACTATGTACTAGATCATCTAGATAAGGCAAATTCTGCTGTCCGAAAACACTTTGTCAAAATCCTATTTGTGGACTTCTCAAGTGCCTTTAATACAATCCAGGCTCATGTGATGATGAACAAACTTTGTGATATGAAGGTACATCCAACACTCATACTATGGATAAACGAATTTCTCACAAGTAGGCCTCAATATGTAAAATTTCTTGGTGCCAAATCTGACTTGTTGTATACATACACTGGTGCTCCACAGGGTTGCGTCTTGTCTCCTATGTTATTTACATTGTACACAAGTGATTGTCGTACTGCAAGTGACCAATGCCAACTCTTTAAATATGCAGACGACACTGCTCTAGTGGGAAGATGTGTAAATAGTGATTGTTCATATCAAGCAGAAGTTGTAAGATTCACAACCTGGTGTGACGAAAACTACCTGGAGCTGAATGTTAAAAAGACGAAAGAGATGGTGGTTGACTTCAGGAGGTCAGCTGTCATCCATAGTCCTCTGTACATAGGTGATGAACTGGTGGAAAATGTAACCGAGTATAAATATCTTGGAACCATCATTGACTACAATTTCACTTTTGCTAGTAACGTAGACTCCGTATACAAAAAAGTTCAATCACGGGTATACTTTGTGAGACAACTGTGTAAATTGAATGTTGATAGTGTGATTATGGACCTGTTCTATTCATCAGTCATACAGTCTGTGCTGTCATTTTCCATTGTCTGCTGGTATGGTAATAGTACTGCTGAATCACATCAAAAACTCGACAGAGCAGTCAACACATGTACAAAATTAGGTGTTATCTCTGTATGAACTTTATAAGAAGGCTACTAAGAAAATGTGTGAGGTTATTGTAAAGGATGAAATCCACCCACTTAACCACAAATATGTCAAATTACGATCGGCAAAAAGATTAAGATCCATAAAGTGCCGCACGGCCAGATACCACAAGTCATTTGTGCCAGCCAGTATAAGAATGTTGAATGAATGATTGTTTGGTAAAATGTGCATGTGTATAAAGTGTGGTTGTATGTTTTCAATTGTTTGATGTAATTTGTATGACTGGATATGTCTGATGTGTGAATGTGTGATTGTACAAGACAAGTTTCGTGCCTGGCATGAATAATAAAGTATTTATTATTATTATTATTATTATTTATTAACCCCATTGATTAACACACGGTCACTTGTTACAAAAAAAGTATATTGATATTACAAGGCCCGTGTTACGTTGTCTAATATAACTGTTTAATATAAGTAATAATCATAACTAATCCGATTGACCAACTCCAATCTTGATGACTGATCTTGTTGTATATCACAATTACTGTCACCTGTAACATTCGCACAATGTTAAGTTGAAATGAGCACAACCTCTGCAACCTGCAACAGGGTATCCTGATTGCACCCCAATCCTACCATAATATAAAATATCTGCATGGAATTGAAATAGTAAATTTCTTTTAGGATAGCTTTATGTGAAAGTACACTAAATAGTTTTAACCTACCATCCTAATACTAAGCTTTTTAGATATATGAAACTTAATGTAACAATGCAGGTTTGACTTACAGAGATCATTGTAAATCGGCTGTAAAGAGACTTACAGGCTGTCACTTTGATATAGAAAAAGAGTGGACTGTTGCACTGTGAAATGGCACTTTGTGTGTCAACATGCTGATGATTTGTCATGATCATACCCAATACTATCAATGTTAAATTGATTTAAGGTGACTTATCTCGCTTGTTGGTGACAGCCAAACTAAAGGATTATGCATCTGATTTTCATTCTAAAATCAGTTGTGACAAGTCAAATGGCCTTCTCTGGATCGTGTCTAAGCAAACAGCGTCTATTTTTCCCATGTTGAAACTAGAGAAGATAACACTTCATCAGCTAACATGAGTCACTAAGTGCATTTTTCACAGTGAGCTGGTACTAATTTTTTCTACATTGTATATCAAAGTGACAGACTATAATAGTAGTGACAAAATAGATGATGACAGGTCTACTTTTCACAGATAAAATATGCTTAAAAATGGATGAATTCAAATTATTAACAATTCTATGATCAAACTTTCAAGATCGAAAATGAGCATTTAGCTTGTGCTGGACCTATGACTTACCTATATATTAGTTGGTCAAAAAGAATTTGTGAGATCCAGCTATTCCATTACAAAGGTAAAATTGGTCATCGGTCGACAATACATCCTGGTTACTCCGTTAGTCTGTAATTTTAACTTAGTCTTAATAAGTAAGAAATTCCTTTGTGTGTGGAAGTGTTGATAAAGTGTAACACAAGATGTAATCCAAGTGATGAATCGCGATAAACTGAGAGGTCTTTGGGACACAGCGCAAAGTTATCGGCTGAAGTGCAACAGAGTAGACAGGTGTTTGTGAGCAAAAGATAAATTCCCAGAAGGAAGCAAAGCCATTTGGGGCATTGGCTCCTCCCCTATGCTCCTGCTGGCTCCTGCCTGCTCCTATTTGCTGCTGTGATGATGTGCTTGCCTTGGCACTTGCCTCTTGGTCTGCGGCAGCCGCTAGAGTGATGAGGGACCTGCCAGCGCCTGCCTCCTCTGGCCCCCTGATTCTGCTACTTGCAAATGCATCTCTTCTCTTCTCAGCATTACACACGAGGCCACTGCTCCATCTGCCTCCTATCAAATGCCTGATACCCATTGTCCCAAGTGCCACCAACTGCTGTTCTCCAGCCTGTGATATGTGAATCAATTGGTTTGTCCGACGAGAAGAAATGCTTATTTATTTCCCACATGGTTTGAATTGACAATTCCGTGATTGTTTCCAAATATCAGCATTTCTTGAAAATTCTCCTCGCCTCTGGCTTAACAGGATTTGTTCATCATTAATCGAAGGTGAAACTTCATACATTCAGCTAAATGGTTTTCATGCTTCAACCAGAGAACATTGCGCTAAATGGTTTTGCCCCCAGCCAAGCAGCTCATCACATTTCCCTGCAGATTTTAATTCTCTTTTGTCATTTTGTAATCACCCCTGGCATGTGTTCCCGGGGGTTGTGGGTTACATCAATAATGTGCATTTGTCATTCCAAATGGAAACCCACCATGACTGCAGATGGTTTTGTAGGTTTGCAAGAAATTTTCCAAATGCATTACGTTTCTGAAGTTAATTACCTTGATGTCATTTGCAGCCTCACATTCCCAGGTTTTAGGTTGTGTAATATTTCTACCCCTAGGGTATTAATTAGAAATATTTTTATATAATTGCAATAAAATTGTTTAGCACTACACGTATTATATATTATGCAATGCATCTATGCATATATTCTGTAATTACATTGATGTCATTTGCAGCCTCACATTCCTGATTTTTAGGTTGTGTAATATTGCTACGCCTAGGGATATAATTAGGTATGTTTTTATATAATCACAATAAAGTAGTATAACACAATATGTAATATAGTACAAATTTATAGAGCACTCATTCAACATCATACAGAACAGCAATCATATCCGTCAATATTATGATACTTCAGGCTGTGCCCGTAGCAGGGTTTGAAGCCGCATCCACTGCAGGCAGGTACAACGCCCTAACCACCATGCTGCAGAACTATGTTGAAAACCTAATATTTAGAGTCCTTAAAAGCTATTCTAGCTTTAAGGCCTCAACCTCAAGCATTGTATGTAGCCATATTGTGTCCATGCTGACCCGTCCGTCAAACTGTACAGAAAGGCTGCAAAGACAAGCCTAGTTAAAAGGCAGATGCTGTCCCTGGTGCAAAGCAAACAAGTTGAAGTTGGTCAACACGCTTGAGCGGTGTAGACAAAGGTAAGTTTTTTTTTTAATTCACTGTTGTCTTTTTCAGTCACTTTTGTTTTTAAAAAAGGTAGACAAACAGAAACTCAGTGAGTAGACTCCTTAACTACCTCTGAAAAGGAAGTTTGATGTCTAGGGTCGAGATCTTTAGCAAAACTTGTACACTGGAGAGACAAAAGAACATACACCGGAGTACAGTACAACCCAATATAAAGTATGACTACCCCTGCAGGAAGGAAGAATCAGCCACTGCTTTGCCCTTTCACACCTCCAGGCTCCCCCTGAATCACTTCTTACCTTTACCTGCCATTTAAAATTATATTAAATTTGCATTAAGCCAACACCAATTTCAACTCCATCGCCCCCAGTGTGTTTCATTTATTTGATATTACACCCCTTTGCTAATCGCAATTACAGTGCCAGCTGCTTTACACCCCTTTGCTAATTGCAATTACAGTGCCAGCTGCCTGGATAGTTCTTAATAAAGGACAAAGTTGTGGTGAGGAATCAGAGATAGTTAGTTGGAAGTAGATTTGGGATGGAGAGGAGCAAGGAGGGCAAAATAGGTAAACATATGACTTTTGACAGAATATTTTCTTAGTTTATTTTTGGTTGTACTGTATTTGTGGTGTTAGCTGGGTCCTTTGTAACAGCGAAGAATGGCATTTATTTATCTTACTAAATGTAAGAATGTTACAAATGAATGTGATGTAAAATTAATTGTGAATCTTACATTCTGTTCTAATTTCATTGTTTGATGAGTTAAATACTATGTAATATACCGTACATACTTTTTTCCATAAATTTAGCAGATTGTCACTGTGGCCAACGGCAATATTGCAGCAAGTACACTTGTGGATTGTCTATACCTTCATTCTTGTTGTCTTGTTATTCAGCCATCTTGCCTTACTTTTCTGTTGGCAAGGCAGAGGTCACTGTGTCTAAGCCAAGACTCAAATAAGTGAAGCTGACAGGTTATCCATAAGCCCATGACCTTTGTTACCCGCTCAGGGGCTTTTGTAACTCCGGAAGCAGACAGTAAAACTGTACGCATTAGGATTTTTGGAATATTCCATTTGGATATTTACATCAGTATTTGATCTGAAGACAATAGACAGAATAACCTACATAATTCCTCAAAACTGAAGCCACCTATGGCTGCAAATTTGTCTTCATCTTAAGGCCATGTGTTGTGATGAGTGCCCTTGGAAAATGGCAGCTCTCGTTCTGTTGCTTTGACTCCATTATGTGTTCATATTATTTTGACTTTCTGCTGCTTGATGATTTCCTTGATGGTGTATTTATATTCAAATTAGCCCCTGAGGGAAGGTCTATCCTTCCTTGAGTCCTCTTTGCCATATTTGAGAAAGATTTTAATGTTTCATTCAATTACATATAGCCATATACATAAATTGTCATTATTATTATACATCTGTTTATCAAATACTTAAATTGATTTAGGGCTGAACATCATTTTAAGAAATGATGAATGGAAAAATTACATTTTTACTTGAACTTTTAGTTAATTTTAAATGTCATACATTGGCATATAATTGTGGAGTAATCTTTTACTCCTAACTTGAGCAACTTTCACAACTTGTGATATAATACATAGCCACCTTCACTCTCTCCTCAACCTAATACGACTCTCTAGGAGACAGCAGCTGCAGACGTCTTCCATGGTGCTGTGAAAACATCTGAGGCCACCATCGAAGGTGCTGCCTGGCTGCGGGAAAAGCATCAATGCTAGCCAAGACTCAAATAAGTGCATCTTTTCGGTGGCCTTTGACAACTACTCATGGATCTTTGTAATTCTTTATGCAACTTTTATTTGGACAGCAATATATTGAATATCTATTTTGATAAAGCAGTGGACATCACTGCTTCATTTTGATTATAACTATAATATAATATAATAATATAATAATTGATGAAATAGGAATTTCAGAGTTTTGTTTTAGCAATGCAAGTGCTTTGTAAAAGTTATGAATGACAAAAAAATCTATTTTAATTTTTTTAAAGTAAAAAATCATAATTTCAGGAGTGTCCGTGATAATGACTGCTGTTTCTGTATCTTTGGCTTTATTATTTTTCTTTATTATCTGGATTAACAGATGCTTAAACAGAAAGACAGAAAAAATAATTGTACTTGGACTTAGCATCCACTATCTTGGAGATAATAGCCATTGCCCATAGGAATTTAATTGAATGAAACATTAAAATCTTTGTCAAATATGGCAAAGAGGACTCAAGGAAGGATAGATTAATTCTCCGAGTTGCAATAAGCACAATCATCAAAATAATGAGCGGCAAGATTACATCATGAAATTAGGCAGTTATGTCGAGAAATCCTTTATGACTTCAATATAAGAAGACAAGCTTGACTTGACACAGAATAAAAAATCTCAATATTGAGTCAAAGAGTGTCACTGCTTGATTTGACTGCAAATATAAATTCTCAATATTGAAAGAATAGCAGAGGAGTTGAAGAGGGTCAATGTGTCTGAAAACTGAAGAAAAACAAGGCTTTTCCAATACACTAAGGTTTTGTTTAGTCTCTATAGTTTTAGGTCAAAAACACAAAGGCTGTCTGCACATATAGTCTTCTTCAATGTCTTGAGTTAAGATTCTAGTGTTAGACATAATGAGGACCATGGGATGAGCATTAAAGTGTTGGTGGTCTGGGACTGCTGCTGTCTTTTCTTTTCTGGCAACTAAACAGTAGGGAAAATATGTAGTCGGATTTGGAAAAATATGAATTTTGATTCATTGTTATATTAAAAAGATATTGAGATGAAGGCAGTAGTTTTGAATGTGCATGGCAGCTGCAGTATGTACATATTTCAATGCTTCTTGAAATTCACAAACAATTGTAGCTAACCGTCATGAACACTGTGTGTACAGCTGCCTTCTTTGCAGATACCTAAAACAAACATTTAAATGAAGAGAAGGAGAGGAGAACACAACCACCTGAACTCAGTCTTATTTGTACTGACTTGACTGATGCCTCTCTGATGTTTTAGCAGTGACCATCTTTCACGCTGGTGTGATAACATCTGAGACCCCAAATCTAGCTGTTGCCAGCTGCATGACACACCTACTCACAAACTAATACTCAAATATGGGAAGCTTACAGGTTATCCTCAAACCCCTAACCTTTGACACCTGCAACATTAGCCTTTGTAATTCCAGGTGTAAACAGAAATTATCTACTAGAGTATGGTGGCCTTAGGAGGATAAACTCAAAGAGAAATTCATTTATCAAATGATGTGACCATATACATGTAGTTTTCTTTTGCAACAATAAATCAAAATGATGTTTCGTTTTGTCAAGATTGTCTCTCAAACTACCGAAGTTGTTTATAGATAACCTGGAAATCAGCCTGTTATCAGGAGTGCCCTTGACAGCTGACAGCTCTCTTTCACTTGCCATGGCTTCATTGTTCTTTAGTCTTTATTGTTGTGACTCTAAGATGCTTGAGAATCTCTTTGAATAATATGAATTAATCATCTAAAGCATAATAAAGCTTTTCCATGTAAAGCACAATTGATCATCATGAAGAAAATCAGTCAGCTGAAGCACAGTTATTCCTTTGTAAATTATGGAACTCAGGTAAAGCAATGTCAGCCATAGCATCACATAATAAACAGATGATTGCTCTTGCCATTCCCATCAATTAAGCAGTCTATAGACAATATGAGAGCTATCATACATTGAGCTGAAATCAAAAGACAAAGCAATGCCTACCACAGAATGTTTGAAAGCTTTCTCATAAATAAGCACTTTTTGTTAAATATTGTCGATTTGCAATTCTGAAAATCAGTTATTCCACCCATGCATTTTTGGAAATAGCGATCATGAAAGAAAACCTACCTATCTTCAAATGACTTGGCAAAAATATCAAAGCAATTTACCTATTGTATTAGAGGAGAAACTTCTTTTAACTTGACATATTTCCTGAGATGCTTATGCCGACATAAATCAGTTCACCAGCGTGCACCATACGGAACAGCAATCACACCTCCGGACATGGCCAAACCGGGTTTGAAGTGGCATCCACTGCACGCAGGACGAACGTCCTAATCTCTCGGTTACAGAGCCAAATTGGATGACCTAATATTTAAAGGACATTCTGGCTTTTTGGCCTTTACCTCAAGCATTGTATGTAGCCATATTGTTTCCTTCCTGACCTTTCTGTCAAAATGTACAAGGGCAAGCCTAGTTAAAAGGCAATTGTTTTCCGTGGTGCAAAACAAACAAGATGAAGTTGGTCAACACGCTTGAGCGGTGTAGGCAAGGGTAAGTATTTTCCAATACACTGTGGTCTCTTTCAGTCACTTTTGTTTCAGCAAAAAAGGAAGTAGACAAACAGAAGCTGAGTGATCAGACTGCTTAACTGCCTCTGAAAAAGAAGTTTGATGTCTGGTGTAGAGATCTTTTGCAAAACTCACACTCTAGAGGTACCAAGGAAAGTACCAGGGTAGGCTATATGTGACATGGTCACACAACCCTTTGAATGAGACTCCAGTTTTAATCACATTTAAATGGGTGTCAAGTTCAGAGTCTATTGACCTGAGGCTCAAGACAGGGGATTATAGCCAGCAATCAGCGCAAAACAATACAACAAGATTAAAATGTTGTCACCTGTTTCTTGAAAGAGCCTCATGAACATTGTCAAAGTAGAAGATATCAGAGCTGAGCCATGGACTTATTGCCAAAAATATCTCAATTGAGACATTTTCAGGTCTATTTATCAACATGGAATTATCTATTTACTGAACCTTCATTGCAAGGGATATACCTGGAGAGGGCAAAATAAACGTATTGCCCTGTAGACGACAATATGCAAGGTAAGAGATCAAAATTCTCCTAAAACCATGTCAACACAGAAAACTTTTGCCAACTTACCTGGCAACTTTGAAGCCATTTAATTCAGTATCAAAGAAGTCTGAATGTGTACTTTAGCATAGATATAACCAACAATGATTACATAGAGAGTTCTGCATGGTGTTATGTTGCTGACAACAATTAGTTTCATAGTAATTTGCCTTTTTTTCAAACATGTGCTTTTCACAAGACATTGTTATGATCAAACAGGAAGAGGAACAACAGTGCCACCTTACCTACACATGATGTGAGTAATTAGCTTTCGTTACATTGAAGGAGGGCATACATTCCGTTCAATGACAAAATATAAGAAAGTTACATGTGAATGTAAGGTAATATTAACTGTGATTTTTATGAACAAATTTATTGTACATTTATATTTCAAACCAACGTTTTTCTCTTTTATATTCTACTATGAATCGGTAAAATAAAATATCTTTTTTTTTAAATAAATTTTGCAGATTTTTTTATACCTTCAAGACATTGTGCGACCACCAACAATGGTAATGTTGCAACAAGTACAATTAGTACATTTCTACATTGCCCAGCGTCTTTCTTTATGCTTGATGTACAGCCTGCTTTATTTACTTCTATGTTACCAGGGCATAGGTCACTGCATCTAAGCCACGGCTGAAATGAGTGAAGCCGACAGGTTATCCATAAGTCCTGGGCCTCTGATACCTGCTCAAAGGCATTTGTAAATTCAGATGCAGACAGTAGAACTCTGCACACTGAGATTCATTGATTACACCATTTTGATATTTACATCAGTAATTGATCTGAAGGACAATAGACAATATCAACCTACATAATTCCTCAAAACTGAAGCCACCCATGGCTGCAAATACGTCTTCATCTCAAGGCCATGTGTTGTGATGAGTGCCCTTGGAAAATGACAGATCTCATTCTGTTGCTTTGACTTCATTATGTGTTCATATTATCTTGACTTTCTGCTGCTTGATTATTTCCTTGATGGTGTATTCATATTCAAATAAGTCCCTGAGGGAATTACATGTTTCATAGAATTCCAATTCCTAATACAACAAAACATTACTACTGTCAATATTATCTGTAGTTGGAAGGAAAAATCAACCATAGTTTTAATTTGAAGTTAGAGTTTGCGAAATGAATTTCGTTATTAAATGTATGTTTGAATGCTAGATATGTGTAAGGCATATCTTTCAGAATATGTTACACTTTTGTTAACAATTGTATACCTTATAATGTGTGAATGATATGGTAGTTGCTAACTAGATGTATTTTTTGTTTAGGAATATCGACAGGACTAATTTTATGTTGGAGGGCCTTTAAGCAGTTGCTGCTGGTCAATCCGACATATTTTTATATAATGTCTTAAGGACTGATATTAAATTTATATGGACATTGTTTAAACTATCTTTTACTTGATAAATAAATCTAAACTGACATTGGACACTCTTTAAAGAAATAAAACAAAAAACAACAACAACGAACATTTACAGTTTAATCAATAGAACTGGGACCAGTATTGTAATGATAATATACTTAACCATGTTTTTAGCTTTCTGTAGATTACTGTAGACTTTGATTTTGCTTTGTATTTGATTTTGCTTTGTATTATATTGATGACACATGTATCTTTTTTGATATTCGGTTTGTCAAAATAAAAGTTTATATATATGTTGTAAAGATGACATCAGATAGGTAAGGCACCTTTTTATCAGGTATAACCATTTTCAGAACCCTAGATACGCTAGTAAAAAAAAATTTCTATCATAGTATTTCTGAAAATTACCGATATCAGTTTTATTGCAGCCAAATAATATCAGCTAAAATTTTCAATTATTTTTCAAGTCTATTTATCAAATAATCGATGATGGAAACGTCATTTCAAGAAGTGACAGATTGGAAATTAGATTCATATCAGTGCACTTTCCATATCATTTATTGCCATGTTATTCTGGAGTGATTTTTATTCGAAAGGAGAGTAACTTTCAAAATTTGGAATTATACAAATAGACTTTGACTATTATGTGAAGATTAACAATTGGATTAGTATGCTTGTTTTCCTGTTTAAACTGATATATTTCTCTTTCCAGGATATGCGAAATCACAGTGATGGATATTTTCAGTTTTGGTGAACTAAAATGATATCACTCTCCTGGTGACTGTGGCTACAGACGTCTTCCATAGCACTGCGATAAAATCTAAGGCTAACATCGAAGGTGCTGCCTGGCTGCGAGAAGAGCATCAGCACCAGCCAAGACTCAAATAAGTGAAGCTTGCATGTTATCCAGAAGGCTGTTGCCTTTGACACCTACTCATGGACCTTTGTAATTCTTGATGCAACCTTTATTTGGATGTGCGTATGTTAAATATTTATTTTGACAAAGCAGAGGGTAGCACTGCTTCTTTATAATTATAATATTTATTATTGTAATATAATATAATATATTAAATGTTGAAATAGGAATTTAGTTTTAGTTTTTTAGTTTAGATTTACCTATGCAAGTGCTTTGTAAAAGTCATGAATGACAGCAAAATCTGTTTTCATTATAATGTGCGGAGTGTCCTTGGTAATGACTGGTGGTTCTGTATCTTTGTCTTCATTGTTTTTCTTAATTATCTGGATTTACCGCAGCTTAAAAAGAAAGACAGAAAATTGTATTTTACTTTGACTTGAATTTTCCTGAAAGGACTTAGAATCCATTATCTTGGAGATAATAGTCATTGCCAATAGGAATGTAATTGAATGAATCATTAAAATCTTTGTCAAATATGGCAAAGAGGACTCAAGGAAGGATAGATCAATTCTCCTAGTTGCAATAAGCACAATCATCTAAATAATGAGTGGCAAGATCACATCATGAAATTAAGCAGTTATGTTGAGAAATCCTTTATGATTTCAATATAAGAAGACAAGCTTGACTTGACTCAGAATAAAAATTCTCAATATTCGGTCAAAGAGGGTCAATGCTTGATTTGAGTGCAAATAAAAATTCTCAGTATTGAAAGAATTGCAGAGGAGTTGAACAGGGTCAATGTCTTTGAACAATGAAGAAAAAAGAAAAGGCTTTTCCAATACACTAGGGTCCCGTTTAGCCTCTTTAGTTTTGGGTTAAAAATAGACAAACAAAGGCTGTATGTGCATATAATTAAGATTCAAGTGTTAGACATTATGAGGACCAGTGGACGAGCATCAGTGTATAAGTTGGCTGGAAGCACTGCTGTCCTTTTTTTTCCTGCAACTAAACAGCTGGGAAAAAATGTAGTCGGATTTGGGAAAATATGAATTTTGATTCATTGTCATATTAAAAAGATATTGAGACTGACTTGACTGATGCCTCTCTGATGTTTTAGCCGTGACCATGATGTGATAACATCTAGGGCCCCCAATCTAGCTGTTTCCAGCTGCAAGACACACCTTCCTACAAACTTATGCTCAAATAAGGGAAGCTGACAGGTTATCCTTAAACCCCTGTCCCTTTGACACCTGCACCTTCATCCTCTGTAATTATAGGTGTAAACAGAAAAGCTTAACAAAACGTGGTTTACATTTCATTGCATAAGAGGATCAACTCAAGGAGAAATCAGTTTATCAAATGATGTGACCATATAGTTGTTTTTACCAAGACCATCTGTTAAACTACAGATCTGTGTTGTTTATAGATAGCCTGGATATCAGCCTACATGTTGTGAAGAGTGCCCTTGATAGCTGACAGCTCTCTTTCACTTGCCTTGGCTTCATGGCTCCTTTGTCTTTAATATCTTGACTTTAACATGCTTGCAAATCTCTTTGAATTAATATGAATGAGAACAAATCCTCTACAATTAATAATCTAAAACATAATTAAGTCTCTCCATGTAAAGCAAAATTGAACATCATGAGGAAAATCAGTCAACAGAAGCACAATCATTTCTTTGTAAATAATGTACTCAATTAGAACAATGACAGGAGTTCCCATCACCTAATAAACAGTATTCATCATGAATGCTCCTGCCATTCTCTTTTTTAATCAGGAAGTCTATAGAAAATATGAGAGTCATTATGCAATAGGCTAAAATCAAAAGACAAAGCAATGCCTAGAGGATTTTTAAAAATTCTGTTGAAAGTAATGCGCGTGTAGATCGTTTTGAAATATGCTGTCATTTGAAGCCCTGTAGCGTGAACTTTGAAAACCTTACTTGATCGCGAAAATAACTTGTCATCCAATTCAGCATACTTTTAATATTTTATTCAGAATATGTTACTTCATTCTCGGCTTTGCAGTGAGCATGATAATTTGGATAGCACATGAATTTAAATTCAATTTTAAATTCAATTCAATTTTTTAATTTGCTCTTAATGAATACCATAGTGAGGCAGAATCCCGACCTTTTTTCATAACTTGAGATTCTGCTTGAAAATACAATCGCACCGTTCCTGATAATGACCAATATATGTTTTTATCATGGCAAAGTAAAGTCACTTTTGCAATTGTGCAATGTGCATGAATATATCAACAATGGTGTCTTAAGACCTTCAGTGGCCACCAACAATGTTGCAACATGATATAATACACCCTCACATTCACTCTCTCCTTTCCTAAAAGTACCCAGCAAACACAAACGGTTTTTCAACGGTTTTAAAGCGGTCGGTGCTCAAACCGTTATTTGATAACGTTTTTTTTACCAAATTTCAATGTTATTGAAAAACGTGTTATTCCAACCGTTAAAGTTTAACATATTTTTAACGTTTAATGAAAATGTTGAGAATATGTTACCTGAAAATATGTTTCTGTAATGCATAAAATACATTATTCTGACATTATGAATGTTGGTAAAGTTTTAATGTTGATTTAACATCTGACTTTAGCATTGAAAAAATGTTTCAAGAAAATGTTAGAAATATGTTTTTTGAAAACGTGTTTCTTTAACGTGGAAAAAACGTTTAATGAAAATGTTGAAAATATGTTACCTGAAAATGAGTTTCTGTAATGCATAAAATACATTATTCTGACATTATGAATGTAGGTAAAGTTTTAATGTTGATTTAACATCTGACTTTAGCATTGAAAAAATGTTTCAAGAAAATGTTAGAAATGTGTTTTTTGAAAACGTGTTTCTTTAACGTGGAAAAAACGTTTAATGAAAATGTTGAAAATATGTTACCTGAAAATGAGTTTCTGTAATGCATAAAATACGTTATTCTGACATGATGAATGTAGGTAAAGTTTTAATGTAGATTTAACATCTGACTTTAGCATTGAAATAATGTTTCAAGAAAATGTTAAAAATATGTTTTTTGAAAACGTATTTCTTTAACGTGGAAAAAATGTTTAATGAAAATGTTGAAAATAAGTTGCCTGAAAATAAGTTTGTATAATGCATAAAATACATTATTCTAACACTATGGATGTTGGTAAAGTTTTAATGACAATGTAACATCTAACTTTAGCGATGAAATAATGTTTCAAGAAAATGTTAGAAATACGTTTTTTGAAAACGTATTTCTTTAACGTGGCAAAAACGTTTAATGAAAATGTTGAAAATAAGTTGCTTGAAAATAAGTTTGTATAATGCATATTATAATGTTTCTTTCAAAAGTGTTTCTGAACATTAACATAAAGATGTCTTTAAAACGTGATCAATGATCCAATTCAAAATGTTAAAATAAAACTTTTTCAATTGAATTTCTAAGCTGATTGGCAACATTAACTTCATTTTTTAACATTTCTAAAATGTTTCAAGAAAATGTTAGAAATATGCTATTTAAAAACATATTTCTTTAACATGGAAAAAACATTATTCCCATGTCTTGAAAATATGTAAAAAGATTAATGAAACTTGTTCATTTGACAATATGGTCACAGAAACATTTTTCCAAGACTGTTTCAGAACATATATTGAAAAGTTTCATTAAAGCACTATAAATGATCAATTTGAAAACATTTGAAAAAAACATTTTTCAACAGAATTTTGAAACTGAACGACAATATTAAACTTTTAACTTCATTGTTTAACGTTTCTAATATGTATAATGAAAACGTTAAAAATACGTTATTTGAAAACGTTTTTCTGCAATATGGAAAATACATTATTCTTACGTAGGAAATATGTGGAAAGCAAACGTGTTTGGTTGAAGACCCTGCATGAGGTTGTCATAACATAAAGTTTTTAAATCAAAAGCATAGACTCAGAAATATCTCAGCATGTCATGCTTTTCCTGTGTTACTCTGATTACATATTCAACTATCCTGAGTCAGTCGAGTTGTGTTTCTTTTCACTTGCATGTTAAAATGTATCTCGTTATCAATCAACAACTATTTTACCTACAAAAAAATGGTTCACATTTTTGGAATCCACAGATGATATACTCGATGGTGGGTTTTGTTAAAATTGTGTACCTCAAAATTTGTAGACTTTAGGCCCTCTCAACACAAAAAAGTTTCACACAAAATCGGAAAAATGACGTTTTTCAGCCACTTAATGCTTTATTCTGAAGAAAAAAATACATACAACTAGGACAGGAACCTAATATCACTTAGCCCATTGATATGCGCATCTTTTGCCCCAAAAATCATCTTCCTATCTGCCTCCGTTGCTGTGCAATGAATTTTTTACTAAAATTGAAAAACACAACATTTTGTCACTTGTGGCTGCAGCAGTACTGAAAACATGGTGTTTCCTCTCAGGTCCGTCCAATCTTTCACATGTTAAAATGACCATGCAATATCATATGTCCTAGAATTAAACAGATAGATTAGATAGATAGATTAGATAGATAGATTGGATAGATAGATAGATAGATAGATAGATAGATAGATAGATAGATAGATAGATAGATAGATAGATAGATAGATAGTTGATCAATAGACGAAACATAGATTGATTATTCCCCCCCCCTCCCTGCTCCTCTTTGTTCTATGCACAGAAGGCCCAATCTTTCATTTCCAGTAGAGTCATTGTAATGTGTTCAATACATAGACGGTTTTAGACCAATCAAACTATTTAACTAACTAACTAACAAACAATAGGCAGACAGCTAGGCAGATAGACAGATAGATAGATAGATAGAGATAGATAGATAGATAGATAGATAGATAGATAGATAGATAGATAGATAGATAGATAGATAGATAGATAACTAGATGGATAACTTGATAGATAACTGGATAGATGACTGGATAGATAACTGGATAACTAACAACCAGATAACTAACAACCAGATAACTAGGTAACTAAATACATAACTAAATATATAACTAAATAGATAACTAGATAGATAACTAGATAGATAACTAGATAGATAACTAGATAGATAACTAGATAAATAACTAGATAGATAACTAGATAGATAACTAGATAGATAACTAGATAGATAACTAGATAGATAACTAGATAGATAGGTCAAATTTACTAATTTTATGGATCTACATATAGCACAATGTCATAATATAGGCATGCTATAATTATGACCTTGTGTAGCATATTCCAAATGATAATCCAACATCTAAGCATGCTAAGTGTCCTTTTTTTCAAATTCTATGAACTAAAATGCAATGCTAATTTTAGATTCAAATACCCAGATATAAATATACAAGAATTTATTTTACAATATAGTTTGCTCATTGTAATAAAGCAGAGTCACATTACATTTCTGGAGGTAATTACCCCCTAATTGCCCCCTATAATTTATGCAAGAAACTCAATTTTACAACCTCCATGGCTGAATGCACACGTACTAGAGTTGATAGAATTCAGAAGTGTCCAGATTTTGTCCAGGCAACATCATGCTGAAGACTCATAGGTGAGTTTTTCAATATTTCTTATCAATTGAGAAACATGCATTACTTATTTTGGTGGTAATATTTTGAAATATGTGAAGAACACACATTGTATTAATTCACTTGTTCTTCCAGAATTTTCCTGCAGATACACAATCACTTGAGGAATTCTTGGCTGCAGCTCCCAGGTATTAAGTATAATCTTGCTTATGCTACCTACAAATTAATCAAAGTGTAGGCCTATCTATCTACCTATCTATCTATCTTGGATAAAAACCCTGTTTTCCCTTAATCATTTACAAGAAATACTTATGTATATTGGTGAAATTTAGTCAAAATCAAGTGAATGAACTTCCAAAGATGAAATGAATGAACTTCCAAAGATCTAAAGTATGGATTTGACTACAGTTGGAATAAAACTTATTTTTTTAGCTTGGTATCCTACTTTGCACTCTTAGGTAGACATTTTCAATGCACTGGAAGATTTTCATTCAATTTCAGGTTCTGTGACTTAAATCTATCTATCTGTCTATCTATCTATCTGCCTATCTGCCTATCTTCCTATCTACCTATCTATCTTTCATTCTATCCATCTAACTATCTATCTATCCACCTATTCATCTATCTATCTATCTATCTATCTATCTATATATCTATCTATCTATCTATCCATCTATCTATCCATCTATCTATCCATATGTCGCTCTTCTATCTATGTTATCTAATCTACATGTATGAAACCTCTCAAATGGATCTTTCCTGGCTGATCTTATCTTTCTGATTAATCTCATGTGCAGCTTGTTACATGTTTGCCTTATTCCCTTATAACTAGTGAATGACTGATAACAAATACTTTCTTTGCAGTGGAAGAACATGATGAGGCCAGCAGTGACACAAGACCCTCAAGATGCATGGAAAGTAACAAAAACAACAACAAACAAATGTTAATCCCTGCACCCCAACACCCCAGACCATAATAAAGGCATTCCTCCTCCAATATTGAAAGAACATTTCAATATAATTGTTGAAAAATGGTTTTCCCACAACGTGATAAAAACGTTTCCCAAAAACGTTGAAAAAAGGTTTCATCAAAACGTAAAAATAACGGTTTCCCCATCACGTAATGAAACCATTCTCCAAATACGTCAAATAACGGTTTTTTCATAACGTAATATAACCATTCCACAAGTAATGTTATAAAAGCATGCATAGCAAGCATTCTAAAAACATTTTTCAAATGCGTTAAATAAATGTTCCCTCCATCAGTGTATTAAAAATGTCAAATAAACAGAAAATATATGATAAATTATAACCGTTGGAGAAAACATCAAAATAATGTTAAAAAAAGGTTTTTGGAAAAACCGTTTCATGAAAACATGATTTTGCTGATTATTTGACGCTATCAAAAAACAGTTTTTGGAAACATCGGCATGACGTAATTCTGACCGTTCGTGTAAAACGTTAAAATCATGTTTTTTGGACCATCCAATTTAACATAATTTAAACGTAGTGAAAAAACGGTTTTTCAACGGATTTTCGACCGTTTATAAACGTAATTTAAACGTAATTGTGTTTGTTGGGTAATATGGTTCTATTCAGGCTGCAGACGTCTTCCATAGCATGAGGCGAACATCTAAGGTGCTGCCGGGCTGTGGGAACACCTCAACACGTGCCTGGCCTCAAATAAGTAAAGCTGGCAGGTTATCTATAAGCCCCTTACCTTTGACACCTGCTCCTGGAAATTTGTATTTCTATATACGGAAATTTTTCTTGAGAAGCGCTTTGTAGTATAATTTCATTACAGAGATTAAAGTTGAAATGGGAAATTCAGATGTTGGTTTTAACTGCAGAAATGCTTCCGGAAAGTCACAGAAGAATTCAAAACAACTTTTTACTTATAAAAAGAATTAATACTATGAGGAATGTCCTTTGTAATACCTGCTGCATGCATGCTTCAGTTTGTTTGGCTTCGTTATACTTATTATGTTTTCTTGATTTGCTGCAGCTTTAAGAAAATAAAAAATATTATTTTCTTTTTTTATTTCAGTTTTCCTGCAATGAACTTAGCATTAATCATCTGAAACATAATGATCATTGCCATTAGAATTGTAATTGAATGAAATATTGAAATCTTTTTTAAACATGGCAAAGAGAACTCAAGCTAGGAAGGATAAATTAATTCACCAACTGCAATAAGCACAATCCTTGAAGTAATGAGCGGCAAGGTTTTATGGGGAAATTAAGCAGTCATGTCAACAAATATCCTTAGAAGTAGACAGCTTGAATAAAAATTCTCAATGTCAGAAGAATAGCAAAGCCAAAGGAATCAAAGAGGATCAATGCATCTGAACGCTGAACAAAAAGTCTCTTCAGTTGCAGGGTAAAACCAGTGGACAAACAAGGGATACTTGCACATACAATTTTAAAAGTTTGATGTCTTGAGTTAAGAGGCTAGCATTAAACTAAACGAGCACCAGGGGACCAGCATTATGGAGCAAGTGATCTGGGAATGCTGTTGAGTAGTGTCTCTCCAGATGTATATATATATGTATTATATTTCCTTACAATAGATATTGGGATGAATGTGAGAGTTGTCAAACTGCATGGTATCTGCAGTATGTGTATATTTGTTAATTAGTGCTTTCTGATATTCACAACCAATTGTTTCAAACCACCATGGATACTGCGTATACGAGGGGTGTCCCAAAAGTTCTGACCACTTTTTTTGGCAGACCTTTCTATTTGAAATAGCTATATGAAATTTTCACAGCATAAATTTCAGGTATTTAACCATCTATTTTGAAAAAATCAAGACTGTAAGAAGTGTTTAAGTCAGAGTCCGCGAAAAGTGATTTTGACACACAGGACATTCGGGCAGGTAGATTCTGAATTTCACCTGCCCGAATGAGGTCTTACCTGCCCGAAATTCCAATTCTGGTAATTTCAACCAGTGACCTGGATTTGGTGTCACAGTGGTTTCATAATCCCAAAGCAGTATCTGTGTGTTTATAATTCACTGGGTTTCCAAAAAACCCGACAGGACCCCTGCTAACATCTGTAACATCATACTAACATGGCTGACTATTGTAACCTTGCATGCAGGGCCTCAAATCTTGTTCAAATACATAGTACATACTAGCTGTTGTTGAGCATCGCTAATTGCAATGCTGAGGTATTGACACTTACAATGCTTAATTGCAATCCATCTGAGCTCATTTGACACTTCTGTCACCAATTTGTCCCATTGATGTTTGTCAATTGCACTGGACATTTCAAAGGCCTCTTCTAACTGCATCGTGATTGCTTAATTAGCTAATTGACTCTCCAACTAACCTGTCGGACATTTTGGCAGGTGGCCACTTTATTTTTGCCGGTCACACGCTATTTTTGCCGGTTTTGACCGGCAAACCGGCACTTTTCGCGGACTCTGGTTTAAGTTACTGTTCTGTTACCATGGTTACGAGAGGTCGGTGCACCCAGCGCAGCTCAATTTCTCAGACGAAATTCAGCAAATTAGCTGTGTTAAAAGTCAGAGAAGTTATAGTAAGAAAGCAAATGATAGCAAGAAAATGTATTTCCTGATAAGCTTACAGTCTTTCAAGATATCTTCCATTCGATTATAAACATTTATTTATATTTCAACCTGATCAGCTGAGGCAATTACTAAAGGTTTTTTCCAGCAGTTGCCTAACAGCGCTTGAGACGGTTTGGCTGAAACAATCTGCTGTCAAGAGGCAGTGCTCAAGAACCTTAGGTTCAAAACCCAATCTCATCTGCTTTAATTACCAGATTAGGCCTTCTGTAACTTTGCGTGATACTAAATACAACTGCTTTCTTTGGAGACATTTTAGATGAAGCTTTACGTGAAGAGAAGGAGAGGAGAATACAGCCACCTGAGTTGACTCTTTCAGCTTATTAGACCAACTTGACTCAAGTATCTGCGATGCTGAGACAGTGACATATTTTGCACTTGTGTGGGAATATCTGAGACCCCAATCTCAGCTGCTGCTAGTCTGTGAGACACGCCTCTTTACAGGCCAAACAAAAATAAGAGAAACTGACAGGTTATCCATAAACCCCTGGCCTTTGACACTTTCTGTTTCAGCCTTTGTATTCCAGGTGCAAGTAGGAAAGCTCTCAGCGACAAAAGGTATAGTAGACGAAATGGTAGCACCAGCTTTATATATAATTATGTATCAAACGGCATGGCCATATCAGTTTCTTTTTGCAGTTGATCATAAAAAAGTTGTTGATTCTTGCCAAAATGATTCGTTAAACTGTAGCGTGTATGAAATTGTATATTGCATGTAATTTTCATTTAAGCCTCTTAAAAATGAATAAAAAACGCTTTTTCCCATCTATCTGTTTGTCTGCAGTGCACGGGAAAATGGTCAGCCACCTCAGACATTACTGGCACCTTTTGCAAATGTCTGACCAACCTCATGTTCAGGTCAGACAAATTTACTGGCAGAATATCTGCACAGGAAAGAGCCGAATTAAGTTCTAATCATCTGAAATTGAATTGTATCATAAGACCTCAAGAAACTTTTTGTAGATTTTCTTCTTTTTTTAAAAGTAATTTATGATATAATTCTAGTGACCTATTTGTTGTCAATATTTATGTTTACGCAATAATTAAGGTGGCCCCTTGTTAGCGGCTATTTAAGCCTTTAAGGTGTCTCCTGACTCTATGTAAAATTTCTTTTGAGTCAAATAAATATATTCTGAGTCTATTCTGAGTCTGAGTCTGAAACTTAGTTGCAATGTCACAGAACCATTTTAAATAATAAAGACATTTTTTTTCATTAAAACGTCTTTCAACCATTCGGAAAAAAAAATAGATTAGATTTGTTACATTGTCGGAAGAAATGTTAATTTGTCAGACCAAAACTCTTCCTCGGTCAGACAAAATGTCTGACCAACATCAATATGCTTTCGCGTGCACTGTTTGTCTGCCTGTTTTGGGGAGTGGCCTTTCACTTGCAATGGCTTCATTTGCCTTTGTCGTAAGATGCCTGAGAGTCTATCTGAATTCGTATGAAAGAGAGCAAAAAACTTTAAACTGATCATTTAAAATGTAATCTTCTACATGTAAGATGAATATTCACTCCATATTGAAAATTAATAATCTAAAGCATAATCATACATATATAAATATGACAAGTTGGACAGAACTTTTGGAAACCCCTCATAGAAATCAATTAAAACAATGTCAGTCATTGCATTATATGATTGCCTAGATCTCTATCTCGCCATTAGGTAGTTTTTTTAAACAATATAATAGCAATTAAATTATACATAGAGTTACAAGAGTGTAAAATTGAACTCTCTGGAGGCAGTTTCAAAATAATTGCAGAAATTGTGTGGTGGCATCAGCAGTATGGACTGGGCATTCAAACAAGCCTCCAGGAAGGTAATGAGCAATTTCAATTAAGATATGATGATAAATGTTTATCAATTTCAATTAAGATATCTTAAATTATGCGTTAAGATTCAGAACTGGGATTATGCCTGGTAGTCTGACTATCCAAAAAGCAACTGTGTGTAATTATTTCGAAATTATGAGGTAGATATTTCTGCATTATTTAGGCTGCACAGAAAACCATTCTGTAATCTGAGAGCATTAAAAAACGCAGTTCAATGATAGTTGTATTTTGTAAGCTAGATATTTACAGCTGTGCCTTTGCCAGCTGCGTTTTGCATTCATGCGTTCGTTCCCCTGCATGGGAGGACATTTTTGCAAACACCTCAAATCTGTGATAAGGACATATTAGAATACAAAGTATTGACATCCGCCGCTCCACTGAAACAAATGAGGAGAAACGTCACATCCGTGTGAGCCCCTCTATAGCACAGCACACAAGGTGAAAGTAATTTTTGAGACAAGACTGGAAGATACAATGTGTCAATATCTTTTACGGGAGGTAGCAAGATATAGGCAATTGACAGAATATCTCGTGTTTTTCCCTAGCTCATGGATATGCTATTGAAGTTTTGATTGATCCTGATGATACGCTTTGGTCGACACCATATCGGATAGTTTTCTTGGAAACTACCAGCTTCAGTTCTGCTTTGTCGTCATTGGAGACTCGGCATCAGGGACTGCTTTGATCTCTGATATTGTGATACAGTATTACCACTTCTCTGTTCCATAGCCAAAATATGTTGCTCTTGTATGTGCTCTGTAAATTGATGTTTAGGTTCTGTTATATTAATTTGGGTGGTGCGTTTCTTATTGGAAACCAAAGAATTTTTTAAATATTTATTTTACCTCAAATATAAGTTTCGGGTCTTATCAAGCACAATTGAATTAGTGGTCGATAATTTCTGCTTTCAGTTCAGCTTTCATGGTGAGCATCATATGATTATTCATTTTGGACACTGCATCTAAAACTAAGTGATCTGACTTGGCATGACATGATATTAGTATGCCTCTGGTTGGTTTTTATGATCAGGGGAATCTTTCTTTTGCAAATTGCACGGCATCTGTCACCTTCAGAGAGTGTCATGTTACACACCCAAGTACATTTGCTGAGCAGTGGCACTGTGCACTAACGAGGGGGGTACCCTCGCCATCAGGGCAGCCATTGAAACTCTCGATTCAAAGTTATTTCTTATCATCGTGGGCTTATTTCATCAAATCCAAAGCCTTTATTTGTCAAGCATGTGGTTTGGATGTTAAACTTGCCCTTGGACACACTTTCCATGCGTGATTTGTCACAGAATTATCAGATTTTACACTTGAAATATATCATCGGGGCGAGGGTAACCAAAAAAGCCTCTCGAGGGTAACACCATTTCCAAAAATTGCCATGGTGAGGGTACCACCTAAAATGACTGGTCTAGATAGATATTTCTTTTTTGCTGTTTAAGTGTGATATAAACAGCAATAATGATGTTTAAGTGAGATATAAACAGCAATAATGATATTAGTAACAGTTCTTTGAGTTAGATCCATTTTTAAATTATTTACTGACTCTTTCGGTCCACTCAACATGGGACCATCTTCAGAAATGAAAGTCCAGTATAGGTGACAACTCTGTCGTGTGGACTGAAACGGTCAGTGAGTAATTTTAAATGGATCTAACTCAAAAGAACTGTTAATAATATACAATAAGAGATCCAGTGAAACTTCTTAACCATGCAAATAATGGTGTTACAAGATAAGACAGATAAGAAAGACCCCCACAAAATACGCCTATGTATAGATAGATGGATAGATAGATAGATAGACAGAAATATAGTCAGATAGATAGACTGATAGATAGAAAGATAGATGGACAGATAGATGACAACTTAATCTGACTGTTTAATTTTCATTCATTCAGTTTATCATTCAGGTTTCTCTGAATTTATTTTCATTACAGCGAAACACTTTGATATAGAATTGAAGTGGACTGTGGCACTGTGAAAATGGCACTTCGTGTGTCATCATGCTGATGATTTGTCATGATCAAACCCAATACTTTCAATGTTAATTTGATTGAAGGAGACTTATCCCACTTGTTGGTGACAGCCAAACGAAAGGATTATGATCTGATTTTCACTCTAAAATTTGTTACGAGATGTCAAATGGCTTACTCTTGATCATGACTAATCAAACAGCATCTATGTTTCCTTGTTGAAAGTAGAGAAGATGACACTTCATCAGCTGTCAATAGTCACGAAGTGCCATTTTCATAGTGCCCAATCCACTTAAATTCTATATCAAAGTGTTTCGCTGTGATAATATCGAGGCAGATCCCATTTTGAATTTACATGTAGGCCTACCACGCATCAGCTCATTTGTTTGGGCATCACAATTTTATAGGCCACCCGTTATTATTCAATTCTTCACTATCTCAAATACATAAGAGCATACATTCATCTTATTTGGGTAAAATGGATTGTTTATAAGTCTGTAATATTATCATAATGGTCAATAGCCATAAATTATTTATTCATTGGGTAATGGGCAAAAATCAAAGCCAAATAGGCTACCCTACGCTCTAAGACCAAATGTCCGCTTTCATGTAAGCGTACCTGACCTTGAAATGATTATCTACCTGACTATTTTCGAGATGTCTCCTTCCATGACATGAAATTTTGCTAATGTGAAAACTGATATATGGCTTCAAAGTAGTCCACGGCTAGTGATATCTTGAGAATACTATTGGTCAATAAGCTACATAATTGATTGATTGAATAAACTTTATTGAGTTCATCACATAGTCTTGTTAGAAGGGTACTTCGATGTTGTATGATGCATTGAGCTGGGGGACTATAAATGGTGCTTTTTGCACCACTGACTGATGGTCCATAACCATAAAACATGAAGAATCTCACATTTAAAGCTCCTGAAAGCATGTATTGTCACCGCATAATAAACATGCAAAATTACTCTCCAAGACAGGAAGAAGCCACAATTACTTTCAGAGAGTTTCATTGAGGATGGTATTGCTTGGAAGCAGGGCGTTTTTTGAACAACTTTCTAGCATTTAAAAACTATAGTAGCCCATTTATTTATAACTCTTCTCATGTCCTCTCTGTCTGTGAGAAACTCTTCCACTATCTAGGCAAACATATTATACAGTAACATAAATTATGATACAATATTTTTGATTATGCTGAAATATGCTCCATGCCGATTTAGGATTATTAAAAAGTTTGACCCTCAGTTTAATGAATGAGCCAATCAGATTTTGGAGTTGAGAGGTTTAATACTTACTTCACAGCTCATATATAGGCCTGACTATATATATTATCTAACTAACTGTAGGCCTGACTGTGTTTATATTCATCTAACTAACTTGCTATTTTATATGCGAATCCATGTAGTTAAAGCCACAATTTGGAATTTCACAGTGGGGGTAATACAGAGTATGCCTATAGTACGTATTGGCCGTTTTTACCTTACCTTAGAGGAATTCAAATTAATTTGAAGATTTTCCTGTATTGACGGGGTATTGCAATCATGTTCTTGATTGGAATTCCTGATTGGTAACTTATGAATTGCAATCATGTGGGATCTTCCATAACACAGAGCGAATTAATTAGCTGATTCATAGACTTTTTACCTGTACCTATTTGTTTTCATTTGTAGATGTATACCAAAATATGTCCAATCAACATTATACTAAGTTACAACTAACTTCTACAGTGGGTAGAATGGGTAGGTCTATCATTGTGCAGCTGTTTTCTTGTTAGGAGTTAATTAATTTTAAGAATCTCTTTTGTTGCCAAGGTATTGCAATTGTGTTCTAGATTGGAGTTCCTGATTGGAGTTCCTGATTGGTAATTACTTCAGAGGTGCAATCATGTGTCAGTACATGCTGTTATCTATTGCAACAATGAGCAAATGGAATAAGCTGATTCATTGCCCTTTTCCCCAAGATTGCAGGCTCAGATTGCTCAGGCAATATCTTGCATTACCCTCGCCAATATCTTTTTTGGTGGTTACCCTCGCCAACCGGAAGTGACCCTCGCCCAAATCTTACAGTACCCTCGCCACTTCCGGCGTTGGTACCCTCGCCAAAACGCTAGTACCCTCGCCAAAAAAGGGTGGGTACCCTCGCCAAAATGCTGGTACCCTCGCCCAACCATTTTTTCATTTTTGTGGTACCCTCACCTCGAGTGATTTCCTTTTTCATAAATGTCTCACTTAATCTTGCTTGTTTGAGTCTGGCACTTGGCAAGGATTCATTCCACAAGCCATTTAAACTATCTTCACAATTTGAAGACCTCACTCCCCCTGCATTTTTTTCAATTTAACTTTGAAATCTCGAATCAGGAGTTGTCATGGCTACCCTGATGGCGAGGGTACCCCCCTCGTTAGTGCACAGTGAGTGGTGCTTCATGAATGATTTTAGCTTGAAAGTTTTTGCATGCCATCAGCCATCTACATCCTCAGAAGCAATTATTATGGCATCACCCATGAAACAACAACTTTAGATCTTTAGCCATAACAAATATACCTTTGCCATGAAGATTGTTTTGATTTTTTATCTCACTTGGTTCAGGTGTACCTTCCATATGGAGAAATTATGTGCATGGAGAGGCCCAGTTAACAACCTGCAACTACATCTCAATATGACCTCATTATCTGGTGGTTTGAACAAGATGCCAATTTATATTGATTATGTGTACTGATTTCTCGGACAGCCCTCATCAATCTTTGAACTTTCTAATTACCTGTCCATCCGCCCTATAACTCGAAGTATATGGACTGATGAATTTGTTAAGTAAATCAAATCAAATTAAAAAAATCAAAATTCTGAAGCAGCTGTAACCAAGGTCCAGTATGTGTAAGTAGTGATTATCTGGAGTTTAATGAGAGGACTACTAGCTTTTATATCCAAGCTCCTCGTTCTATTTCATCTCATGTCAGGACTCTTTTCCTCACCTTATGCAAAGTTTCAGTCCTGGACATATTTATAAAACCATGTGCCTGATAAATACAAAAAATCACTTCGTCGAACCAAATCAAGTGCACTCTCACCTTCTCAAGTGTGCAATGCGATGATAAAGTGCTTTTTCCACCTCGACTCATGCAGTATTCAAGGTTGACTGACCTCACATGTGTTGAGACATAAAAAATCAGATCCTTCCATTGATCCAGTGATGTATGGTAATGTGAAAAGTGGCAACATGAAATCATGAATGATGTTGCCAATGCTACCCATGTGCTCTGGCAGAGGTATCGAGACAAACTCCCAGAAAAGCAATCAGCAATTAAAATTCGAAGATCTTCTAACTTACAAATGGTTCAAGTTCTTAACTGGACTAATGCTCGACAGTCCGACCATCCTAGAGACGAATAATTATATAGCAAAGCAACATCATTTGCCAGTTTTCCTGAGATATAGACAATGAGGTCACAGACCTGCATCCAGCCAATTTCTCAACATTTCGTTGTATATCAAATGTTTCTCTCAAGATTAATAAGAAGTATATGTTTTTGTCATAATGTAGGCTGCACAAGAAAAAAGCCATTCTGTAATCTGAGAGCAATAATACAAAGCGTCTACCTCGTAAGGACGATGAATTGGCAGTTGTGTTCCACTCATCGAAGGCTTTTTGTACAAGGTATGCATGCATTCATTGTGCTGGCAGGACATGATATAGGGACCTTAGAGTACAATATATTGACGTCTGTCAGTCTACTGCAATAAATTAGGAGAATTGCCACATCCATGTGTAATGGCTCCATCTTGCAGCACCCAAGGGAAGCAACATTGTTTGACATAAAGGAAAGATGCAAAGTGACAATATCTATTATGGGGGAAGGAAACATCATGAAAATGAGTTCTATATCTATTTGTCATGGGTATCACATGTGATACTCCAACAATGCTTCAAAATGAATCATCATTCAACATCCCCTTGTTATATATATAGCTCGGGTTAAACAGATGAAGAGAGTATCCCCTGTTTTTACCCAACTCAAGGGCATGCTAGTGAAGTTTTGATTGATCCTGATGACACATTCCAGTAGACACCAATATGAGATAGGTTTCTTGGAATCTTCTAACTTCAGTTCTGCTTTGTTGCCATTGGATATCTAGCATCAGGGACTGATTTGATCTCTGACACTTTGATGCAGTATTACCATCTTTGGTTTCTTAACCCTTACTGGACTGAAAGGACATTTATGGCATCCCTAGCTAGCTGCCTGAGGACCATTTATGTCCCTAAACAACAGCTTGTGACGTCACAATCGTCCTGGGAGATTGTTTAGTTTGAACAGCCCAGTCCAGTAAGGGTTAAGTTTGTAAAACAGGGCAGTTACCTCTTATCCACTCCATAGCAAATATAAATTGTTACAAAACATGAAAATAAACATCAGAAATATTACTCTTTAGATTGCAGATTGGCGGTCCATTGGCAAAATGTATTTTCTTCTTTTCAATTTACAAACTAGCTTTGCCACGTCATAAAACAGTTACCAGGGCACTATTCAGAAAACTATTGACTGGGCAGACCATAGAAATACATAGAAGGGACATGAGGCTCTGGCAGATGAAGCAACCAAATCCACCATCTTGGAACTGCCCTAAATATTGGCACAATGGACCGTGACGTCATCAATAACTGTGATGTCACTTATAACAATGGCATGACGTCACATCATAATAAGTCTTTTGTGACGTCATGTTTCAGGGCAGTTCCAATATGGCGGATTTGGTGACCTCATCTTGAGGTGGCATCTTACAGCCTCATGTCCGTTCTATGTATTTCTATGGGGCAGACTTTTAAAACTTGTGATGACGTCATGGTTGCCATGACGTCGTCACAAACTGGACAGGCCAAATCGTGATGCCATGACTTTCTGAGTTGGGTGTTCTTCTGCCAAAACATGTCTACTTTGAACTTGAAGCCTTGATACTCTGTAACTACTGCCTGTGCAATCTTGAAACTTGGAGGGTATTTCACTATTTCAGTCAACACTTGTTTTTCCGAAGTTTTTTTTAAAATTATGATTGAGGCTATTCTAAACATTACATACAGTCCTTGTTATATTTACGTGGATTCTCAAGTTCATTTCTTTGCTGTTGAAGTGTGTTGTCAGAGATTACTATTCTCTAGCATTGCAATTTATGTAAATTAACTACAGGCTGTGATGTCATTTTAAACTGGATCAGGTTCCCCCGGCTTCTGGCCAATGTGAATCCACCAAAACTGGATCTCACAGTTTCAACACGGTGTCAGAGGTCTGGAAAACCCCATGCAAGTTCGACATCACAACCTGTCAGCCAATGCCATCCCAGAAGTTCTGAACAACTGTATATTACATGTTCCATGACCATGTGTTTACAAAAATTGTCAAAGCCTTTTGATTATAGCAAGGTCCATTGAAGTTTAAAGTTTGCAGATTAATCGAACGATTCCATGGGGATTATAACAGTTGTCTATTGTGAATGCTCCTGAAGCCGCCATTTAGTCGCATGAGAGTTACTGTTGACCAAAGGAATAATGCATTCACAGCTTACTGTGAATTTTTCTTTTTTCAATTGAATGGACATTCAGCTCTGTGACTTCTGTTGCCTATGATGTGTGAGTAAGGATATATACAGCTGCTATTTCTGTACATCTTAACACACAAAATGACGAAGTATGATAAGTTTAGAAAATACACAAGAAGCCAAGGTGGACATCATAATGCTGCAGGAAAAGATGCGAAGTCCCCTGAAGGAAAAGATACGAAGTCCCCTGAAGGAAAATGTGCGAAGTCCCCTGAAGGAAAAGATGTGAAGTCCCCTGAAGGAAAGGGTAAAGCTGGTGGAGCGTCTCCAACATCTCCTGTGTCTCCGTCTGGGTCCACTACAAGTCATGACAGCATTGATGCATCTCTTATATCTGCGTCTGGGACCACTACAAGTCAGGTCAGCATTGATACAAATCAAATCACAGACTTAATTAAAAAACTTGACAAAGTAGCTGATAAAATTGAATCCATGACCGAGAGGCAAGATGAAATGATGAGAGATATCAATGAAATTAAAATGCAAAAACAGTTGGTGGACAAATTAGAAGAACAGACTCGTGAAAACAAAAGAACTATCAGTGTGCTGACTGTTGCTTTGAAACAAGCAAACCAAGAAATCGCTCACTTGAAATCCGAAGTTTCTCATCTTGACTCCTATTTAAGAAGGGACAACCTCATTATTTATAACATGCCCTTTGAAGAGAAAGAAAACTGTGAAGAAAAAGTTAAGACTTTCTTCAAGGACACACTGAAAATTGCTGATTCTGCTGACTTTAAATTTGTAAGATGTCATCGACTGAAAAACAGCCAGAATAATCCCAAGCCAATGATAGTTCGTTTCCACTATTATGGTGACAGACAGAAAGTTTGGAAAGCTCGCAGATCATTGGCTGGCACGAAAATAAGCATGTCTGAAGACTTCCATCCTGACATAGTCAACAAAAGAAGAACACTGTACCCATACATGAAAGGTGCACGATCTGCAGATATGAATTCCTATCTGGTGTATGATAAACTTGTTATCGACAACACAACCTACACTGTTGACACCCTAGATAAGGTTCCACTCAACCTGAAGTACTTGCAAGATGGATACATTGAAATCCCTGAGCTGAAGTCCCTAGCCTTCTTTGGAAGCAAGTCCCCTCTGTCCAATTTTCATGAAGCCCCTTTCAAGGAGGACAACTTGGCATTTAAAACTGTAGAACACTATTTCTGCTACAAGAAGGCTATCTTATTTAAAGATGAAACAACAGCCGAGAAGGTGTACAACGCCAAGACGCCTGCCATTGCCAAGTCACTTGCCCAGAGTAAAAAAATCAAACAATTTAATGAAAATGTTTGGCATCAAAATGCAATGAAAATTATGAAAACCGGACTCAACCTGAAATTTGTGAATAACGCTGACTGCCGTAACTTCCTTCTGGGAACAGAAAATCTCAAACTTGCAGAAGCTTCTCCGAATGACAAATTCTGGGGAATTGGCGTGTCATTGTCAAACAAAAACATTGCCAAAGGTAATTGGCCAGGTGAAAATACTTTAGGTCAATTGCTGATGGAAATCCGAGAAGAATTGCCCAAATGAAGTACATATAAAGTTAGGTCGATGATATTTGAATCATGATTTAAAATTGTATGAAATATTAGCTACTACATATTTTGTTTCCATCTGAATATTTGATTGATCTGTTACATATTTTGGCATTCTGAACATATTTAATAACCATTAATGTTTATATGAAAGTTTGATTGTTCGTCTTTTGTTGGTCTGAACTATTTGTGTTTTACTGTTTATCAATGCTGTAATTTTGGTTAACTGCTTGTATTGCACTGTTGTTGTGTCACAGCTGATGACCTAATTTAATGGCTTGACATGGATACCATGCTGTTACAAAGTAAGTGCGGATCAAGTAGCAGATTCACTAGGTTAATTAAGTACAAAGTCAAAAATGGATTGCTGATATGCCATGATGATATATAATAATCTCTGTGGTTGTTTGGAAACTGTGATTGCCATACTTGGTGTTTGTAGAATAGACAGCAATTGGGATACCACATCTGGCTGTGTCTTCAAAAATTTTAAAACTATGGACAGGTAAAGATATTCTGAAATTGTATCAATATTATAAAAGTGTGTTTAATATTTTAATACTTGGTGTGGACACATGCTAATTTCTATTGACTGGTACTATTTAAAAATATATGACTTATCTCATTATCCTTTATTTTCTCTCTCGTTTAAATATATTAAGTTAGTAGAATAAATATATTAATTTTAAATTTATGCTTGAATTAGTGGTTGATATTGTAAGTTTTAGAGGTTTTGAACAATATGAGTGTCCTAAAAAAATAAAAATAATAATAAAAATAAAATACTTGGGTAACCATATGACTGTCAAAGCAAAGGTATTACATCATATTTGTGTATATGTGGAGATTTGTGTAAAGGTGTTGACTGGCAAGGCTCAATCATATGTTACACAAACAACTTATCAATTATATTATACATTTTTATTCAATGCAATTTGTAACTTTGGTACACTGATATATATTTGAAAATGAAATTAGCTAGGTATTTTAGTCTTAGCTTAATTTTTGTATCATTACTAATATATTTAGTTCTAGATCACGAAAAAGACTAAAATCTTGATGGTATTTGCTTATAATTATGAATATATATATATATATATATATATATATATATAAATATACGCTTGTTCTTCATATCATTAAAGAAAAAAAAAAATTATATTATTTATATTATAGAAATAGACTTAACTTTGTCCTAATTTCAACTTGTTTAAAATATTGCATAGTGGTACTTGTCTTCATTTTGTCCTAATTTTGAGATCTACTGTATGTACATTCTCTTATTTCTCCATAGCTTCATGTGAATAATTTTTCATATGTATGTTCTTTTCACGCATGTTTTTTATTTTAACTTTGGCTATAATTATTTTGATATTATATATTTCAGACTTTGTTGTTCTTTTTGTGACTGGAGGACTCGGTGCGTGGGTGCTGCGCAGATGACAAAATACATTGGTATTGTAACCTGACCATAAGTCAACACAATGAGTTTATAAATAATTTTGATGAACATATATCACTTGTAGATTTATTAGAGCTTGAAAATTTAGATGATGATGCAGAACCATCACATAGTATCAAGCACTCAAATTATTACAATGATGCAGAATTTATTGATCTTATGCTTGAAAAAAATTCTTCATTTTCTATCATATCACTCAACTGCCAATCACTTAATGCTAAATTTCAGGATATACAGATTTATGTTGAAAATTATAGGAACAAGGGTTGCATGCCTTCGGTGATCTGCCTTCAAGAGACCTGGCTCAGCAGCGACTCGGATGCTTCTCTGCTTCAACTGGATGGATATAAGCTTCTGTCTAAAGGCAAGTCATGCAGTGCGCATAGTGGAAATGCCATGTACGTAAAAGATGGCATTGCATTTAAAGAACTCAATCCAGATATTGTATCTCCACTTTGGGATGGACAATTTATAGAATTAACGTTTGAACGTAAACTAGGTAATGATTATCACACCGACAAATTGGTTGTCATCAATATTTATAGACCACCACGGCCTAGAGTAGATGATATTAATGCTTTTACAGAAGACATGAGCCTTATTTTTCAAACCTATGAAAGAACACATAATGTTATAATTGTTGGTGATTTTAATTTAGATATCCTTAAGTTTCAAAGCAATTTCCACATTAACAACTACCTAGAAAATATTATGTCATCTGGATTCCTTCCAAACATTACATTCCCAACTCGACTAACTTGCCAATCAGGGTCACTGATTGACAATATTTTTTCCAAATTATCTAATACATTTACAAACTCAATCTCTGGTATTTTATTAAATCAAATTTCTGATCATCTACCTTGCTTTTTGATACTTGATTATTCATTCCAGAAAAAAACCAGCACATACCGTTATATAAGTCTTTCCAATCATAACACGTACCTTAAGTTTAAAGAAGACTTAAACAGTGAAGAATCATTGCATATTCTGAATGATGTAATTGGATCTGATGCAGATGACAGTTATGGTAAATTACATGATCTATTAGAAAACTTAGTTAACAAATATTTTACAAAGAAAAGGGTGAAGTTTAATAAGTATAAGCATAAGAAACAGAAATGGATGACAGCTGGAATTCTAAAATCCATAGCATTTCGTGATAAATTGTATCGTGAACTAAAGAAAACATTGGTCACTTCAATGGACTATGCTTCTAAAAAATTTAATTTAAATTCATATAATAAGATATTGAAACAATGCATCAGAAATGCTAAAAAGTTTTATTATGAAAATTGCTTCAGCAGATCAAAGTCTGATATCAAAAAGACCTGGAGTCTGATTAACACCATACTAAATAAAGATACTAACAAAAATAGCTGTCCAATGTCTTTCAATATCAATGGTCATAATGTCAGTGACTTCAATATGATAGTCAATGCATTTAACAAATACTATGTCGAGCTTGGCCCAAATCTTGCTAGTACAATTTTACCGTCAAATGATGAGACTTTCCAAGATTATATGTCGAATGTGTCTGAAAATATTTTTAAGTTTAATGAGGTGTCTGAAAGTGATATTATAAAAGTCATAGATAATATAAAACCAAAGACGTCTCAAGGTACAGATCAAATATCAAACAAATTGTTAAAGTTTTTGAAGAAGGAATTATGTCAACCACTTGCCAAAATTATTAATCAATGTTTCCAGACTGGCGTTTTCCCAGACAAATTAAAGATAGCCAAAGTTACCCTTATATTTAAGAAAAATGAAGAAACTCTTTTAAAAAATTATCGCCCTGTTTCCATCTTACCTAGCGTATCAAAGGTCTTCGAAAAAGTAATGTAAAATCAAATTTATCAATATTTTACAGAAAATAGACTGTTTTACAAAAGTCAATATGGATTCAGACAAAATCATTCCACAGAATTGGCTGCCATTGAATTAGTTAATAAATTGACATCAGAAATGGACAACAACGAAATTCCTATTAACATATACCTGGATCTTTCGAAGGCCTTTGATACGCTTGACCACACCATATTACTAGAAAAATTACAAATATACGGCATTAAAGACATGGCTATTAACTTACTAACCAACTATCTTTCAAATAGAACACAGTATGTAGAATTTAATGGAATCAAGTCAGATTTACTACCCATAACAACAGGAGTTCCACAAGGATCCATTTTAGGCCCCCTCTTATTTCTTATTTATGTTAATGATATAGCAAAAGCGTCAAATATTTTCTATCCAATAACGTATGCAGATGATTCCACTTTGTTTACAACATTAAAAACTGTCAAGCTTATTGATCAACATATGAATGTTGATGAGATATTAAGTAATGAACTCTCAAAGATTAGTACATGGTTGAAGTTAAATAAATTATCATTAAATTGTGAAAAAACCAAGGCAATGATATTTCACACAAAACAAAGAAAAGTTGATATGCCTAAAATTCACATTAATAACCATGAGATTGAATTTGTAAAACAATTTAACTTTTTGGGTATAATAATTGATGAAAACCTTAACTGGAAAGCCCATTCTAGTAGCGTCAGTATGAAAATATCAAAAACAATTGGTGTATTAAATAGATTAAAAAACATTCTCCCTCCAGAGGTACTTTTACATATTTATAACTCCCTCATTTTATCCCATCTTAATTACGGGGTGTTTCTTTGGGGAAGACACTCAAAACAGATAAATGTTCTACAAAAGAAGGCAATAAGAGTATTAACTAGAAGTAGATACAATTCTCACACTAGTACAATTTTCAAGAACTTAAAAATTCTCAAATTTGATGACATATGCGCACTGCATGACTACAAATTACTTTTCAAATTTTTCAATGGAGTACTTCCGGAGTCGCTGTTGTCCTTGGTGGGAGGCAATGAGCAAGCTCATCCAAGGTATGCAACCAGGTTGACAGATCAGCAACTCTTACCGGTTCCGCGAGTAAGACATGAATTTGCAACTCAAAGTTTTTCGTATAAATTACCGAGCATTTTTAACGCCATGAACAAAACAATTAGGGATAAAATTTTTACTCATAGTTTTATAGGGTTTAAAATATATGTGAAAAATTTTTTAATTGAAAATTATAGTACAAATTGTAGCATCACTAACTGTTATATATGTCTTCGAAATTAACTTTTTTTTTTTTTTTTTTTTTTTTTTTTTCTTGTTTGTTGATTATTATTATTAATTTACTTATTTCACATGATTATACAGTAAACATTCACTCATTGTTATTTGTAGTATTTTAAAATGATACTTTGTTTCACGCTGCATCACACGCACCTGCTCCTCTGGTCACACTACGACTTTGCCAGTGAACATAATATTTCAATAGCCAATGATTTTTTTGGATTTTTTTTTTTATAATTCTTTTTTTTTTTTTTCTTATAACAATTTTTTTTTTTTTCTTTTTTGTCTCCCTTCTTCTTTGCTGTTTCAGTATAATAATTTATATGCATGTAATTAATATTGATAATTTGACTGACTTATATATAATACGAATTATATGTATCTATTGAAAGGTGGCCACTCGCTAGCGGTTTTTTTAAAACCTTTGAGGGGTCTCCTGGCTCTGTTACTTTTTTACTGAGTCTTAATAAATATTGTCTGAGTCTGAGTCTGAGTCTGAGTCTAGTCAGATTAGACCGGTGATTGCAAGTGATAGATCATTGGGATCACATCAACAGTCTTCCTTCAATATATCAGTGTTGAAACTGATGCGTAGTTTCACTGTCAGCCCATTGGCTATCAAACTGTGATGAGGTGGTTGCAGGGGCTATCCCTGATAAAAGGCTTACTCTGACATTGTGTTGAAACTGTGACAATCAGTTTTGGCAGATTCATATTGGCCAGAAGCCAGGAAACCTGACCCAGTTTAAAATGACATCACAGCTTGTAGTTAATTTACATACATTAGTACACCTCCAATGTTCATCATGCAAAACTTTCAATTATTTTGTGCCAGAAAAGTGCTGTTCTTACAGTCCTCGTCATATTCATGTGGAATCTCAGCTCTCTTCTATGCTGTTGAAGTGTGATGTCAGAGATAACTCTATTCTCTAGCATTGCAATATATTGCCTTTGGGCTGCATCCTCGGGCAATAGTAGCCCACCTCACTCCCTTGGGCCAAATAGTTTGCACTAGTGTCCTTATGCCCAGTCAATATTTGTATGATAATTCACCCCACTCCCTTCTTGACACACTCAGCTTATTACGCTGTCTTGACTGATGTTTCTCTGATGTTGTGGCTGCAACCATCTTTCACGCTGGTGTGAAAACATCTGAGGCCCCAAATTCTAGCTGTTGCCAGACCGTGAGACACACCTCCTTACAAACCAACACTCAAATAAGCGAAGCTGACAGGCTATCCATAAACCCCAGGCTCTGACACCTGCTCCTACAGCCTTTGTATTTCCAGGTGGAGACAGAAAAGCTTTCACTTGCAACATATGGGAGACACAGATAGACTAGCACAAGAGGTAATTCATTACGTATTGACACTGACCACATCATTTATTTCAATTAATTTTATAAATATCATTGAATTGTATATTGTTGCTTTTTTTTCTTATTTTCAGTAATACAGTTGTTATTTTAAAAAAGCCAATCTGGAAAATGTCACACATCATAAAGCCTTTTGTGTAGAGTGCCCTTGGAAGCTGACAGCTCATTTTCCTTGTTATATAGCTTAATTATGCCTTTGTTATTTGCAGACTTTCAGATGATTAAGGATATCTAAATTAAGAAGGCTAAGAATTATCCAACTAAAGTAGAATTAATTATCTGTTGTTTGTTGGGCAAAATTAATCATCTGCAGCATAATTATATTCTTGTGTTTATAATGATTTAGACTAAGACTCATTTATTTCTTGCTCATGAAATATACAATCTACGTACATATACTGTTGTCTTGAATAGCTAAAAGTACTGGAACTCATCAATGGCAATATAATTGCAAGTGAAGAGAAGATGTTATTTCTATTTTCTGAGTTTTGAAGCATATTTTCCCCAGCAGGTATGCATTCAATATTTTGCACTAATCCTGTTATAACATATCGGTCATGACAGAAAGTACCTTTGGTATCATACTCAAATCAATATCACTTCTTGGATGCTTAGCAGGGACTGGAATTGAATGTTAGTAATATATACTTTTATGAAGTTCTAAATGATCCTAGTATTTTTTGGATGGTATTACAGTAATTTATAGAGGGAACATCTTAATTCAGAAGCTGATCTTCAGAGATCCTCAAATTTCTAGCTGCAACAATTACTGCCTTTCAGCTCTTACAAAATCGTAATATTAGAGACAATCGAAAAGTTTATCTTTTCAGATGTCAGAGCTCCCAGCACAGAATCCCTGCTGCTGGATCATTACTGCATTGATGATCAGTCCTTCTCATGGAAGGAACCAAAACAATGTTTCATTGTCTTTCTTCAAATGAGTTTAACTTAGTTCAATCACCAAAGCACCCAAGCACTTTTGTGTCAAGACTTCTTGCGACTGAAGACATACATTTGCTACAATTGTCATGTCCAGAGTGTAGCTGATCAAGATGCACATGGCGATGACATGGAAAAACTTTCTAGGCAGCACCCAATGTTCAGCAAATACGCTTAGGTGCTGTGACATGGCCCTCCCCGAAGGCGACAGATGCCAGGCTAACTAAGTGCATGTAGAAGTTTCTTGTGATCATGACATCAATCAGGAATATTGCTAGAATAGCAGACTGGCTAATAACACAATTTATGCTTAAAATTTTTATCAGGCAACACCTTTAACATTGCATCAGTAAATTCTTCAGGGAATAAAACTGACTAGCAGCAATTTTATCTACACGTAGTTGCACTAAAGTTGCCAGAGCATTCTTTAACATCGTAATTAGGATACCAAAATTAACGGTCTCCCAGTTTGGTTTCCTAGTCATTACTAAATTTGGTGTCACTGGGATACCGCAATGTTGTTTAAAAAACTATTAAAAAACATATTGTTCAGTTTTTGCAATATATTAATTTTGCCTTATAAAATCTTGTATCATATTATGGATTTTCATTTTTCATTAAATAACAATTTGTAAAACTCCTAAAATTAGCAATCAGCTCAGTAGTTCAAACTCCTTTGTGTAAGCATATATTTATTAAGGAGCTATAACTAAATGTATTTTCTTGATCTTCCCAATAAGTGCATCGTTTTTGGATGCTTAATTAAGCTCACTATTTGAAGAGTCTCAAGTCAAGTTTTCACTTTTGTGGCATGGCCAGTTTAGGATAAAAATGAATGTGTAAAATTTTATTGCGGTGTTCAACTAAGTATTTTATATGTACACCATATCCAGTCAACAAATAATTTTGGAAGTTCGGAAGAACATGATATGACTAATTTCCTTGATTCGCAAATCATCTCAGAACAGCCTTGCACACAGGCGTTGTCATATTAGAGTATTGACATCTGTCACTCTAATGCAATAAGCAAGGAGAATTGCAGCATCCATGTGGAAATGAGTGGAATGGCTCAATGTGACAGCACACAAGGGAGGCAATAATATAAGACATGAATAGACAATGTAAAGTGTCAATATCTGTAGCAAGATGAGCAACAAACATAATTTTTCTGTCTGCCGGGTATATCCATGTTTTAAAACTACTGACAAAACCTAACAATGCATTAAATGCATTCATCCTCTCACATTTGCAGCTCAGTCTCAGACAAGGAGGGAGCCTTGTGTTATATTTTTGTAACCCAACTCAAGAGTGTACTATGGATGATTAGATTGATCTTGATGGTATGTTCTGGTTGACACCAATGTGAACAGGATTCTTGGGAGACCAAGCTTCAGTTCTCCTTTGTAGTCATTTAAACCGAGCTTCAAGACTGCTTTGATCTTTGGTTGGCCTATCAATTGGCAGGACAGTAATTGCCACTGGTGTTTTTTTAAGCTAAAGATACTGTGACATACTTTTGTAAGTTGCTGCATATAAGATGAGGAAAATTTGGCAAATCTGAGCTTGTTTTGAATATCCACAAGATAACCTTAAGAAATCTATTCATTAAACAATATCAAAAGAGTTATTCCATGATTGATGACCACATGGCACAAGAACCTATAGTTTGCCCAGCACTGTCAACTTAAGAAGGGACATGTCACAGCACCAAAGTGTATTTGCAGAGTATTCGGTTGATCATGGAAATGATTTTAACCCAGAAAGCCTTTCCATGTCATCAGTCACCTCTCTCATCAGCATCCTCTGTAGTGAAAAATAGCGGCTCATGACAAATTATGTGATTAAATTAAGCCTGATGTTTGTCCTCAGTCAGTTTATTTTGTATGTTGCTCCAAGTTCTCTTGTTATATTCAAATATCTGAGGTTGAATCATTTCCAAACTTTTTAAAAGTTAAATACTAGCTATTTATTTTATAATTATAAATATGTCGATTAATCTTGGGAGTTGCGATCACCTTAGCCTGATCACCCTTGCTGGGTTTACTGAACTTCTCATTAGGAATGTATTTACACTGTTCATGTACAGATTTTCCTTCTGAATGATGTTCCATAAAACGTCATATGAAAAACCAGAGTTACACATAAATGGTGATTTTCTTGATACTGTTTGACATTTTGATTTCAGATAAAAGAATCTTTGTATGATAAATTTGACTTTGGAAGGTTCAGCAAATGCTTTTGATGAGTGTCATAATCCTGCAGTTGCTCGTCCTGCTTCAACTCCAAAATATTGAAAAAACTATTTCAGGATTTTAGGGAAATTCGAGTGATATATGCCAGGTAGTAATACTGATTGACATAAATATACCTCACAAAGTCATGAATGTGATATAATAGTTGATTTCAGACTGGAAGGGTTATATTCTTTTGGAGCCGAAACAATTTAATTGTAGGCATTGTGACCTTTTAGAATAAAACTGCTGTCTTTCTAGACGACTTGAATATTTTTACAAATGTTATATATACATATATATATATATGATAAACTGGCTAAAAAACAGAAGATCTCTAAAAACGAGGATAATATAATTTGCAGTAATTAATGAGAATTTGCTTGGAGATGACAAAAATCAGAGTATTTAATGAGCAGAGATGCTATATAATTGCCAACTTTCAAGGAACGTGCTCTTTTGTTGAGGACCTTGCTGCAGTTGTGTGAACTTGTAAAGATCATGAAAGGCTGTTCAGGATCAAAATCAGTTATGAGTTTGTAATCTTCATATAAATGTAAGATATTGGCCACGGATAAAATTTAAAGTAGTGTTTTGTCTGAAGAGAGATTCCACTCTGCAAAGATTGCTTTACAGCGTATGATTATGCATACTGAGGGAGAGGACCATGCCATACAGAGACAACTTTAGCAATATTTTTAAAAAGTTTGTAAATGTCATTAAGACATTGAACAAGAAAAAGCAATTTATCAACCAACAAAATATCAGCCAACAAACTGCAGCTTTGTGCCTATATGTCTTTCAGTCAAGGAGCATTAATTAGACGGAAACATCTTTCTACAATATCCACAATATAAGACATATTTGGTAATTACATTTAGAAGGCAGTCATATACTCAAAAAATATGACCAAGTAAGAGTATTGGAGATCGCTTCACTTTTATGTATCCAAGAAAGCCTATCTTGAGTTGGTCATAACTGAGCTAGAAAACATTCTCAGAACAAAAATTTTACTAAATAATTTTTTTTGGCTATAATGCTTCAACAGTTGCTTACAACAATCTATTTGTGTGTGCATGCAATTTCAATTTAATCTATGCAATTCCTGAGATGATGGTTTCAAAGACATTGCCCTTCTATAAAAAAAAATGTTCCTTGTGTTTGTGAGAAATACAGGGTGGCTCATGAGCCACAACTCAGTGAGTTCTTATCCAATTAGTCTCATTCTTGCATGAAGTTCAGGTAGGGATCTCAGTATTATGTTTCTACTCTTGGATCTAATTTTGATAAGGCGTTACGACAGGAGACACATTTTGAGAAACTGTGGTAGCTTGCAATTTCTATCAACGTTCTTCTCTTTCAAGCTCCCCACAGGATTGAGTTTCAATCGGAGAGAGCTGAAATCCTGGGACCACACTCCTCTCAAGAACTCTAGGTTACTGTAAGAATATGAAAGTAATGATACAATATTTGAATTGATGGCAATGCCTTGCATTCGGGACAGCAAAATGGGTGAAAATGGCCTTTTTTTATTTCTGCAAAATCGGAGCTCAAGTTCACACAACATGGCCCAGGGTAACATACTACAGATAACATATTGCCTTGACTATCCTCTTTACATTAGAAAAGGTTTGATAGTAATTAGAGAAAAATTGATAGAACTATGCCACAGAAAGTGTGTCAAGTTTTTTCTTGACCACCCTGTAAAATAACACCTTTGGTGAGGAAAAGATTGCAAGTAAATGCAGATGTATTGTTGTTTGCCCCATCTCAAATGAATCTCTGCCAAACAGATAAATGAATGAAGAGACAGGCAACAGAAATGGAGAAAAATGAAAGGTCCTTTGGGTTGTGAAGCAGGGCCATTCAAACAAAAATTACATGGTATATGCTGACATCGTCCTCTTACATGCAAACTGTTTGCTCTGAAATATTGCAGTGAAGGTCGTAGCTGTAACCCACTATCAAGTGTATTTGCATGAAGCAGTGGTGGGCTGATTACTGATGTTGATATAGAGTATATGTAGGCCTCCAATATGCATTTTGACAGTCAAAATACTGAATGACAATCAAATCAATCATAAGATTGATAACCTTCGAACAAGACAGGTACAGAATTTAAGACCATGTGTCTAATATCATGCGCGTTTCACTTACAGGGAGAGCATTTCGCAGAACTCAATTGTATTTGCTGAATATCTGGTGAATCATGGAAGCTAATTTTGGCCCAGTAAGTCTTTCCATGTCATCAGTCATCTGCATTCTGAGCAGCAAAGGATGACAATACTCATGACATCACCAAAGGAACCACAACTGTTCAAATTGCAAGATGAAAAAGGCTTTGAAGTTTGGGCTCAATCAGTTTGAAAAAGGTCATGTCATGCCTTGTTTTGCCTCTACCAATCTACCATGTTTTCGCTTTCGCAAAAAGCCAGGTTTTTCGTTTAACGAAGTTTCACACATAATAACCCTGGGCAAAGATATGTGCTTCTATTTATTATATACTAAATGTTTAGAAAATTGAACAATTATTTGAAAAATAATAAAGTATTACATGCAGACCTTTCTGCATGCATGAGCTGAATTTTACTCCTCATTTCATGGAAAGTCACATATTGAAATCACAAGAAAAAGTCGTCTGATATAATGAGAATGTAATTAGCTATAATTAATAGATCCGGTTGAATATGACAGGTTTTTTATGAGCGGAAATGAGATACTTGATTGCCAGGTGCTGAGGTATGTATCCCATGATTGAAGACCTTGCTCCAATTGTTTGAACTTGGAAACTGCAGGAAAGGCCAATTAGTGATGAGTGGCTTCTCTCTGATAGTCCAGGAGCATTAGATTTAACCCGGAACAAATTAGTAACAAGCTGAAATTTTCAGGAAACGTTCAGAAAATTGTCTAGAATAACATACTAAAAGTCCTCGAAAATCCTCCTATTGGCATCTTGGGAATTCAAGATGGTGTCCAAGATGGCTGACTTGAGCGTTTTTGTTGCTTCTTTGGCTCAAAATATGCTACAAATGTTATCAAAGTGTTGGAAAGTAATATTCAAAGCTAGAGAATTGATTAGAAGCATGTATTATGTAATTTGGAATTCAAGATGGTATCCAAGATGGCGGAATTTATGTAGTCAGGCAGCCAAACTTGATTTTTACCTGAACTCTGCACCGACAGATAAGGTTTTTTTCTCAATGGCTTTGTAGTCCTTAGATCCTCCATAAAACATAAATGGCGGGTAATGAGAGCGTATCCTTGAGTATTTTGAGAAAATGGCCGGAATTCAAATGGCCGCCAAAACGTGCATCGGTCAGCCTAACTTTCTTAATTTTGGGTCTAGAAAGATGTACAATACATCTATTTCAGGTAAAATAGACATGGGGAACTCATTTTTCAGGTTTTTAGATACATTTGTAGTTAAAACCAATATACTGGATATTATGTGGAAAAATATAAATTTATCCCTCAAATTTACAATCATTTTCAGTGTAAGTCATAGTTTTATAAATTATTAGGTTTATTAATATAAATGCATGTCAAATTGTTTTTGACACTTGTACATTTCTTTAACATAGGTTTATCGGCAGGTGTTATTCTGGATACTGCCTATAGGTTATAATGACAAACATGTGATTTAAGATTGAATTGGCGTACAGACATTGTCACAATAACTGCTGACACAATTTACATTCTTTGACTTGCAAATGACTGTTTCAGTTCAAACAGACTTCAATCTGTCAAAGCAAAAGGTCCAATTGAATCATAAACATAAAAACATGGCAATGCTCTGCACTAAGAAGTATAAATATATTTTAACTTTTATTGACATCCTTATATAATAACAGATACATGTGTCATAAAATTAATTAAATTGAAATAATGGTTCTTCATACCAGATCAGGTACCACAAATTTGCATTCCTAATTATGTCTTCAAGAAAAGAACTGCTGAGATGAGGAAATCAGATTTTTCTCCTGCACCTAAAAACAGGACTATCCTTTGTGTTGGACCTCCTTGTGACTCAATAAGTAGGCCTATCACGATTACAGAATTTCAAAATTGATTAATCTATGGCCTAAAATCGAATCTTAATCGATTAATCGCCGTTTTCCCGCCATTCTAGACAGTAAGTGACAGCTCTGTTCTTTCTTATGTGTTTGCATTGTAGAAGTGTTGAGAACCTTAGATACTCTTTTGGAAACAACTTCCGAAACGTTAATAGCAATTAGGACTTGACACTTTCGTCTCTCTAATCAGCTTCAATCATGTACAACCAATCCAATCAACCCATCCAATTGACCAATCCAGTTGCAATTCATTCTGAACACTTGGAATTTGATTGTCATGACTGTCTTCAAGATACAAATACACAAATAACAGATTAATCGATTTGCAAATAGGAATCGATTTTTAAGTAAAATATAATTGGCATCGGTTAATCGTGAGAGCCCTATCAGTGAGAGCCCTATCAATAAGTCAATGTAAGTGTTTTTGCTTCTGCCAAATCTGCCAATCCGTTGCATTTTCCTTTATTGCAAACCAGAATCCAGATCCACAAAACTGAGAAACAAAGTAGAAGCTGGAAATGGCCTTGCAACAAATCAAGGAAAATGCTGTGAAAGGAATGACAATTAGGCTGGAGGAGGCTGGAGGAGGCTAGAGGAGTGCAAGCTATGTGGTACCACAAACTATTTTATTCTGGATTCTTCTGTAATAGGGCAGATTGAGAGAGTTAATGAGAGAGTATCGGCTCCATTATTTTGTTCACAGAAAGCTCTAATGTTACCCTAAATATAAACAATGAATATCAAGAGGAGAGTCTGGAGAGTCTGGAGATTTTGCTGTCAGACAGATAAGAAGGGAGCTCTTATCACGTTATGGCTTGAAAACAATCATTAGTATGATGAAGTCCCAAATGATATTGAATATCTTCTGCAGAACCGATGCTCCTGTCTGAACAATCTCTTCATACCTGCCAATGGGAAGAGGCATCACTATTTTTGTGACAAGGTTTTAGGTGTGAAGAAATGCAGTTCAAACAGCAGTAACCAATGGCTGCAACAGCTGATGAAATTGTTTGTAAATCAAAGTATCATAGTCCACAACCAAACTTCTTGGCATTGATATTTCATCTTTTTATATTCTTGGGGTGTCTCTGCCATGGAACTGCTTCTGCTGGTCAGATGGACCACTGCAGTGACTCAGTAACAGCCGTAACATGATGGAAAACGGTTCCACAGCAGATGGGATCTGCACCAAAATTCTACACTATGAATTAAATAATGTCAAGTGTTTGTTAAAATTGAAATTTTGCTCTGAATGCCATCATCATTATGTGGAACTTTTCGTCCAACATGAACCAGGAACATCCTTTGACATCGTTGTGTTTCCCAATAATGGTTGCTTTCTGGCCACCGATTCCTCAGATGCCATAAAAAAGCAATTATAGTATTTATGATCGCCATGGCCTCTACTAGACCTATTTCCTCCTCCTTTCAAAAATTGAGTCCTACTAGTACTGTGAAGAAAATAATGGAGCAATAGGTGGTGCTAGAAGAATATCCAAATCCTGGAGTCACCAAGCTAATTTTAAAAAGTTTGGGAAGGTAACCATCTCATTCCTCACCTCTAAGCTCAAAGTACCATTCTTTCAACTGAACGAAGTCCCATTTCTTGTGGTATCGCACTTGCTTGTTCTCATTGAGGATCTCATGCCTTTCTTAACACTGCTCTTAGATTCAGAAACATTCTGCATGAGAATCTCTGTATCTGCCAAATCGCTGAAGAATCTAGAATAATACCATTTGTTGTACCATAAATGATGTGTTGCATGGAGACTTGCTGTCTGGACTATTAACATGTTCAGTTGCTCTTGCGCTCCTCCAGCCTAATAGTCATTCCTATCATTGCATTTTTCCTTGATTTGTTGCAAACCCATTTCCAACTTTAACTTCCTTTTTCTGTTTCATTGATCAAATATGCGGGTTTGCAATGACCAAAGATGCAATGGATCGGCAGATTTGGCAAAAGCAAAAACCCTTTCATTGACTTAAATATTAAGTCAAAGGGATGTCCAACACAGAGGATAGTCACACCCTCCCGGTAACATACCGGGGGCTCCTTATGTCATGTGACACCTCATCATGTGACACCAACTCCTTGGTACGTTACAACTACAAAACCTCATCATGTGACAACAACATCCACACTTAGAACTGAGGAAGGAGACTGGATGGCCTCTGAAAGCTCTTCGAGTCAAATTACATTGTGAGTAAATTTATAGTTCCACTACAAAGATAGTCCTGTTTTAGGTGCAGGAGAAAAATCTCATCTCAGCAGTTCTTTTCTTGATGAAATAATTGAAAATGCGAATTTGTGGTATCTTATCTGGTATGAAGAACCATTATTTCAGTTTAATTTATGTCAAGTAGTTCCTTATGCAGAGCATTGCCATGTGTTTTATGTTTTTGATTACATTGGGCCTTTTTCCTTGACAGATTGAAGTCTGTATGAACTGAAACAGCCATTTGCAAGTCAAAGAATGCAAATTGTGTCAGCGATTATTGTGACAATGTCTATACGCCAATTCAATCTTAAATCACATGTTAGTCAGTGATATAACCTTAAATGTATCAGCATTATAAAGAATAACACCATTTGATAATCCACTGAAAATATATCTTACAGAAATATATAAGTGTCAAAAACAATTTGACATTAAAAACCTAATAATTTATAAAACTACAACTTACACGGAAATGATTGTAAATTTGAGAGATAAAAATTATATTTTCCGAATAATATCCAATAGGTTGATCTTAACCACCTAAAAACCTGACAAATGAGTTCCCCATGTCTAATTTACCTGAAATAGAGGTATTTCACATCTTTCTAGACACAAAATTAAGAAAGTTAGGCTGACCGATGCACGTTATAGCGACCATTTTGAATTCGGCCATTTTCCCAAAACGCTCAAGGATACGCTCTCGTTTCCCACCATTTATGTTTTACGAAGGATCTAAGGACCCCAAATCCATTGAGAAAAAAACTTTATCCGCCGGTGCAGGGTATAACCCTCTGGCTACCTGACTATAACAGAAACATAAAGTCGGCCATCTTGGATACCATCTTGAATTACTGATTACATAATAACTTCTTCTAGTTCATTCTATGGTCTTGAGAATCAAATCCATGACACTTTCATTGCATTTGTAGAGTATTTTGAGCCAAAAATTGGTATAATCGCTCAAGTAAGCCATCTTGGACGCCATCTTGAATTCCCAAGGTGCCAATAGGAGGATTTTCGAGGACTTTTAGTATGTTATTCTAGACAATTTTCTGAACGTTTCCTGAAAATTTCAGCTTGTTACTAATTTGTTCCGGGTACATGCCAATTATGGAGCTAATGCTACTGGACTATGAGGGACGACATCTTCATGTTGTGAAAAATATTGCCATCTGTTAAGCTCTGTGTCACTTACTTCATTCTGTTCATTTGTTTTTGAGGAAGTGATCATGGGCATGAGAGAATCTTACATATTTTTCAGACAAGTAAAACAGAACATTCAATTGACGTAGGGGATTAGATGGTGATGAGTAGAAATTAAGCTTGTAAGCATCTTGGATGGCGTGGTTAGGCCATGTGTGAAGAAAGCCTTCTTGTTCTTGCTAGTTCTGTTGCCAAGAGATAGGCTTGACAATTGTCAGCCTTGCCATCCTGGACACTGGGAGCCTGAGTAATGAAACAGGAATCTATCAATCAAAGGATCACTTTCTTCTGAGTGCTATATAACATTTTTGTATCTAATGTGGTTACACAGTGTCCTTGAACGAAGTTTAGGGTTAAAAAAAATTTACAAAGAATCTGTCAACACAGCGTTGTAGTATGTGATCTCAGCTTAGATTTGATGTAAAGATAATAAAAATCTGTTGGGAAAATTTTGAGAAAATTTAAATCTAAAATTTGTTGTTTTTCACACCCTTGTTGCATGCAAAATATCCCTTATAGAATGTTTAAAATGATAATCTTAACATATAAATGCTTTCCTGTCCCACCCAGGTGCTCATATATACAGTGGACCAAATTCAGAATTATGATTAAGTGGTTTTTAAAAGGAATATCACATTCTGAAGGTGTTACAAACTTGCTAGACTATAATCTGTATTCTCTGAACCCATTTAGAGTCCAATCAACTGAACCTGCATACTGTCCCTAATTCATCGACTGTATTAGCTAAGTAACAGAATACTGTAGCAATATAGCCAATAACAAGACATATTTAGGGCTCTTACAGCATTTCTTTATCAATATTTTGAGATGCATGTCGCAACACTTTCAAAGTATTTCTGTTTTCTGAGTTTTGAAGTATAATTGCAAAAGCAGGTATTGGTTAAACATTTTTGCAGTAATCCTGATATTGTTCATGACAGGAGGTGTCAATGATGCCATAGTCCAGCTAAGGTCAATTCTACCAAGCCCAGTATGGACTAAATGGGAGTACTTGCTGACGACTTTTGTGACATTCTTCAATGTGTTGGGACATGAAAATTAATATCAGAAGCTTTTATCGATCCGGCGAATTGGCACAAAGACATTCTCCTATTTGAGTACTGACATATGTCACTCAAATGAGAATTTTTGCATCTATGTGGAATGGCTCCATCTTGCAGCACCCAAGGGAAGTAATATTGTAGGACATGAATGAAAGTTACAAAGTGTCAATACGTGTAGCAAGATGAGCAACAAACGCTTGGAAAATTCAATGTTTCTCAGTCTGCACAAGATACCACATGTGTGACAAAAGCTACAAAATGCAATAGCACTCTCGTATTTGCTGCTTAGACTATGAGGGAGTTCAGTGTTATATTTTTGTAACCAAACTCAACATCGTTCTATAGATGATTTGATCGATCTTGATGGTATGTTCTGGACTTCTGGTTGACACTAATGTGAATAGGTTTCTTGGGAGACCAAGCTTAAGTTCTCCTTTGTAGTCATTTGGACAGAGTTTCAAGACTGCTTCGATCTTTGTTGGGCCTATCAATTGGCAGGATACAGTATTACCACTGGTGTATTTCACAGCTAAACATAGTTACATTTGTAGGTTGCTGCATATAAGATGAAATGTGGCAAATCTGAGCTTATTGTGAATATCCAAAAGATAACCTTAAGAAATAGTACTCTATTCATCAAACAAATCTGAATATTTCTGGATTGGTGACCACAAGGCACAAGTAGTTGTAGTTTGCCCAGCGCTGTCACCTTAGGGGAGGGCCATGTCACACTGTCACAGCACCAAAGTGTATTTGCAGAGTATTCGGTTGATCATGGAAATGATTTTAACCAAGAAAGTCTTTCCATGTCATCAGTCATCTGCATCCTGAGTACTGAAAGATAGCAACACTCGTGACATCACCCATGATCAACAACATGATAAAATGTGAGATCAGAAAAAGCTTGATGTTCGTTCTCAATCAGTTTAGTTTGTTTATTTCTCCGTTACACATTTGACTGTGCAGATTATTGTCGGGATTATTGACAATTACTGAGTACCCTTGTTATACATCTAATCTGGAACATATTTACAACCAGCAAATATTGTTTTAGTGCCATGCTATTTTGGATAACAGTTAGCATCCTATAAAAAAAAATAACGTGCAAGCACTTTAAGAGATGCTTGTAGATACATTGTAGATAGACTGCCTATCTACCCTTTCGCCTGTCTGTCTATCTACTTCTACAAGGGTCTATCTATATCTTTCTATATATATGATGTATATGTTGTCTTCTTTCTTTTCTTTCTCTTTTTTATATCCTTCATTCCTTCCTTGCCTTAATCATTCCTTCTGGGTTGGATTTAAATCATGATTTAAATCGCAACTTCGATGCATTAAAATCATATTTTAGGTCCATTTAATTTAAATCAAGTTATTTGATTCAAATCATTATTTAAATAACTGGATTTTTAACAAGAAATGAACAACCCTGTTCCCTTGTCACTTGTGTCATATCATTATATCTATAATTGGTGGAAATACAATAAGGCCTAGTGTAGGTGGATAATTGCAAGTTTACAAGTTTACAAGTTTATTTAGCAATAGCGTTTCAGTATACACTGTTATTTTCAGCTATGCTATAACATATAAATATTAACGATAACAAAAAAATGGAGAAAAGATATAATGCAAGGAGTAGGAAAGGATCTTGCACTTCAAGATCAGTTGACACTTCAATGCCAATTAGACCCAAAGCAAACACTGACACTTCAATGCCAATCAGACACATGGACAAAGTAGGTCAGCTTGACCCAGTTAACTTCTTTGCCGTGATTGACCTTTGACCTGCAAAAAGGCAGCCCATTTGTTTTCTTCATTAATTTTTTCACCTCAGAAAGGTACTAAAAGTTTTTCACCGCAAGTTAAAATTCTATTGAGACTGTATTTTAATGACATAGGTGATACGGCATGACCAAGGCAGTTGTCATAAGTTTCAGAGCCTTCCTCCTACAATAGAGATGCCGCTTGCAAGCAAGCAAGCATCTCTAAAAAACCATTGTGATGCATCAATGGAGGTTTTAGTTTCTGAATGTTTGACATTCCGAGGCCAGACAAAAATCTTGATGCAATGAATTTTACTTTGAAAAGTTGCACTAATTACTGTTTAAGTGCAAAAATCAGGCGTCTGCATGTCTTCTTTTTTGCTATAGATATACATTTTCTTGTTTCTTGACAAAAAGAAAGTCAGACACTGTATGGAGGGAAATAATATAGAAATTAGTTTTAATCAGGAAAGTCATGCAATAAAAGCCAGGTAAACAATGACTGACATATATTATTTAATCTTAAAAAGTTTCGAAGTTTCAAGAGACCTCCCAAAGTCATGTGATATAACAGTTGGATTTTATACTGGAAGGGTGGTATTTCTTCGGAGCTGTAACAAAATACAAGCCATGTCACTCTTTAAAATAAAACTGTGTCTTTAAAAGCATTTTGAATTAAGTTCTGCTGATGACTTGATTGGCTAGCTGGATGACTTGAAAATATAGAGATAATTGATTATATGTAAAATAAATTTGAGCTACAAGTGAAGATTTCCAAGAAAGAGAAGAATGATATTTGTAATAATTAATGAGGATTTGCCCGAAAAGGACAAAAATCAGAGCATTTAATGAGCAGAGATTCCGTGTCTAATTGTAACTTTCAAGGAATGTGTCTTTTGGTTGAGGACCTTGCTCCATTTGTGTGAACTTGCAAAGAACATGGAAGGCTACATAAAGTAAAAATCAGGTTAGTGATCTTCATAGCACAAGGCGAGATGGTGGGATCTCTGTGAAGTGTTATTTAACAACTTTCTCGCTGTAGTATTTCATCTGATACACTGCATGAGGAGAGATTCCTCAACAAGAAAGACAATTTTGTTGCCCCACTCACAACAGAAAAGGGTCTTACTATGCAGGGATGACTGTACATGTATTACAAATATAGCTGGTATAAATAACATACATCGCAGCCATTGCTAAAGTTCATTTTAAACCCAAAAAAAATCATTAGCCGCATAACAGAAATCAAGTACCATTATTTTTATGTAAATGACTGTGTTTTATTAGATTTTTATATATATATATTCTTTTATTGACATTTTCAAATATCACAGTTGATACATATGTCATTTGTAATGGGAATATAAAATATCTAAAATCAAACGATATTAATCATATATGCAATATCAACTATATATACAAAACATTAATTATATATATGCAATAAATAGCTAAAATTCAAGAATGAGTAAAAACACTATCAGATAAAAGATAAAAGAGCACCAAACACACTTATACAGTGTCGGTCTTAACATAACAAGAACGTTATCACAGAAAAAATATTACAATAATTATTTGACAATTTTTTTGTCAATATGCTTTGATAGTGATTTGCAACACTCATTGTGTGGGCACTAAATTTCATTTGGATCTAGGCGAGTTGAAATGGATGCGATTCCTGATATTGTGGTTGGATATGTCAAATACAAAATGCATTGGTAAAAAGAAGATAGAATTTTTGGTATAAGGGAATGTTGGCAAGTAAATGTAGATGTATTGTTGTTTACCCTATCTCAAATGAATCACTGCCAAGATACAGGCGAAAGAAATGGAGAAGCAAGATTGATGTCACTGGTTGTGAATGAGGGCCATTCAATCGAAAGTTACATGGTAGATGCTCATTACTCGCATCGTCCTCTTACAAGCAAACCATTTGCTCTAAAATGTGATCATGAAGGTTCAACGTTCAACCCATAACCAAATGTATTTGTAAAATGAAGCGGTGGGCTGATCATTGATGTTGATAATTGCAGAGTAAGAGTATATAGGCTTCCTATATGCATGCCAACAGTCACCATTCAGAACCGCAATCATGCCAATCATAAGAGTGATAACATTTGCACATGACCAATGCAGAATTTAACCCAATGCATGTAATACACATAATATATATGTATTTGTTTCACCTTCAGGAAGATCAAATCGCAAATCTCAATTGTATTTGCGTAATATATGGTGAATGACTGAAGTCATATCAGGCCAGAAAGAGTTTCCATGTCATCAGTCATCTGCATCCTGAGCAAAAAGGGATGACAATACTCATGACATCACCAAAGGGAACCACAACTGTTCAAATTGCAAGATAAAAAAGGCTTTGAAGTTTGGGCTCAACCAGGTTGAAAAGGATTGTGTCATGCCATGTTTTGCCTCTTCCATGCTTTTGCTTTCTCAAAACACAAGGTTTTTGGTTTCTCTGGCCTTCACATATAGTAAGGCTGGGCACAGACATTTATGTTGCTTTTAAATCACTATACTAATCAACAGAAAATGACACAATTGTTCGTAAGATAATGATGTACAGTAGGCCTATAATATGCAGTTTTTGTGCGTGCATGTCCTGCATTTTACTTCTTGTTTTATGGAAAGTCGCACACTGAAATCGCAATAAAAAGGTGTCTTAGAGTAATGAGAATGTAACTAGCTATAATTAATAGATCTGGTTGAAAATGACAGGTGTTTCATGAGCGGAAATGAGTTACTTTATTGCCAAGTTCTGAGGTATGTATCCCTTGATTGAAGATCTTGCTCCAATCGCTTGAACTTGGAAATTGCAGGAAGGGCAAATTAGTGATGAGTGGGTTCTTTTTGAGGGATGTTGTCTTCAGGTAATGAAAAATACTGGCTTCTACTTCAGCTGTGCGTCACTTACTTCATTCTGCTCATTTGGTTTTGAGGAAAATTAATGCGAAGTATTATCATCACACAAATTGGTTTCTTAACAACTCCTAAATGATTACTGTTTTGATATGACTAAAAGCATTTTCACTGTATGTCACTTAGCTTCAATTTGCCCGACAACTTGTTTTGTATTAATCACTGTTATGGGCACAAACATTTTTTGGACTTATGTTATCCGGAACAGTGGGAATTCTTAGCCTGATTAATATCTGTTCATGTTGTGTCCCGTTTTCTTGGCAGCAAAGTAAGATAGGCAAAATATCAATTCACACAAAAAGACGAATAAGTATTTCCTATGACCATGTAAATTACTATTATTATCATTATCTTATTGTCCGAGATAATTTATTTCTTAATAATGATATCTTATATTATGAAGAAAATTGCTGATCAATTATCCACTCAAAAAAATGTGGCGCACTTTCCACACAGGAAGGAAACAACAGGTGATATTTATGTTGGGATTTAACAGCAGTGAGCACTGAGCAGACATTAACTTTTGTGAGTGTCTTTGATTGTGTCCAGTGTCCACGTGTGAAGAAAGCCTTCTTGTTGCTGCTGCCAAGAAATGAGCAGGCTTGACCGTTGTCTGCCTTGTCGTCATAGATGCTGAGCTACAATGGTGACAAGTAAAGCAGAGCAAAGACACATTCATCCGTCAATCAAGGGACCATTATTCTGAGGACTATTTGTCAAATTTGAGGGGTAGAAAAGGAATCCAATTGCTAATGGAACTCAATTGAGGTGGTTGTTTATCAATGTTAAAGACCTAAAATGTACTGGTGAAACTCACAGTGCATTTCAAAATGGATGAGCAGGTAGATGGATCATGGAAGCTTTTATAAGTTAAATCACACTGGCAATAAATTTGTTTTGAATGAATAACTGGCCCGTACAAGAAGGTGCATACTGTAAAAAGAAAGTGACAGTAAAGTTAAAAATTTTGCTTTGGGTAGAAATGCTGGCTCTACAGTTAGGAATTTTTTTTAGGCAATAACTTGATGACTGATGATCACAAAATCCCTTTACATGTACCAAGTTTGCTCAGAATGTGTCTGCGGGGGGCAGGGCCATGTCACATTTGTAAACCAGCACCCAGTGTATTTGCACAATTCCACTACCAGAGACTGTTGCCTGTAGCATGTTTCATATCACCATTTATCTTCAAACTGTATGGCAGAGCTGGGGACAATTCAATGATGTGCAGGTCAGTTTTTATAACATGGACCCAGTGGCGTAGCTAGAAATCCAGGAGTGGGGGGGCCAAGGGGGGGCCAGCGTCTGAGCCAGGGGGGCCCTCCTTTCGCGGCATTTTTGAGGCAATACAAGGGTAAAAATTATTGCCACGACACAAGTCTTTAAATATGACATAGGAACAATGACAGTCTTTTCTTCTGGCGAGTAATTTCTGCATTTACTATTTAATTTAGATATGGTACAAAAACCACTAGATATTCTTTCTCAATTACTTTTTTAGAGACAAATGACTTTCCATGAAACCAGTTGGACAAAGCGCAGAATGTTGATTCTGCCATTCAATACGTTATGCACACGGAATGAGAGGACAGTTGTTACAGCCGATAGGTCTACATGCCCGATTTGCAAATCGGGCTGCCTTTTGCATGCCAGACACTAAAATAGGTCTTTGTCATAAGATCTACTCCCCTCACCATGCTTTGCCAATATCCCTACAAAATATCCAAAAAGTGCAACCAAGCCACATTTTCTACTGAACTTTTCCATAAGTTCTAATGTGCTATGTTAGAAACTTTGTCCTAATATATTTGACAGCCATCTCTTCTACATCAAATAGTGACCAAATAGTGCCTCATGGTTAGAAACTATTTTGACACTATTTGTAGAAGATATGGCTGTCAAGCACTGCCATATTTTCTTCTACACAAGGGGGCAGCACTCCTCAAGTGTGCAGGCACAGGAGAGACACCTGGTGACAGGCGGTGAAATGACATCTATTTAGCCAAATTTACTTAAATTAGCCTGTCTAATGAAATTCCTGATCTTTTCTCAAAGGAAGTCAAGTCATTGTCAATCTGAACTGCCAGGGATGGGTTGAGTTCTAGTTCAGTGAAGCAGATATTGATAATTTCTGTCCAGATTCATTAAAAATTATTTCCCAAATGACGTGAAAATAAATTTTTTTAAGGGGATGTTGATCCAATAATATTGAACAGCAAGCAAACAAAAGGCACTGAAAACGCTTGCAAACAAAACAGTCATTGCAAACGAAGTGACATCAGGCCATGACGTCACTTGATGATGTCACTTGATGAAAGCACAGGTTGGCCAGTTCATGTATGGCAAAAAGTCGTAAAACCAAAATCTTCTTGCAGTGGCATCCCTATGGGGGGGGCACGGGGGGGCACGTGCCCCCCCATATTGGACCTGTGCCCCCCCAGGTGCCCCCCCATATGAACTTTCCAACTCTGGCTAAAATATACAATCAGTATTGTGGGTACCCCCCCAGAGAATTGCGTGCCCCCCCAGGTGCCCCCCCGCTCGGGACCCCCCAGTTACGCCACTGTCTTCTTGGTGCAGAAAATCCTTTCTTAAAAAATTGCATTTTAATGCAATTGTCATGAAACTGCTACAAGATGTAGCCAAGTGATGTTTGCATCTACGCTGCAAAGGGCGTGAAGATACATCGAACAAATTTTATTCGCCAGCCCTCTAAATTTAGACATGTGAAAAATTTCTTTTTCCGTGGTCAGAGTGCCGTATTAAACAAACGGTTGACCCGAAATTAATGCCGTGTTCAGCGAAGACGCAAGAAGTACCCAGGAAGGTGCTCTATCAATTTCAAGGCTTTAACTGCAAAATTGAGGGAGCGAGGTCATTTTTACTGTCATGGAAATAGTTTTTTTCTGTCTTCTTTTTCCATGTCAAATGATGCGAATATTTTTGGGAAACCCCTGGGAATCAACGTAAAAATTGGGTTAATTGTCCCTCATAACAATAAAAAGACCTTAACCAGTTATTTGTTGACACAGCACAAGCCAATTTTGTAAATCCGGTTAAGGCCTGGTGCAAATTTTTGCGTATTTCAGGTGAAGCCAGCATAGTATCTGCTGCAAAACCATACAAAATATGTATATCCCATTCCAGAGTACTTTTTTATATTTAAAGCTATTTTCTCAGTTAATATTTCAAATTTGAGGGTAATCGGAGTATTGGTTCCAGAATTCTGAGGTCTTGAACATTCAGAAAATGGCCATTTTTAGCATTTTAGCGTGACGTGCATATTTTGAGCAATGTTTAACCCTTCATTTGGAGAATAATTTTGAAAATTTGTCAATGGAAAGTTTTCTCAATTGTAGCCATGGGAGTTCTGGTTCTGTGACTATCATTTGCAATCTGATGCTCTGTGTATAGGTGAAATAGTGTCAATGAGACTCTGAAGTGGCAAATGAAGCCAAAAATTGAAATTTTAGCAATTTCTATTCAACAACTCTGTGTACCTGTTGGTTCTTGGTATTCTATGTATTATTTGCTCTCCCAGCTTAGTTTGAGGACCCCTCTATTGCATATTATACCTTATTACCATATTTTCATGTCATAGCTACTTGTTTGAATAATTTTTTCTTGCTTTGTAAAAGTTGTCCCGACCCTAACACTAACTTACTAGTTGCTCTCAGTCCAACACAGGCTGGCTACATATACCTTTTCACTAATACATTTTTCCTCTACAGTAGCATAATTGTTTGGCACGAAAAAGGATGCTTCTGACTTTCTGGATTTTTATCTAATGTTGAAAACTATTGCATGTCCCAACCCTAACACCTCTGTCCCGACCCTAACACCTTCTATTTAGCATCCCCATATGCCCTGAAACTTGCAGGCTTTAGGCAATGATGGATTCTACAAGTCCTCTGTGTAATTAGGAATGGAAAAAAGTGCCAAAAGAACTCCAGAAATAGTCTAGACCTGCAGGAATGGGGCAAACAAAGAGTAATATTAATATACTTTAAGATTATCAAAAAACCTTCTTTCATGAATGTAAAAGCTATTAAAAAATAAAAATTGAGTTCGGAATAACGTTAGACCAGCAGGGTGACTTATCTATGGCCACTGGTTGCAGTTTATGCATGTATTTTTGTGATGTTCAGATGGTGTCCCGACCCTGACACCTCCAAAAAAATTTTCAGTGCCATATCAGCATGTTATATCTCCAATAATAACAACAATATCTATTAGAAATTTAAATTACATACTAGGCTTTGTATACAGAGCAACACTTCATCATCTTTATCAATTTTGAAATATGTAAATCTTTGTTTGGGAAATATTCAATTCTATTTTGTGTTAAAATGGGTAAATTTTTGAAAAATGGCAGTTTTGAATATTGGAACAATTTAAACGGTTCTGTGGCCCACCAAAATATGCATGCATGTCATTCATGGCCTAACAGGTTCAGAAAGTGATAAGATGTGACCAACACAATACTTAAAAAACAACTAAATCACACCGGAGTGTTATGCTTTCTTCTTGCTTTTTTCCACTGAAAAAATTGCAATAGCTATGCTGGAAATCATTACTTAACCCTGATTTTGTTGTTTATTTATTGCTATGTATATGTACTTTGAATTGCAGCAAGATTGTAAGCAAAAACTACATCTTTATTTTTCACCCTCTTGTCACGCTCTTATTTGCACCAGGCCTTAACTAACACAGAAATTCACTAACACAGGCTAGAGTTAACCCACTCGTAGATACAATCTGGTACAGAAGTCACAGGCCCCTCTCCTTGGAGTAGATCTATATTGATAATAATTATATGTCCAGATTCATCAAAAAATTAATTCCTAAGTATTCACTGGCTTTCATGATTTTCCTATTGATAGTCTGTGAGTTTCACGGCTCTGAACATGGTAGGCCTATGTTTTGCAACAGAGAAATAAGCTTTTTTGGATCTGAAATTCGAGATGTTTTGTGTTTAAACAAATGAAGTTTTCGGCTGCTATAAAATTCTTAAACAAATTCTGAAAGCCAGGTGACAAAATTCAAGTATTGACTCAAGTATTCCCTTGCTTCCATGATTTTCCTATTGATAGTCTGTGAGTTCCATGGCTCTAAACATGGCAGGTTTTGCAACCAAGAAATAAGCTGTTTCGGATCTGAAATTTGCGATCTTTTGTGTTTATACAAACGACATTAGACGTTTTTGGCCACAAAATGAATTGTGGAAAATTTCTGAAAACCAGATGATAAATTTCAGATATTGACTGAAATATTTCCCAACTTTCATAATTTTCCTATTCATAGTATTTGAGTCTCAGGTCTCTGAACATTGTATGTTTTGCAGAAAAGTTAGCAGCATGACGCACATGAAAATCGTGATCTTTTATGTTAAAAAAAATGGCCTTATTGACTGTTAAAAAAATTGTGGATAAATTCTAAAAAGCAGGTGATGAAATTCAGGTGTTGACTGAATTATTTCCCATTTTTCATAATTTTCCTTTTCATAGTATTTAAGTTTCAGGTCTCTGAACATTGTATGTTTTGCAAAAAAGGTAGCAGCATGACGCACATGAAAATCGCGATCTGTTATGTTTTCAGAAACGGCCTTATTGACTGCTAAAAAAATCGTAGATAAATTCTGAAAGTCAGGTGATAAACTTCAGATATTTACTGGAATATTTGCCAACTTTCATAATTTTCCTGCTCATAGTATTTGAGTGTCAGGTCTCTGAACATTGCATGTTTTGCAAAAAAGTTAGCAGCATGACGCACATGAAAATCGCGATCTTTTATGTTTAAAGAAATGGCCCTAATGACTGCTACAAAAATCGTAGATAAATTCCGAAAATCAGGTGATAAAATTCAGGTATTAACTAAAATATTTGCCAACTTTTTTAATTTTCTGATTCATGGTATTTGAGTTTCAGGTCTCTAAACATTGTATGTTTTGCAAAAAATTTAGCAGCATGACGCAAATGAAAATTGCGATCTTTTATGTTTAAGTAAATGGCCTTATTGACTGCTAAAAAAATCGTAGATAAATTCTGAAAGTCAGGTGATAAAATTCAGGTATTTACTGAAATATTTTCCAACTTTCATAATTTTCCTGCTCTTGGTATTTGAGTGTCAGGTTTTTGAACATTGTATGTTTCGCAAAAAATTTAGCAGCATGACGCACGTGAAAATCGCGATCTTTTATGTTTAAAAAAATGGCCTTATTGACTCCTAAAAAAATCATAGATGAATTCTGAAAATCAGGTGAAAAAATTCAGGTATTGACTGACATATCCCCAGGTGCGTCAGCCATTCTCTAAATTGACAATCTCCAAATATCTCAAATAGTCAAAAAGACTTGATTTAGATATTGGCAAAGAAAAGATCATGCCCATCTCTGCAATTATCGCTCATAGGCTTATGTCTTTTTGGGCCACTTACAACATTAACAAATAGTTAAACCGTGCCCGATCCTGCAATTATCGCCCACCACTGGCGAATTTGATATGCGGGTCGCGGGTGCGGGACGCGGGATTCGTTTTTTTTTAGACTTGAGTCCTGTCAGTGTCACTCTGGGTAGTTTTTCTTATTTGAAGCACTTCTAATGATGATAGAGCAGTAATTTTTTCACCATTGGATTTGTCTTTAATAGATCTGTTCAGAATGCTTAGTTAGCCTATATCTTCATAGTTACAATAAAACATTTTCATATTTGATCTCCATTTTAAAAGCAAAATATTCATTTTGTTTGAGCTGATAAATTAAATTCTCATTAAATTCAACTTACATGAGTTTAAGAAGACGCAGTGGCATAGCTAGGAAATTTTCCGGGGGGGGGGCAAAATATTCAAGTCAGCCGTGGAAATGGAACATTTTTGTCAGGGGAGCTATTATCGCTGTCACGGTAGAGGCACGCCATCTGCAAAATGCAATGTTTGATGACAATGTAATCATTTCTTTCCTCCCTCCCCTGTCGCTACGCCACTGAGAAGACGGTCACGGCCTTTGGTGGAGCTAGGCCTCAGGGCCGTCAGTTTCATTTTAAAGTGGTGGGGCAAATTGTGGTCACACCTTTGTGGAAGATGTCTGGGGACAAATAATAATTTTTTTGATTCTGAAACATGTATACTTTGGCCAAAAAATGGTGGGGCAAATGCCCTGGGGCGTCAGCTCCACCTACACTGATGCCACTGCTAGGCCTAGGACCAGAAAATTATAATATGACTGATCAGCAGTCTTTTTTCAGAGACCAATACCAAAAAATATATGTTTTTTTTTTTATAGGCCAACATGTTTCTAAATTAGTGTCTGTGGAGTGTAGATTGTACGACAGGCTTTCTGTGGGTTGCCAACATGACAAGGGAAGGCAGAAAAACAACCAAATTTTCTGGTGAACTAATATTTAGAAATCCTACTTGTAATAAAAAATTTAAATCAATTAGCGGGCAGTAATATACTATTTGAAGCTGTCCATTAGGCCATATAGGTCTATAGTTTAGAATTTGATTATATAAATAATTTATTAAATTAAAAAAGTAAGAAATTTTGGGAAATTTTCTAGTCAAGCTACGGCAATGAAACTGATCTCTAAGAAAAGCTATTTTCATGCAGAATTTAATGGTAAAAAAATCAAGTCTGTAACTTTACTAGAAGTCTCGCAAATCGGAAAAAAACCGAATCCCGCATTTTCGGGATTTCCACTGCTGTGTCCCGCATTTTAATATCAAAAGTGGGCGATAATTGCAGGAATGGGCATGATTTAACTATTTGTTAATGTTCTAAGTGGCCCGAAAAGATAATTTAGAGATGGGCAAATTTTGCCAATAGTTAGAATAGTGTGCCCATAGTTAGAATAGAGTGCCAATAGTTACAATAGCAAATTGCTCCTTTGGGAAAAGTGTGCCAATAGTTAGAATAGCAAATTGCACCTTTGGGCAAAGTTGAAGGATTTTGCCCAAAGGGGAAATAGTTTGCCAATAGCTAGAATAATTTGCCAAAAGGAGAAATAGTCATGCCCGATTTTAAAATTGGGCAAGATTTAGAGATTGGCTGCAGCACCAAGGTTTCATAATTTTCCTTCTAGTCATAAGCGAGTGTCAGGGCTGCAAACATCACACGTTTTTCCTGAAAAAGAACAGCAACTCTACTGCATAGCATGGTAACGTCACAATAGGACCCAGAGAATAATTGGCAGAAGCCAAAGTACCATACGGCCAGCCAAAGCTTCAGATGGTAAGGCAAAGCATCTGATGGAATATCATCTGATGAAAAAGGGTCTGATGAAATATCCAAATAGCATCTTGGGGGATATTTGATCTTTTCAAATATCCTCATAGTGCTATTTGGAATATCCAAAGTCTTTTGAAAAGCACTTTTTGCTATTAGACTCAATGGCAGTAGAGGCATTGTCACAAGCAACAGTTCATTGCGAAATAGCACTTACTAACTTACTGGTTCATAATGCTGATTCAAGGCAAAAAGAAAACAATTCAGGTAGATTATTCAAAGAAACATAATTAAAAACCAATGGTTTCCACAAGATTTCTTTTGAAATACTATTAAATGTGGATCTTGAAAATTAGGGCAAATGTTGCAAGGCCGCCCTAAAAAGTTTGGATGCAGATATGCCTATTTCCAGAAGGTAAAAAATTGTCAAATGCCTTAGAACTTTTTAAAGGGCAACTGTCATTCTGGTCAGAATCAGGTATAAGTGAGCGCCGTCACAAAGACGGACGTGCTCGGCTCAAATAATTTTTCAAATTTCTCAAATGGGGGGGGGGGGGCCAGTGGGGGGGCCAATCATTCATCAGACCCCCCCATAGCTATGCCACTGCATGGACCCATTGAAGACCAAAAAGGAAACAACCCAAAGTGCATGCAAGTTTTTCAACCATGTTATTCTCTCGATGTTGAAATTGCTTTTTACTTGTATTCGGTATGCCCAGGTTTTTTTTAATTTAAGTATATATCGTGTACATGTACATAATCACAATTGTTACTAAATGGTGAATTCCCCGCTTCTCCAACTGGTTTCATTAAATTTATCAAAATAATTTTTTTTATGACACATGGTGAAATAAAATCCAGATTGTTGGATCACATCAAACAGAATGTACCTTTTGTTGAAACAATTAAATAATGCAGATTGCAAAATGATATGGACAATTTCACTGTATTAAACAAAAATACATGAATAATAGGCTACTATTTGACTTACGCTATGGTGTCGCCTGGTGTATATGGTATTCCAATACATCTAGCAATTAGGGCAAACTGGCCTGAATATATGTGATGATGGGGCTGTGGTTCACGGAAGTTGGCCAGCCACTGTGCAGATGTTTTGTTGTAGATCCCATCTGAAATAAACAGTTGCCAAGTGAATGAATGAAGAAAGAGGCAAAGAAGAGATAGGTCTGCTAGGGTGTGAACAGAAAAATAATATATGATTGATGCCTACATCATCCTCTTACATGCAGACTGTTTGGCCTGAAAGCATAATCCAGAGGGAAGGTCTTGTCGTATTTGTAACCCAGCACAGAATATATTTGCTGACGTTGGCTGGATCATTGCTACAGATTCTGCCCCGCAGGTTCCCTCTTATATCAACCATACCATAAGTTAAACTTCATTCACAAATGATGGTTCAACTGTTCAAGACTCACTCGATTTTGTTTCCAATGTTCTTGCATGTACTTAAATTATCATATATTGATAAACCCAAAAATATAATGAATACTAATTGAATAGCCAACTTTCTGTGAAACTCTTCACTAAGTGATCAGCCTTTGATGTGTAGCACATGTGACATATCATTCTGTCATTTTATATAATAATTGATTGTCTCAAATAATTGATTGATTACAAATACCAAAATCTGACACACTTCCCACACAGGAAGATGATAACATACATGTATGGTGTTGATTTATGGGATTGAAAAGGTGTGAGTGGAAATGAAATTTGTAATTACCTTTGACGGAGTCCACATGTGAAGAAAGCCTTCTGGTGCTAGCATGTGCTGTTGCCGAGCGATAAGCTGGCTTGACCATTGTCAGCTACGTAATTCTGGACACTGAGAGGTAAAGCGGAGTAAAGAAACCAGTATCCATCAATCAGAGGATCACATTTCTTCTGTGTACTATTTGCCCAATGTGCTAAATGGACCCACTCAAACAAAATCTCCCACAGTTCCCACAGACCCACGTACACAAAGAAGATGTGGATGTTCATCGGTTTTTCTTCTGGAAAGTTGTTATTTTTAAAATATAAGACAAAAATGGAGGTCATTAGTAAATGGAATGTGCCACTCGTGTCTTGGCTTTTCTTCTTAAATATGGTGAAAGTGAATTTTTCCTGAGAAATGCTCCATGTGTTGACATATGCACTGGGTGGCCAATTTCTTTTACTTCAGCCATTCTGCAAATTAGATTCCTAGTTGCCACAAAATCTCTCAACCTTTCAACTCACTTTTGAAATCACAGCTGCTGGCCAGAATTTCAAGCAATTTAAATTATTTATTGAGACACAATGAAATCCAAGTCGTCCAAGCATGGTGTCTGTGACTGATTACGAAGCAATATCGCATTGTCAGATGGCAATGTGGCATGGCATAGCAGAGGATGAATTATTTTGATTTGATAAACTTAATCTAATGTGAAAGAAAATACTGTGATGATTTCTATAAATTTGGATTAGGAAAATTCAAATAGCCTATAGGACACACTGCCCTCTGTGTGACATAGACATAGACATATTTATTTATGTGAGATGGACTTTCGACTCAAGGAAGTTGGCCGTTCAATGTGCAGATGTTTTGTTGCAAGATCCGTCAGAAATGGAGGACTGCCAGTAGAAAGAATGAAGATAATGGAATGAAAAGACGAGATTTGGTGCCAGGGTGTGAACAAGGGCCATTCAGGAAAAAATTATATGATGGATACTCACATCATCCTCTTACACGCAGACTGTTTGCCCTGAAAGCGTAACCTGCAGGGAGGGTCATGTCGTATTTGTAACCCAGCAGTGCACAGAACGTATTTGCTGAAGTTGGCTGGATCATTGCTACATATTTTGTCTTGCAGGTTCTCTCTGTCACCAACCATGCCATAAGTTAAACTGCCCTCCTTCACAAATGATGGTTCAGGATCTATACTGGTGATATGCAGGGAAGGGACTTTGTTTCCAGTTTACTCACAAGTACATGGAGTTTGATAATCAAGTACAAAATTGATAACCCCAATGCAGAAGGCTTAGCCAAATTTCTGTGAGACTATTCAGTATTCATATAGTAGGCTCTCAGTAATCATAGGCCTTTCATTTTTTGCTGAAATCTGTGACAATGCGTAGTTTTTTATGATGATCAATGTCATTTTGACATTGGGTATATTATAACTGGTTGTCTCGTATAATCAATTTCTCAATATTCAGAATGCATGGCAAGCCGAATATCCTGCATTACGAAGGAAATTGATTAATTATACCCTCTCCAGAAAATCTGACAGTTTCCAAACAGGTAGAGGACAACATATGATGTTGATGTATGGGATGATGAGCGGAAATTAAGCTTGTAAGTAGCTCTGATGGTGTGGTGTGTCCATGTGTGAAGAAAGCCTTCTTGTTCTTGTTGGTGCTGTTGCCACAAGATAAGCTGGCTTGACCATTGTCAGCCTTGTCATCATAGATGCTGAAATGTAAAGCTGAGTAAAGAAACAGGAATCCATCAATCAAAGGACCACATCCTTCTGAGAAAATATAGTACATCATCCAATCTGGTTATAAAATTATCAGAAATCACATGGATAGAGTGTTTGTAAGTATTAAGTTAAGCATGAAGTAGGACCCTTTGCCAATACATGCTAAATATGCAACAGTTCCACATTATTGCATTAAGTACATTTTCCACCTACTAAACTGAATTTGTGGCATTTTGGTTGTCCTATGTAATTTTAGATTGATTTATTTTGGATGCCAGCTAGCTTACAACAAAACTTAATATCTTAACATCAGTTTTTAAGAGCTAAATATACATTTTACATGAATATTACGGTTCATTAATAATTTTTGCAGTTATTTTTGATTATTTTCAATTTGTAAAGACTTTTCATGTAATATCAGGGGATCCCAATTAATAAATTTAGTTAAGAAGATAATTATGAACATTGTATCCATGTGTTGTCTGAAAATTTAGGAGGCTTTGTCTATCTTTTTTCATAGTACTGAAATGTTTAATCAATTTGAAAAATTTTAAAGTTTGACCTGCCTCTACATCACTGCGCTAAGCGTCTTTTTGGTCAATTTCTTAAACGCTAAAGTTTTTTCAGGCTCGCTGAGTGGGCTCAATCAGTTTGAAAAAGGTCATGGCACACCATGTTTTGCATCATCCATGCTTTTGCTTTCTCAAAACACAAGGTTTCTGGTTTCTTGAGGCTTCGCATATTATAGGCTTGGGCACAGATATATGTTGCTATTAAATCAATATACTAATTAACAGAAAATGACACAATTATTTGAAAAATATTGATGAACAGCAGACCTGTAATATGAAGTTTTTTGTGCATGCATGTGCTGAATTTTACTTCTAGTTTTATGGAAAGTCATACATTGAAATCACAATAAAAAGGTGTTTTAGAGTAATGAGAATGTAATTAGCTATAATTAATAGATCTGGTTGAAACTGACACGTGTTTTATGAGCGGAAATGAGAAACTTGATTGCCAAGTTCTAAGGTATTTATCCCTTGATTGAAGACCTTGCCCCAATTGTTTGAACTTGGAAGCTGCAGGAAAAGCAAATTAGTGATGAGTGGGCTCTCTTTGAGGGATGACATCTTCGTGTTATGAAAAGTACAGCTTCTCCTTCGGCTCTGCGTCACATACTTGATTCTGCTCATTTGGTTTTGAAGAAAAGTAATTCTAAGTATTATCATCCAGCAAATGAGTTTCTTAACAACTCCTAGATGATTGTTTTGATATAACTAAAAGCATGTTCACCATATGTCATTTAGCTGCAATTTGCCTGGCAGCTTGTTTTGTATTAATCACTGTAATTGGCACAAACATTTGGTGGACTTGTGTTATCTGGAACAGAAGGAATTCTTAGGCCTGATTAATATCTATTCAAATTGTGTCCCGTTTCCTTGGTAGCAAAGTAAGTTAGGCGAAATATCAATTCACCCAAAACAGAAGAATAAGTGTTTCTTTTATTATCTTATTGACCCAGATAATTTATTTCTTAATGTGGAAATCTTACATTACAAAAAATGCTGATCAATTATCCACTCAAGAAAATCAGGCACACTTTCCACACAGGAAGGAAACAACAGGTGATATTGATGTGGGGATTGAACAGCAGTGAGCAGACATTAACCTTTGTAAGTGTCTTTAATTGTGTCCACGTGTGAAGAAAGCCTTCTTGTTGCTGCTGCCAAGAGATCATAGATGCTGAGCTACAATGGTGACAAGAAAACTGAGCTAAGACACGATAATCCATCAATCAAAGGACCATATATTCGGAGGACTATTTGTCGAATTTTAGGGGTAGACATGGAATCCAATTGCTAATGGGACCCAATGACCCATGACAGGATTGAGGTGGTTGTTTATCAATGTTAAAGACCTAAAATGTACTTGTTAAACTCACACTGCATTTAAAAATGGACAAGAAGATAGATGGATCAGGGCAGCTGTTATAAGTTACATCAATCACACGGGCAACAAATTTGATTTGATTTGATTTTATTCAGGCTCCAAAAGGAGAGAACAGGTAAATATATATATATACAGAGATAAAAGAAACATCATAATAAAAACAATCATTATAAGACAAAAGCAGTAAATGATTAAAAATGACTAGAATGGCAGTAACAAGTTGTTAACACTCAAAATATCACAACTTTTAAATAAACAAAATTTGACACTATCTGCAATGCCACATGCAGGTCTTAGTTAAAACTTTTGCTTTTGGTACGAATGCTGGCTCTGCAGTTAGGCAGCCTTTTCGGGGTATAACTCGATGACTGATGATCACAAGATCTCTTTACGTGTACCAAGTTTGCTCAGAATGTGTCTGCGAGGGGCAGGGCCATGTCACATTTGTAAACCAGCACCCAGTGTATTTGCACAAGAGCGTTTCCAGAGACTGTTGCCTGTAGCATGTTTCATATCACCATATATCTTCATACTGGCAGAGCTGGGGACAATTCATTGATGTGCATATCAATTCTTATAACATGGATCCACCGCAGACCAAAAAGGAAACAATCCAAAGTGCATGCAAGTTTTTCAACTGTTATTCTCTCGGTTGTTGAAAATACTTTTTTCTTGTGTCCATTATGCTCATGTTTTTTTTTATTTAAGTATCTTGTACATGTACATTATCATAATTGTTACTAAATCATGAATTCCTGGCTTCTCCAACTGGTTTCATTAAATTTATCAAATTAAATTTGTCTTAAACACATTGTGAAATGAAATCAAGATTGTTGGATCACATCAAACAGAATGTACCTTTTGTTGAAACAATTGGATCAAGCAGATCGCAAAATGATACGGACCATTTCACAATAATAATAAAAATGTATGACTAATGGGCTATACTGTTTGACTTATGCTATGATGTTGCCTGGCATACATGGTATTCCAACACATCTAGCAAATAGGGCAAACTGCCCTGAATATATGTCAGAGATGGGGCTGTGGTTCAAGGAAGTTGGCCAGCCACTGTGCAGATGTTTTGTTGTAGATCCCATCTGAAATAAATGGTTGCCAAGTGAATGAATAAAGAAAAAGGCAAAAAGAGATAGGTCTGCTAGGGTGTAAACAAGGGCCATTCAGAAAAATATTATATGATTGATGCTGACATCATCCTCTTACACGCAGACTGTTTGCCCTGAAAGCGTAACCCACAAGGGAGGGTCATGTCGTATTTGTAACCCAGCACAGAATATATTTGCTGAAACTTGGGTGGTTCATTGTTACAGATTTTGCCCCGCAGGTTCCCTCTTATATCAACCATACCATAAGTTAAACTTCATTCACAAATTAGGGTTCAACTGTTCAGGACTCACTCGATTTTGTTTCCAATGTTCTTGCATTTACTTAAATTGTCATATATTGATGAACCCAAAAGTATAATGAATACTAATTGAATAGCCAACTTTCTGTGAAACTCTTCACCAAGTGATCAGCCTTTGATGTGTGGCACATGTGTCATATCATTCTGTCATTTTATATAATAATTGATTGTCTCAAATAATTAATTGATTAAACATACAAAAATCTGACACACTCTCCACACAGGAAGATAATAACATGCATGTATGGTGTCGCTTAATGGGATTGAAAAGGTGTGAGTGAAAATGAAATTTGTAATTACCTTTTATGGCGTCCACATGTGAAGAAAGCCTTCTGGTGCTAGCATGTGCTGTTACCAAGAGATAAGCTGGCTTGACCATTGTCAGCTACGTAATTCTGGACACTGAGAGGTAAAGCTGAGTAAAGAAACCGGTATCCATCAATCAGAGGCTCACATTTCTTCTGTGTACTATTTGCCCAATGTGCTAAATGGACCCACTCAAACAAAATCTCACACAGTTCCCACAGACCCACATACGCAAAGAAGCTGTGAATGTTCGTCGGTTTTTGTTCTGGAAAATTGTTCTTTTTAAAATATAAGACAAAAATGGAGGTCATTAGTAAATGGAATGTGCCACTCGTGTCTTGGTTTTTCTTCTTACATATGGTGAAAGTGAATTTTTCCTGAGAAATGCTCCATGTGTTGACAAATGCACTGGGTGGCCAATGCTGTCCATTTTCTTTTATTTCAGCCATTCTGCAAATTAGATTCCTTGTTGCCACAAAATCTCTCAACCTTTCAACTCACTTTGGAAATCACAGCTGGCCAGAATTTCAAGCAATTTAAATTATTTATTGAGACACAATGAAATCCAAGTCGTCCAAGCATGGTGTCTGTGACTGATTACGAAGCAATATCGCATTGTCAGATGGCAATGTGGCATGGTATAGCAGAGGATGAATTATCTTGATTTGATAAACTTACTTAATCTAATGTGAAAGAAAATACTGTGATGATTTCTATAAATTTGGATTAGGAAAATTCAAATAGCCTATAGGACACACTGCCCTCTGTGTGAGATGGACTTTCGGCTCAAGGAAGTTGGCTGTTCAATGTGCAGATATTTTGTTGCAAGATCCGTCAGCAATGGAGGACTGCAAATAGAAAGAATGAACCAAGATAATGGAATGAAAAGACGAGATTTGGTGCCAGGGTGTGAACAACGGCCATTTGGGAAAAATAATATGATTGATGCCTACATCATCCTCTTACACGCAGACTGTTTGCCCTGAAAGCGTAACCCGCAGGGAGGGTCATGTCGTATATGTAACCCAGCACAGAACATGAAGTTGGGTGGATCATTGCTACAGATTTTGCCTTGCAGGTTCTCTCTGTCACCAACCATGCCATAAGTTAAACTGCCCTCATTCACAAATGATGGTTCAAGATCAATACTGGTGGTATGCAGGGATACAGGGATAGGCTTTGCTTCCGATTTACTCACAAGTTACATGGAGTTTGTTAATAACCCCAATGCAGAATGCCTTGCCAAATTTCTGTGTGACTATTCAGTATTCACATAGTAGGTACTCAGTAATCATAGGCCTATTATTTTCTGATGAAATCTGTGATAATGCATAGTTTTTTATGATGATCAATGTCATTTTGACATTAGGTATATTATAACTGGTTGTCTCGTATAATCAATTTCTCAATAATCAGAATGCATGGCAAGCCGAATATCCTGCATTATGAAGGAAATTGATTAATTATACCCTCTCCAGAAAATCTGACAGTTTCCAAACAGGTAGAGGACAACATATGGTGTTGATGTAGAGGATTCAACAGTGATGAGCGGAAATTAAGCTTGTAAGTAGCTCTGATGGTGTGGTGTGTCCAAGTGTGAAGAAAGCCTTCTTGTTCTTGCTGATGCTGTTGCTACAAGATAAGCTGGCTTGACCATTGTCAGCCATGTCATCGCATAGATGCTTAAATGTAAAGCTGAGTAAAGAAACAGGAATCCATCAATCAAAGGACCACATCCTTCTGAGAAATATGGTACAACGACCAATCTGATTAATAGAAAGGGAATCCTAAATGTTGATTGGATAACTATGTCACAACACTTTACCATGAAGGTCGGTACCTGTAACCGACCACCGAATGTTTTCGCTTGAAGTGGTGTAGGGCAGACCATTGAAGCTGATATAATGTATATAGGCCAATATTGACACTGACAGTCACCATCCTGAGCGGCAATCATACCAATCATGAGATTGATAACTTTTGGACATAACCACTGCAGAATTACAACCTAATGTAAAACCTGATTTGATATTATGAATGTTTTACCTTCATGAAGACCATTTCGCAGAACCCAATTGTATTTGCTGAATATCTGGTGAATCACGGAAGGTAATTTCAGCCCAGAAAGTCTTTCCATGTCATCAGTCATCTGCATCCTGAGCAGCAAAAGATGACAATACTCATGACATCACCAAAGGAACCACAACTTTTCAAATTGTAAGATGAAAAAGGCTTTGAAGTTTGGGTTCAATCAGTTTAAAAAAAGGTCATGTCATGCCATGTTTTGCCTCTTCCATGCTTTTGCTTTCGCAAAAAGCAATTTTTTCGTTTAACGAAAGTTTCACATAAAATAACCCTGGGCAAAGATATTCCACTGTTCCTATTAAAACAATGTACTAAATGTTTATAAAAATTATACAATTATTTGAAAAATAATAATTTATAACATGCAGACCTTTGTGAATGCACAGGTGAATTTTATTCCTCGTTTCATGGAAAGTCACAAAAATTGAAATCACAAGAAAAATCTTCTCAGAATAATGAAAATGTAATTAGCTAAAATTTACAGATCCGGTTGAAAATCACAAATGTTTTATGAGCGGAAATGCGTTACTTGATTGCCAATTGCTTAGGTATGTATCCTCTGATTGAAGACCTTGCTCCAATTGTTTGAACTTGGAAACTGCAAGAAAGGCCAATTAGTGATGAGTGGGTTCTCCCTGAGGGACGACGTCTTCATGTTTTGAAAAATACTGGCATCTGCTCAGCTCTGTGTCACTTACTTGATTCTGCTCATTTGTTTTTGAGGAAGTGATCATGGGCTTGAGAAAATCTTGCATATTTTTTAGACAAGAAAAACAGAATATTCAATTGGCGTAGGGATTAGATGGTGATGAGCAGAAATTAAGCTTGTTAGAATATTGGATGGTGTGGTTAGTCTATGTGTGAAGAAAGCCTTCTTGTTCTTGCTAGTTCTTTTGCCAAGAGATAGGCTTGACAATTGTCAGCCTTGCCATCCTGGACACTGGGAGGTAAGCCTGAGTAATGAAACTGGAATCTATCAATCAAAGGATCACTTTGTCATGGGTGCTATAACATTTTTGTATTTAATGCGGTTAATAGAAAATATGTCCCCAATGCCGACTGGATGCCTCTGTCATGGTACGTAATGACCAATACCTGACCATAAAATCCTTTTGTGTTTTATTTCATGTCACCTTACATAATTCTGTGTAATGATTATATTAAAATTGATACTTGCCAGTTACCAAAAGCAGTGATCAAATCCCTCTGTTGACTTCACCTTTTTTTTTTTTTTAAACTTTACTTTTGACTGCATTGAAATTTAGAAATTGAAATCACAAAATCTGTCAGGGCAGCGAAAATGCAGTAAGCCATTTAATTAAGTTTTAGTTGAATATGGCCAGTGTTCTGAAAGTGGAAGTTACAAACATAATTGCCAACTTCCAAATATGTGTCTTTTGATTTAGGACCCTGCTCCATTTGTTTGAACTTGGAGAAAGCTGATTCTAATAGGAAACAGCGATGAGGCAGCTCTATGTAAGAGGTCACTGAATTAAGTAAATTAAAAAAACTTGTCACTATTCTTTTGCTGTTCTGGTTTTTCCATCACATATTTTCTCAAGAACTTTGTCTCTTAAGTTTTAGGCCAAAAACAGTAAAAAAACAAAAAAAAAAACAACTGACAGACAGTGCTCAAATTTAGTTTGATGTCTGGAGTTACGATCTTAGGGTTAAAAATTAGGGTGATCATGCAAGGGAATGAGGAGGAGGAGAGAAGGGTAACTGAGTTTATCTTCAAAAAATTAAAAGTTGTCCTGAAAAATATGGAGATGAACGCTACAGTTGTGAGACTGCTCAGTGAGTCAGTTATATCAGCAACAGTCCATGCATGTTTTCACATATTTTCAAGACTTTTCAAACTTTATATCCAAATGTAAGCAATGACAAGATATTATGCATAATAGTTGGTACTCTGCCACCTTCTTGACACACTCATGTGGTGTGAGATTTCTCGGTGACTATTTTTCACGCTGGTGTGGTAACATCTGAGAACCCTAATCTTAGCTGCTGCCAGACTGCAAGACAAACCTCCTCACAAGCCAAGATTCAAATAAGGGAAGCTGACAGGCTATCCATCAACTCTGGCTCTGACACCTGCTCCAAGAGCCTTTTATTTGTAGTTCCAGGTGGAGACAAAAAAACCTTCGACTTGCAAAGTTGTGAACAACGTAGATTGGTGCAAGAGGAAATTCATTTATGTAATGATACTGACCATATTCATCCTTGCAATCAATAGTTTAAAATATCACTGAATTGTTGTTGTTTTTTCTGTACTGCAGGTGCTGTTTAAAATCAGCCAGCCTACAAAATGTCACACCTCATGAAGCCTCTTGCGCAGAGTGCCCTTGGAAGCTTCCTTGTTATGGCGTGTCTGTATACACCGTTGTCATTTTCATCTTGACTTTCACATGATTAATAAGGATATTTGAATTAAGAAGGCTAAGGATCACTCATCTAGGTTAAAATTAATCATCTACTGTTTATAAGGCAAAATTAATCATCTGCAGCATGATTATATTCTTGTGTTGATAATGACTTAGACCAAGACTCATTTCTTCCTTGCTCCAACATGCATATATTGTTGTCTTGAATAGCTAAGAGTATGGAATTCATCAATGGCAATAAAATTGGAAGTGAAGAGAAGATGTAATTTCTGTTTTCTGAGTTTTGAAGCATAATTGCCAAAGCAGGTATGGGTGAAACATTTTTGCACTAATCCTGATATTGTTCATGACAGGAGGTGTCAATGATGCCATAGTCCAGCTAAGGTCAATTCTAGGAAACTCAGTATGGACTAAATGGGAGTACTTGCTGATGACTTTTGTGACATTCTTCAATGTGTTGGGACATGAAAATTAATATCAGAAGCTTTTATCTATTTTTGAATCTATGTGGAATGGCTCCATCTTGCAGCGCCCAAGGGAAGTAATATTGTATGACATGAATGAAAGACACAAAGTGTCAATACGCGTAGCAAGATGAGCAACAAATGCTCGGAAAATTCAATATTTCTCAGTCTGCACAAGATGTATATCACATGTGTGACAAAAGCTACAAAATGCAATAGTGCTCTCGTATTTGCTGCTCAGACAACGAGGGAGTTCAGTGTTATATTTTTGTAACCCAACCCAAGAGTGTTCTATAGATGATTTGATCGATCTTGATGGTATGTTCTGGACTTCTGGTTGACACTAATGTGAATAGGTTTTTTGGGAGACCAAGCTTCAGTTCTCCTTTTTAGTCATTTGGATCGAGTTTCAAGACTGCTTTGATATTGGGCCTATAAATTGGCAGGATACAGTATTGCCACTGGTGCATTTCACAGCTAAACATGCATTTGTAGGTTGCTGCATGTAAGATGAGGAAAATGTGGCAAATCTGAGCTTATTGTGAATATCCAAAAGATAACCTTAAGAAATAGTACCGTAATATGGGGTGAATAGGGACACTGGGGTGAATCGGGACAGAATAGGAATGTGTCTTATTTCTTTAAAGATCAGCTACTTCTACTTAACCTAGGTAATTCATTTTTAGCACATTTATTTTACACATGCAAGCGCACATTGTGATGGAATTTCATACTTCTAACTGCAGGCGGTGAGGAGCTGCAGGACGTTAAACTTGGCCCTGCATAATTTGAGTTTTGCCATGCTGGTCAAAACTTTGCTCATTCCTCAAAAAGAATAAATACCAGAGCCACCAAGCTTGTATGAAACCTTTTTTCAATTTAAAATGCTATTAGGGAACCAATACTGTAGACTAGATATGGGATTATTTATATTTGGTCAATGGGTTCAGATCCAGGGCAATGACAAATTTTCGGAATTAACAAAAAAAACCCTACTAATTTTCATTTGAATGGCCTAGCATGGCGTTTTAAAGAATATTATTGAACTTTTCATCATTGATATTTGATTTAGTTCAAGATTACCTATGTATAGCGTTATTAACAGAAAACCTTTTTTTTAATACTTTTGTGCAATTTATCATATTTTTAAAAATCTGCAAATTTCACATCTGATTGAGTTCCGATTTTTCTCAAAATTTTTTTTTGCATGTCAAATATCTTTTCTAATGTTCATGCACAAGTACCAATCACCTAAACATGGCAGGAAGTATTATTTCATAGAAATAGAGCACTGTCCCGATTCACCCCAAAATAAGGGGTGAATTGGGACAGTGGTTTTTCGTGAATAAATCATTGAAAATTAAAGATATCTTTTAATGCTCCTAGGGGCAGTTGGACCTCGAGTTTGGACATAATTAGGCACCATATTTTGATTTATAAGATAATTTGTGACCATGCTATGACAGAAAAACCCTCAAATCTGTCCCGATTCACCCCATATTACGGTACTCTATTCATCAAACAATATCTGAATATTTCTTGATCGGTGACCACAAGGCACAAGTAGCTGTAGTTTGCCCAGCGCTGTCACCTTAGGGGAGGGCAATGTCACACTGTCACAGCACCAAAGTTTATTTGCAGAGTATTCGGTTGATCATGGAAATGATTTTAACCAAGAAAGTCTTTCCATGTCATCAGTCATCTGCATCCTGAGTAGTGAAAGATAGCAACAATCGTGACATCACCCATGATCAACAACATGATAAAATGTGAGATCAGAAAAAGCTTGATGTTCGTTCTCAATCGGTTTAATTTGTTTATTTCTCCGTTACACATTTGACTGTGCAGATTATTGTCAGGATTATTGACAATTACTGAGTAGGGGAGACCAGGGCTAGTTGTCCCAGGGGCAAGTTGTCACAATGCTGATTACTCAGCTATGGACGGGAGCAGCTGCATGACAATTAAATCAATTTTGATATTTTTTGACATCTGAAATTTTTCTGTGATGATTTCACACAAATGTGTAGTCTGTCATGCGCTATACGAAGATTTCTAAAAATGACTGTTTAAACTCAATTTTTTCACCATTTTGAAATTTTTCATCGTCTTTCAATTTGAGACAATTTTTGGGAGATTAAGGCGTTGATTCATGATGGCATTAACCCATAGTCTCCGTGAACAATCTGTCTGTGTTTTTTAAGTGGAACCAGAATATATTCTCTTTTGATTACCGAGATATCGGATTGACTTCATGATCGTGACGAGGATGGACCGGGGCTAGTTGTCACAGGGGCAAGCTGTCACAATCCTTATAACTTGGTTGTAGGCGGCAGCAGTAATGTCGTTATTAAATAAATTTCAAGATCTGTTTGTTTGTAAAGCTTTTTGTATGATGTGTTTGCAAAAACGTATAATCTGTCATGTTATATGTGGACTTCTAAAAAATGACTTTTTCAACAGAAATTTTACAATTATTTCATTGTCCTCTGATTCAAGACGCAATTTTCTGGTAGAAATAGGCCCTGATTTATGGTGGCATTCATCCAAAGTCTTCACAAGATGTGTATTTTTGATTTTTTAAAGGATTCCAATTTATTGCAAGCTTAGATTACAGAAAATCTGTCAAGATGTGTTAGATTGGCTAATGAGTGTGACAACTTGCCCCGGGCTCGGGGCAAGTTGTCACATTTTCACAAAAATGACTTTGGGTTACAACATGACCTACAAGGAAACACACGGTTGATAAATTAGGACGAAAGCTGAATAAAAACTTTCTCAAGACTTACAAAAATGTTACAGGGTTGGAAGTTTCCAGACAACCTGAACCTAGAGACCTCTCAGATACAGTCAAACTTGAAGTAAAAAAAATTGTGACAACTAGCCCCGGTCTCCCCTACCCTTCTTATACATCTCATCTGGAACATATTTACAACCGGCAAATATTGTTTTAGTGCCATGCTATTTTGGATAGCAGTTAGCATCCTATAAAAAAAACCGTTGTGATGCATCAATTGAGGTTTCAGTTTCTGAATGTTTGACATTCCGAGGCCAGACAAAAATCTTGATGCAATGAATTTTACCTTGAAAAGTTGCACTAATTACTGTTTAAGTGCAAAAATCAGGCGGCTGCATGTCTTCTTTTTTGCTCCAGACATACATTTTCTTGTTTCTTGACAAAAAGAAAGTCAGACACTGTATGGAGGGAAATAATATAGAAATTGGTTTTAATCAGGAAAGTCATGTGATAAATGCCAGGTAAACAACGACTGACATATATTATTTAATCTTAAAAAGTTTCGAAGTTTCAAGAGACCTCCCAAAGTCATGTGATATAACAGTTGGATTTTATACTGGAAGGGTGGTATTTCTTTGGAGCTGTAACAAATACAAGCCAAGTCACTCTTTAAAATAAAACTGTGTCTTAAGCATTTTGAATTAAGTTCTGCTGATGACTTGATTGGCTAGCTGGATGACTTGAAAATATATAGATAATTAATTATATGTAAAATAAATTTGAGCTGCAAGTGAAGATTTCCAAGAAAGAGAAGAATGATATTTGTAATAATTAATGAGGATTTTCCCGAAAAGGACAAAAATCCGAGCATTTAATGAGCAGAGATTCTTTGTCTAATTGTAACTTTCAAGGAATGTGTCTTTTGGATGAGGACCTTGCTCCATTTGTGTGAACTTGCAAAGAGCATGAAAGGCTACATAAAGTAAAAATCAGGTTTGTGATTTTCATAGCACAAGGCGAGATGTTGGGATCTCTGAAGTGTTATTTAATCACTTTCTCGCTGTAGTATTTCATCTGATACACTGCATGAGGAGAGATTCCTCAACAAGAAAGACAATTTTGTTGCTCCACTCACAGCAGAAAAGGGTCTTACTATGCAGGGATGACTGTACATGTTTTTCAAATATAGTTGGTATAAATTACATACTGACAGCCATTGCTAAAGTTCATTTCAAAACCAAAAAAATCACTAGCCGTATAACAGAAAGTACCATTATTTTTATGTAAATGACTGTGTTTTATTAGATTTTTATACAGTGTCGGTCTTAACATAACAAGAACGTTATCACAGAAAAAATATTAAAATAATTATTTGACTTTTTTTTTTTGTCAATATGCTTTGATAGTGATTTGCAACACTCATTGTGTGGGCACTAAATTTCATTTGGATCTAGGCGAGTTGAAATGGATGCGATTCCTGATATTGTGGTTGGATATGACAAATACAATGTAAGCATTGCATTGGTAAAAAAAAGATAGAATTTTTGGTATAAGGGAATGTTGGCAAGTAAATGTAGATGTATTGTTGTTTACCCCATCTCAAATGAATCACTGCCAAGATACAGGCGAAAGAAATGGAGAAGCAACATTGATCTCACTGGTTGTGAATGAGGGCCATTCAATCGAAAGTTACATGGTAGATGCTCATTACTCGCATCGTCCTCTTACAAGCAAACCATTTGCTCTAAAATGTTATCATGAAGGTTCAACGTTCAACCCTGGTCCCATAACCAAATGTATTTGTAAAATGAAGCAGTGGGCTGATCATTGATGTTGATAATTGCAGAGTAAGAGTATATAGGCTTCCTATATGCATGCCAACAGTCACCATTCAGAACCGCAATCATGCCAATCATAAGAGTGATAACATTTGCACATGACTAATGCAGAATTTAACCCAATGCATGTACCGTAATATGGGGTGAATAGGGACACTGGGGTGAATCGGGACAGAATAGGAATGTGTCTTATTTCTTTAAAGATCAGCTACTTCTACTTAACCTAGTTAATTCATTTTTAGCGCATTTATTTTACACATGCAAGCGCACATTGTGATGGAATTTCATACTTCTAACTGCAGGCGGTGAGGAGCTGCAGGACGTTAAACTTGGCCCTGCATAATTTGAGTTTTGCCATGCTGGTCAAAACTTTGCTCATTCCTCAAAAAGTATAAATACCAGAGCCACCAAGCTTGTATGAAACCTTTTTTCAATTTAAAATGCTATTAGGGAACCAGTACTGTAGACTAGATATGGGATTATTTATATTTGGTCAATGGGTTCAGATCCAGGGCAATGACAAATTTTCGGAATTAACAAAAAAAACCCTACTAATTTTCATTTGAATGGCCTAGCATGGCGTTTTAAAGAATATTATTGAACTTTTCAACATTGATATTTGATTTAGTTCAAGATTACCTATGTATAGCGTTATTAACAGAAAACCTTTTTTTTAATACTTTTGTGCAATTTATCATATTTTTAAAAATCTGCAAATTTCACATCTGATTGAGTTCCGATTTTTCTCAAAATTTTTTTTTGCGTGTCAAATATCTTTTCTAATGTTCATGCACAAGTACCAATCACCTAAACATGGCAGGAAGTATTATTTCATAGAAATAGAGCACTGTCCCGATTCACCCCAAAATAAGGGGTGAATTGGGACAGTGGTTTTTCGTGAATAAATCATTGAAAATTAAAGATATCTTTTAATGCTCCTAGGGGCAGTTGGACCTCGAGTTTGGACATAATTAGGCACCATATTTTGATTTATAAGATAATTTGTGACCATGCTATGACAGAAAAACCCTCAAATCTGTCCCGATTCACCCCATATTACGGTAATATACATAATATATATGTATTTGTTTCACCTTCAGGAAGATCAAATTGCAAATCTCAATTGTATTTGCGTAATATATGGTGAATGACTGAAGTCATATCAGGCCAGAAAGAGTTTCCATGTCATCAGTCATCTGCATCCTGAGCAAAAAGGGATGACAATACTCATGACATCACCAAAGGGAGCCACAACTGTTCAAATTGCAAGATAAAAAAGGCTTTGAAGTTTGGGCTCAACCAGGTTGAAAAGGATTGTGTCATGCCATGTTTTGCCTCTTCCATGCTTTTGCTTTCTCAAAACACAAGGTTTTTGGTTTCTCTGGCCTTCACATATAGTAAGGCTGGGCACAGACATTTATGTTGCTTTTAAATCACTATACTAATCAACAGAAAATTACACAATTGTTTGTAAGATAATGATGTACAGTAGGCCTATAATATGCAGTTTTTCTGCGTGCATGTCCTGCATTTTACTTCTTGTTTTATGGAAAGTCACACATTGAAATCACAATAAAAAGCTGTTTTACAGTAATGAGAATGTAATTAGCTATAATTAATAGATCTGGTTGAAAATGAAAGGTGTTTTATGAGCGGAAATGAGATACTTGATTGCCAAGTTCTGAAGTATGTATCCCTTGATTGAAGACCTTGCTCCAATTGCTCGAACTTGGAAACTGCAGGAAAGGCAAATTAGTGATGAGTGGGTTCTTTTTGAGGGATGTTGTCTTCAGGTAATGAAAAATACTGGCTTCTACTTCAGCTGTGTGTCACTTACTTGATTCTGCTCATTTGGTTTTGAGGAAAATTAATGCGAAGTATTATCATCACACAAATTGGTTTCTTAACAACTCCTAAGTGATTACAGTTTTGATATGACTAAAAGCATTTTCACCGTAATAACTAGGCCTGATTAATATCTATTCCATTTGTGTCCCGTTTTCTTGGTTGCAAAGTAAGATAGGCGAAATATCAATTCACACAAAACAGAAGAACAAGTTTTTCCATTGACCATGAAAATTAATATTATTATCATTATCTTATTGTCAAATGTAATTTATTTCTTAATAATGATATCTTAAATTATGAAGAAAGTTGCTGATCAATTATCAACTCAAGAAAGTGTGGCACACTTTACACACAGGAAGGAAACAACAGGTGATATTGATGTTGGGATTTAACAGCAGTGAGCACTGAGCAGACATTAACCTTTGTGAGTGTCTTTGATTGTGTCCAGTGTCCGCGTGTGAAGAAAGCCTTCTTGTTGCTGCTGCCAAGAGACGAGCAGGCTTGACGGTTGTCTGCCTTGTCGTCATAGATGCGGAGCTACAATGGTGACAAGTAAAGCAGAGCAAAGACACATTCATACGTCAATCAAAGGACCATTATTCTGAGGACTACTTGTCAAATTTGAGGGGTAGACAAGGAATCCAATTGCTAATGGAACCCAATTGAGGTGGTTGTTTATCAATGTTAAAGACCTAAAATGTACTGGTGAAACTCACAGTGCATTTCAAAATGGATGAGCAGGTAGATGGATCATGGAAGCTGTTATAAGTCAAATCGCACTGGCAATAAATTTGTTTTGAATGAATGACTGGCCAGTACTAGGAGGTGCATACTGTAAAAAGAAAGTGACAGTAAAGTTGCAACTTTTACTTTGGGTACAAATGTTGCCTTTTTCAGGCCATAACTTGATGACTGATGATCACAAGATGCATTTACATGTACCAAGTTTGCTCAGAATGTGTCTGCGAGGGGGCAGGGCCATGTCATATTTGTAAACCAGCACCCTGTGTATTTGCTCAAAACCATTGCCAGAGACTGTTGCCTGTAGCATTTTTCATATCACCATAATTTATCTTCATACTGTTTGGCAGAGCTAGGGACTATTCATTGACGTGCAGGTCAGTTATTATAACGTGGACCCATTGAAGACCAAAAAGGAAACAATCCAAAGTGCATGCAAGTTTTTCAACCATGTTATTCTCTCGATGTTGAAATTGCTTTTTTCTTGTATCTGGTATGCCCATGTTTTTTTTAAATTTAAATATATATCGTGTACATGTACATAATCACAATTGTTACTAAATGGTGAATTCCTGGCTTCTCCAACTGGTTTCATTAAATTTATCAAAATAATTTTTTTTATGACACATGGTGAAATAAAATCCAGATTGTTGGATCACATCAAACAGAATATACCTTTTGTTGAAACAATTAAATAATGCAGATTGCAAAATGATATGGACAATTTCACTATATTAAAAAAAATCCATGACTAATAGGCTACTATTTTAATTACGCTATGATGTCGCCTGGTGTATATGGTATTCCAATACATCTAGCAAATAGGGCAAACTGCCCCGAATATATGTCAGAGATGGGGCTAGGAAGTTGGCCAGCCACTGTGCAGCTGTTTTGTTGTAGATCCCATCTGAAATGTACGGTTGCCAAGTGAATGAATGAAGAAAGTGGCAAAGAAGAGATAGGTCTGCATGCTAGGGTGTGAACAAGGGCCATTCAGAAAAATATTATATGATTGATGCCTGCATCATCCTCTTACACGCAGACTGTTTGCCCTGAAAGCGTAACCCGCAGGGAGGGTCATGTCGTATTTGTAACCCAGCACAGAATATATTTGCTGAAGCTTAGGTGGATCATTGCTACAGATTTTGCCTCCCAGGTTCCCTTTTATATCAACCATACCAGAACTCAGAACTCAGAACTCAGAACAATTTATTTACACATGATCAAACAGTAAAAAAAAAATAATAATAATAAAAAAAACAAATAAATAAATAATAATGAATGCTTAACATGATACACAATAGGAGAATGTCAAATCAAACAATACCAACAAAACGAATAAACAAAGCAAAATATGAAACTGATGACCATGTGAAGGAGCTTCCTGAAGACTAGTGAGTCGCTGCCAGGAAGCACCTTATGATAGATGGAGATGATAAAAAATAAAAAAAAAGAAGAAGAATGTAACAGTGAGCAGTGAGTATGAAGGATGAGACTGTGAATGAAAGAGAAGCCATGGCGGGTTTCCTCCAGACTGCTTAATTTAATGCTGTTGAGGTAAGCTGTAGGAGAAAACCCAAAATTACAAAATTAGGCTCGCAATTGTCTATTACATACAAAACACAGATGATTATTACAAACAATGTTGTATTTTTCCCTTATGAAGTAGAATTTTATATATTTTGAATATCCATGGTAACTGTGGGTCAAGACCTTTTCTTTAATGGAATTCGGACATTTATTATAAATCAGAGGTATTCTATATCGTAAATCTTGTTTAGCAAAAGAATGTCTTATACTTGGAAATTGAAAATCATTGGCACCTCTTGTATTATAAGAGTGAACACTGTGTTGAACATTAATAAAATCATTCATGAAATATGCTGGTAAAGTCCCATTTAGGTATTTGTAACAAAATTTATATTCCTGTAGTAAGCAAATATCAGTCACCTTTAGTAAATTCAGTTCCTTAAACAACGGATCAGTATGGGAATTATAGGCTGCATTTGCAATGATTCTTATGGCTTTCTTTTGTAATTTAAGAAGTCTAGTTGCTTTAGAGCCCCATGCAAGTATTCCATAGTTAAAATATTGTGTAATCAATGAATTGTAAATTGTCAGTAATATGTTTTGAGGGACTACATGTTTCAATTTACACATTACTCCTATGGTCCTAGATATTTTCTTTGAGATCTTTGATACATGAGTTGTCCAATTGAGACTTTTGTTAACCATTACCCCCAAGAAATCAAAGTTATCTTCATAATTTATAATTTGATCATTTATTTTAAGAATTGGCCTGGTAACTCTTTTCTGTGATGGGTGAAATACCATAGCTCTTGTTTTATTACAATTTAACGACAATCGATTTAATTTAAACCAGTCTACAATATTTACTAGTTCTGAATTGATAATTTCAGTTGAATGATTAAATATATTTAGAGTTGCCATCAGGGTAGTATCGTCGGCATAGAATATCGGATAGAAAATGTTACTAGAATTACTTATATCATTTATGTAGATAATAAAAAGGAGAGGCCCTAATATGGATCCTTGTGGAACACCAGTAGTAATTTTCATATGACTAGAGAATATACCTTGGAATTCAAGATATTGATACCTGTCCTTCAGGTAACTTTCAAATAATTTCAAAGCTTTATTCCTTACTCCATAATGATAGAGTTTTTCAAGTAAGATGGTATGGTCAATGGTATCAAATGCCTTAGAGAGGTCTATAAATATATTGAGTGGAGTGTTATATTTGTCCATTTCTAAAGTAATTCTGTCTATTAATTCAAGCAATGCCAATTCTGTAGAGTGTTTCTGCCGAAAACCATATTGACTATTGTAATACAAGTTCTGTGATTGAAAATAATTATGTAGCTGATTGAAGATAACTCTTTCAAAGATCTTAGATATACTTGGTAATATCGATATTGGTCTATAATTTTCGAAAAGGTAATTTTCATTCTTTTTGTAGATTGGGGTGATTTTAGCTATTTTTAACTTGTCTGGGAAGCAGCCATTATAAATCATTTGGTTAATTATCACTGTTAACGTGTCAACTATTTCATTTCCTATTAGTTTGATTAGTTTGTTTGATAGTCCATCTATACCACAGCTGGTTTTTGGTTTAAGTTCTTTAATAATTTTCTCAATATCTTCTTTCTTAACATAGTTAAATTGAAGATAGCTCTCACTCACACCAGGACCGTTGAGATAATCTTTAAATGACTTGCCTTGAGGCTGTTCAATATTTGCTGCTAAAGAGGGACCTATATTCACAAAGTACTTATTAAATTCATTAGCTATCTTATTTTGATCTAGAACTGGGATGTCGTTAATTAAGAAGTATCTTGGAAACTCCTCTTTTTCTGAACTTTTATTCAATAATCCCTTTATTGTTACCCAAGTCTTCTTTATGTCATCTTTATATCTTTCAAAGCAGCTGGTATAATATGATTTTTTTGCTAATTTTATGGTCTTCTTGAGTATTCGATTATATGTGCATAGATTTGTCTTCATTGCTTCATAGTTATTATCAGATGTAGTTACGGATCTTAATTTCTTATATAATCCATCCCTGAATTTTATAGAGCGAATGATACCGGCAGTGATCCATTTTGTCTTACGATGTTTATATTTATTAAATCTAACTACCTTACAAGGTAGATGCTTTTCAAGTGCTGATGCTAATTTTTGGCTCAAAGTACAAAAATTGTTGTTTGGGTCTTCTTCATAATCCGTAATAAAGTGTTCAAGTGAACATGATTCTAGTATTTCGCTTTTAAAATTTTCATACGCAACTGGAGTATTAACAAAAGTTTTGATATGTTTCGTACATTTTTTTACAAACTTTAGGAAATCCAAACATATAAAGTAAGGGTAGTGGTCAGACAAATTATGTTCTAATACACCAGCTGTTGTTTTGGAGAATTGTTTTGATAGCTTTACCAAATAGTTATCAATCAATGTAGCACTAGCTTGGGTGATTCGCGTAGGGACTGTTATTTTAGGAATGAAACCATTTGCTAAAATAAGTTCAAAGAAGTTATTAATTTGTGTATTTTCATCTATCTTCAATAGGTTCAAATTAAAATCCCCAGCAATTACTATATCCACAGATAACTGACTAAAGTCATTCAAAAGCTTGTCAATTTCATTAATGAATGTTTGATAATCTTGGTATGAATTTCGAGGAGGCCGATAGATGTTTCCAATAATTAATTTCTTTGAACCTACTGAATTATCTATGGTTACTTCCATAAACAAACCATCCCAATTCACTCCATTTCCTTGGCACGACAGAATGTTATATTTAAAGGAATTTTTCAAATAAATTGCAGTGCCACCATGAATGCTGCACGGATCTTTGTTGGTAACAAGATTATATCCTTCAATTTTAAATAGGGAAGTATCAAAATCATTCCTTAACCAGGTTTCTTGAATACATATTGCGCTAAATTGGAAATCATTTTCTGAATAGGATTCTAGATATACCTTCAATTCGTCAAATTTGGCATTAAGAGATTGAACGTTCAAACTTAAGACGGTAAAAGTGTCTAACTTTTCTCTCAGTAGTTCGGAAGCGGTATTGAAATCATAGTAGGCTGAGGGACTAAAAATGTTTGGTGATTCTTCATTACTATCAAATAGCTCGTTAAAATTAACTATGTCCAACAATGAGGTCATTGCTTGAAAATGCAAATACCAGGAAGAAATTTGTAGTTAAATGTGGGGCATAAAATTCATGATAATGATGAACAATCTGGGCAATATGTTTAAGGGAAGAGGAGAGAGACACACAGGCTTCATTGATGGGTAGAAATGATTGGTTGAAGGAAAAGCAGGTTAATAAATAACCAATAGTAATATAAACAATGTGCAGTAAAAAAGTGTGCATATTTTTCAAGGGCTGTCAGAAAGTTCAGAAGTTCATGGTTCACATTATATTAGATGAAAAAGGTAAGTGTGGAGTTGTACTAGGATTTGTATACTACGATTATGAGAAAATCATATCATATTTAATAATTATCACTATTAACATTGGTGAAGCCTTAACATCATTAAATGATTACTAAGATCTCATCAACAGAGACAAAAAGAAATTGTATAAAATTCATATACATTTGATATTAAACAACAAATGATTTTAAACTAATGTTAAACATCCCGTACCGAAAAAATTGCCAATTATAAACCAATTGTACAAACATCCAAAAAAATGTAGGCGTTTCCTAATATGCCCTAGTATATGACATTAGAAATCAGTTAGCAATTCCTTATATCAAGTTATGAAAGTATATCAAAAGATCATCACATTTAGAACAGCACAGAGGCCATGGTAGTAACACAAGACATTAACATAATTTTAACCACCTCAAACCCAATATGAACAAGTAATGAGATTATTCATGCCATCATAACCAAACTATTAACCAGATTAATAGTATCACATATAGAAGACAGATCCATATATCAAACAAGTATATGTCAATAATTCAACACCATTGAATTTGCCCACAATAATTGTAAAGCTCTCATTCCGAGTAACAAAACACACAGAACATATAAATGACAGTAGTTAATTTCAAATAATAACTCCAACCAAAAATATTAATCCCACCATTTCATTTCATATGTCTCACCATTTATAAATGCATGTAACACCACATATCATAAAAGCAAGTTGTTCCCAATCAGATCAAAGAAAAAAAACAAAAAAAACATCAGGAAAGTAATAATCAACAATCCAATAGTTTAGTCACGCAAGAATGCATCAACTGATTAATCATTGCAAACATTTTTATAATGATTTAATAATCTTCTGTTACGAAAAAACAAGCCTTTCTGGATTGTGTCACAAACAAACAATTTGGGAAAGACAACAATTTTTATGTAGAGTTGGCAAAATATTGCCTAAGTTCCAATGAAATCATAAGAGGTCATTCAGGCATTAAACATCACTAACATGACATATCACTCATCATTTGTATATACATTTGTGTATACAATGTAATCAGACAATTATAATGTTCACATGGTTTAGGATCATAGTAGAAATCATTATATAATTTCTAGCATTTAAGTCAATTGTTTGAACGGAAACATCGTTCCCATACTTAAAATAACAAAACAAAAACAATTGGTATTCAGCAGTTTTCCTACTCAAAGTACAACACATCATGATTTTGTAAATTACACGCTTACAGTTAACATACATACAGTATGTGTTCCAATACTAACAGGTAAACGTTACAAGACCCACCAGGTCATTCAAAACGACATCAACTCAATCAAACCAAAAATTTAAAAAAAAAAAAAAAAAAAAAAAAAAAAATGATGCCACAATGTATCATTTCATATTCTTGACAATAACTGGAGACAAGATACAAAGGTAAATACTAACGTGTACCATTGCACACTTTTGCAAAGTCTTTTGTTTTAAAACTTCAAGTTATTTGGTTTAAAACCCAATGTAACTATCATTTAAATATATACATTTGTAAAATCAACAGTACATGTATTATACAACTAATACGGTATATACTGCTGCATTTATAAGAGACACGATATTTTTCAGATTTGATTGTAACATAATTATTCTGTGGTTATTATAAGAAGCAGTAGGTTATTCAACAAGACCATAACATTCAAAATTGTCAATGTAGCAAGAGTTCAAGTATACCCATTGGGTCATTCAAAAAGTCTGTTTGAAAATGTCAAAGTCATTTAGTAATGTGGTAAGAGTGTCATTGCAATAATTCACGGATTTCTTGCAGCAAATCCCCCATCTTATTCTCCCCATGCCAGGCACCTTCATTCAGTGCTAATGTGTCTGTAAGACCAATACCAATTCCCCAGAATTTATCAGATGGGGAAGCCTCCCCTAATCTCCGTGACCCTGTGTTTAAGAGGAAATCCCTACAAATCTGACTCTTTCCAAACTTTAGGACCAGTCCCTTTTTCATGATTTTTGGGCCTTCAACTTGCCACAGACCTTCATTCACTTTCGAAATTTCATAGGACAGTGTTTTTGCCAGCAAAGGGGTCTTACATGTCAGGATTTTATTAGCGGTCACATCATCTTTGAAGAACAAGGCCTTGTGGTACTGCAAATACTGCTCGGTTGAGTGATATGAAACTAAATACTCATCAGTGAATGAAATCTCATAGAAATTTGAGAGTGGACATCGATACCCAAAAAAGGCTGTAGCATTCTCATTTTGCTTGTAACAATCAAGAACAAATTTCAGGGAAATTGGAAGATCATTCAAGTTGTCAACCGAGTATGCAATGTTATTGATAACCAATGCATCACCTTTCAGGTAAGATTTCATTTTCAGGGCCTTGGCCGCTTTGAGGAAAGGATACAGCGTTTTTCTCTTTTGATTTATTTCATCGGGAAAGTGTTCTTCGATGAAGACATGGGTTCCTTTTAGCTTGAACCGGTTTTCAAAAACATATTGACGGTCCCCATAAAAGTGGAACCGACAGATAATCGGAGAATTTCGGTTGCCTTTATACCATAAGTTAAACTTCATTCATAAATGATGGTTCAACTGTTCAGGACTTACTCGGATAGGATTTTGTTTCCCGTGAGCTTGCATGTACTAAAATTATCATATATATAGAGTGATAAACCTAAAATATAATAAATACTAATTTAATAGACAACTTTCTGTGAAACTCTTCACAAAGTGATCAGCCTTTGATGTGTGGCACATGTGACATATCATTCTGTCATTTTATATATATACATAATAATTTATTGTCTCAAATAATTGATCAATTACAATTACCAAAATCTGACACACTTTCCACACAGGAAGATGATAACATACATATATGGTGTTGATTTAAGGGATTGAAAAAGGGTGAGTGGAAATGAATTTTGTAATTTCCTTTGACTGTGTACACATGTGAAGAAAGCCTTCTGGTGCTAGCATGTGCTGTTGCCAAGTGATAAGCTGGCTTGACCATTGTCAGCTACGTAATTCTGGACACTGAGAGGTAAAGCTGAGTAAAGAAACCAGTATCCATCAATCAGAGGATCACATTTCTTCTGTGTACTATTTGCCCAATGTGCTAAATGGACCCACTCAAACAAAATCTCCCACAGTTCCCACAGACCCACATACACAAAGAAGATGTGGATGTTCGTCGGTTTTTGTTCTGGAAAATTGTTCTTTTCAAAATATAAGACAAAAAAGGAGGTCATTAGTAAAATGGAATGTGCCACTCTTGTCTTGGCCTTTCTTCTTAAATATGGTGAAAGTGAATTTATCCTGAGAAATGCTCCATGAGATTGTGTTGACAAATGCACTGGGTGACCATTGCTGTCCGTTTTCTTTTATTTCAGCCATTCTGCAAATTAGATTCCTTGTTACCACAAAATCTCTCCTCTGACAACAACCTTTCAACTCACTTTGGAAATCACAGCTGGCCAGAATTTCAAGCAATTTTTAAATCGTTTATTGAAACACAATGAAATCCAAGTCTTCCAAGCATGGTGTATGTGACTGATTACAAAGGAATATCGCATTGTCAGATGGCAATGTGGCATGGTATAGCAGAGGATTAATTATCTTGATTTGATAAACTTACTTAATCTTATGTGAAAGAAAATACCCTGATGATTTCTCTGAATTTGGATTAGGAAACTTCACCAACAAAAAGTATAAAATTACAGTGATGCTGTATGGTATGCAGCAACACAAATAGCCTATAGGACACACTGCCCCCTGTGTGAGATGGACTTTCGGCTCAAGGAAGTTAGCCATTCAATGTGCAGATGTTTTGTTGCAAGATCCGTCAGAAATGGAGGACTGCCAATGGAAAGAATGAACCAAGAGAATGGAATGAAAAGACAAGATTTGGTGCCAGGGTGTGAACAAGGGCCATTTGGGAAAAATAATATGATTGATGCCGACATCATCCTCTTACACGCAGACTGTTTGCCCTGAAAGCGTAACCCGCAGGGAGGGTCATGTCGTATTTGTAACCCAGCACAGAATATATTTGCTGAAGCTTGGCTGGATCATTGCTACGTATTTTGTCTTGCAGGTTCTCTCTGTCACCAACCATGCCATAAGTTAAACTGCCCTCATTCACAAATGATGGTTCAAGATCAATACTGGTGGTATGCAGGGATACTGGGATAAGCTTTGCTTCCAGTTTACTCACAAGTTACATGGAGTTTGTTAATAACCCCAATGCAGAATGCCTAGCCAAATTTCTGTGTGACTATTCAGTATTCACGTAGTAGGTACTCAGTAATCATAGGCCTATTATTTTCTGATGAAATCTGTGATAATGCATAGTTTTTATGACAATCAATGTCATTTTGACATTAGGTATATTATAACTGGTTGTCTCGTATAATCAATTTCTTAATAATCAGAATGGCAAGCCGAATATCCTGCATTATGAAGGAAATTGATTAATTACCACTCCAGAGATTCTTACAGTTTCCAAACAGGTAGAGGACAACATATGATGTTGATGTAAGAGATTCAACAGTGATGAGCCGAAATTAGGCTTGTAAGTAGCTCTGATGGTGTGGTGTGTCCATGTGTGAAGAAAGCCTTCTTGTTCTTGCTGGTGCTGTTGCCACAGGATAAGCTGGCTTGACCATTGTCAGCCTTGTCATCATATATGCTGAAATGTAAAGCTGAGTAAAGAAACAGGAATCCCTCAATCAAAGGACAACATCCTCCTGAGAAAATATAGTATGTCATCCAATCTGGTTATAAAATTATCAGAAATCACATGGATAGAGTGTTTGTAAGTATTAAGTTAAGCATGAAGTAGGACCCTTTGCCAATACATGCTAAATATGCAACAGTTCCACATTATTGCATTAACTACATTTTCCACCTACTAAACTGAATTTGTGGCATTTTGGTTATTCTATGTAATTTTAGATTGATTTATTTTGGATGCCAGCTAGCTTAAAACAAAACTTAATAATATCTTAACATCAGTTTCTAAGAGCTAAATATGCATTTTACATGAATATTGTGGTTTATTAATAATTTTTGCGGTTATTTTTGATTATTTTCAATTTGTAAAGACTTTTCATGTAATATCAAGGGATCCCAGTTCATAAATTTAGTTAAGAAGATAATTATGAACATTGTATCCATGTGTTGTCTGAAAATTTAGGAGACTTTGTCTATCTTTTTTCATAGTACTGAAATGTTTAATTAATTTGAAAAATTGAAAAGTTTGACCTGTCTCTACATCACTGCGCTAAGCGTCTTCTTGGTCAATTTTTTAAACGTTAAAGTTTTTTCAGGCTCGCTGAGTGGGCTCAATCAGTTTGAAAAAGGTCATGGCACGCCATGTTTTGCATCATCCATGCTTTTGCTTTCTCAAAACACAAGGTTTCTGGTTTCTTGAGGCTTTGCATATTATAGGCTTGGGCACAGATATATGTAGCTATTAAATCAATATACTAATTAACAGAAAATGACACAATTATTTGAAAAATATTGATGAACAGCAGACCTGTAATATGAAGTTTTTTGTGCATGCATGTGCTGAATTTTACTTCTAGTTTTATGGAAAGTCACACATTGAAATCACAATAAAGGGTGTCTTAGAGTAATGAGAATGTAATTAGCCATAATTAATAGATCTGGTTGAAAATGACATGTGTTTTATGAGCGGAAATGAGAAACTTGATTGCCAAGTTCTAAGGTATTTTTCCCTTGATTGAAGACCTTGCCCCAATTGTTTGAACTTGGAAGCTGCAGGAAAAGCAAATTAGTGATGAGTGGGCTCTCTTTGAGGGATGACATCTTCGTGTTATGAAAAGTACAGCTTCTACTTCAGCTCTGCGTCACTTACTTGATTCTGCTCATTTGGTTTTGAAGAAAAGTAATTCTAAGTATTATCATCCGGCAAATGAGTTTCTTAACAACTCCTAGAAGTTTGTTTTGATATTACTAAAAGCATGTTCACCATATGTCATTTAGCTGCAATTTGCCTGGCAGCTTGTTTTGTATTAATCACTGTAATTGGCACAAACATTTGGTGGACTTGTGTTATCTGGAACAGAAGGAATTCTTAGGCCTGATTAATATCTATTCAAATTTAGTCCCGTTTCCTTGGTAGCAAAGTAAGTTAGGCAAAATATCAATTCACCCAAAACAGAAGAATAAGTGTTTCTTTTATTATCTTATTGACCCAGATAATTTATTTCTTAATAATGAAATCTTACATTACAAAAATTGCTGATCAATTATCCACTCAAGAAAATCAGGCACACTTTCCACACAGGAAGGAAACAACAGGTGATATTGATGTGGGGATTGAACAGCAGTGAGCAGACATTAACCTTTGTAAGTGTCTTTAATTGTGTCCACGTGTGAAGAAAGCCTTCTTGTTGCTGCTGCCAAGAGATCATAGATGCTGAGCTACAATGGTGACAAGAAAGCTGAGCTAAGACACGATAATCCATCAATCAAAGGACCATATATTCGGAGGACTATTTGTCGAATTTTAGGGGTAGACATGGAATCCAATTGCTAATGGGACCCAATGACCCATGACAGAATTGAGGTGGTTGTTTATCAATGTTAAAGACCTAAAATGTACTTGTTAAACTCACAGTGCATTTAAAAATGGACAAGAAGGTAGATGGATCAGGGCAGCTGTTATAAGTTACATCAATCACACGGGCAACAAATTTGATTTGATTTGATTTGATTTTATTCAGGCTCCAAAAGGAGAGAACAGGTAAATATATATATATACAGAGATAAAAGAAACATCATAATAAAAACAATCATTATAAGACAAAAACAGTAAATGATTAAAAATGACTAGAATGGCAGTAACAAGTTGTTAACACTCAAAATATCACAACTTTTAAATAAAGAAAATTTGTTACTATCTGCAATGCCACATGCAGGTCTTAGTTAAAACTTTTGCTTTTGGTACGAATGCTGGCTCTGCAGTTAGGCAGCCTTTTCGGGGTATAACTCGATGACTGATGATCACAAGATCTCTTTACGTGTACCAAGTTTGCTCAGAATGTGTCTGCGAGGGGCAGGGCCATGTCACATTTGTAAACCAGCACCCAGTGTATTTGCACAAGACCGTTTCCAGAGACTGTTGCCTGTAGCATGTTTCATATCACCATATATCTTCATACTGGCAGAGCTGGGGACAATTCATTGATGTGCATATCAATTCTTATAACATGGATCCACCGCAGACCAAAAAGGAAACAATCAAAAGTGCATGCAAGTTTTTCAACTGTTATTCTCTCGGTTGTTGAAAATACTTTTTTCTTGTGTCCATTATGCTCATGTTTTTTTTTTTTTTTAAGTATCTTGTACATGTACATTATCATAATTGTTACTAAATCATGAATTCCTGGTTTCTCCAACTGGTTTAATTAAATTTATCAAATTAAATTTGTCTTAAACACATTGTGAAATGAAATCAAGATTGTTGGATCACATCAAACAGAATATACCTTTTGTTGAAACAATTGGATAAAGCAGATCGCAAAATGATACGGACAATTTCACAATAATAAAAAAAATGTATGACTAATAGGCTATACTGTTTGACTTATGCTATGATGTTGCCTGGCATACATGGTATTCCAACACATCTAGCAAATAGGGCAAACTGCCCTGAATATATGTCAGAGATGGGGCTGTGGTTCAAGGAAGTTGGCCAGCCACTGTGCAGATGTTTTGTTGTAGATCCCATCTGAAATAAAAGGTTGCCAAGTGAATGAATGAAGAAAAAGGCAAAAAAGAGATAGGTCTGCTAGGGTGTAAACAAGGGCCATTCAGAAAAATATTATATGATTGATGCTGACATCATCCTCTTACACGCAGACTGTTTGCCCTGAAAGCGTAACCCGCAAGGGAGGGTCATGTCGTATTTGTAACCCAGCACAGAATATATTTGCTGAAACTTGGGTGGATCATTGCTACAGATTTTGCCCCGCAGGTTCCCTCTTATATCAACCATACCATAAGTTAAACTTCATTCACAAATGATGGTTCAACTGTTCAGGACTCACTCGATTTTGTTTCCAATGTTCTTGCATGTACTTAAATTGTCATATATTGATAAACCCAAAAGTATAATGAATACTAATTGAATAGCCAACTTTCTGTGAAACTCTTCACCAAGTGATCAGCCTTTGATGTGTGGCACATGTGTCATATCATTCTCTCATTTTATATAATAATTGATTACACATACAAAAATCTGAGACACTTCCCACACAGAAAGATAATAACATGCATGTATGGTGTCGATTAATGGGATTGAAAAGGTGTGAGTGAAAATGAAATTTGTAATTACCTTTTACGGCGTCCACATGTGAAGAAAGCCTTCTGGTGCTAGCATGTGCTGTTACCAAGAGATAAGCTGGCTTGACCATATCAGCTACGTAATTCTGGACACTGAGAGGAAAAGCTGAGTAAAGAAACTGGTATCCATCAATCAGAGGATCACATTTCTTCTGTGTTCTATTTGCCCAATGTGCTAAATGGACCCACTCAAACAAAATCTCCCACAGTTCCCACAAACCCACATACACAAAGAAGATGTGGATGTTCATCGGTTTTGTTCTGGAAAATTGTTCTTTTTAAAATATAAGACAAAAATGGAGGTCATTAGTAAATGGAATGTGCCACTCGTGTCTTGGCTTTTCTTCTTAAATATGGTTAAAGTGAATTTTTCCTGAGAAATGCTCCATGTGTTGACAAATGCACTGGGTGGCCAATGCTGTCCATTTTCTTTTATTTCAGCCATTCTGCAAATTAGATTCCTTGTTGCCACAAAATCTCTCAACCTTTCAACTCACTTTGGAAATCACAGCAGGCCAGAATTTCAAGCAATTTAAATTATTTTTTGAGACACAATGAAATCCAAGTCTTCCAAGCATGGTGTCTGTGACTGATTACAAAGCAACATTGCATTGTCAGATGGCAATGTGGCATGGCATAGCAGAGGATGAATTATTTTGATTTGATAAACTTAATCTAATGTGAAAGAGGTTCAAGGAAGTTGAACACAAACGATTGGATATGATACGTCATTTTTCATTGTATCATTTCGAAGTACAATGGAATTAGCAGTGATGTGAGGACAAAGCTTTTTCAGACTTATAGTGTCCATATGTATGGTGTTGCATCATGGGCACTTGATGACAGCAGTATCAACAAATACCAAACAGCCTGGAATATATGTACAAGAAAAATATGGAACCTCGACAGACGGGCTCACAGAAGGCTTCTGCCCACAATTGGTCAGACTACACAGATGGATAAAATGCTGGGAACTCGATTTATGAGACTGTATAACTCGATGACCTCTGGGAATAATCCAAAAGTTGCGGCTGTAATTCGGACAGTGAGTGCATGTAAGTAGAGTATCACAGCCCGCAACCTTTTGCTTGCCAAAAACACGTGCCTTTCCATAGACTATGAAGCAGATACCATGGCAACTGCAATCCGTGAACTCTCACTGGTGGTGCAGGGTGTATACTCCCTGAAAAACTGGACTTTTTAGGAAATAAATGAATGCATTTTGAATGTCTCTGTAATCTAAATAATTAATTTCAAATATTTTAAACTCTGCATTTAATCTCTGTAAAAAAAATAATAATTGTGTCTTGACAAACACGAATAAATGGTATATATATATTATTTTCTGATGAAATCTGTGAAAATGCATAGTTTTTTATGATGATCAATGTCATTTTGACATTGAGTATATTATAACTGGTTGTCTCGTACAATCAATTTCTCAATATTCAGAATGCATGGCAAGCCGAATATCCTGCATTATTAGGAGATCGATTAATTATACCCTCTCCAGAAAATCTGACAGTTTCCAAACAGGTAGAGAGCAACATATGATGTTTATGTATGGGATGATGAGCGGAAATTAAGCTTTTAAGTAGCTCTGATTGTGTGGTGTGTCCATGTGCGAAGAAAGCTTGCTTGTTCTTGCTGGTGCTGGTTGCCACAAGATAAGCTGGCTTGACCATTGTCAGCCCTGTCATCGCATAGATGCTGAAAGGTAAAGCTGAAAGAAACAGGAATCCATCAATCAAAGGACCACAACCTTCTCAGAAATATGGTACAACGACCAATCTGATTAATAGAGAGGGAATCCTAAATGCTGATTGGATAACTATGTCACTGTACACTATTTTAGTTACCATGGAAACCAAACTTTTCACTGTAGCACATCACCGTGCATATATTTTGAAATAAAGTGAGACAGGATATCAAATGATATATAGATCTACGGTTTTCCTGCAAGCAAAGCATCTGTATTGCAATGTTAATTGTATGAATGGATACAAAAACATAGATATTTTTGGAATTTGACCATTTGGAACTCACTTAGGTTGTCATAGCAGAAGAATTTGTTGACTGTAATAAACGGAAACACACCAGACAATATGTTATCTTCTTCTTTTGTAATTGTATATGTATTATTGATGAAATTGGATTCAATTTTAATACATATCGAACCAAAATGAATTTAATAAGGAGAATTTGTCTACAAGTGGACTGCTCTTGCATTGCCACTTCTTTTTCCAGCCTTGGCAGATCAGAACATGTGCTGTCTTGTGTTGCCACCTAGTGATTAGTGTGCTATTCCGCCAGCTCCTGCAAGCATCCACATCATTTCAATCAGAGGAACACACAATTTTGTCTGGAAGACACCGGGGCTGTTTCTGAGTGTGCTGATGGCCTTGTCTACTTCCTTAGAGAATGTGATTGCCGAGTCTGACTCTGGTATACACCAATGTTGAATAGAAATTTTGTGAATGTGCAATGAAATTGGAACTATTTCTTGGGACAGCAATGCTGTAGCATACAAAATCAACTTTTGTGCCAGGTGGCAGCAGCATGCAGATCTCATTTTCACCAGAATGAAGGAGAATGGAAGCGTGCTCTTTTTTATAATGTGAGGAAATAATGCAAAATCTACCATAGCAGTTTTTGTCATTGAAAAATTCACCAAGTGACCATTGCTGATTCGGTACTTATTTCAGTCTTTCTGCAAATTAGATTCCTTGTCACCATCACGACTACCAGGGCAACAACCTTTACCACTCACTGAGATAATCAGAGTTGGCCAGGTAACTCTTTATCACTGTGAGACACAATTACTGTAAATACAAAACCAGCTAACGAACTTGTTGGAAGCCAAGAGGGAACTAATTAATTGCTGATTTCATGATCAGCTAAGCAAAAGGTTTGTGCCAGGGGTACAACTAGTGATATAACAATGACCTGCAAAACCTTAATTAGGCCTATGATAAAATATTCAGTATATGTCGCTCAGGGTCAACATCCATTTAATATAATATGGTGTCGGAACTTAATAAAGAAGGAAAAAAAAAAAGAATTAAGAGCAAGTTCATTACACTATGCCCATTGCCCATCCTCCACAAGCAAAGACTCCAGGGCCAACCAGATGATGGTTGGGGGGGGAGGTTTTCAAAAAAAGTTGAACACATGACACTGTAAAAAAGTTTGCCTGGGCACCATAATGTTAAAATAGCAGTAAAAAGTTTGTCGCTCTTCTGCATGCGACAGCAAAATTGTCTCTTACTTACCACAAGTAGCAGTAACCAGCTACGTAGTACCCCCCCCCCCATTTATCATTTAGTCAGGCCCATGGACTTTACAATTGGACTAAGGATGGTGAAGTGAAGTGTGGATCTTGTTTCATAGCATATAATATATCGTTAAAAAATGTGGTAATATCCTGAATCCAGAATGAAGGAAATTATATTTTCAGTTTTAGAATTTCAATTGTGAGACTCAATTATGCCTCCATTAAATTGTGAATCCATCGAAATTTCAAATATCAAAAGTAATCCCCTGATATGTTGCTTACCTGTTTTATCAAAATATGATTCCAGATGATTTCTTGGAACCTTAATTATGGGAGCTCATAAAAAGTAAGTAGTGGCTCTTTAGCGAAATAGTTGACAGGGGCCTATGAGTCCCCAACTGAAAACTAGTAAAATGATAATACCTCATAGGTATGATATGGTATTCACAAACATGCGCAATTTGTATTTATCTTCTTTAGTATGCCATCACTATAACAGCAAACATGCTTTATTAATTTAGGTAAGACCATTTAATATCTGGAGGAGGCTTGGAAATTATTTATCTAACGGCAGCCCGGAATATTCAAACCTCAAGCAACACCTTGTTACAGTCCTAGTCATATTTACGTGGAATCTCAAATTATTTCAGAGATTCCACATAAAAATGCACCTGGCAGACATTATTCCAAGTCTTTCCAAAAAGAACTTATTTGTTTCACCAAAAATGAGCAATAAATTATTCATTTAAATTTATATATATTAAATGGTCGCCCCCATACAGCCCTGAGTGCTTCTGTGGCACATCTTCTGCAGGGTCACCAGCAACAACACTTGAGAGTTGAGAGAAGGCTGCAGTAACCGAGTGCACCATAGTCTCTACCAGGGGGCACGTCATGAGCATGATTGAGTGCTGAGATGAATGTTGACATGAAAGTACTTTGCAGGCAAAGATTTCGTGCCATGATCTACCAAAGCTTTCGGGAATACATTTTGGTGCTTGGTAACAAATGGGACATGACCCTGCCTCCAGCTAACACATTGTGGCGAGCTGTAGGTTCATGTAAAAGCATCTTCTGATCATTGATCATTCAGTTATTGCTGAGAAAGCCTTCTTGGGTCCCTCTAGTGCCAGAGGTACATTAGTTCCAAAGCAGAGTAGCCCAGCTATGGCATCTGCATGCATGGCTGCTGTTCGAGTCTACTTTTTGGTCATTTGTTTCAGAAAGAAAATGCTTATGAGTTTTCATTTACTTATGAACCATTTATATTTCACTACTTATTTCTGCATAATGTGAGTTGCACCTTCTTCGTAGCCGATATTTTGTAATATTGTAAATTATATAAATGCAAAACAGTCTGCCTCCAATATATTCACAATAAAATGTTCCATTTCTAAGTGCATTTCATCTAATATAACTTAATATTCTGAAAGTTATAGACAAGTACAATTGTATCATAAAGATAGATTACCATCATGATGCAAAGCAACGATCTGAAATAATTTTTTTAGGTTGATGGCATGAGTGTTTTATTACTATAGAAGTGTGATGTGAATGTGTTTGTTTACTCAGCCTTACCTGTCAGTGTTGGTGGTGGCAAGGCAGACAACGGTCAAGCCAGCTTATCTCTTGGCAACCATGGGCATAATTTGGTGGGGGACGGGGGGACATGTCCCCCCCCCCACATATTTGACCCCGGGGTATATAATATGAAATGTCTCCCCCCCCCCCCACTTTTTTGAGAAAGAAAAATATCTTGTTGTTATGGCCATTGGGGGAAATTTTGGTAAAGAGCAGTTTTGAGAGACGTGTAAAGCACCTTTCTGCTCGAGTAAGTTAACATGCCATACAAAAGTCGGAATTCTTGAATGTAAAGAATCCTGAATGACTTTTTATTCACGGATCAGGAGGCCAACTTGGACTTAGTTACCGCATGTCCCCCCAACATTTTCTGTGAAAATTACGCCCCTGTTGGCAACAGCACAATACAAGCAAGGACGATTAAGGAGGCTTTCTTCACAGGTGGACAAACCACACCACCACACCACACCAATTTGCAACAAAAACATTATATTCAGTTATCACACAGTAATGAGTGCGTACCAGTTTTTACGGCACTAAGGTGCCTAGTATTGCATGAAACACATACACAATGTATCAGTAGAAGCTCCAGCTCTCCCCTTCAGTTTTGGTTACAGGTCTGCCCTTCTCATTACCAAGAGCATTGCATTGTCATTGGAAATTGCACTCTGTGACCCATACCTCCCCGTTCCTCTAGGGTTTTCCGTTTGTTAAGCCATTAAGTGAATTAGACGCTTTCTTTGTCGCTAAATCGGTCCCTGGACACCATCTTCTCCGTTCAGCAAGAAAATCAGGACTGGCCAGAATTTCAAGCAATCTGCAAACCACTTTAGTGAGCAACAAGGAAATACTAGACAGTGATACAAAGATAACCTGATAGTGTCAATACCAGCCTCACTACCAAGCTTTCATTGTAACTTCGGGCAGGGAACCCAACTGAAAATCAAAAAATAGTCTCAGGCAACTGAGTTTTTCCTGCAAAATGTCCCATAGCCGTTTTTATCATTGACAAATTCACTAAGTGACCATTGCTGCACCTGGCTTTATTGCAGCCTTTCTGCAATAAGATTCCTTGTCACCATCACGACGACCAGGGCAACAACCTTTCCACTCGCTGAGATAATCAGAGTTGGCCAGAGTTTCAGGTAACTCTTAATCACTTTCAGATACAAATCAAATACAGAGACTTCTGCGAGCACATTAATACTATTCGTTATCTCCATCAGCTGACAAACTTGTTGAAAGCCAAGGGGGAACAAATTAAATGCTGATTTCATGATCAGCTGAAGAAAAGATTGTACAGTCGGTGACATGTAGCAAAGCCCTGCACAGCTTAATAAGGCCTAAATAAAATATCAAGCATTTGTCATGAGAGCTGCTCGGGGTCAATATCCATTTAATTCAACCTGGTGTCAAGGAACTTACTTAAGAAGGAATAGATATAAGAAGAGAAAGTTCAATGCACTGTTGTCCACAATCTCACCCATGCAAAAACTCTCGGGCCAACCAGATGAGGCTATGCATTTTTTTTTTTTAAGTTTGGACACATTGCACTGAAAAAAGTTTGCCTGGGTCCCTTAATGTTAAAATAGCAATAAAAAAACTTTGGCACTCTCAGCATGTGACAAAAAAATGTATGTTTGCTTCGCATATATATCTGAACAAGAGGGTAAAATCCATCTATATACCCCCCCCCCATCTATCATCCATTCAGCCCATTGGACTTTAAAATTTGACTAAGGATGGTACTTTTGCAAAGAGATCATCCAGATCATTTTTGACGCTGCGCTCCTAGCAGCTCGAAGTGAAAAGGCGTTGACCTTGTTTCACAGCATAAACATATCGCCAAAAAATGTTGTAATATCCTGAATCCAGAATGGACGAAATTACATTTTGATTTAATCAGTTTTGGAATTTCAATTGTGGGGCTCAATTAGTACTTCCACTAAATCATTAATCCTATGAAATGCCAAAATATTACGAGTAATCCAAATTTATGTTGCTTACCTGTCTTATCAAAATATGACTTTAGATAAATTCTAGGAATTTGAATTATGGAAGCTCTAGTAAAACTAGAATCGCAAGCGATGATAATATGACCGCCGGCGCTGCTGGACGCCTTTTGCTGATCAAGTGCAATCAAGTGTGACTGTGTCGATCCATAAAAGATGAATAACAATTTGTGTTTTGAGTGCGGCTTGTTTGGACCTGGCTTAAAAAAGCTCAGTCGTATAATAATAATAATAAATAGATATATATTCGTTGTTGTCCATGGCGCAGTGGGGCCTCTATTTGACGGGGGGTTTATTCGAGGGGCGTATATGTGTACATCCATTGTGCATGCCTGTGTACGGCCATCGTCAAGTGTACGCCCATCTGTAGCTCGTCTGGCATGCCCATCTGTGTGTTCACGCCAATTTGTGTGTACACACCCATCTGTGTACGCACCCATTTGCGTGGGCATGTCCACCTGAATGCCTATCTGTGTGGGCACGCCCACCTGTACACCCATCTATGTGTACGCCCACCTGTAGGCCTATGCCCATCTCTCGAGTGTATGCCCATCTGTGTTGGTACCCTCATCTGTGAGTGCATGCCTTCTTAGTGTGCACGCCCCCCTTTACACCTAGCTGGGAGTACGACCGTCTGTGTGAGTATGCCAATTTGTGTGTGCACAGCCACCTTCGTGTGCACGCCCATTGATATGGCCATCTGTGTGCGCATGCCCATATGTACAGCCATCTGCATTTTTACGCCCATATCAGCACGCCCGTCAGTGTGTGTAAGCCCATCTGTGCGTGCACGCCCATCTGTGTGTGCATGCCCGTTTGTATGTGCATGGCCATCTGTATGCCCATCCCAGTGTGGATGCCCATGTGTGTGTGGACGCCCATGTGTGTCTGCAGGGCCACCTGTGTGTACACACACATCTGTCAGTGCAGGCCCACCTGTACGCCTAGCTGTGTGGGTATGCCCACCTGAACACTCATCTGTGTGTACGCCCATGTGTATGCCCATCTGTGTGTGTATGCCCATCGGTCAGTGTATGCCCATGGGTGTGTGTACGCCCATGGGTGTGTGTAAACCCATGGGTGTGTGTACTCCCATGGGTGAGTGTACGCCCATGGGTGTGTGTGGACCCAGGGGTGTGTAAAACCATTGGTACAGTATATATACACCTTTTGATATATATATATATGAACACCCTTTGGTATAAACTCGCCCATGTCAGTAAACTGTCATGAAAAGTAAGCCAACCGACCTGCCGCCTGACCTGTAATGTAATGTAGTGCTTTAATGCAGTGCTGTAACGTAGCGCTGTAATGCAGTGCTGTAATGCAGTGCTGTAATATAGTGCTGTAATACAGTGCTGTAATATAGTGCTGTAATACAGTGCTGTAATGCAGTGTTGTAGTGCAGTGCTTTAATGCAGAATACAGAAAGAAGTCCAATAACACAATGCAGCACAATGATTCATTGTTGTAATTATGTTGTAAAGTAATGCAGTGAGGCAGTGATGTAATGCAGTACAATAATGCAGTGTAATGCAGTGCTGTAATGCATTGCTGTAATGCAGTGCTGTAATAGAGTGATGCAAAGCATGCAGTAATGCAGTGCAGTTATGCAGTGCAGTTATGCAGTGCAGTTATGCAGTGTTGTAAGCAGTGCTGTGATGTGGTCTGTAATGCAGTGCAGTTATGCAGTGCAAAAAAGCACTGTTGAAATACAGTGCAGTAATGAAGTGTTGTGCTGCAGTGCTGTAATGCATTGCAGTAATGAGGTTCTGTGATGCAGTGCAGTAACACAGAGCTGCAATGCAGACTGCAGTGTTGTAATGCAAGGCAGTGATGCAGTGCAGTTATGTGTCCACGGGGGCATGGCCCCGCGTCCGCGGGGGCATGTCCCCGTGTCCGCGGGGGCATGTCCCCATGTCCGCGGGGGCATGTTCCCGGGGGCATGTCCCCATGTCCCCCGGGCATGTCCCCAGGGGTATGTCCCCATGTCCCTGGGGGCATGTCCACGCGGGCATGTCCCCATGTCCCATGGGGGTATGTCCCAATGGCCCCGGAGGTATGTCCCCGGGGGTATGCCCCCATGTCCCTTGGGGTATGTCCCCATGGCCCCGGGGGTATGCCCCCATGTCCCCATGTCCCCGGGGGTATGTCCCCATGTCCCTGGGGGTATGTCCCCGGGGGTATGTCCCCATGTCCCCGGGGGTATGTCCCCGGGGGTATGTCCCCATGTATGTCCGCGGGGGCATGTCCCCATGTCCCCAGGGGGCATGACCCCATGTCCCCTGGGGCATGTCCCCATGTCCCCTGGGGCATGTCCCCATGTCCCGGGGGTATGTCCCCATGGCCCCGGGGGCATGTCCCCATGTCCCCGGGGGCATGTCCCCATGTCCGCGGGGGCATGTCCCCATGTCCGCGGGGGCATGTCCCCATGTCCGCGGGGGCATGTCCCCATGTCCGCGGGGGCATGTCCCCATGTCCGCGGGGGCATGTCCCCATGTCCGCGGGGGCATGTCCCCATGTCCGCGGGGGCATGTCCCCATGTCCCCGGGGGCATGTCCCCATGTCCCAGGGGGCATGTCCCCATGTCCCCGGGGGCATGTCCCCATGTCCCCGGGGGCATGTCCCCATGTCCCCGGGGGCATGTCCCCATGTCCCCGGGGGCATGTCTCCATGTCCCCGGGGGCATGTCCCCATGTCCCCGGGGGCATGTCCCCATGTCCGGGGGGGGGGCATGTCCCCATGTCCGGGGGGGGCATGTCCCCATGTCCCCGGGGGGCATGTCCCCATGTCCGCGGGGGTATGTCCCCATGTCCGCAGGGGGTTTAGTAGATATTAAATGGTTGCCCCCTTATTCTTAGTAATAATGGTCGCCCACTCTTTAGTATATATTAAATGGTCGCCCCCTTATCCTATCTATCTATCTATCTATCTATCTATCTATCTATGTATATCTATCAGCATTGCTTAGTAGATATTAAATGGTTGCCCCCTTGGTTCATACATTCTTAGTAATAATGGTCGCCCCCTCCTTAGTAGATATTAAATGGTCGCCCCTTATCCTATCTATCTATCTATGTATCTATCTATCTATATCTATCATCATTGCTTAGTAGATATTAAATGGTTGCCCCCTTGGTTCATTCATGCATGTACTTTTGTTATCTTAGCACCTTAGTAGATATTAAATGGTTGCCCCCTTATTCTTAGGAGATATTAAATGGTCGCCCCCTTATCCTTAGTAGATACCTTATCTATCTATCTATCTATCTATCCGTCTATCTATCTTCATCATTGATTGCCATCATTGATTGCCATCATTGATTGCCATCATTGACTGCCATCATTGACTGCCATCATTGACTGCCATCATTGACTGCCATCATTGACTGCCATCATTGACTGCCATCATTGATTACCTTTGTCTACGACTCCGCCACATAAATCCTCCGACACCCTCCGACACATGAAATCCCGCCATGTGACTGCATAAAAACAGAGATCAGCCTAAAGGCGATCAATAAGAGTTTGGCTGCTTTTGAGACATCCCCCAGCAGTCAAGCGGTCCAAGCAGGTCTAATCTGGCACAGTGCCAAAAATCACGAAAACAACATTCAGATAGCCAAAATAACAATAAGGTGGGGTGTTTCACTGAAAAATCATGAATCTCAGAAAGGTATGAAAGACCCCTTGGATCATTCTGGTTTTCAGGGGTTGAGTAAAGAATGTAAAGTTATGTTTATATAGCAACTTTCATGATTGTACATTGAGTGTAACTTGTTCTATCCATCCCCAAAAATGTGAGTTAAATGGTACAATACGGGGGTAAAAGCAAAATGACCGCGCCAGCGCTGGCGGCGGTCATAATAAATAGTGGCTCTTTAGCAAAAAAGTTAACAGCTGCCAAAGTGTCCCTAACTGAAAAATAGTAAAATGATAATAGCTTTTAACCTTTAAGTATGATATCATATACATGCGTAATGTGTATTAAGATATCTTTGTTAGTCTGCCATCACTATTTGGTTAGTAGCTTATTTTGGTATGTAGCCATTTCATATCCAGAGGGAGGCTGGAGTTTTCCATGGCAGGAAATTGTTTTATTCATGTGCTCGAAGTGTCTAAATATTCAATCCAAAATGAAGCAGCACCTTTTCACGAAATACCCATAACAGAAATTATTTATTTCAAGGCTGCCCAAAAGAATCTGTTTGTTTCACAAAAGATGAGCAATAGATTAATATTCATTTAAATAGATATATATATAAATAGTCACCCTCATTCAGTCCTGAGTGCTTCTGTGGCACATCTTCTGCTGGGTCACTAGCAACAAAACTTGAGAGTTGATAGAAAGCTGCAGTAACAGAGTGCACTATAGTCTGTGACAGGGGGCATGTCATGGGCATGATTGAGTGCTAAGATGAATGGTGACATGAAAGTACTTTGCATGCAAAGATTTCGTGCCATGATCTACCAAAGCTTTAGGGAATACATTTTGGTGCTTGGTTACAAATGGGACATGACCCTGCCTCCAGCTAACACATTGTGGCGAGCTGTAGGTGCATGTAAAAGCATCTTCTGATCATTGATCATTCAGTTATTGCTGAGAAAGCCTTCCTGGGTCCCTCTAGTGCCAGAGGTACATTAGTTTCAGATCAGAGTAGCCCAGCTCTGGCATCTGCATGCTTGGCTGCTATTTGAGTCTACTTTTTGGTCAATAAAATTTCAGAACGAAAATGCTTTAGGGTTTTCATTAACTTATGAACAATTTATATTTCACTACTTATTTCTGTATAATGTGAGTTGCACCTTCATCTTGGCAGATATTTTATAATATTGTAAATTATATAGGCCTATAGGTATAGATGCCAAGCAGTCTGCCTCCCGTATATTCACAATAAAATGTTCCTTTTCTAAGGGCATTTCATCTACATGTACATTTTACAAGTATTGTAACTTAATTTTCTGAAAAGTAAAGACAAGTACGATTATAAAATCGAACAGATACATTACCATCATGATACAAAGCAATGATCTGAAACCTACAGTGTATGTCAGTGATGCTAAGTAAACCAGATAATTCCCAATAAAATTTAATCATTTTATTAGTTTTTTTTTATATCAATGGTATGAGTGATTTATTACTATAGAATTGTGATAAGCCTCCCAAAGTGATGGGAATGTGTTTCTTTACTCAGCTTTACCTTTCAATGATGTGGGTGGCAAGACAGACAACGGTCAAGCCAGCTTATCTCTTGGCAGTAGCACAATGCAAGCAAGAACAAGATGGCTTCCTTCACAGATGAACACACCACACCAACAACCGTTGTCATAGAAACACAGGATTACAAATTTTACTTCATATTATTACTATTTAAATGTCAAAAATGTGCAACAAAAAAATAGTATGCAGTTATCTCACAGAAACGAGTGCAATACCAGTTTTTATGGCAATAAGATGATTGCATGAAACACATAGATATGTATTATGTACCACTAGAAGCTCCAGATCTCCCCTTCAGTGCTGGTTACAGGTCTGCCCCAGTCTACTGGATCTGGCAAGTAAACAGCCACAATCAGCATATGCAAATGAGCATGATATGGCAGAACAAAATTGTTCTCTTTCATACTGTGGGAATCTTAGATTAATAACAACAAAATCAATGTTTATACTTTTAACTTATTAGTGCCTCTGCAAGTTATACAGTAACAATGGTTACATAAATTATTGGTTACTTGTTGGATGTGTTAGCTGAATACTCTTCCCAAACTGTTGATCTGATCTGTATCTTGTTCTGTAACGGACAAAATATTCATTTTGCTGGTACTGGTTTTTCAGAACTATGGCTGAAGCGAACGCTGACTGGGCTGAGTTGGCTGAAAACGATGTGGTCCCAGGCACCCTCGTGGTGGATGATGACGCTGATGCGGACGCAAATCTGAATAAAGAGAATCAAGAACCTGAGTTGATGGACGCGAAAGATGCTAGACTGCCGAAACGCAGAGGTCGACCTCCAAAACCCCGCAACAATTCTGACAGCACCGATCAACTAAATCCCAAAGATTATCTTGCAATTAAGGATGAACTTGACCAGTTTCGTAAAGAGAACCGGGACCTCAAACTGAAGCTACGTAACAACGAGACACTTCTGGGTACCCTTGAACAAGACTTGGACACAGCTAGAGGCTTGCTGCTTGAAAAAGAGCAAGATTACGAGAGTCTTCTCGGTGAGTTCTCTAAGCAGGCTGAATCAGTAGTGAAACCCAAGGGCCTTATAGTCTTCGATAAAATCTCAGAGCCGATTATTTACAAACTGAATTCTAGCATTGACTGGTGCAGGGAACTGCGTTCCTTGGATGATCTTACCAAAATGAAGGCCTCAGATATCGAGATCCTGGGTATTGATGTTTTGGTTCTAATAACTGGCACTTTTGAAATAGCTGATGGTCGAGATGTCAACTCAGCCTTTGCAGATCTCAAGCAAAGTGTAGAGAACCTGTGCGAAAGCTGTACAGTGTATTGTGTTAGTCTCCCACCAAATATGAGAAAAGCTGTGCAGATTAACTTATTCAACCACAAGTTCGGCCTCCTTAGTCCATTAATTAAACATGTCAACATCACCCCGAGGGGATTGAGATCAACAATGTTGAAGGAAGATGGCCTAACATTATCTGACAGATGCATCGATGCTTATGTCGAGGTTATGAATTCCGAAATTAAGGCAGAGGCTAGGAAGAGACCGAGTCAACAAGCCTGTAGTTCCTCAAACCAATTTCAAGTTAAGGCAGTAGTGCCGATGAAGCAAGAATTGATTGGACGAGTGATTGGGAAGGGAGGAAACATGAGAAGATTACAGAAGAGGCAAATGTAGCCATAACATTCGGAAAGTGGTACGAATCTAAAGAAAGGGGTCGCGAAGATGATCCTTTCGATGGTGCCTTAATCTCAGGATGGTCTGAAAATGTACGTCAGGCGATTGACACTGTTAAAGAAATAATTAGTCGTGAAAGTGAGCCAAGTGAAAAGAAGCGTAAGTTGTGACAATGACAGTACGAGCCACAGAGACTGCCTCAGAGAAACGTCCCGCATCCTGCCCCTGATAAACGGTCAATTAAAAAGCTGTACATAAATAAACCGGTTCAAGCATACCTAGATTTTTGTTGTTCTTGTAAAAAAAGGATAAAATATCCTGTGAGCACAGGTTCGAGTACATCAGTCTCTGTGGGAAAAGGCAATGGTGTTCTAAGTCAATCCCGTCGGAAAAATTTGAAATTGTCTCTCTGGAACTCACGCAGTCTTAAAAATAAAACTGATCTTGTGAACGACTACAGAAATGAAAAAGATCTTGATATCATGTTGTTTACTGAATGCTGGCTTAATGAGAATGATTGTGAGATTAATGATATGGTAAGCAATGGTGCTTACAGGTTTCTTCTAAAGGCTCGGTTGGGCAGAACCGGTGGTGGAGTTGGTTGTCTTTTCCGGTCAGATTTGAATGTTGTGAGTTTGGCTTCCAATCCTAGTATCACTTTCGAGCATCTAGCACTGAAACTTGATGGCCGAGTAACTGTTCTTCTGATTTATAGACCTGAACCAACGGATGCAAATATTTACCGAATGTCAGACTTCTTTGATGAGTTTACTGAATTCTTATCTCAGTTTCAACATGACAAGTCAGAGCTTATTATTGTTGGTGATTTCAATTTTCATATGAACAAACCGGGTGCTAGCAATACAAAGAAATTTAATGAAGTGCTAGAGATGTTTGATCTGATCCAGCATATTCAAGGTCCCACACATGTTGCAGGCAATACTCTGGATTTGGTGATCACAAGGCGGACCTGCCCCCTGGTGTCTAGTTGTAGTATCGATGAACTTCTCTCTGACCATCATTCCATTCTAATTGATCTCAATCTGAATAGGAGCAAGCGACCGCGAAAGAGAGTTAAATATCGGAAGACCAGGAACATGAACCTGGACTCTTTCAAGATGGATTTAAGGCATTTCTTCTCTACAAAACTAGATAAACTGAGCGATGATCAAGCTAAAGAATGTCTTCTTGATGAGTTGATTACAACTTATGATGAATCCAAGACTGTACTAGATAAACATGCCCCGGAAGCAGAAAAAATTATTACTGTCAGAGCACCTACACCATGGAATACTGAGGATATAAAGACTTTCAAGGCAGCAAAACGTAAAGCTGAGAAAAAATGGCGAAAAACCAAGAGGGAATCTGATTTACTTATCTTCAAAGAAAAAAGGAACAACTTCAACAGTCGGCTCAAGCTCTTGAAGAAAAATGATCTGGCAGAAAAAATTAGGAAAAACAAAGGAAACTCAAAGGCTCTTTTCAAAATTGTGAATAATGCGCTGCACAAGAAACAGGATCTTCCCCTACCCACTGGCAGAGATGACAAAACACTTGCGTCTGAATTCTCCGATTACTTTGATAAAAAAATCGAGAAAATTAGAAATAAACTCGATCAGGTGAATACAATACCTACTCAAATTCCAAATACGTTCAAAGGTACGCCCCTCTCCTCTTTTAGTAAGTTGACAACTGAGGACGTTCGTAGGATTATAAAAGACATGGAGCCGAAGCACTCGAAACTTGACCCGATTCGGACCTGGATGATTAAAGAATGCCTGGATGAGTTTCTTCCACTAATTACTCGCATTGTGAATGTATCCCTCGAAAGTGGTGTTATGCCAAACTCCCTCAAACATGCTGTAATTAGACCCTTGTTAAAGAAAATGGGCTTGGAGCTTGAACTGAAAAATTATAGGCCGGTCTCGAATCTAAAATATCTGAGTAAAGTGGTTGAAGGCGCTGTTATTAAGCAATACATTGAGCATCTAACCACAAATGGCCTGCATGACCCGAGGCAATCGGCTTATAGACCTTTTCATAGCACTGAGACTCTTCTCACAAAAATCCACAATGATATGATGCTGAACCTAAACAATGGGGAGGTGACTCTGCTTGTACTTCTGGACTTGTCTGCTGCTTTTGATACAATCGATCACGGCATCCTTTCGAATCGTCTGAAAAATATGTATGGTGTCATTGGCACTGCTTTGAATTGGTTTAAGTCTTATCTCTCACATCGAACCCAAGCTGTGACAATAAATAATGCTGACTCGGACTGGAAAGCTCTGAAGTATGGGGTTCCACAGGGTTCAAAACTTGGTCCAATTCTGTTCAACTCCTATATTGCACCACTAAGTGATGTGGCGTGCAAACACAATGTTAAAGATGAGAAATATGCAGATGATGAGCAATTGATGATAGCTTTCAAGCCGGATAGTAATAGCATGGCCGGAGCAAAGACCAACATGGAGAATTGCATAAAGGACATACGCCAATTCTTGCAAGAAAATAAACTCTGTAATAATGGTGAGAAGACAGAGGTTATACTTATAGGCTCCAAGATCAACTTAGGTAAACTGGACTTGAACACGATAAATGTTGATGATGTTGAGATAAGGATCGCAGATAGTGTCAAGAATTTAGGGGTTATTTTTGATAAACATCTGACCATGGAGAGGCAGATTTCGAAAATGTGTCAGGCTGCATATCTGAATATCCGAAATATTTCAAGAATCCGTGACTCATTAAATAAAGGGGACACTAAGACAATAGTGAATGCACTGGTGACACCGCATCTTGACTATGGCAATAGCCTGCTCTACGGAGTTGCATCCAAACATATTAACAGGCTCCAAGTTGCTCAGAATTCAGCTGCCCGACTGATTGAAAGGTTGAAAAAGAGCGATCACATCACTAACGTGAGGAAAAACCTGCATTGGCTTCCTATTCCTGCTAGGATACAGTACAAGATTCTGACAACTACCTGGAAAAGTCTAAACAACCAATCCCCGTTGTATCTCAGTGAGCTAATTCATCGGAAATCGTCTTTGCTAAAACTTAGGAACTCAGAAAAAGGGCTCCTTGACGTACCTAATATTAGGCTGAACAATAACTGGGGTTCTAGGGCTTTCATGATGTCTGGCCCGACTCTATGGAACAAATTGCCTGATGAATTGATACAGAAACGAACACTTGTGTCTTTCAAAAGTCTTAAGACTCATTTATTCAATAGATACTACAATTAACAGGTTACTTAAGCGTCGGTGAGCAAACTCGGTTTGGAACTGGCGCTATACAAACCTATTATTATCATTATCAATGGGAGGAACAGAACAAAGTGACATAACTAGTTTTGATAAAAAGTCACAAAAGACATAAACAAAAATAATGTTTATGAAAAGTTACCTAATCAATCAGTTAGAATTATTTGGCAAAGACCAATGTTTATAAAAACATTATGTAACAAATCAGTTAACATTTTTGGAGAATCCAAACAAAATCCAATTCAAGGAGTCCCTCTGACACTTCGTGTCATCGGCTTATAGAGGGACTCATGGAGTCTGGGTCTGCCCTGTGGATGGCTTTTAAAAATCATTGCATTGTCATTGGCAATTGTACTCTCTGACCCGCACTTCCCCGTTCCTCTGGGGTTTTCCTTTTATTCAACCATTTAGTGAATTAGATGCTTTCCTTGTCGCTAAATCTGTCCCTGGACACCATCTTCTCCATTCAGCAAGAAAATCAGGGCTGGCCAGAATTTCAAGCAATCTGCAAACCACTCTAGTGAGCAACAAGGAAATACAAGACAGTGAAACAAAGATAACCTCATAGTGTGAATACCAGCCTCACTACCAAGCTGTCAAAAGTTAGGGCAGGGAACCCAAATGAAAATCAAAAAATGGTCTCAGATAATAATAATAATAATAAAAGTATAGATTTATATAGCGCCAGTTTCAATTGAATTGCTCACCAGCAAAGGTAACTGAGTTTTCCCTGCCAAATGTCCAGTAGCAGTTTTTATCATTGACAGATTCCCTAAGTGACCATTGCTGCTCCTTGCCTTATTTCAGCCTTTCTGCAAATTAGATTCCTTGTCACCATCACGACAACCAGGACAACAACCTTTCAACTCTCTGAGATAATCAGAGTTGGCCAGAGTTTCAGGTAACTCCTAATCACTGTGAGACACAATCAAATACAAAGACTTCTGTGAGCACATTAATACTATTCATTATCTCCATCAGCTGATAAACTTGTTGGAAGCTAAGGGGGAACAAATTAATTACTGATCTCATTATCAGCTGAACAAAAAGGTTGGTGCCTCTTGTACAACCAGTGACATGTATCAGAGACCTGCACAACTTAATAAGGCCTAAATAAAATATTAAGCATTTGTCACGATAGCTGCTCATGTCAATATCCGTTTAATCTAACCTGGTGTCATCATCTAAAGTCATATTTTGATAAGACAGGCAAACAGCATAAATTAAATATGGATTAAGTTTTATATATGGCACTTCAAGGGATTCAAATTTAATGGAAGTATTGAATCCAACATTGAAATTCCAAAGGTTATTAAATCAAAATATAATTTCCTCCTTTCTGGATTCAGGATATTACCAAATTTTTTTTATCTCTTGACTAGTAAAACAAGGTCAACACCTTTCACTTCAATTTGCTTGGAGCGCAGCGTCGAAAATGATTTGGATAGAATTTTTTAAGCGTGCTGACCTTTTGGCAAAAGTCCCCATCCTTAGCCCAATGCTAAAGTCCAAGGGGCTGAATAGATGATAAATGGGGTCACCATTAAATATTCAGGGGGAGACTTGGAGTTTTCATTGGCAGCTAATTATTATTTCAAGCATGCAAAGTCCCTGAATCTTCGTTCGTAACAAGCAACATCTTGTTGAAAAATACCCAAATTATTCATCAGAAGACTGCCCAAAAGAATTTTATTTGTTTCAACAAAACTGAGCAAAGATTATATATTTAAATATATAAAAGATGGTCACCCTCATTCAGTCTTCTGCAGGGTCACCAGCAACAACAGTATTGACTCAGTAGAGAGTTGAGAGAAAACTGCAGTAACTGAGTGCACTATAGTCTGTACCAGGGGGCATGTCATGAGCCTGATTGAGTGTTAATTAAGATGAATGGTGACATGAAAGTACTTTGCAGGAAAAGATTTCGTGCCATGATCTACCAAAGCCTCAAGGAATACATTTTGGTGCTTGGTTACAAATGGGACATGACCCTGCCTCCAGCTAACACATTGTTGCAAACTGTGGGTGCATGTAAAAGCATCTTCTGTGAATTGATCATTCAGTTATTGCGTAGAAAGCCTTCTTGGGTCCCACTAGTGCCAGAGGTACATTAGTTCCAGAGCAGAGGAGCAGCCCAACTCTGGCTACTGCATGGCTACTGTTTGAGTTTCCTTTTTGGTCAATAATTTCATAACTAAAATGCTTGTGGGTTTGCATCAACTCATGGACAATTTCTATTTCACTACTTATTTCTGAATACTGTGAGTTGCACGTTCTTGAGAGATATTTTATGATATTGCAAATTATAATTATAAGCCTATAGGTATAAATCTGGACGTATCTCAAACAGTTTGCCTTCCACATATATTCTAGTGAAGTCGACCCGACCACCTTTGAGAGGGTTGTCCGGAACTTACAAAAGTGGTCCGGTCCTGACCGTCCTTGTATGGTCCTGGGTGGAAGCGATCCATCAGCATTTAAAAAATTGTGATAAAAATGAGGGTTTAAACATGATCTTACTTGGCCATATGGTTAAGACAAGTTATATGATATGAATTTCATTTTTAGATATGACACATTCATGCAACACCTTTCATGTCAAAAATCACTGGACCGGTCTGAACCAGCTCTGCACCGGTCCGGTCTAGCACTGGACCGGTCTTTTGTAGGCGGTCTAGAGCTGGACTGCGAACAGAACCGGTCCACTTATATATTCACAATAAAATGTTTCTTTTCTGAGGGCATTTCATGTACATCTACATTTTACAATTTCACAAATATTAGAACCGAATATTCTGAATATTACAGACAAGTACAATAATAATACCATACAGACATATTACCATCATGATGCAAAGCAATGATCTGAAACCTACAGTGTATGTCAGTGATGCCAAGTAAAGATAAACGGAGGGGGTTGCATCCAGTGTTCTATACTGGGGCAACTGAAAGACCCTGCACATCCCTGAACTAATAGGGTATGTGGCAGACTCACAACCTTACCATCACTCATCCATCATACGGTGGTCACCATGCCTGCATAGGCCAATATGTGGCCTCTTAGTATTAAATGAACAGAACTAGAACTAAACTAGATAATTCCAAATTTAATAATTTTATTAGTTTTTTATATTGATGGTATGAATGATTTATTACTTTTAGAAATGTGATAAGCCTCTCAGAGTGATAGGAATGTGTTTCTTTACACAGCTTTACCTCCCAATGATGTGGGCACAGACAGCGGTCAAGCCAGTGTATCTCTTTGCAACAGTAGGGGGAACCGGGGCACATTGGGACGCGGGGCACTGTGGGACGGTGGGGTTTTCTTAGATCCTGGCAAGGTATATGATATGGTAGTGCCATCATACCTTGTAATTTCACATCCTGATGTTTCCATGGTTTTATAGACAAATTACAGCCACATGCAGAATTATGTTGAGCAAAAGTTTGTTTTCCTACTACTAAAGTAAATATGGACGGGTTCAATTCAAACCATTCTGCGGACAAACCATGAACAATGAGGCTTTCTCAGTGCTTGTATGAATTTTGTATATCGTAATGAACAGTTATGAATTGCTATCATGATAAACACACTCACTGGTGTGCGAGAAATTAGCATTTTGTTGTAAAAGTCATATCGATGCTCATTGGGACAGTGAATTCGGGGCACATTGGGACACACTTAATATGGCAGAATTTAAGTGTCCAAGGCAACTGAATGACCTGGGACAGCACACAACAGGTATTCAGGCCACACTGAATAGAGGTATAGTGGATTACCATGCTCTGTGAACAAATTTGTCACAAAGCACTGTGTGTTACTTACATAGATGTCCGCGCCCAGGACAGTTTATGTTAAATGTTTAAAACTGTTTAAAGTTATGAACTATTGGCACTACAAGGTGTTAATGCGCTGTATATTGTCTTACGCACTACTTATATGTGATATCTATTGCACATGGAGTGTTAAAATGATTTTTTAATCGATGTCCCAATGTGCCCCGGCTGTGCCACGCCGGGGCACATTGGGACAGTCATCTTTACGACTGTCTGGCTGCAAAAGGGTAGGTGCAGTCTAGTTTATTATGCCTTGCATTTAAGCTCAATGGTATTGGTGATATTCATGCAAACTTCTGAGTTCTTCAGTGCTTTCAGCACTGCGCAAAATTAGTAGACGTTAAAAGCGTCCCAATGTGCCCCGATTCCCCCTAGGCCTACAATGCGAGCAAGAACAAGAAGGCTTTCTTTACGTGGACACACCACACCACTAAGGACATCAATGAAGCTTGCAAGTTTATGTTGGCTTTCCCTGTGCCATCCCCTTCATAAGCAACTGTGAAATACTTTGTCTTCTACCTGAGTGAAAAATGTGTCATATTAATCAAGTGGTGTCATAGAAACACTGAATCAGAAATTTTGACTTCAGATTATTATTATTTTAAAAATGTGTGACAAAAAATATTAAACCGTCATCACACAGTAACAAGTTCATTATCAGTTTTTATGGCACTGAGGTGACTAGTATATTGCATGTTTCACACATACATGTGCCACAAGAAGCTCTGGACAGCTTTAACCTTCATTTTTGGTTACAGGTCTGCCCTTCTGGTTGCCGAGATCATTGCATTGTCATTTGCAATTGCACTCTGTGACCCGAACTTCCACGTTCCTCTAGGGATTTCCTTTTATTCAACCATTTAGGGAATAAGATGCTTTCTTTGTCGCTAAATTTGTCCCTGGACACCATCTTCTTCATTCAGCAAGAAAATCAGGGCTGGCCAGAATTTCAAGCAATCTGCAAACCACTTTAGTGAGCAACAAGGACATACAAGACAGTGACTCAAAGATAACCCCATAGTGTGAATACCAGCCTCACTACCAAGCTGTCAAAAGTTCGAGCAGGGACCTTTCAACACACATTGTTAGACGTTGAGCAAAAGAAACAAGGAAAGGCACCCAAATGTTTATCTGTTATATAATTAACAAACTTATCATTGTTATGATTTTCATAGCTATGTGTTTCTTGAAAGCTTCATTTTGCAGTTGAACTGTGACATCATCAGGGAACCTTTGAATTTGATTCTAAAACTGTAACACTCAGTTTGACATCACGATTAATGCAAAAGGATTTTAAAACGCCAGGAATGTTATTTTTGAGGTGCAAGCACATCAATAACTTCTGTCTTAGGCAAGTGTTACCCCTCTATGTTTCAATGTTTCCCAAACAAATTCTGTTTTATCGTTTTCCACATCCAATCGTCATCACAATTTCAAACGACTTTTAAAAATTTGCTGTCAGCCAATGATGCAACAATGTGGCAGCACTGTACATGACTTCCCGTTTGTTCAAAACATTTGCTTGGAGAAAGCACATGTTTCAGAAAACGTCAATTCATATAAAATCAAATTGCTGTCAGCAAAAGAAAACCACTAAGAACTGTATATGTGCTATGTAGTCACTGTGGACCAAACCTATACATATGTAACCTTCAAGATCTTTGATATTTGATAAACTGCCTCGACAGTTTCAATGTGAGTTGGCAAAAGATTCTGTGTTGACATGGTCTTTGGAAAATTTGTCTTACCTTGTCCTCCGATTTGTCCTGTTAGTAATTCCATTTAAGAGATACCCCATACAATATAGTTATAGTCCATGAACAATTCCATGTGGATAAACGGATGCTAAAATGTTAAAATTATTAATTCTTTGGAAAATAGTCCCTGGCTCTGTCACATATTCTTTTGTTCTGAGAGTGTTTTAAGGGGCCCTGTTACAAAATAGCAAGCTGGATTATCCTGTTTAGCAATGCCGGCATTGACTATTTGTTGTAATCTCTGTCTGGGACTTCAGGTCAGTAGAGTGCACCAATTTAATTGTGAATTCCAAGCTGTGGTTGCGGGACCATGTCTGTTTGATTCAGTTACAGTTCACTGAAGCATCTGTCAACCAGTGCAGATGTCAAAGCTGAACATGCCTAACCCATGTGCCAGGGCATCAAGTCAGTTTCTCAAAATCTATGCTAGTAATATATGAATTTATAATATATGAATTTATGCAACTAAATCTGTGACATCACATTCTTGGGGTAAAGCAAAGTACAAACTGGAAAACCACATAGCTATGAAAATGATAATAAGCACATTTAAAATACCATTGTCAATTCAATGTTGGCTGAATAAATATTTCTCATACAAATGGGCAGCATAACAAAATAGGTCATTTGATGAATGGATGACAAAAACAACAAGGAAGACTCAACAAGCAGGTGGCTGCCAGGGTGGAGTAATGCCTCTGCTATGAGACTGATGTAGGATACTTCCAGCACTGGGAGTCCAAGGGAGGCTTTCTCAGCCATAACTGAATGATCAATGATCACAAGATGCTTTGACATGCACCTGCAGTTTGCCACAATCTGTTAGCCCGAGGCAGGGCCATGTCGGATTTGTAACCCAGCAACCAAATGTACATCGTATTTGCTGGAGCCTTGATATTAGATCATGGCATGATATTTTTCCAGAAAGTATATTCAGACCTGTCCTGTTCAATTAATCTTGGGTCTGACTTTTGTCCATGAGCCATGGCACTGACTGTACTCCTTTCCTTTGCGAATATCTTCTCCACTCTTGATACATGTGGACGTTTTGTTGTTTGTGATCAAATGGTGTGTCCGAGAACACTCTAGTAAATTGGCAACATCCACTATGATGTTTGCCAGTTACATGGCAAATTCTGACATAACAAGAAAAGTACCCTTAAAAAAGGGTACTGTATCGATCTTACAATGAACCTGAGGGTATGTGGCATGCAATAAAAGGTTTTAATATCTTAAAGTAGGAATTTCTATGAAATAAATACCCTTAGAAAAATTCAAAAGCTCCTCCCCTTGTTTCATGAAAATATAACATAGCCATGCAAGGATGTGTAAAAAAAAAACGTCATTATGTAAAACCACCTGTTTGCCCCCCCCCCTCCACAAAAAAAAGAAATCATGAATCTGCCACTGGTTTGCTGCATCATTGCGGCGTAATGCGTCGAAAAGCTTTTTGTGAACTTAATATTGCAAATAGAGCAATATGAACAAGTGCATTGAATTCGGAGGAGTTTACTTGATATATACAGGTTTTTAAATTTTGAAAATCGGACGTTTATTAAGGATTTTCAGGATTTTAAGCCAAGTTTTGCATTGAGCCCTCTCTTCAAATTGTACACAGTTTTTGATGACGTTTCACACGGAAAAATATCGCCTGTAGATTCCCCTTACCTTGATGAATCGATGTACTGTTAAGAATACTTACATGTAAGTTTTTTTATAGGTTTAGACATCGATATACAAAAATATACATGTACTACGACATAAAATATATATAAAATTGTTCTTCCGCTTATAGAATAAAGAAACGAATAATGTTTTTTTTATTTAGATTTGCAACTTCGAGACTAGCTATTATTAACAGGGGCGTAGATTTTTCATATTTGTAGGGGGGGGGGGTGATTTCGAAAGTCGCGATATGATGGATTTCAGTGACCCCATTAGGGCCCAAAAGTCAATATATTTTAGATTATCAAAGATAAGTTCTGAGACTTGTATTTTCCATAAGAGGTAACTGGCATCATGTAAAAAATTGGTAAATATGACTGATAATTGTCAGCACCATGTAGTAATAATTTGAAATCCTAGGGGGAGGGGGATAATCATATGATCATCCCCCCCCCCAGGTTCATTCTAGCCCTTACTGAAACTGTGCATGGAAAATGCAAGGATGCTAAAAATATGCATGAATTTTGCATGGATCTGGACTCTAACTTTTTTAGATGCATGGAACATGCAAGATTAGCTCAGCAGTCATGGAATCTGCATGGATTTTGCATGGGATTTGCATGGCTTCATTCCATGATCATGGAATCTGTAAGAATTTTGCAAGGATTTCGCATGAATTCTCTTCAAAAATTAAAGTCCAACGCAAGAGTTTTGCATGAATAGGAATAAAAAACTAACTCCAACGCAAGAAATTTGCAAGAGTTTGTCAGGGACTAAGTCTGATGCAAGAAATTTGCAAGAAATTTGCAAGGCTCATCAAGAGAGACAAAGTTCAATGCAAGGATTTTGCAAGTCTCTTGCCAGAGTAGCTCTCCTGTAAAGAAGATGCAAAAACTTATTATGATGTCATCAACAAAGGGCGGGCTTTCTCAACTGTCAGCTGCTTCTCTCAATGTTTGTTGTGTCAGTGAAAAGCTTGTCATTATGAAGGTGATTGAAGGTTGGATTGTGATATAGTTGCTAAGGTAAGACCTTCAATTGTTCAACTGTATATTCAGGCATCATAAGAGGTTCAAAAATCAACATTTCTTCAGATTGGTAAATTGATTTGTACCCAAGCACCAAGCAGAGTATAGGCCTACATGAAGTTTTGGACTTTGTAAATATGTTTTGCAAATATATATTTTAACAGCCTATAGTTCTCAATATTTGACTGCTGAGGGGCAGAACAGATAATCTTTGAAGGGGGGGGGCTAAATTAATCAAAGTTGTAAAAAAAAAAAAACATTTGAATCAAGGAAGGCTAAAAAAGCATTAGGTACCATCCAGTGGCACCTCGATCTTTATACCCTTTTCATTGTGAGTAACCCACATCCCCTCTTTGAGGGGATCTATTGATTTTTGGCAAAGAGAATTTGTTCCCCCACTTAATGGACCCAGAAAAAAAAATTTTCCACTTGTAACTCGGGTCCCGTAATGTTAAAATTGTGATTAAAAAGTTTGTCACTCGATCCTTCGCATGTGAAAAAAGTTGGTCGATTTGTGAATGAAAAAAGAGGTTTGTCCAGAGGTAAAATCCATAGCTCCCCCAACTATTATAAGTATACCGAACATTATGATATAATGTGTCACAATAAACAAGAGTTGCATGGAAGTTATTTTTTTAAAGCCAATCTTGATGTTACGACTTTCTTGCAGATTGCTTGCAAGAAATCATAGGCGTATTTTGCGGGGGGTCGGGAGGGGCTGCAGCCCCTGGCATCAGGGTAAATGGCAATTCACTGGCAAATCCTCACTAACAACAGGGCAGATCCACTGTCCCGGTCACATCCGTTACACGTTAAAATTTCAGGGCAAAATCGCGACAGCCCCCGTGGAACGGCAGTCCCGTGCAAGAAACGTGCAAGAATTATGCAAGGAGGTTGCAAGATTCAGGTCATGCGGATTCCATGCATATACCATGCATATCTCATGCATTTTCCACGCATGCAAGAGCAATTCTTGCACTTTCCATGCATGCATGAAAGTACCGCAAAATCCATACGTTTTCCATGCATATTCCTTACAACGCCTGGATAGCAGCTAGATCCTTAAGTTTTCCATGCATATTCCATGCATGGATGCATGACCAATGCATGGAATTGCCCATGCATATACCATGCATTTACCATGCATTTGCCATGCATGCAAGAAAAATGCAAGAAAAAGTCTTACACTTTTCTTGCATGCAAGGAATAAGCAAAAGCAATTCTTACAATTTCCATGCATGCATGGAAGTACCACAAAATCCATACGTTTACCATGCATAATCCTTACAACGCCTGGATAGCAGCTAAATCCTTAAGTTTTTCATGCATAAATCCATGCATGGTTCAAGAAAAATGCATGGATTCATCCTTGCAAAAATCTTACATAAACCTTGCAAAATCCATGCATATTTTCAGTAAGGGAGGGGGGGATGCGTCCCCCCATCCCCCCCCCCCTCCCAGGATCTACGACCCTGTAGCTATAGGATTTCTGTCAAGCTGCAGCACATGCATTCTGATGGTAGAGGATAGACAATTAATGACTATTGTGATGTTCCAGTATATAAGTAGGAATTCTTTTCCATTATTAGTAACAGTATGTATACATATATCCATGTGATCAAGGTGGATTGAAACATGATGAAAGGGGCATTTGAAGCTTCCTATCGAATACAATAGGTCCAATCAATCTTAACAATGGAACATTTTGTTTAAGGTTAAACATGAGGTACCTGGTATTTCATTTCCTTTCTATTGAATCAATTGGGAACATTACATTGTCATTGGCGAATGCAACCACCTGCCTTGTCCTGTTGGTATTTTATATTAGCCATTTTTGCACTGAAAAATATCTTTGAACTAACATAACTTAAAACAACAAGCTCAATGATATTGCACAACCATTTCACTCAATCACTTAGGCTGACTCAAAAATTTCAAACTTTACAGTGTGAATTTCCAAGCCAAGGAAATTGGGCTGGCCAAAAATTCTATAAGCTTAGGTCACAGGAACCAAGTTGTAGCAAACTCCTAGTCATATAAGGTTGGATATACTATCAGTATTAATAGGATATTAGTTGACTCCCGTGATAACTGTAGGCACTCGTGTACAGTCAAACAATTCTATAAAATCCATCCATTTGTTCAAAAAGTACTTGTTTATTTCAATTTCTACAAAATAACATCCATGGCTTAATGTATTACGATACCAATTTGAAACAAAAAGTTTACAAAGCTACACTTTCCATTCAACATCAACAAAACTATCGCAAAGGAGAACCACTATTTCCAAACTTAGCGAATCTGATATGACTTTTTATGATATGGGGTTTAATCGAAATGCTGTGAATCTGAAACTTCACCTTCTGGGATATTGGGAATGGGGGATGCATTAGGCAAACTGGCAATAAAGAGGTATACTGCAAGTGACTGTGAATATATTTGAAATTACAAAACACTTCTAATTAAAATTTTAAGTAGAATGAAAGCCCATTAACTCGTCAAGGTTTCTCAAATACCCATAATTTTCTTCTGTTCCATAGGAAAAGACAGGTCAAGTGATTCTCGGACAAATTGCTCATGAATATGTGTACAGAAAAGTGCCATAGGGTTACAAAACAACGTCATAGAGGCAGAATCTCTGGCCCATTGAAAATGTCAGGATATCGCCAACTGTCCTTGGTACATCCTTGTTTAACATAATTAATGAATTATGTACTGTCTTTTTTCATCACACAAGAATGTTAGTGATGTCACAGGTCAAGCACTCTCCTCGCGGTCACTGTCCACCTCCTCTGGACCTTCTATCACCAGGATCTGAGTGTCATTTGTGGGGACTTTAACGCTGCCCCAGACAGGGCCACATCTCCGGGACACAAGCAGCGCAATGCCGATGAATGCAGCCAGGATGGAAGCAATCCCAATGCTAATCCCTATTACCTGGATTGTCGTTAATCCCCAGATTAATGTTTGGTGGAGGTAATCCTGAGGACCATCCTGAAATAACAATTTAAGGGTTTTATGCAAATTTCATGCAAATCTTGAACTAAACACAGTTGAAAAAAATAGATTTCCACAATTGTGAAGATTGGTCATCCAGCTAAAACCCATTGCACGTAATTTCATAATTGTAGACACTGAGCCTTAATAGGTAATTTTTTCTTGGAATTGTATTCTGTAGGGAAAAGTGACATCAAAAAACTTATGACATCATTTTTCAGAATATATGTCCTAGAAAAAAAATCACATTCAGGCTCAATGTCTACAATTATGAAATCCTCTGTAAATGAATATATTTAAGTCACTTACACTGGATATAAAATTAACAGTCTGACAGTACAAGGGACCATCGGTTCCCCTTCCTCAGAGTTTAATGATAGTACTTTTACTTGTCCCTCTTGTGGTGGTGCAGGGTGTATGCAAATTGCAGAAGCAACACTGTAAAATTTGAAATTTTGAGTTAGCTCAAATGATTGAGTGAGATGGTTGCACAATTTGTTTGAGCCATGATAGCTTGCTGTTTTCCACAGTAGATCCCAACATCAAATTCACAATAGAAGAAGTCCACAAACTCGCTTTTTTGTACAGTTTGATTTCAAACATCGGTATATGGAAATGCACACTAACCAACACTTGCTGTTTACACCACAAGTATAGAGTATGCTGATCACTGATCAGGTATACGTTGTCAGGTAAGTTGTTCTGTTGCCTAGACTAATCATCAAAAATAGAAGTCAATAAATGGAAAAGAGGGTAAACCATTCACCAACATTCCAACAATTAAGAAAATCATGAGTCATCTTATCGTAGGTAGCAGGCATTTCTGAGAAGATAATGCGGGTACCGGCTGAATACCACATAACATCACACTTCAAAACATATATCACTCTCAGAATAAACTGGTACAACCAAAGGATAAACCACCCTAAGCGGAGATACAAAACGTCATTTATATAATTATGGCATTGAGACTAACATCGGAGACACATTTCAACCTTTTGGATGTATCAACACAGTCGTCCAAGTGTAAGGGGGTGTGACTCAGATGAATGTATCCATCTCTATGTCACAGGACAACAAAACACCGACAAGAATGTCTTAATCTTAGACACAGAGGAAAATTGGTTTGAAAAGGACAATATATATGAATGAAGTAAATCAACATGGTGGTCTTCGTTTCAATCTCTTCATGCCTTGGACAGGGCAATTGAGAGGTTGCTGCTAGTTCTCTTTGATAGGGGGGCAGCATACACCCAGCACCACCACCAGAGGGACAAGTATATGCAGTGACATTAAACTCTGAGTCAGGGGACTGAAATTCACTGGATGGTCCCTGGAACTGTCAGACTGTTATCTTTATATCCGGTGTAAGTGACCTATATATTCATTTAATGAGATGTTCAATTTCAGGGATGTGAAACATCACACGTAAGCCAATCCTGTGTATTGATATTGGTCAAGATGGCTCTTCTTACTGGGGGCAATTTATTGAAAGTAAAAGTTCATCCCATGCATGCAGCAATGAGAAATCAAATCATGTCTTGTAATTGCTTTTTTTTAAAATATCAGAGATAGATACCAAGCCACCTACCGGTAAACAGCATGAACTTTCGCAGCACAAGTTGCGACACCTGGTACTCAAATCCAGTGAATTACACCATTCATGGGAGCAGGTCACTGTTGAGTTTTTGTCGCCCGGAGGTTTTTTGGCAGGATGAGCTTCAAAGGAAGCAGATATCGTCAAGTTTGGAGGAAGTGTTCGCAATTCCGGCCGAAAATGCTGAAAGATTATAAAGAAAATTGTTCTACATTTTTACATGCTATCACAATAGAAACACACAAATTCTGTACTTTTAAGCCAATTACATAGACTTTGAATCTTGCAATCCACAACATGTTTGGTTGCTAACGACACTTCAGGCAGCAACAGCAGCTTACGGTGCTGCGGTGTGGCCACATCGTTGCATGTTATACTGTCATATCAAGACACAACATCTGAACATATTCATATTTGTTGTAAATGCATGACTTGTACGTGCTCCTACAAGTAAGCCATAGAGTAATATTGAATATTTTTAAGTATATGTGTAAACATATGAACCCAATCAATAAAAAGATGTAAAGTATGGATTAGAGCTGGTTAAATACTACTTAAATACTCAAATGACAGAATTAAAATTTGCCAGGATTATGGTTCAATTGAATAGTTCGAGGTCATAAGCAATACGTTACAACGTTTATGCAGCTATGGACAGCACATATAGGCTTGTTTCGAGGCAAGGAACACAATATTTTCTATGGCTTTATATATATCGTTTTATTTTAAATTGTTTATTCACTGAATAAAGATATCTACTGTAAGTGTAGTTTTGTTATATGGAGATTTTGAAAGTTTCAACAAGAGTGAAAGTATATATATTTATGTAGGGAGGCAGTGAGGACCCTTGAGGCCAAGAGGATTGTTGAATCTCTTTCTAACCTTTGGATGGGGAGCGGGAGGCACAGAGCACTTGAGGGGTTGGCCATTCGCCACAGCATGAAGCAGCTCCTGCAAGAATTCAAAACCATCAATCAAAACCATAGCTTATCTGCACAATAACATTAAATCAGCACTTAATTACTCTGCCTATTCATTATCTCCTTCCCAGAGCAACCGCCGCTTTAAATCAAAGAGCAATTATCTGCCGCAATAAATGTGATATACTCCCCCGGACTCCGGTTGTTTATATGAACAAGCCAATTTATAGGGAAGCCCAATCTCACAGAGATGTTTCGCTCCTATTGTGACACTAGTTCCTGATTACCAATACAATATTGCCAAACCAATCTGACTGCAGAATATCTCATAGATGTGGCTGAGTTAATTCCGTTTGCCAAATTGTTCAGACCTTGTGTTGGCAAGATAAGCAGAAGATCTAATCTGCGGCTGTCATGTTTATTGGCCAGAGCATCTCTCTCGGCTTCTCTCTCTCTTCTCTTTCTCCCTCCATAGACTGACCGCATCAGATTTGTATTGAGCTGTCTCGGCCGCCCAGGGCATTTGGACAAAGGACGGCGGCCCCGCAATCTTTCTCTGCCCCAGCCGCCTCTTTTGCATACAGAGTATAATATAAATGTCATTCATGATGTATTGTGGCACTCAATAATGTGCCCTTTACTTGACATTCTGAATTTCTGATCACTAGTGAAAAATGCGGCCTGTCAAAACTGTAGCTATAGCCTATTTAAGGAATATGCATAAGGGATATATCATACATGTGAATATCTAATTGTGAAAATGACTTAAAAATTGACTAGTGCTTTCTCATTAATATGTGGCACTTACCCTGCATTGTTTGTGAAAGCACTGGACCCAATTGTTGCAGCCATCATGATGTCTCTTGTTGCAGTTGTCCATGGCCACGTGCTGACCACAACATCCTCCGCAGTAGAAGCGCCCCTGGTCAGGGAAATTGGACGACTCCATTTGAGTCCAGTGGCTGCCCTCCTGCTGAATCACTTGTCCTGAGCAAAATGCTGAAATGATAAACATACAATACGGTTAGGATTGCGAAATATCTGCTTCTGAAGATTTGACATCACAGTATATAACGGACCATTTACAAAGAGATTTTATCAGATTCCAAAAGTTTGACATCTTTGAGTACAATAGGCACAAAACCTTTAGTTATTGATTGAGGAATCTTGTGCACTGTCCAAACTCAGTTTAAGATGAAGTCTGCAATTTCGTTTCTCGGAATACACAACACTATACTGATGGAAGCAATACACCGTTTCCACAGGATTTCTAGAAATGTAGAAACTAGAATTGAATGGAGAAGCTCAGTCTGCTCTTTCTGTAATAGGAAAACTAGCATGGTGGTATTTCAGCAATGAATTGTGTACATAATTCACACAGCTTTAGGGTTGATTCAACACTTCAGCGTTTCGTGTGAATTATAATTGGTGAAACAAACTGGAATCATTTGACAAAAAACATGCAGTATACGTTACGATAAATTTCTACGGGCTGTTCTTCTTCGATATGTAACCAGCCAAATTTAATAAACATACATATATACTGCTGCCGAATGAGCAATTACCACTAGTTACTGACATATTGGAAGCTCACATAGCCATGTAGACCCCAGGGTGACAAACATTTGCAGAGTTAGCAAGATGGGGAGGATGTAGAGGCAGGTAATGGGGCGGCCAATCACATGGGCTGGGTGGCCAATCGCATTGGTTGAGTGGCCAGGCCTCTCGTTATGTCCTGCAAATTGGCCACTAATTTAATCCAGCCATCCCCGGGATGTGAATGAGGCTGGGTGATTGGCCAACCCAATTTTCGTCTTCTCTGCCACAAGAGGCTGGGTGAAGGGCATTCCAGGTCCCTCCGCAACTCAGCAGTGCCAAGCAACACAAGGGGAGGAGCATCTAGTAGTGGGCCAGCAGCCCTGCAGACATCCCTTGGTATCTCAATATCCCCAGAGTGCCAGGCTCAATAGGAATGGGGTTATATCGATGGTCCAATTACCCTCCTTCCCAGTCCATCTTTATGGCCAGCGGCTGTATTGTGGCTCATAGGCCCACATCCTTTCCATAAAAGTCGAAAGTCGGATTGGGCTTTCAGATATCAATTGTATCTTTTGGAGGCATTTTGGAAGCAACGCAGCATTGCAGCAAGACAGAGTGGCTCCGTGGATAATTCACTTCCGAGGCATCTAAACCGCGATGCATCATCATCAGTCAGAAACGGGAGGTCTCTGTCATCCTAACATTAATAACATAAACGCATGCATTAATCAGAACAAGTGGTACGTGGATTGCAAGTAGAAGATGCATGCACATTGCCATCAGCAGGAGCAGCCAGCCCTCAAATGAGAAGTGTCCACAGATGCTTCCTCATCCTGTCAACCTCCTGTGCCAGCTCTTCTGCCAGCTCCTGTGCCAGCCTTATTCCATGCCCTGGCCCGGGGAGATGTGCAGAGCTCATTTTGCCTTATTATCAGAGGTCTACCACCGTGACCTTGTGCCCCACTTCCAAATCTCATCAGCATTTTGGCCCAGATATCAAAGAATATCGACACCTGGTCCCCACTGTGTCCCCACCGAGGCTGGGACTTTGGCCTGACTGCAAATGCCGCCCGAGAAGGTTAATACGGTGGGGCCAACAGCTCCGTCCTCCATTGTTGTCGTGTTATTATGACGTCAGTGTAGTGATGATGCAACTTCTACCAGGCATAATGGCGACTGACACATCTGAGGCACACACTCATCAGCTTTTGACAAACCTTCAAGAGGCCTCTCTTCCCTTTTCTCAGAAGTTCACTCCATGCTGTCATTCCATGCCTTATATATAGAATCCCAGGCTTCTATGTGTTGTCATTTCAACATAAACCTCCCTGAAAGCCCCAGGCAAGAAAAATGAATTGCAAATTGACCACTATGAGCTGGAATGCTATGCCAAGAATTTGGTATATGGGCAATTTATGCCACTAATTAGAAGATGATGAAGGCAGAAAAGTCTTGAGATTCACTTGAGAGACAGCGAAGGCAGAGAGGAATTAAACGCGCATACGTGAGGATGAAAAATGAAGGGAGCCAGTCCTCACGAATCTGCTTGAAAGTCCATAATTAGGCAATATTGGGGAGATGGCAGCCAATACCTTCCGGTCAATACTTCAGAGCCAATACTTCACAGCAATACCCTACAGCCAATATACTTTACAGCCAATATACATTGATTGCCACTCAGCCTCCAATCAGGTGACTTAAATCGATTGGGATTTGTAAGTTAGAGTCGAAATCTAATCTGGAAAAATCCTCGTCTCATTCATAAATCGATTAGACCTAGACGGGGAGAGGGCGGCCAGAGGCGACGGGGAAATTGCATTAACAATCAAGAAATGAATCCCCAAAGGGCTGCGAGGCAGTTAATTGGGTCTGAGGCTTCTCCCTCTTGTCTGTCAATACCTCTCTATGGCAATGCTGTCTGCAGATAGCAGCTGCATCCTCAATAAATTGGACCTCAATGAGGCAGGGACGTGGCCCCAGAATGGCCCAGAATGGCCCAGATAGCATCGTGACTGTTGGTTTAAAAGCAATTGGGCTCCGATTCCACAACGAGGCTCACGAGGACATGTGGAATTAGGAGCCATTCATGGAAGCATCTCAAAAACTATATCTGAGTTCTATGGAACGAGCTCCCTGCTGATGACAATGAACCCAACCTGAAGATGTAATTTAAGGAAAATCCAACATGATAGAATATTTCATGTCATACAGATGTTTGCTTGCTTTAATTACGTTTTTCCAATTGTTAACAACATAATTGAAAATCATAGTGCCACAAAAAGGCAGAAGATGTTGCTTCCAAATGTAGAAGAATTTTCATCGTAAAATTTGAAATGTTGATTCACCTTGAATGATAGAGTTGCCCCACATCTTTGAGCTGACATAGCTTGTTGTTTTAAGTTTTGATAATCTGTTGGTTACATTAGCTGCAAACAATAAGCTAGGTCAGCTCAAAGGAATTGTGCAACCATCTCACTCAATAATTTGAGCTGACTCGAAATTCAAATTTTACTGGACATAAGGTAATGTAATACGTTCCAATACCAGATCATATACTTCAGCAAAATGCTTTCACACCACTGTGACAAAAAAAGAAAACATACGTGCCGCAGGAATCCAAAATATGTATGGAACATGGTCATCCTCAATAGCAGCAATTATCTGTCATAATTTGATTGCAATATGAGGGAATGCAATTACTTGGACTGTGCATGATCGATGATGCAAATAACCATGTCACAATTTTGCTTGGCCTTTTGCCATCGTACCGATTGTGGTGTACATGTCGGTCTACTAGGTTGGCAAACACTGAGATGGCCTTTTGTGGACCACATTCGCAGGAGAGCCTGGGAACGGTCATCAGCAAATAACACCTTTTCGATTTCCAATACATCTGGACCTTTTGTGCTCCTGGCTCAGCCTACATCGCTAAGTCCCAGTCTGACTCTCCGCGTAGAGCTGACTCATATGTTTAATATCAGATGATTTAGTATACATAAAACAAGCCTGGCTTTGATGCAATAGCTCCTGTCACTCTGTAATCTATTTGCAATACATACTGTCATGTTCAATAGATGTTTTCACGATGTTTTTGCTTTGCTGCAATTACTGATGCATCTGCATGTAGTAGTTATTCATACACTGTTTTTTTTTCTCCTAATATATGCCCAACGCAGCATGACCTCTCTTGTGGAGTGTCACTATGCGCCAAAATGGATGATCAGCTAAGCTGATAGGAGAAAATCAGATATGAAAGCTCATAGACATGCCATGGCAAGAACATGGAGATTAAGATAAAGGCATAGCATGGCATCCCATCTCATATATGGGTGGAGTGGGATTAGAGGTTGCTATGTAAAAGGCTATTTCAAGTAAGCAAGAGAAAATATAGAAAAAGTAAAACCACAAGGCTGCGATGAAAAGATGAACAAGTGAGAAAAAAAACTTGGAAGAAAAGCTTTGAAAGACAATCAAGAAAGGCTAGAGGAGCTGACCTCGCTGCTGTCTCTTGCTTAATTCGAAAGTGTTGCAAACTTGTAATCTTAGATCCCCCCGGATTGCTGCTAGGGCCTCATGTTCTTATCCGCAAGATCCTGTTGAAGCCTCCTCATAAAATGAAATTTGCTCCACAGCCAAACGAGCCTGCTTCCCAGATTTTATCGCCTTGTTCAAAATCTCCGAACATCAATCACAGAACTTCTTATTCTTCGTCTTAACCCTGAGAGTCTTCATTCCACCGTGTGAATTTCAAGTCATTTTGACACAATCAATAATGACTCAGTCACATTTTGGAATACTCTGTTTCACTCTGTAACACTCTGTAACATTTCATAACACTTTGTCAGGCTCCCAAAAGAGACACTTTCTGCCATCTAAAAGATGGAAAAGGATGGAAATGTATGGAGCATATTCAGAGGAGGTGAGAGGACAGAGGAGACCACCATGGGCCAACAAATGTATGAACCGTTTTGCTTGATGTTCAAGGCCATGGAGCAGCCAGAAATCGATGTGATTGTTTTCTCAGACAAATTCTATTTGCTCAGTCGGAAAGGACCACCTCGGTAGCAATCAAATAAAAGATGACAAGAAACAGACTGCCGCGACACAAGATATGACAGGATATGACAGGATGTGGCAAGCGGACGAATTGTGTCTTTCATGCAAACACTCCATGCTTAATCTGCAGCGGACAAATGCCGAAGTGGCTGCGTGCAATCCCATTTCCAATCCATTTCATCCAATTTTGCCTTGTTTACCACATTCGCCATGAATTCCGCAATTGTTAAATGGTTCCAATATTGCGAAGTATAAGATACAACGTTCCACATGGATCTTATGGACAGACACTGATATACAAAATATCATTGATCTACCGCAAGCAAAATTGCATAGTCAGTACATTGCCTGTCACATGTTTTTGACATGACCCATTAAATTTTCATCTACACTTCATTTTTCTTTTTCTTTTTTCAGAATGGCTGGTGATTATGGAACTTTGACAAAAGATACGAGAGAGATATGGCCTTGACAACCGGCTGATTTCTAGTTATGTATGCATTTGGAAATTGGCCGGTTTCGTGGAACGACTTGCACTATAGTTTATCAGAGTTTTTTCATTGATTCTGCATGAGTCTTATTCAAGTACACACGAATTGGAGTCGTTTTTCATTTGATTTAAGTCAGCTTGTTGTGGCAGGCAATCAGATTAGATTTCAACAATGGTAGCCATAGCGACGTGCAAATACGAAATCAAACCAAGCCAAGTAGAATGAGCTCACTTACAGTTGGACATGGACGGCTTCTGATATGTGTGTTTCTGGCAGGTCTTTTCTTCAATGTTATTGCAGCAGACAAAGTAATGTTTCTCCTGGACCCTGCTTCCCCTCTGATTGATGTTGTAGCTGTACACCTGGCAGTATCCTACGGGGAAACCCCTTTCAGCATCTAGCATCCTGACCGTCAGCATCAGCAGCACCAGGTCCAGCAGCTCCGCATCCCAACCCCGTAGCATCTTGGAGAGCGGTGAGGTGATGCTGAGCCTCTTGGAAGAACTTTCTACCTACATCAGACGCTGCGACTGAAAATAATCAAGAGCATCTCATTCACCTGTTCCAACTTGGGAGCCAATCCAATGTAAAAGTAATAAGGTGGTGGGGAAAAATGTAAAAAGGAAAAAAAGGAAAAGAAAGGAAAAAAGGAGAAATTGCTACAAAAAGGAAGAAAAACACCTGCAGCCTTATATCAAAAAGTTCCACTGATAATGGTATTAATTTCATCCTGCTATAAAAAAACTTATTTTATATACAAATAAAAGAATAAAAGAACCTTCAGATTTCAGCTTTGCACTTAACTCCCTGAAGGACAGCCTTGAACTGTTTTCAAAACGCATTGTAGCCATGAATAGGAATAAACAGAGCTGTTCTAAATTTGGCACTTGGCAACAGGTGGTCATTATCAGCTTTGACTCAATTCTGGATGATTTAATGAGTTTATAAACTGCCATAATCCAAACCAGGTGCCACACTCAAAAGGTGATCAGAGATCAATGCTTTAGTTGTAATTCGAGTTAACAAGGGAGATGTGTACATGCACTTAACTACTTCTATTTTCAGATAGAATTCTGTGTGTTAAGACATAATATATACCGTACACCGTGCACAGGTAAAAGAGTTGAAATCTCAAAAATGCAATCAGACAGACAACTCCCCCTCAACCAGCATGACCAGACAGGCGCTGATCTCTCTCTTGACCTGGATACCAAGCAGTTTTGCCAGTCTACCTGTTCCATCTATGCTACAACTCTGCTATAGTTAGCTGAAGTAAATGAGACCAGCAATAAAAACACCTGTACTATGCAAACAAGAAATGTGAGAAGGAGAGAGAACTTACTTTGTTGGTAGCTGAAGTTGTTGTGAGTTGCAGCAGTGGAGAAGCCTATTCAGTTGAACAGTGGCATGAGACGAGTGCCTGTTACAGTCTTTTGTGACTCCATCGATTGCTGACATGTTTGGCTAGCATGCACCCAGCAGGCCAAGCAGTTACATGCTTAAAGGCGACCGCAAATTGCCCTCCGACTGAGTTGGTTGTAGGTGATGGATTGATTGAAGCCTGGATGATACCGCTGCTGCTGCTGCTGCTGCTTCTGCTGGGAGCCAGCGATGGGATGGTCTGATCTCACCCAGGAATGAAGCTGTTGTAGCAATGAAGGGAAGTGCTTCCTCTCCCCTCCCTCTCTGCCTCCCCCTCTGCCCCTCTCTCTGCGCCAGGCAGCGGGATAAGTGATGGGGTTATGAGCGTTGGCTGCTCCTCGCACATGACACAGCCAGTCTGAGGGGCTACTTTGTTGCCGGGGCACTTCTCGCACTTCCGCCTATGCCAGACCGAGTAGAAGCTAACGAGAGCAAAGGACCCGACGGACATCACAAGACCGCTGACTTCTGCTGGCATATCTAGGTCAGGCAGTAAATCTCTTAGGTAATATAATAACCGACAGAAAAGTTGATGAAAGAAATAGGTCTTTACAACTGCCGAAATACAGGCAATTGCCTTTGGATGCTCCGGGTGAGCTAATATCGCTTTACAGGTTGCCATGCTATACTCGATGACTCATATCCATTTAAAAGAGAATCCATTTTCCCACTTGTCTCATGTTTAGAGGACAAGTCCATGAATGAGTCATAACACTCGCCAATGAAGTTACAGTACAACCCAAAGTAAAGTAAGAAAATTTTCTGTCAGAAGTCCTCTGTTTACCTATTTTGCCCTCTTTTCTCCTCTCCACCCCAAATCACCTTTCAACAACCTTTGAAGGCTTTGACTCCTTACAACAACCTTAGCCCACATTAAGAACTCTATTTAGACATATACCGAAGTAACTGCAATTAGCAGAGGTGGAAAATATTAAGGAAATCCAACACAATGGGGGTGATTGAGTTTAAATTGGTGATATTTTAATGTGATTTTAATGTAATTTTAAAAGGTAGTTTCAAATAGGTAAAAGTAGGAAGTGATTCAGGGGTAGTCAAAAGGTGTGAAAGGGTAAAGTAGTGGCTGATTCTTCCTTCCTGATGGGGTAATTGTACTTTATTTTAGTTGTACTGTACATGTCTCATAATGCAGCCATGACAAATTGACTAAACTTCGTAAAGAACAGTTACATCACTGATGTCCTCAAAGAGATACATGTTATCACTCATCTTTCCCAGGCTGTAAGTGAGAACAATAATCTGGAGATTGGGTTCAGAAACATCTGTCTGAATATGGGGCTGACCAGAGATCATCTAGTTAAACAGTTATCTTGCCATTCAATGTTATGAATCAATAACAATAAAACATTCCCAAATATTAAAGAAAACTGCTTTCTTTATTTGCATAACCAATTCCTCTAGACTGCAGTTCAATGAAAAAAGCGCTTGCAAAGACCACATCTTTTACATTGTAGTGACTTCCCCAAGTTCCAACCTGTAAAATATACTGCATGACTGTATCATTCTCAATGTTTATAATAATCTGTTTGTCATGCCATGTTTTTTTATTCAATTTCCTATGGTACAATGTTAGCCTAGAAATGTTGGCATTTTCAACAGTTTGTTATGTGATTTCTGAACAGCTAATTTGCTGCTTTTACCTGTCATTCCGCAAAAGTCACTTGATTGAATAATATACACATTATATTGGAATTTAATTACTTTGGAGTAGTCAACTTGCCTTTAGCAGTTATTTTCTATATCACAAGATATGTTTCTCAAGCTATTTTGTATATGATATTAATTGGATATTTACTAATTTATTTAGCATTGGATAAATATTCACTGTGGATATCTCGTTGCTGGAACTGCTGGAATTATTAAATGAAACTTTCCAGATGAATTTTTGTGTATTTGATGCTTTAAAATGAAGTGATGGAATTCAAAATGGTGGTTATTACATTGTTGCAAATTTGTTCAGGATACTTTTAGTGCAAGAGGTTTTGTGTGACTGTTTCATAGACGTGAGAAAAAGACAACAGGGTAGCCACATTTTTTTAGAGCTTGTTGGATATGTTTCTGAGAGAGTGGAAAGAACTTTTAAAAAATAGAACATCACAGCAATGAGACCTAATTCCACACTGAGAAGCATCCTTAGTCATCTTCAAGACTAATGCACTCCAGAGGAACAGTGGAGGGGGGGGGCATCGTTTATACGATTCATTGCAAAAATTGGGGGAAACTGATGTAATGATTTTAAGGTTTAAAATGAAAGAGAGAAGGTCTACCAACAGGCAATCTCATTTTCCATCACCTGAATGCTGGGACATGCATGATGTCTGATTTTCTATGTTTGAAAAAAACGTCCTACTTTAGCCCGTGCTCTTTTGATATTGCTGCAGACAATAATTTGGTGGATTCCTTCATGTCACATTGACATTTTGCCTGCTGACCCAACAAAGAATTATGCAAATAATAGGCAACAGCAGATAATTTGTGAACGTAATAGATTTGGGCTATAGGTTACCTGTCAAACATTGCATTATCAGAGCTGGAGTACAGCACCATGCATGCACCTAAGCTGCATTTTTGGTTGAGTAATATGCCATCACCAGAGGGTCAGATAGATATACCTTTATGACTTATTTCTTTCCTGTTAGGCACTGAAGAAGATTCAACCCTGTTGCTTTTAAACTAAGAGCATGAATATAGGTGTATACTGGCTATAACTAATAATTATTGCCTTGTGACACAAGCGTGAAATGTATGTTCTGTCGACATGGAGAAGGAGAACCCGGATTGTCACCGATAAAAGCTTTTGCAGTTCCTTGTGATGGTTAAGAAATGATGGATTGGTGTGCTTTTGTTGATGATGAATGGTTTATCTGGTTGAGAAGATTCTTCCCAGCTGAATGTGATGCAGCGGATACTGCATTATTACTGCAATATCCTGTTCAGAAAAAGTTCTTTCAAGACGACGCTTTCTCGCAACTTCTTGACACTAAAATAACACCGCACCTGTTCATTGATTAACTACAAAAGACCAAAAAAGCATGTTTTCCCGCAAATGTCAGGCAGCAATAGATCCTTAGAGCTTAAAAGCTGTCTTTAAACAATTAATGAACGTCTTTTCCTTTCAAGGATGCCTTTGACAAATCTACTTGTCTGGCATCAAAGGACCCGGCAAGGAGTTGTGGCTTGCTTAATGGTTTGGACAGGAAAAGAGGCTGCTTGCTAGATGTTTCCAGGGATAGAAAAGACATTTAACTAAATTTATGAAGGAGCATATCTTGAAGAAGCAATCCTTTAATCATGTAGGTAAGTGTTGGTATCAATCAAATGTAATTAAATACCTCAAAAATATGACTAGCCTACCTCAGGCTCCTCTGCCACTCCAATTTGGCTCAAATCAGTCCATGTGACATTTGCTGAAATAGTAATATAGGTGTGAACTTGTCTTAGAATTTTAAGATGTAATGAAACGATAGCACAACCCATGCACTAAAGTGGTAGAAGTAGAAGAGGTACTCCAGAATTGGAGGGGTAGGATAACTGTATTTGCCAAGACTACCCCAAAAGTGTCAGTTGAATAGAATGGTGCCAGAACGATGGAAAATGCAAACTTAATGTCTTTCCTGTTTCAGGTCCCGTCTCCCCAGCCAGAAGCGGAATATGTTCTCCACATGGTGATTTCAGTCGCTGCTAAACCATTCCGTAAAATCCATCTACAACAACATCTGAAGCAGAAAAGAGACAATAATCCAATTAGAATTGTGGCTGCAATTAGGTGCATTATTTTTGGCAAATGCTTCATCATTTTCCTGTTTTGTTGTCAAGGATGATTCAAAAGGCAAGTGGAAAGAAGAAGCTGAAATCATAAAGAATGACCTTGTTTCAAAGAATATTTTTGTATTAATTTGTGGTAGCATTGTGTGATTGGCAAAGTTCTGTGATGGGCAATGTGACTCTCTAGAAATGATTGAGTGCCAAATTACAATTTAGTCAATACAGTGCACCAAAAAAGTTATGGGAAAAAATCAGTAGCTCTGGTTTTTGCTTCTAATTCCCCACAAAGGCATCTCCAGTGATAGTTATTGATGTTCTGTCCCTACAATAGACATCTCCTGAATAGGTCTGGCTAATAGTTTCGTGATTTTATGTTGTGATATAGTAGACATGTCAGTGAATCTCAGATAGTCGCACCATTTTTTGCCCTCAAAAAAGTTATGGGAAATTTTCATAAGGTAGTCAAATCCTGAAATAGGAGCACAGAGCATTGCTTTTTGGTTGTCATTTTAGTTTCTAGAAGAAGGGAATTGACTCACAGAAACATTTTAATGGAAATCTTATCGTCAAATTTTCATGAAATATTTATTTTATAATCATATTAATAACGCTATTTGAAATAGGCCTAATTCTCAAATTAATGTATACATGTATAGCATCTAAATGTCAATGTAATGATGAAAATATGTGTTGACACAACATTTATTACACAATTTATCAGTAGAGGTTCTTGTTTTTATTCAGAAAATGGTCTATTTGGGCCATGACAAAAGTTAATTAAAAGTTTATGGCCACCAATGCATTCGTACTGTTATTTAGCATCTGTAATTTTCAGAAATTTTGTGATATTTGTGGTGACATAGCATTAAAATATGATTTTAGGAAATGGAAAGTAGCCCAGGTAGTTTGAATGACAGAAATCACTGAAGCCACCACTTTATGCACCAGTCGAAATATTTTCTCAACTACATTGCAAAAGTAGCTAAATGCTCCCTTTGCATTTTTCCAAATTCATGGTCATACCATGCGCATATGTGAATTTATAAGGTTTACAAACTGATTTTATGCAATATCCATCAAATTGTATCAATTGAAATTATACAAACAAATTAATTTGGGCTTTTATGGCTTCTTGATTGTTTGTCCCAAACTCCACCAGTTTGCAACAGATTCTTCAATCATTGATTTATACTGTCTAATCTTTTTAGAAACATTTGAAACTTTGTAAAAAAGGCACTGAGAGGTGATGACAGCCTATTGAGATGCTATACCAAGTAAAATAAGGTAAACGTGGATCATTTTTACCGCCTTTGTTATGCTTTAGATGTTTCCTTGCTTCAGGATGTTCATCATTTGGAGGACTGCTCATCTTCACTTCAAGGCGACAAGTTATATATGCTCAATAGTTTTTTGAGCAACATTTATCGGCAATAACTGGGCATTGAGTAGCCCACAGGACACATTTTGAGAACACACCAAATCTGTTAAGCTATTTTATTTCAAAATCATTAATATCAGTTAAAAATGACTAAAAAAACATTATTATGAACATCTTTCGATGTCAAACAATGTTCTGTTTGACCAAAATTGCGTAATAACATATTACTGATGTTGTTTGTATGAGAGACATCTTCATAATGTAGCTATTACTCCAGAAGTCCAATTTTTCCCATAACTTTTTTGAGGTCGAAAATTTGGGTTGCAGAAAAGCATAACCTGGCATACCCAGTTTGCAGATTAAAACAATAAAAAAACCAGGCAGAGTTGTTCATGGGATGTCTATTGAAAGGAGAGCAGTGTAATTATTGCCTTCGGAAATTAATAATCGAGTAATTAGAGGCAAAAACAGACTCATTCCAATTTTTCCCATAACTTTTTTGGTGCACTGTACCTTCAGTCATCAACATGAATTTATGTGGCTGGTGTGACGAGATGGCAATTTCAGTTGCTTAGATCAGTTCGTGTCAGAAGAAAATATAATTCCTAGTAAGACCATAGTCTGGGGTACGACCAAAGTAATTTTTGTATTTTTGTTTGTTAGACAAATTTAAATCATTAATTTTGTTTTCGCAATGCCTACTGAAAGGAATAGGTAAGTTATGATGTATTGAGACCTTACTTCTGCAGTAAGTGGACTTCAAATCCTTGGTCTTCCTCTGCCCATGAGACTCAACTAAAAGACTGTGTACAATTTGTTCCATGCCAAACGAAGCATGGAATCTTAAATATTGGACATGGAACAAAGCCAGTATGCTGTCTATATGTATCAGAAATTGTGATGCGAAATTAAAAGCATTAAAAATTCAGGAGTCAGAACATTTGGCATTCACTTATACCACAATTTGTTTTTGTCACGTAAAAATCAGGCTAAATGATGATCATATATAGGCCAAGTATAAAATTTTAATTAATGATTTTCAATGTTACAGGTGATTTAATCACCATGCGATTATGCTCACTCACAGTTCAATATCAGTGAGTGATCAATGCAATGTGTGTACTTCCAACGTCTGATAAATTACCTGTTTGACATTCTGATGTTCCTAAACCAATCAGATTATGCAAAAGATGTGATGTGTGTTATAGAATATAAGAATCATCCACAAATTAAATTGCCTGTAAGGGATGCGTGCCATTAAAACAAAATGTCACCCATAGGCCAATTCTGGTAAATTTCATTTTCTGAGTGGACATGGAGAAGGCAGGCCAGTTGACAGCTCAGTCTGAGTGCACCAACAATTTTTGCAGGAGAAAATTTGTCTGTCGCCCTGCAAATGTCCTAGTCAAAGGATTCTGTGCCATTTGAATGATGGGTATTAGTCCCTGCGATGTCTCCCATTTCTGTGGCTGTCATTGAACTCCAGATGTTGCCCCAAACACTGGACATCCGCAATTGAAAAGATTCTTTCATGACACACAAAACAGCCATCTTCCAGACATCAAAATAACATCAGAGAAGATTATTGATTGGACACTAACAGCCCAAAAAACATGCTGCTCAGCGAAATGCCAGGCCAGTGAGGCCACCAATTATAAACATTTTGGATAAGGAGATGTCCAAACAGTGCCTGTCTTTCAGATGCCTTTGAAAAATCAACCTTACAACAAGCAAAGGGAATAAGTGTTACCGGTTTAGATTACGAATCAACCAAATAGCCGTATTAAGTCCGAGTCCTGAATGTGTAAAAGTCATAGTGATACTCTTTTTCCATGAAATATAAAAATTTTTAGAAACATTTGTATGATAGATTTTATGCACAGTACTCTTAGATTTAAAAAATTACAAACAAAACATACCTATTATTGTTCAAGTTGTTCTGCAAAAAAAAGAGAAAAGCTGTTAATTTTGTATTTAAACGGCACATGCAGAATTTGAGAACCACTGTGTGGGAACAATTTCTAAAAATCTAAGAAGGTAATGATCCTTTACTTTACTGAGTACATGTAAGTAATTAAGGAACTCACTATTATGGTTTCTGGTATTTGCATTTAATTATTGAGGCCCTACTTCAGTAAGGAGCATGCAGGTAAAACAGGGCATAAGGTTGGTTGAGATATAAATCACACTTATTTCTATGTATTAAAAATTTGGAACTTTTGGTAGATATTCGATTTATCAACACATGTTTTCATACAAAAAAATATCTGAATTAGTTGTTTGTTTTTTTTGGTGCCCAAGTATATCTGCTGCAACTTCAATTACAGTTATAATTATATCTAGTGAAGCTTTTAATCCAGGTGGATTTACTTCATTCCAAATAAGCAAACCCATGTCTATAAATGAAGTTCTTTTTTAGGTAAATCCATTAATATTATTTACCTCATAACGTTTTGAACATCCTTTCTGTGTTGTTCACATGTCAGAGAATTCTTTGGAGAGTTGATGTTGTTGTCACTTTCTGATTAAAACAGTGTCCTGAAGCACACGAGGGGGCCCCAGCAAAAGAACCAGCAACAAACACTGGCCAAACAACACCAGCAAGTGACAACAACATCAACTCTCCAAAGAATTCACTAACATGTGAACAAGAACACAGAAAAGATGTTCGTAACTTTATGAGGTATATAAGATTAATGGATTTACTTAAAAAAGAACTTCATTCATCAAATCAAGGATCCAATGAATCTCTTCTCTCAAACCCATGTCTAATTCATTAAAAAAGCTTTTGAATAGACTGAAGAAAAGACCAACAGCGTGGCCTGACACTATGCATGTTTGCATTTTAAAAACAAAAATTATGGGAAACTTTTTGACCTAGAATGGACCACAATTTGCTTCAAATACCTAAGGGTTGTATGGCATAGAGCAATTGGTACACAGTGTTTTAGTTAATCCCATGAGCTAGGGAAGAGCAGGGATTTGAACTTACAAAGTCCCTGGTAACTAGATACTTGCCTCATTACTTACCTACCTTCCTGTTGCGGTAGGTTTTAAAAAATATGTATTAAGATATGTCTGATAAACAAAACGTAATGCACAAATTACTTAGGTCTGACAAAGAAACATTCTTTCTTCAAAGAAGTGACATTATGAAGTGAAATGCCCATCTCACTACAGATTGAACCTACAAGGACAGATCGACAAACACAGATCAAAGATAAATGTGGCCGCAGTGCCAGTTTTATTCCGACAAAAGGACAAGACATAGCACTCATAAACGCACACGACAAGACAAATACACATAACACTGATGAGCTGAAGCGATGAGAAACGAAGTTATGTAGTTACGAGGTTAGAAGGCTACACTGCCCTTGGACCGGCCAGACTGGAAGGTCCTTACTACAAGTAGAAAATAGGAAATGTTAGAAACATACAAATACAATGAATCCATATAAAATAGTAAAATGAGATTAGATACAAATAGAAAAATAAGTTACAATCTTACTGATCAGGATCCCGAGACACTGGGTGCTAAGGAATACAAAGTGATGAGCACATGGAGATATATACAATGAAGGAGAGTTTACAATGTATATAGGAAGATTGGCGAAGAAGCAAGAAGTAGCCCTAACGGCCAATGGGCCTAATAGGGAATTTGGAATAATGAAATATTTTGAATTTTGAATTTTTTTTATGAAACAAATTTTTTAATTTTGTTTTAACAGAGGAACAAGAGGAAAGGAAAATTAGGAAGATAGAAAAGAGGGAGAGGAGGGAGGGAGTTGAAAAAACGCGACAGGAGGAGATAGAAAAGGGGAGAATATATAGTGGAAAGCAAGTTTATGACAGCTTGAGAGGCGCCAGCAAAGAAAGGAAAGGAGATATAAATATATATATTTATTCATACGCATTCACAATGGTATAGACAGAATTGACATAGCAAGTTTTACATGAAAAAGACAGTAGTAATGGATAAGTAAATTAATTTACACATAGTTGATAAATTAAATTGTCACATTCAAATTTGTTTAAACAGTCTGTATGACAGTTTCTGGCATCACGGATTGCTTGTATCGTGCACTCGTCATCAATGGTCAGTTTGTGTCTCTTGATCAGGTGAGCAGTACTTTGGTCAATAAGTCCTGTTTTCACTGAGGGTCATGCTAAAATACAGCTTTAAAAACCTGCTACATATGTTGTCAATAGACAATGCAGTACCCGTGAAAGCTGACAGATACCTGGTGTGAGTAGCATATGGCAAGCCAAGCAAACGTCTCACACAGCGGCTGTAGAGTTTATGGAAACTGTTATTACAGATTTCGTATAAGTGTGCCATGTTCCATGTGAATATATGCACAGATGATGTCAGTATAGCCATACTGACATCACTATTGGCACTCCCAGCTTGAGTGTTGAACTGCTACCGACAAGTCAGGCTTATGGGCTGTCTTAAGTGTGAATAACAATTGATTAATCTGCATTCATTGGTATGGTTGTTTGATTCTGTTGGGCACGTGAAACTGATATGTTTGAGCCACTTGCTTGATCCATCATGGACATTCATGGTGTCCTGTTGTGAAATTTCTCCTTGAGGGCAACACCTTGTGGCTTTTCAGCCTTTTAGGTGAGATCTGGGCCAAAGAAACTGTTCAGAATTGATGACTGGAATGGGGATGATGGGGAGATTTCTTGGAAGTGAATGTGGCGGTGTTGCATGAGCATACCAGAGGACGAGAAATGGGGGGGGGGGGTGTAGTTGCTCCCCAAAAATTTGGGAAAAGGTCAGACAAGGAGGCTAAGAATTCGATCATCAAATAAACATTATTGGAAATCAGTTATAAAGATGCCCCCAAACAAAACTTCCCCCTCCCTTAGGTCTTAGATTCTGAATGGTTCTTGAGTATATTATTTTTGCCAAGACAGAGCAGCACACGATAACCTCTCAGACTAACAAATGAATGTGAGAGTGAATGAATTTGTTCTGTTGTAAAAGTGCAACTGATAGCAGTTATACACAAAATCCAGGCATTATATGTAGCTGGATATTGTAACTTTTGGATTTATTCAAAACATCAAACTGAATAATCAATGTTGAGCAACAATCTAATGGCTTATTGTGGATTTGTAATCATGTGATCAGTATGGGTTCCAAGTGACACAGCTGAAACTGTGAATATACCAACTGTGAAATCACTTTGCTTATACTGACATCACAAGAGCACTGTGGCAGTTGAAAAGAACATGGCACACTTATCCGAAATCTGTAATAACATTTTGATCACAGTGATTCCAAGCTTCAGAGCCATAAAAATGACAACACTGTAAATTGAATAGTTCCATGAGTACAGGCTCCGGTACATCCCCAAAACTGGCAATTAACATGTTCACTCTTCCAATGAGGTCACACTTTTTCATCTTTGTCTCAAACTTCTCCTTCAAATCCTGTGAAATATAGTTTCCAAGGTGTTTGACATCATTAACCCATTTGAGCATGTTACCACATAACTTAGTGTTTGGTGTGGCAGCCCCTTTTTTCCGGGTAAACATTGTGCATACTGACTTTTTTTTAATTAAAAGCCATTCCGTATTGTCTGCCATATTCTTCGCATATACTCAGCATTTTTTGTAATCCATCTGCAGAGGGACATGTAAAGGTCACATCATCTGCATATGCCAATGCACCAACAAATCTGACACCCATCCAACATCCAATTCCTTCCAACCAAGAGTTCGTTGATGTATACACAAAAGAGGATTGGGGATGCCACACTTCCCTGTCGTATACCATTTGAGGCTGTAAAATAACTGGAGTGACTCCCATTCCAAGAAGTCGTCATTTTCTGATATTGATACTGTTGCCAAAGGATCCGGATGTCAATGGGTGAAACCTGCCTTTTAATCGGGAGCAGGAATAGTTCATCATGTTTAACCCTATCAAAGGCCTTTGACGCGTCAGTTAAACATGAGTAGACCGGTGAGTAGTTATCCATGTAGTAATGTATAACTTCTTTAAGAACAAGTGTGCACACAGTAGTCCCTAACTTGGGTTTAAATGCAAATTGTAGTTCTGAAGTACACAGTTCATGACTATTCCTTTTCAGAAAGATCAAGTCAAATAATTTCCCAAGACAATTACTGAGGGCTATGCCTCTGTAATTATTTTCATCACTTAGACTTTCCTTGTAATCCTCTGAGATTGAAACAATTGTAGATCCACATGAAAATATTTGAAAAAGTTATGTATGTTAGAGTCTTAGACTTCCTCAATGATAACGATATTCTGTATCATCTTCAATTTGGTTTCAGGAAGAAGTATAACACCTCAAATGCATTGATATACCTTATAGACAAAATCTCAACTGCACTAGAAAAAGGGGAATATGTTATTGGTACATTTGTCGATCTCAGCAAAGCCTTTGACTGTGTAAATCATAAAATTTTGCTTTCCAAATTAGAAAAATATGGTATTCGTGGCCTCGCCTATGACTGGTTCAAAAGCTATCTTCATTTGCGTACCCAGTTTGTTGTGTATAATCAAATAGACTCTAGTAGGTTTAATATTACTTGTGGAGTGCCCCAAGGATCAATCCTGGGGCCCTTACTCTTTTTAATCTATATTAATGATCTAAAGAATGTAACAGACATCTTAACTCCTTTAATGTATGCAGATGATACTAATCTCTTTATCTCAGGACAAAACTTATCTGAACTTATTTTAAATACTAATAGAGAATTAGATAAACTCATGAAATGGATGAAAGTTAATAGATTGGCAGTTAATGTAGATAAAACTAATTTTATGATTTTTAGGAAGAAAAGAGCAGTTATTCCTGAGCATTTACCGGATATATTCATGAATGGCAATGTTATCTCCATGGTGAAGACAGTAAAATTTTTAGGAGTGAAATTGGACGAACATCTTTCTTGGCAGGTTCATATTAATGGAATTAAAAATAAAATTTCAAAAGGAATAGGTATCCTATCAAAGGCAAGGAAGTATCTAAAGCCTAGAACACTGGTTTCTTTATATTATAGTTTCATATATCCTCACATGACTTATTGCATTGAGGCTTGGGGTAGCTCATGTAAAACTTATATTGATCCTATTATGAAACTTCAAAAAAAGGCCATCAGAATAATTTTTTCTCTACCTTATAGAGGAACAACGGAACCTACTTTTAAGAAATTCAAAATTTTGAATATTTTTCAAGTGTATATCTTTTTTACGTGTCTATTTGTTTTCAAGCTTAAGAAATCTATGCTTCCCAATATATACGAATCCTTATTTAATTTTCCAAGTCATAGTCATAACACACGTTCTCAATTCGCTCCTAATATTCCGTTTTTTCACACTCAACTAGGAAAAAGACGAATTCGCTACACTGGTGTAAAGGTTTTTGGGAAATTGCAGAATTCTTTCTCCTGGAATGTGGGTTATTTTACTTTTAAAAGACAGCTGAAAAGCCATCTTATCGAGTATCCAATAGATATATATTCCTACCTGTAATTACAACTTGCTTTAATTATTTTTTGTATGTATATTTTTTATCCATATCTTTATTATATGTTGAAATATATATATCAAACGTTGTATTAGAACTGTCAGCTATTGTCATAGTCGCTAATGAGCCAGATTTTTCCACTTCATTTATCGGAATGTAACTCCTTTAGTGTGTATGTCTCATAAGTCATCTCACCTCACTCATCCCTGTTTTCACCTTGTGCCCAGATAAATAATTATCTTGTTAATTCATCTGGCACATCTCATACCATAAGATATATTTTGTCAATATTGTAACTTGGATTTTTCTTGTCATGAATAAAAAAAAAATTAAAAAAAAGAAACCTCGGGATGGTATCCATGGGTTAACATTGCTGTCAAAAGATTAGCTAATTGTACATTGCATCTATCTCCAGCATAAATTAAGTGATTAGAGAAATATCCCTTTTCACCATCATTTTTGTCCAATTTCAGCTGTTTAACTGCCTCTGTGACTTCATCTGTTGAGACAGTGGCCTTTCTATAATCACAATTCCCAATGTGATGAGCAATATACTCCTTTACTGTCTGTTTCTTGTTATCACATGACGGTACACTGTTATAAATATCCTTGTATTTGTTGGCAAATAACTCAGCAATATCCTCATGATCAGCCTCCGATCAAACAGTCATTCACAGGTTTCGGGTTGATTTTCTTAATCTCCTTGAAAAAGACTCTGGAACGATTCTCATTTAGGGATTCGGTTAACTTTCTATTTCTGTTAGTCTTATTACCCCTTTTGACCTTCCTTACTGTATACATATATTGTTTCTTTGAGTCTTTCATGTTTTCAAATACAATCCCTTGGCTTGGTTTTCCACGTTCTTTCCAGATTTTATGCCAGAAAATGCTTTCTTCTTTGAAGGGTTTCACTGTGTCGCCCCATCCAGGGACACATTTCACACGTTTATTTATTTATTTTATTTATATAATATATTTAAACAGGGTAACAATACAGCAAAGCTGTTTTACAATTGGCCCTGGGAGTATGTACAATGATAAAAACATATATAAATTGGCATGTAAATGACTAGTTATCTAATACAGAGTAAAAACGTAGCTTTTAAGAGAAACTTTAAAATTAGAAATATCAGACATATCTTTAAAATTGTTTGGCACATTATTCCACAGGTGACTAGCATGATACATAAAAGAATTCTTAAGAATTTCCTTTCTTGTAAAAGGAATGTAAATATCGTTAAAATCATTAAAACGAGTTTCTCTGTCACTTACTTCACATGATAAAATAATTTGGTTACAAAGATAATCAGGGGCCAGCCCATGCATACATTTAAACATTAGTATAAGGTTAAAGTAAACAGCACGTTGTTTGATATTCATGATCTTCAAATCCTTTAAGATATCAACACCTCTACAGTTTATAGTTTAGTTTAGTTTAATTTTTTTATTTATGTCTCACTCTGTATCACACACATACATACATTAAAAAGTAAAAAACAGTGGTAAAACAGACCATTCATTTAGAATTATGAGAGACGATAAAACTGATAAAACCATGTAAAAGGACTAGACAGAGAGTTAAAAACTGATATTAAGAAAAACATAGCTGAAAAACATTAAAAAAATTTTTAAAAACTTAATGCAATATCACAGTTCGTCTTTGTTTTAAAATGTTTTGGCAGGCTTTGGCAGTGTTAAAAACAATATCATCACAGGACATGAGGAAGACAAACTTATCACAGTCATTTAAATTAGAAAAATTATTGTTGACAGTCTCAGCATGGCTAAACAAATCATTGCGTGTGTTTTCATAGAGGGAGCATCTTAAAAGCGCATGTTGTTCGTCTTCAATTTCGTCTGAATGGCACAACTGACAAATACGATCTTGTAGCTGTTCTCCACTGTAACGTCCAATTTATATAATCAAAATTATTAGCTAAGATTCTACCAGCAACATTTTGTAAGCGTTGAATCTTATACAAATTTTCATTTGTGGTATTGCTCCAAACATTAATGGCATAGTCAATAGTTGGTTGTATACAAGTAAAGTAAATTTTACGTAAAACATGACATGGTGTGAATGCTCTTATCCTTGTAAGTTTGCTAATTTTAAAAGAAAGCTGTGAACATAGTTTGTTAACATGATTATCCCACTGTAAACATTCATTGATATTAACACCAAGGTAATTCGATGAGTTTGTTTGACTAATCACATTGTTATTAAGAGAAACATTGAGATTCTTAGAGCATTTCTTATTTTTTGAGCTAATTAACATTGATACACATTTAGTAGGGTTTATGACTAACCTAACCTTCATACCATTTCGAAACATCATCTAAGCATGTTTGAAGGACATTTTCAACATCTTCAACAGTAGAACCAGCATAATAAATCAGGGCATCATCTGCATAAATATTAGCTTTTCCTAAGAAAACATGTTGACCAACATCATTTACAAACAGAAGAAATAAAACAGGCACCAATACAGACCCCTGGGGTACTCCTAGAGAAAGTTCAGTTACAGATGAAGTCATATTATTGCATTTAACGACTTGACTTCTGTTTGACAAATACGATTGAAAAAATTTATTTTCATTGTCCGTAATACCATAGTTTTTAAGCTTAGTGAAAAGAATGTCATGATTTATAGTGTCAAAACACTTTGAGATATCGAGGAGACATACACCAACAGACATGTCATCACAAATGCATTCCAGCCAATCATCAATGACTCTTTGCAGCGATGTATTTGTACCATGGTACTGCCTATAAGCTGACTGGTCCATGGAAATATAGTCTTTTTCAACTAGATATTTCATAAGTTGTGATTGAATCTCACGTTCAAAAACTTTTGCCACATGGGCCACAACAGAGATTGGTCTATAGTTGTTTTTATCTTGTAGAGGTCCCTTTCCTTTATAGACTGGGGTAACTCTTGCAAATTTCCAGTCTTTTGGGACATGGTTAGCTTTCACCGACGTATTAAAGAATTGAGTCAAAGTGGGGGCGAGGACATCAGCTGCAAGATTGAGAAGTTTGCTGTCCATACCAAGTACATCGGTTGATGTTTCCGAACCCAGGTTCATCAGCCTCTTTAGAACCGATGACACTTCTATAGGTTGAAGTTCGAACCTGCGGCTGCTTACAGGGCCTTTCCATGGAGTGTCAGTTGCAGGTGGAAGATTTTTCACTGTTTCTGCTCCAATTTTACTGAAATGATTATTAAATTCCTCAGCGGTCAGATCTGCAGGCGTTGATGACATCTTGTCGCTGCCTGTCAGCTTATTTATTAGTTTCCAGGTATCCTTGGGACTCTTTGCTACCCTTGTGAACTCATTTTCATAGAAGGCACGTTTGGCATGTCGAATAGCTGATGTAACTTTATTCCTTAGTTTACGATATTCCAATACAAGCTCAGGAGTCTTATTTTTGTCCATCTTTTGTTTCGCATGATCTCGCTGGTACATCAAATTAACAATATCTGCATTTATCCAAGGGTTGCATCTTGGTTTTAGCCTTCTGGTGATCATAGGGGCGTGCTTGTCACATATTTTAATGAATGTATTTTTAAAATTATCCCAGTCTTCTTGAAAAGTTTCAGGAGTTGGCAGATTGCCAATTATCGAATTATAGGACAGTTCATTTATAAAACTTACTGGATCAAAGTTCTTGAAATTCACGAAAAGTAACTGCCTTATGTTCACCACTGCTTGATCTTTCCTTGACAATGTTTATAACAGTATACACAAGGTAGTGGTCACTGAGGGACACTGGTAAAACGTTTGAATACTGGTGCTTTTCAGGCACTGACGAAAGTATCACATCCAGTAATGTTGAACTTTTATCAGTTACTCGAGTTGGCTTCTCAATGAGTTGTTTCATTGCATAAGCAGATTCAATGAAATGCACAGGACATGAGGAGAGATGTTCATCAAATTTGTAGTTGTAATTAAGGTCACCAATTAAGATGAAATTGTCACACATAATACTGGCCTGTTCTATTTGATCCAACATGCAATTTAAATAATCATTGTCACTGCTTGGAGGCCTGTAAACACAACCAACAACAGTATTGAGGTTTATTCACGATTGACCATATGGTCAAGACACAGATTCACAGCTTCAGGTGTTATCAACTGCCAGTTCACTTCACAGCTTCAATTCTTCTTTTGTATTTGACCACTTCTGGCTCAGTTTTGTTTCAGTCACAAAACAATGACAAACAACACATTTCTCACAATGGAATGGTGGGCATTGATTGGAATTGAGCTGAACATCCAGATTTTCAGGGGGGGAGGGCCTTGGAATTTTTCCTCAATGGGAAATTATATTTTATTTTGTGGTAAGAGAGACATTGATTAATAATTTTTCAAGCATCCCATATCCCAAAATTTTCATTTCTAAATCAAGCAACACCCCGTTAATAAAAACCCCACCAGAAATATTTATTTTAAGAATGACCAGAAAGAGTTTATTCATTTTTTATTAAAAAAAAAATCCAAACCAGAGCTTGTCACAAATTTAAAAAAAATTCATATGAACTAACTCTCTCTTTTCATAATCACAGATAATAATATATTTTCATTAAGTAGCAACCTGCATGAATGCTGGGAGTTGCCAAAAATTACTCATAGTTCATGTGAGGCAAAATGAGCAATTTTTGAAATTAAATTTTCTCATATTATGCCCTGTATGTTAGAAACAATTAAGAGACCTCATGGTAGGATAGGCTTCCACTGCCACACACTCACCAATCCACAAGTTCCCTAACCTAAACCCCTCTTATCCTCACGTAGCCTCAAATTCCCTCATCTTACTTAAATTTCCTCACCTGGCCTCAAATACCATCAACTAGTCCCTCACTCAACTGAACTCAGCTCAACTCAACTACCTACCCCAGCTTTACCCTCTGTATCCCTCAACGACCGTTGGTTACCCAATCATTACAGTGGTTACCCTGTTACGCCCAATGCACACTAGAACCGCATCCGATCCCATCGGATGCGATGCTGTTGCAACCCAGGATCGTAAGTTGGTGCACACTGTATTACTTGCCTACCAACATGTGGCAACCCCTAATTAAAAATGGGGTAAAATCAAGCCCTCCTGGTTGTTTCAACCCCTTTTTGGTCTGCCAAAGTATCGCAAGTCAATGCACACTCAGAAAACCCCAGAAAAGTAATAAAAAGTCCATTAAAACCTGCGACGGCAAGTCAATTAAATAGCATCGCAAGTTGGTGCACACTGAGGTAGTTGGGGTTGCAACAGCCCAGCATACGATGTCATCACCGAAATAATGGCAGTGTGCATTGGGCATTAGACTATGTCGGCACAAGGGTGAATCCTGCCAGGACGGCTGTTGAGAGGGGTTGGGGTAGGATGACAGACTGATAGGCCTTGACATCCAGCACTACTTGATTTTATTGGAACAGCACGGTGCAGTACACAGTAGGAAGATGTTATATACCACTCTTGGTACCGACGGAACAATTATAGATCCATCATTGGTTGTCCAGACAGGACACGAAAACTGAACAGTAAGTATTTAAAAAAAAAAAAAAAAACAACTCCCAAGCCCCTCCACCCTTGATATGAACTTTGCTCCCTGAACGTTGAATAAAAGCAAGTTCTAATCCTTGAGGTTTGGCAATCACACAAATCTGGGCTGTTATTCGCGCTGTCTCTTGGTTATATCTTTAAAGTAACCAGGCATGACTGTGCACCAAACTGCTAGTGGTCAAAAATAAAAGAGAGTTTTCAAACAGTGGTCAAATACAATAAAATTGCAATAACTGTGACACAACTCAAAAAGGTGTCTGGCCATATGGAGGTTTATTCACGATTGACCATATGGCCAAACACCTTTTTGAGTTTTGTCACAGTTATTGCAATTTTATTGTATTTGACCACTGTTTGAAAACTCTCTTTTATTTTTGACCACTAGCAGTTTGGTGAACAGTCATGCCTGGTTACTTTAAAGGTGTAACCGAGAGACAGCATGAATGAGAGCCCAGACTTGTGTGATTGCCAAACCTCAAGGATTAGAACTTGCTTTTATTCAACGTTCAGGGAGCACATTTCATATCAAGGGAGGGGGGCTTGGGAGTCGTTTTTTAATAAATAATTTCTGTTCAGTTTTCGTGTCCTGTCTTGACAACCAATGATCGATCTATAAAAGTTCCATCGGTACCGAGAGTGGTACATAACATCTTACTACTTTGTACTGCATCCTGCTGGTCCAATAAAATCAAGTAGTAACGGATGTCAGACCTATCAGTCTATCACCTATCCTACCCCAACCCTCTCAACAGCCCTCCTGGCAGGATTCACCCTTGTGCTGACATAGTCTAACAGGGTAACCACTATGATGATGGGGTAACCAATAGTCGTTGAGGGATACAGAGGGTAAAGCTGGGGGTGAGCTGAGTTTAGTTGGGTGAGGGGCTAGTTGATGGTATTTGAGGCCAGGTGAGGGAATTTAAGGTAAAATGAGGGAATTTGAGGCTGCGTGAGGATAAGAGGGGTTTAGGTTAAGGAATTTGTGGATTGGTGAGTGTGTGGCGGTGTAGGCCTCTCCTACCATGAGGTCTCTTAATTGTTTCTAACATATAGGGCATAATATGAGAAAATTTAATTTTAACCATTGCTCATTTTGCCTCACATGAACTATGAGTAATTTTTGGCAAGCCCCAGCATTCATGCTGGTTGCTACTGAATGAAAATATACTATGATCTGTGATGATTATGAAAAGCGAGAATCAGTTCATATGATTTTTTTGTGTGACAAGCTCTGGTTTGGATTTTTCTAAAAATAAAAAATGAAAAAACTCTTTCTTGGCAGTCTTAAATAAATATTTCTGGTGGGGTTTTTATTAAACCGGTGTTGCTTGATTTAGAAATGAAATTTTTGGGATATGGGATGCTTGAAAAATAAATAATTAATGTCGCTGTTACCACAAAATGAAATATAATTTCCCATTGAGGGAAATTTCCAAGGCCCTCCCACCTGAAAATCTGGATGAGCAACTCAATTCCAATCACTGCACACCATCCCATTGTAAGAAATTTGTTGTTTGTCATTGTTCTGTGACTGAAACAGAACTGAGCCAGAAGTGGTCAAATACAAAAGAAGAATTGAAGCTGTGGAGTGAACAGGCAGTTGATAACACCTGAAGCTGTGAATCTGTATCTTGACCATATGGTCAATCGTGAATAAACCTCAGTGTCAATCGTGAATAAACCTCAGTGTGTCCACTGATCCTTACTTTCAGCCAAACACTCTCAGTTGTGTTGTTGTCAGTAAATAACACCTCATGTTGAAGAGTTTGTTTGATAAAAACACAAACACCACCTCCTTGTCTATCACGGTCATGTCTTATAACATCATAACCATCCAGAGACAGTTCGTCATTTGTGATAAATTTATCCAACCAGGTTTCATTAATTCCAAGGAAATCAAAGTCATTTTTGATAATAGTATGGTGAATTTGGTCAATCTTGGGATAAAGACTACGGACATTAATACAACCAATTTTTAATCCAATGGATTTAGTCTGTGTGCTGTTTGAATTTTCTGGTAAGTTGACTGGGCCCCTGTTTTCATTGTATGAAGTTGAGGGACCGGCACTTGCTTCCTGGCCACACCTTTAATAAGTACAGTGTTTGGCTTTATGACCCAGTCCATTGCATGTATGACAAGTTACCTTTTTTCCATGCCTGCAATTACTGGACACATGATTAGTCTCTGCACAGTACCAGCAACTCTGCTCGTTGTAATTCTTACTCTGAGGTGAGTGCTGTTGCGAGTTCCTTGGTCTTGGGCCATGTGGTCTCCTGGTGACAACTTTCCAGTCATCTTCTTTCTCAATGGTAGACATTCCCTTGCCATTCCCAGAATTTACTGATTTTGTACGAGCAATGTTGCCATTTTTGCAACAAGGTGAGATTTTCAGTTTTAGGTTTCTCGCAAGTCTGTTTGTGCCCTTGTGAGTCAGATGGACCCCATCAACCTGCAGGTAACCATCATTCGGTGATCCATTGCCAAGCTTGAATGTCTGGTCATTGTCAATGAATGGTATATCCATTTCCACAGCCATTGTACAGTACAACCCAAAATAAAGTACGATTAACCCAACAGGAAGGAAGAATCAGCCACTACTTAACCCTTTCACACCTTTTGACTACCTCTGAATCACTTCCTACTTTTACCTACTTGAAACTACCTTTTAAAATTACATTAAAATCACATTCAAACAAAACCAATTTAAACTCAATCACCCCCATTGTGTTTTGTTTAATTGATATTTTGCACCTCTGCTAATTGCAGTTACATTGGTAGCTGTCTAAATAGAGTTCTTAATGAAGGGTAAGGTTGTTGTAAGGAGTCAAAGGGAGTTGTGAGGAGATTTGGGGTGGAGAGGAGAAAAGAGGACAAAAAAGGTAAACAGAGGACTTCTGGCAGAAAATTTTCTTACTTTATTTTGAGTTGTACTGTAGAGAGACGAGCATTCAGAGCATCAACATTACTTTGATACTGTTCAGAGTCTGTTCGTGGGGGCACACTGGAGATGCTGACAAGCTTTGGATTAGCAACTTTAGTCTTGGCCACATCAATGACGTTTTTGTACGTGTCCATCACACTTTCAGCACTGAAATTGTCATTTTTGCAGTCATTGGCCCCGACCGAACAACAATGTTACTGAAATTTTCATCAGACTTATTCAGTTGGTCGAGGATGTTGCTAATTTTGGCTCCAGATGTTGAGGATACCTGGGTCTTCCGCAGCTTGCTTTCGTCAATGTCTTTAATTATTGAGTCACCAATGAGCAATGATTGCCTATCACTGCTTGCAGAACATTCCCAGGACTTATTTTGCAATTCCCTAGACAATGTGGACACTTGAAGTCTGAGGCTGTCATTTTCCTTTTTCAGAGCATCACATTGACCTTGAATGTTTTGGAGGGTGGTTTTAGTTTCACTTTTCATTTCCCTGAGTTCAGTCAGTAGCAAGGAAATCTGTGTTGGCATAGATCGACATTTTTCACAGTTCCATATTGTCCCCTTATCACCTCCAAGTACCACACATTCATCATGGTAGCAATGCATGCAACAGCAACATCTTGTCATGCTGATCTGTTTATTTCCTCTCTTAGTTTTGCCTTCAAACTTGCAAGAGGGTAGACACCAGGTCTTTGAGGAATTTTGCAGTTCTTCACAGTTTGCTGCTTCAGATGACTTGGCACCAGCTGGTTCTCCCATCTCTGGGTCAACAGTCACAGTCACAAAAATTATAAGCCTTTCGGTTGTCACAACTGCAAGTCCCTTTGTTATTCACACTCTGAAGTTAATAATGGATTTTTCTTATATAAATCCAATAAAATCCATGCTTCAGTGAACAATATGAACGAAATTAAAAGAATTTGGCAATATTTTTGCTTTAAAATCCTTTAAAAGTCACCTTAAAAGTGTCCAAATGTGAGAATAATAGGTTCAGTGTACTCCAGATGTAATATCCTTTTCAAGAAAATTAATCACATTGAAAAAGTATTCCTTGATGAGCTAGAATGTCATTATCATAGCCAGAATCTGGAAACACGTCCACTCAGTGTGCTGCTGTGTTATCGATGTGTGGAGTGTGGAGTGATAGGTATGCTGGCTAATGATCATTCAGTTGTTAGGCCTAGAACTGCAATTTAACTATGAAAAACTATCTGTAGGCTCGTGATTACAACAACATTTTCTTTTAGGTTTAGGTAAAGGCTTTTATTTTAGGAAAAGACTCGGTCAAATACAGTAATTACGTTGATGATTTCGTGGAAAAGTAGAATCAGCAGACAAGCAAACAGATATCAAATCTTCACACCAACTGTCAATTTCATGTTTATGATCACTGTTTTCACAGTTTAGATTCTTGCATTGAGGGACATGTCTAACTGGCAAGGAATCCAATAAGTCACTAACGTGTTGTTGATATGCCACAATATGAGTGTCATTCACTTTGTGCCAAGCAATTCTTTTCTTGGATTGTTTGTTTTTCATGGTATCGCACTGGTTAGAATCCATTGTCAAAGACAATTCAATTGTAATTGGTCTGTGGTGTGAAGGGTTGAGGTGTTCATCAATCACATCAAAAGATCCTATTTTGGACTCAAGGTCACCTGACACACAGGGGTGATCTATGCAGGAGAAATGTCGAATTTGTATAGTCCATAAAAGTGTAATCCTTATGTCCAGTTGTAACACCACATACATCCATAAGGTTAATCCTCTCCAAAAGATCCGTGTAATATACATCATGAGCATTTTTCCTGGAGACATCAGCATGGACATCGCCACCAAAAACAATACTGTAACCACAGTTTTTTTACACACAGCATTTCAATTTTATCACAGATTTGCATGAATTCATCATTGACAACATTTTTGCTGTAATTGTCACATGGCATGTAACAGTTTATCAGCATTATCTTAACAGGACCTTGTTCTAAAGAAACCGCACAGAGTCTCTTACAGTTCAAATCTTTGACTTTTTTGACATACTTGTCAAGGGATTTGTGCCATAGGATAGCCACACCACCATAAGGCCCTCCTTTCAGTAGCTCATTGTCTTTTATCCCTGATATAGCACAGTACTGGTAGTCCTTGTGAATAAGTCAAAGTTTGGTAATATTAGATATATATAAACTTTTATTGACAAGCAGAAATATCAAATATAGATACATGTGTCAATCGAAAAATAGAAATGTATAAGTCTAGATCTACAGCTACAGTATTCTACAATACCAACATTTTTTTTTTTTAAATCTAAAAATGACAGTTAAGGTTCACAGTTAAGGTTCACAGTTCATGTTCACAGTTCATGTTCACAGTTCATTTCACAGTTCATTTCACAGTTAATGTTCACAGTTCATGTTCACAGTTCATGCTAGTTCATGTTCGCAGTTAAGGTTCACAGTTCATGTACATTGTTCTTCAAAATAAAATCGAATACAATTTTCATTGTTCATGAAATAGTAATACTGGTCCCAGTTTCATACACATAATTACAAATCACATAAGAGTCAATCAAAACCAATCATAACAAAGTTGGGGTAAATCTTGACATACACAGCAGCACCGGTGGAGTTAAAGTGAGGGGAGGCATATTAAGTTTTAGTTTTTTTTTTTTGTTTTTTTTTTTTTTTTTAGTTATTTATTATTTTTTAATCACATTATTTTATTAAGAAAAGCACCTAAGGAATATATTAATTCGGGGCTTTTATTAGACATGAGGACCTTAAACTTTTGCGTGTTATCAAGATCACAAAAATTAGGGATTATGCAGCGAGCTTTATTTAAAAGTTCTGTCCTCTGGGTTGCGTTACTATTGCATATCAGAAGGCAGTGTATTTCATCTTCAATGTCACCTGTGTCACACTTTTCTCATTTTCTTAGCTCTACTGGGGTCTTAGGTATATTATGTCTCCCTGTCTCAATTTTTAGATTGTGGGAGCTTAATCTGAATCTTGCTATATTAGTGTATGTTTTCTTTGGGAGATTCAAATTTAGATATGGTTCTAGGCAGTAGCTTGTCTTAAATAGTTTATATGTGCGAAGTTTAGGAAGTTTATCAGAGTCATTGAGTTCGTTTAGAATTTTGTTCTGCTCTTTTGTATATATTTTTAGTTTCACTTCTTTTAATACTGAAGTGGGATCAGCAGTTAGCCAATTTGCAATATCTGCTTCTTCCATCGTTTTCTCTATCTTACTGTACCAGTTGCTGTGACCTGTCTTATGTAGATCTTCCTGAATTTTGAGACATTTATTAAGGATATCATAACTTGGGAGATTTGCTAATTTGGCCCAGTAGTTTATGGTGTTAAGTTTTTGCCTCAATAGAAGGGGAAATCTACCCGTTTCTGCGTAAACGGCAAGTGTTGGCGTTTGCCGTCTAACATTAAGTACATGCTTGAGGTAACCAATCTGAACTTTCTCAATTTTAGGAATCTCTGTATTACGTGACCAAAAGGTGCTATTATACTCAAGTACGTGGAGGACATAGCTATCAAACATTTTAATTGCAAGAGATGGGGGTATGTGACCCAGAGAGGGCTTCATCCGTCCATGCAGTGCAAAGAGAGCCTTCTGAGCCTGGGTTGCTATGTAGTCTGGCATCTCTTTATGTATATTTCTATTATTACTAATTGTATGACCCAGATATTTAAATATGTTAACATTTTCAATGTTTTTATTATCATACAGGAAATCAGTTTGCCTTTTGGATCCAATTTGCATTACCTTTGTTTTCGAGATATTTACAATAAGGTGCCACTTGGCGCAAAACTTGTGCAGCGAATCAATGCTATTTTGAAGGCCCTTTACAGATTCAGATATAAGAACTATGTCATCTGCATACAGAAGGTGTGTAAATGCTGTACTATTTATCTCTATTCCATCAGTTGCACTTAAATATCCTGGTAGATCTGAGAGGAATTCATTAAACAACTTGGGGCTCAGGATGCCCCAGAATGTAACAACCATGTTTCTTGTAGAAAGAGAATGTCCAGCTTGTTTTCAATCAATTTCTGTCTTATGTAATCCAGCTTGATGTCACTCAAGCCTGTACTGTTGAAACTGCCAATGTGAATACGATGCATAATCAGGCTTTTTGTAAGGTGCTTTCCCTTGCTTTATACCATCTTTTGTAGAATATCCTTTCTGGCCAAAAGTCTTCCTTATGCACTGTCTCAAGATGCTTAATGTCGAATGTTAGATTGAACCGTTTTGTATCCCAACCAGCAGATGAGGTGTCATCGAACGCCTTCAATTCTATCTCAGCATCCTTCTCCTGAATAAAGTCCCTCAGAGCTGCTTCGTCAACAAACTTATGTACATTTGTAAGCTGGACATGGAATTCCTCTGGTCCTGCAAAGGTCCTGCCACCCGCTGCCGCACCACATTTAGGTCGTTGTCTTGATTTAGCTTGTCCACCCTTTGGCTTCCATTTGTCTTTACTTCCGACCATAGTGAATTCTCCTTCACTGGAGGGTACTTGTATATCTCTCAAGGCCTCTGCCAACTGCTCCACATCTGATGGTCCCTTGGCTGGTGCCTTCCTGGTAAATGGTCCACTTCTTTGCATTCCTGGTTGTTTTGACGCTGCAACTGTCGATCCTGCGTTTGATCCTTCCAGAACTTCATTTCCTCGTGCAACCCCTGCATAACTTCTAGAGGTCATTCCGCTGATGTCTTCTGTATTCTTCATAACAGTTTTGTTGATCTCTGCTACTGTATCTTGAAGCTGCTGCAGTTGTGACGCCTGCCTAGAAATCACATCGAACATTGTCATCATGTTTCCACCTGCCTCCGGAGCAGCAGGTGGAAGTTTGGAAATATCTTCAACACAGAATTTTAAGGGGACTTCCTTTCTTCTGCCATCCAATTTCTGAAAGACATCAAGGATGTCGTCTGCTTCTGCCTCTTTAGCTGATCGGTTCTGGGAGTTCTGTCTTACACTTGCAGCATTTCCTGGATCCACCCCTGCACGAGTTACTGCATCACACAGTACCTTCTTGGCTTCATTCATCTGCGTCTCATCATAGAAATTCTGCAATGCCATTTTCAACTGTAGTCTAGATGATCTCATTCTGTATGTTGAGACATATGCTAATAGACCACTGATCACAATATCTGAATAGCAGTCTCTACAGCTAGAGTGGAAATCACCATCTTTCTCCTCACAGTTGTCACACTTCTTTGTTGCCATTGTGCAGGAGATTCACAGTTCCTTCTCCATGCACCAATGGTTTGTTGATTTTTCAAAGTTCGAGATAAAAAATACACTAATGTCTCTTAAATTACTCCATAATTTCAGGAGATTTTTTCATCAACAGGTGCAGTATTTGTATCCACAGTACTTGTGTAGTTTCAAACTCAATCCTTCAGGTATATCCTAAGAAATTACTCCATTGAAGGACCTCTCTGTCAATGCAGCTGCATACAGTTATGTTTTTCACAGCGCAAATAGAACTGGAATGAAAGAAAGAGACAAAGAAGGAGAAGGTGTGAAGAAACAGGAGAGAGGAAGGAAACACGAACTGGGCATGTGCCTATACCAATAGGCTGCGCGGCAGCAAACCCTAGGAATACGACTGCCCTCAGTTCAACGAACCTTAGCGTGGCTAAGCTTACATTAGCAACATGTGCATGGTGATGGCATTGACTAATGTGTAATTAGGCACTCAAGTGTTGCTGGAGAGTTACATCCCCCCATAATAAAACTTTGCCAATCAGCAAATCCACCACCAATGAATGCAAAAATATTCTTTGAAACAAGGTCGTTCTTTATGATTTCAGCTTTTTCTTCCCACTTGCCTTTTGAATCATCCTTGACAACAAAACAGGATAATGGTGAGGCATTTGCCAAAAATAATGAACCTAATTGCAAAAACAACTAAAATTTGCTTACTGTTTCTCTTCTGCTTCCGATGATGTTGTAGATAAAATTTACTGAATGGTTTAGCAGCGACTGAAAATCTCCATGTGGAGAACATCTTCTGACTGAGAAGACTGCACATGTAGCAGACACACGAAAGCCGAAGTTCACATTCCTCGCACTCTCGAAACATTTTTGTCAGGTGGCATTGCTGAAGTAAATTGTAAAGCAAGTAATCACCAAACAAAGTTATTTATGATATAACATGTCCATTTTACTGTATGTGTTGAGATTACTTTATAACATTATAGCAACGTGTCATTTTATTTAAAAAAATCTCATTGTGGAAATGTTAAAACTTCTACCTATAGATGTTAACAAGGCAATTAAGTGCATGGAAAGAAAAACAGAAACCATAAAGAACATAAAGAACAAGCTTGCTTGAAAGGATGTTTTGCATCCATTTGTAGTAGAATTGTCTGATTGGCAAAGCCTGCTAATGGGGAAGTTACTCTCCTGCTATGATGAAGTGGCAGATTACCATTCATCAATGCCATCATCCTGCACAATGTCATCTGGCTGGAATGTAGTGAGTTTTTGTGGAAGTTGTACTTTTACAAAACTGATTAAAAAAGAGATTTCGAGCTATCACTTATACATTGCTCAGGTTTTGGAATGCTTGTCAAATTTAGGATTTATCTAATTACTCCTCAAGGTGCAAAATAGAACTAATGGAAATCTGAGTCAGAGATGCTAATTTAAACATAGGCTGTGCAGCAGCATACCCTCGGCTCTTCAGCAGGCTATTCCGCAGGGTGGGAGAGGGGCGGGGTGCAAGACAGGCCGCCCCAAAAAAAATTTGGAGAACAGTTAAGTCTTGAGCACAGACAATAATTAAGGTTTTGAAAAATTGCCATTGGCAATTTTGGAATTCAGATTGATTTGACGGCTTATAGTATTTCAGCCACTAACCTCCATGGGAACCTGAATCTATGTATCATTTGAGTATTTCTCTATCAACATTTTCTTTTGACCTGTATGATTCAGACAATAAGTCAGTCATACCATGCAGTTGTCCGACAATAATAATAAAATGTTTAAAAAAGCCATTTCCATTTTGCCATGATTTTCACAACTGATATACATTGTATCTTTATTTTCATAAAAATATACTTTAAAAACTCTTGATAATCATTATAGTATTGAGTGTATAGCCATTTTAGGGAAGAAAAATAAAGTAAAATAAAATGAAGATTTGCAGAATAAAGTAGATTTTAAATAATAAAAGAAGATTTTGGAAAATTATAATTTGAAAGCATTTTTCTACATTAAAATATCTCCGTAATTTCATGACTGCTGCTTTTGATGTCTTGGGGTTGTCCTCCTACTCATGTAATGCTTTTGTTTTTATATATCTATGTTTACTGTATAGCCATCAAACATCATATTGTATATATTCCTTGCATTTCATGACAAATAAAAACTTCTTGAGTCTTGAGTCTTGAGTCTTGATGCGTTCTGCCTATTAGCCAGCCACTTAATCACCAACTGTGACTGACATAAGATTATGTAACACTTACATAATGCAGAGACATGGAGCAACCAAGCCTGATATCCACTGAAGTTTTTACCCCAGTGATCTTGACTTCAGTCATTGAAAGGATTAGCAGGGGAGACAATTACCCTGTGACATAATATTACATAATCAAGACTTCTCCAGTGCTCCATTCAACAAAAGCCAATCTGTCTGATTCATTCACATTTAATTTTCATGAAAAAAACTAAATAAAAGGGGCTGACATTACTTTATCTTCTAAAATTTACATCACTGAGTATAGATATTAGCCATAAGTTATAATAATCGGGAGTTACAGATTAAGTGTCAACATTTTAAAATATAAACACACAAATGCATGTTTTTGAGTATACTTAATTAATGCTTTGAAAGTCCACATATATATAAGATTTCCTATTGATAATATTTCATGAGGAGTGGAAAAAAAAGTCAAATTTAGACAATATTGTGGCAAATTTGATTGACCAGAGCCAAATATTTTTACTGATTTATGATTATCTTAAAATCCTTACCATTTATCTAATTTTGTTAATATTGACCTCTGCTGTGAATAAAAATTTTCATATTGTTCAAAATCAGCATGCTGATGATATGAAACTAATTGGAAAATTTCATAGATCTACCTTCAAAATTGACTGAATCATACAGGTTTAAAATAATAGTATTTTTTCATATTTTTGGTAAATTGTCGTTCGTTAAACTTTCTCAAAGCATTTAGACCCACAAAAAACACATCTTGGGTATTTAATACATACGATATGCAAATTTCAGTGTCAAAAGTACAGCAGTTTTTTATTTCTGTCCCAAAAACAAAACAAAAAAACAAATTTTTCACACTTTTCAATGATTGTGAGAAAAGTATTGATGTCACGGGGATTAGACCTATGAAAGGCTCAACTGGGATAAAGTATACAAGCCATAGTTTCGGCTTGACAATCAATGCACAAAAAAATATTTTTTCACATTTTTCAATAATTGTGAGAACAGTATTAATCTCATGTCGATTAAACTCATAAAAGGCACAACTAGGATAAAAGATATAATAATGTCCCAAAAATAAAAAGTATATATTCCATAGTTTTGGCATTACTCCCAATACACAAACGGGACGCCCGTTATCCAGACCTGCCCGACCGCCCGACCGCCCGACAACCTGACCGCACCAGAGGGACAAATTTTCACAAAGTAACTACAATACCCGTTGGCAATGTACACATTGCCGAGGGTAAAAATTGAACCTCATCACAAATTCTATATAAGTTTAGAGGTTGACAGATTTATATGAGTCACACTTTAGAACTTGTACAAGTTCCACATGGCACAATGTCTTCTGAGACTGCGGGGCGCTGGATGACATCTAAATAATTTTAGTGTCAACGGATTATCAGAATTTAAAGGGAAATATGACACTAGACCATTCCTGGTCTTCCAGAGTGGGTTTCTTTCTTTTAATCGACAAGGAGGTGGCAGTCCATCCAGTCACCTCAGCAATTCTGACAAGAGATAATTAATCAGTGCCCCACAAATATCCCAGGTCAAATGATTCTGTGCTATTTGAATGATGGGTCATTGAACTCCAGATGCTGCCCCAAACAATGGACATCCGCAATTGAAAAGTTTCTTTTATGACACCCACAAAACAGCCATCTTCTTGACACCAAAATAATATCAGAGAAGTGTATTGATTGGACTTTAGCAGAAAACATTCAAACATCAGATACCTACTGACATGGAAATCCTATTGGCATTCCTTATAAAGAAAGATTTACTCTCGACTATTGATATTTAAATCCCTATAAAACATTCACCTTACTTGAGTTATTGTAATATTGTTTGGGTTTCTGATTATAAAACCTCTATTTACACTATCTCATAGCACAGTTTTTAACACTCCAAATTAAAAGTTTGTGCTGCTTATGAAATAAATTCATGATGTGTCCATTTTTTCAATAAAATACTGTGGACCATCAGTTGGGCATTTGCTTGCGGGTGACATAAATTTTGATAGGGCTACATTTTTGCATTTTGAGAATAATATTAAGAACCATTCTTTAGTTATAGCGACATCTCATTATCTTTCGTCACTTTGCCAAAGTGTTTGTTCCATTTGTCACTAACATATGTTTCTTTGTTATGTAAGTGTGCTACTACTTGTGTAACTGTCTTATTAGGCTAACAAGCCTGTTGGGGGTTTTTTTAAGCGTATTGCTGACGGTTTTGCAATCAATTTGAAAAAATGGCCTCCACATGATCACCAATGACACTATAATACCCTAAGATTTACATGATCTTTCATATAGCGGGTGTTAGTGGAACTCTCCTTTTTCCAGCTCTCCTGTGTTGACAAGCAAAATAAAACTATTTCCGGACACATCAGCCTGGGAATTTACAATGGAGCCGGGGTTTCTAAGGTCCGTAGCAAAGTCTAATCAGCCTGACAGTACTGGAATATTGTGGCAATCCATGCTAAACATTCCATTTAAGACTCGGCAATGCAAATCCGTAATGTTTTCAATGGATTAAAAGTGCCCTGGGGCCTGGAATGCCAGCTCCACTGACTCAGCAATGGTACAAAATGGCAGCTTGTTCCCGGAAATAGTTTTATTCTGCTCGTCAACACAGAAGAGCTGGAAAAAGGAGAGTTCCACTATCACGGCCTATTGGCAACAGTGGCCCTGCATTAATCAGCTTGGAATAGGTAAGGCATTCAACATTCAACTCTTTCTGTGCTAAATAATTTCTTGTTAACCATTGCAATACTCGACATTTCTATTTCTAGAAGAGTTTGAACAGTTAAACTGAATCACCAGCATCTCCTATACTGCCATCTTTTAGCTAATTCCCATGTAAGGCCAACGCACGTATCTTTGTCAGAGGTAGCTAATTGAGTAGATGGACTCATTACCGGGGATCCTGCGGGAGACACCTTAGCACTTGCCACCACGAAACACCTACTCAAGAAATACCAGAGGCTCAACAGTTTAGATTCGCTTATCCATTTAATACACAATTCATAGACAGTTACATTAAGAGTCATTCAAACAACAGACGGTATTCAACTTATCAATACATTAAACAACGATCCTAACGAATTACATATACTATTAACTAAATACCTTCTCAATCAACCATGACCTATAGCTCCTTTATGAGGAACCCTGATGATCATACCTCTCACAACAGTACCCCTACCTGACGATCCATCACTGCGCCAGGGAGACAGAGACCCAGCTGCCGCCTTGGCAGAGCCTCGCTCTGTTCTGCCTGGGCAAACAAGCTTGCCCCCAGAGATTGACACTAGGGTGCTCTGCAGCTGCGCAGAGGCACCAGGGTAGCCGTTGCCATGGAAACATGGGGTGAGTTCTACCCCGTTGCTATCATTGTAGCTCATTACACAATAATATAATATATTACATTACTTTTATACAATAATAATATAAATGACATTATAGAATTAAGATCTTGAGGTTCATGGTGATTTGAGGGAACTTCCTATAAGAGGAAAGAATGAAGACACCTCTGAAGCTAAAAGCTCAGCGGTGACATCCCGACCGATCGAGGATTTTTTTATAAGATGGTTTTTCTCCGGTTTGAAGAAAACATTATTTTAAACTTACAATCGAATACGGATTACATTCACGTAATAATGAATTAACATATACTATGGCTAATAATGTAACTTTCATTGAAAGGAATGCTTTTCACAATTGCTTTTAAAGATGGAAGCCTAAAATGCTTCATGCTGATTAACAGAACGATATAAAACTCGTAAATAGATTTGTGTAACTATTGAGAGGGTTGTTAATCGACTTTGTACATGATACCAATTTTAGGTACGGACAGAGGAAACGCGTCTCATTGCACCTGAATTTTGTGAGTGCTTTAATGAAAGTTGTGGTGACATCAGGATGATGTAACCACTACCACCGGGCAGGCGGAAGGGGGGGAAAAATATTAAGATAAAATCGGGCGTGTGCAATAAGCCCATGAAAAACAATTCGGAAAAAGGAAAAATTTTGAAAGGGAAGCAAGAATATGACTTGCATCCGTGAAAGGAGAGGAACTGAATGACAGTTCTTTTAATGGTGTCAATGAGATGCTGAAAGGGGAGCTCAGATAGGAAAGTGAAATCTAAATTTTAATGATTGACAGAAAAGGACAAGTTATTCTTATGACCTATTTGCCAAATTTTTCAATTTTTATGAATCGTTGGTTCGTCGGCCAACGTTATTTTTGGAAATAGAGCCGCTAATTACATGGCTCCTCAGCAAAAGAGACTCAAGCACCAGGCGAGTCAAGTAGCCGTTTTTATCAAGGGCAGTCACGGGTATCATCCCTTGCGTGTCATTGGATATGCATAGAGCTAAACCAAAAGCATGAAGTGCATTAAGACAGGACAGCCTTATAATTTTAAATGGGCTGGTATGTCCGATACCCTAAACTACAAAAGTAAGTAAGTAAAATGACATATAAGCGATAAGCGATTTTAAAAGCAACAATTAAATCATAAACAAAATATAGTCTAAGCGCGAATACCAACAATAACATTAATCAAAGCGACAATTATTAATTTAAAAGCGACAATTAGCAGAATAATGAACGACAATTTGCAAAATAATAGGAAAAATGATAAAACAATAGTCCAGTATGGAGATAAACAAATCAATAGTGGACTATAGTTTCGTAAAACTTGTTACGTACACTCTAAACATTTCCAATAAACTGTAGGCATAGGGCGTACAGAGAATTAAAACAATGCGAAAATAGGTAAACAGTATACTGGTACAGCGAAGCAAGATTGGAAACACATGTACATACTAATACACCTGAGGAAACTTGTATAAGAAAGCTGGCATGCACAATGCATAGACCAGAATAATTATCAAATGGGATTAAAACATAAGCTTAAAATAAGATACAGATGTGTGAAGCGAGATCAGGTGTTTACAGAAATAGTTCAGTGCAAGAGTTGACCTGTGACAACTGATCGTGAACATGTCGAGACATAGCTAATAATTAACAGTGCATATTGATTTTGTTGATGTATAAATGTCTAATTAGCGATGCATAGTCCACAATACGAGTGAGAGTCAGTTCATGATGTGAAAGATAACATTATTCATACATATGTGGGCAATATGATCATAAATTTAAAAGTCATAATAATACGAAAATTGCATTAAAGGCTAGCATTAAAGTTGCGAGAGAAAATTATTCCAAATCTAAATTATTTCAAATTTTAAATAACAATTTAAATAACATGTATGTAGTACTGGAGTTGTCATGGGCATAGTTCGTGTGTTAAGTTCTGGACAATAAATTGGGGCTTATGCGAGAACATCAAAGGGGAAAAGGGCGTTGATAGGGCACTGCGAGCGATACCAACGCACCGGACGTGGTAACCGTGAAGAGCGCTGGACTTCGGGGGCGTAACGGACGAATGTGGCCCGGCTGGGCAAGACGATGGGAGCAGCACAGGACCAGGTAACAGCATAGTCAGTGTGACACAGATACGACAAACGACGTGGCATGGCGACTTCCTGTGCCGACATGGAGCCCAAAGCAGTAGTTGTTATGACTACAGCCAATGGGTTATTGTTGGAGCGGCAAAGACTGGCGTCAGGAAGTTGCCGAAGACTTCCGTATTCTCGGTGATCATGTTAAAGACCCGAGGGACTGATATATCTGCAATACCGTGAAGATTTGCCAGACCGGCTTCGTTGTGTGATTGACCCAGGTTAGGGCCAGGCAGAAGAGGTGGTGACTCGTTTGTCACAACTTTTACGTGTATATGCAGACGGTCCCGATATTGGGTGGACCGTGGTGGGTCATGGAGAAGAAGACGTTGTCATGAGTCTTTTGTACATACTCTTTCGGAGATCACAATGTCTTTGCGAGCACAACCTTGTGCGGGAACGCTAGAGAATGCGTGGTGAGGGAACTCTGCTGAACTAGACACAATCCAGAGTAGTGCCTGGCGATGGTAACCAATAGCAGGGGCAATCCATGTTAGCCTCCTGAATGAGCGAGTTACCCAGAGGAAAAGAGTTTCATTAAGAAGATGCATGCCAGAAGCGAGCTGGGACAATCCATATTAGTCACCAACTGAAAGGGAGGCAATGCTCTTCAAGCACGATTGTTCGCTGATACTGCTTAATAAACAGAGGCAGTCCATGTTAGCCATCTGTTGATAAATGAAACGTCAGTTAAGCAGGGGATGACATTAGCTATCCGCTGATGACGTGTCGTTGAAAATGCATGTCGAAGGATACTG